>CM076578.1:1065306321-1066506321 GCA_034641835.2 Pinus albicaulis | reverse complement strand
AGATGTTGTCACTCCTAGAGGCAGCCTTGAGTTGCGAAATACTAGTGCCTAGGACATCTTAAGATCAAAGGTTAAATATGAACAACTATATAAATTCCTCTAACAGAGGATGGGTCAAGAGAATAATGGTTTTGGTGATTCAAGAATGGAGAAAATCATTTGAGCCTGATCCATGTGAATTCCCTATACTTGTGAGAGGGCTTAGGAGGTTATGAGGCTTGATAGCTTTTAAACGTTCCAAGTATAAAACAATGAGCATAAAATTTTAAAATATGCAAATGTGCTAAGAAAGAACGAAGAAGAAACTCGCAAGCGACTATATTAAGAGGATTAAGAATTTGTCCCTTATGAACTCAGAGGAAACTGATATGAATGAGATATGGATAACAACAGAGGCTCATGGAGTGTGAATTAAGGTAGTGCAGTAAGATTAATACATGAGTGTTAACACCTGAGCGTTATACAACCACGAATTCATGAATAAAATTGCTGACCACCGATAGCTACATTACACAAAACCTTAAAAGTGGCATAGCATTAAAGATGATTACACATAAAAAGGAGATTACTAATAACAGAAGGAAACAAATATATACTACTCATTGCTCCATCTGGAATCCAAATAATAGCTTTGTATCATATTAATTCTAAACAACTCTCCCAAATATGTGTTTCAGAGCACAAGGAGCACAATCATACAAAACTACATTAGATTTCTTCCAAATTCCAGAACCCTTCTTTCATCCTAAAACTCACTATATATGGAGTTCTCCTTGAGGGTTGACAATCAAATATTTTTTCATGATCGACCCCCATAGGTGAAACCAAAAATATCCTAACAAAATGCCAGAGCGTGCATCAAGAAATCACTCCTGCAATAGAAAAATCAAAACAGAATTGGGTAAAATCGAGATTTTACTAGCAAAAAATCACTATCTAATCAGTAAAAGGAACAAAACAGTTGGCCAGGGAGGCCAAATTTCAGAATCTTCAAAGGAGTGGCGACGAATGGCTGAGAACAGGTGAGCGGTCTGACCTTCATCATATGATTTCACCTATTGTTTGGAGACCTCCACTCTCTAATGCTCATGGTTTCCACTTCCCATTGTGGAATAGCCAGTTATGTTGTGTGTGCTGAAATATTTAGTGGAGGTTATCCTATGGAAAATGAATAAACCATATTGCAAGTTCCACCCAAAATCCCATGCTTTGTTTTAAATTGCAAACCGGAACTAGATTTCGGAGGGGGCATGAATGGCGGAAGCAGAAATGAATTTAGCGGGACATTTTATCACTGAAATAGGAGAAAGATAGGCCACAGGAGGGCTATTGATGACATGGCAAGGCAGTGGGACCCACGCTCTCAAATCGCAGATCGCAAGCTTTATGTGGGAGTAAGCAGAGGTTAAGCGTTAAAACCTGTGAAGTGTGAAGTGCAGGAGCGGGAAGATGACGTGGCAGATGGAGGTGGGGCCCCGCATCGCAATTTAAACAAGATATTTTGCAGGCGCTTAAAATTTAAGTTACAAATTGTGTGAAGCACGAAAATTTATATTCATCGATCTGCGAAGTTTATATTTAGTGATGTGCGATGGATGATGGGGGAAAAGGTGACGTGTCAAGGAGAAATGGCCCCACTTTAATCACAATCGGGGAACCATCGCACTTAATCAACGACACTTTCCTCTTTCAACTGAAGTAAAAGGCAGATAGATTCATTTGAAGAACTTTGACAGTTAGGATTTCCCTTCCTTTCTCCTTCTCCACTTTGTGTGTGGTCACAAGCCAACAGGTTGCATGATAGCAATGTTAGCAGATGGAGATCCACTTGGCTATCCATTATGGGTTGCCAAAGTTATAAATCGCATTAAAGAAAATGAAGATATTATAGCTATTTAAGTACATTGGTATGCCACAAATACTCACCCATTCAATGGTGTGTAAAAGCAAGAGATTGTAGTTGATAAAAAAATTGGTAGAAAGAGAAAAATAAAGGGCACAAATATAAATCGTTGCCACAGAGACCTCTTAAAATTGGAGGATGTTGAAATACTTGTCTATTACTTCAATTTAAAAAAGAGAGGAAATATTTTCTTGAATACCATAGAGATTTTGAATAAATTGCTACCAGAAGAAATAGTGTTGAGATGGGAGCTTGCTGAATCTAGTCGTAGATCTAGAAGAATTTTGAAACGGTGGGCATGCATGTTGACTCAGATGGAGCACTATTTGATGAAAGAGAAGAATATGGATGATATTCATCTGCATCCAATCATTCATATGAAGATGTCGGTTTTGATGGTGTGCCAAAACCTATGACTTATTTTGAATAAATGTCTAAGATATTTTATGTAAATGATGTTTGCATGGTAACTTGAAATAAATATTTTGACTTCCATATGATCTTACCTAAAGTTATGAGCCATTTCTACGTTTTTTGGATTATATGTTTTAATTATGAAGAATTCATCTCTTTGGAATATCCACAATGCAACAATGAATTACAAAATTAATTTATGTTATATTCAATATAGCAAAGTTGATATTTTGATTAAAAGTAAGAAAATATTAGAAATTAATGTTGAATTTTTAAATTATGCAATGATATTGCCACGATATTATTTATTATTATCATTTGTTGGTAATTTGATTGAAAATTTAAAAAATATTAGAAATTGATGTTTAATTTTTAAATTATATAGTGATATTGCAATGGTATTATTTATTGTAATCATTTGGTATAAGATACTTTTAAAAATGTTAAAAATTTAATGCCTCATTGAAAGGGGACACTTCGTTTTGATGATTGATTTTTAGACTTTTTTTGCAATAAGATTTGTTGTCTTAGGCTAAGATTTGAAAAGAGTTATACTTTTAGCCTTTAAAATAAAAATTACTCTTGGTATAATGAATCTTTCATTTACTTGTTCATTTTTAAAAATTGTTTTAGTTGTATAATTTTTCCATAATTTCATGTTTCAAATATGTTAAAAACTTAATATTTTTAATTCCATGGTTGAAAAATTGTCAAAATATTAAGTTTTTTTTGAGTTATGATATTTTATCTTTAATGTTATGGTTGAAAACAATTACATATTTAGGGATTTTTAGAGTCAAGATCTTTTATCTTTAACAAGATGGATGACAATTGTTGGAAATTATAAGGCTTTGAGACATAATATTTTTTTCTTTAACATCATGTCTCAAAATTGTTGGAATTTTACAATTTTTCAAAGTCCTAATATTTTATCTTTAATTCCATTTCTAAAAAGTGTCAAAATTGCAACCCGATTTTTTTTTGTTATTCCAGCATCAACACTTTCTATTTCGAGGGTGTTTTTTCAAATAAAGAAATATTTTTTCATAAAATATTGAAAATTTACCCTAAAATAACATTGTTATGGAATACACACTTTTCGTTTTGGGGGTGAATTTTCATGTTTTTTTTGGCATTTTTGGGCTAGAGTTCTTGTTTTGAGGTAATACTTATCATTTGATTGATAACTTTATTTTTTTCTTCCTGAAAATTCTTCATGTCTTTCCTCAATCCTTCCAAATGACCCGAAATGACGATAAAGTGAGACCGAGATTCAAATATAAGTTTCCCTCCAATCCAAAAAAATCATTTCCTCCACTTCCTTCCTGAAGGCACTGAGGGAATTCTTAGAAGAGTCTCCGATGACATTACCAGATAGAGAAGACATTTTTTCAGTACAATGAGGATGTGCGATAGTCCACAATGCATATTCCCTCCATAATCATATTCTTATAGCCAAAATCAAATCCAGATTGACGACGCAAGTGGTCACTTCATTTTTAATGCTCTTTGGTAGTGTACTCCTTGCAACTAAATTAATTTTCATTGCTTCTTTCTTAGAGATGAATTCTTACAAAATCGACTCGAGGCGATCCTCCTCGAGCTCAGATAACACAATTCCTTCACTGCATCTATGCCTTAAATATCGACTTAATAACTCCCAGTTTTCCTTAATCTTGTTTTGATTCCTCTTAACTATCCATAATGAGATTGGCGGATCTAGATTATCCCTAGGACTCCCACTAGATAACAAATGTTCCAAGGAGTAAATTAGATAATTAATCATCCCATCAAATAATTCACCCTTCTCCAAATTCTTCCAGCGATTTGAGGTTTTCCATTTATAAATGTTCATGGGATGTGGCATTTGGAATATGCGTTCTCGTCCTCCCTAAGTTCACCTTGCTCTAGGATGATGGCCAGATTAGATTTCTCATTCACCGACATATTATTTTCCCTTATAATATGACAAAATTTTGTGTTTTCAAACTTGTCAAATAATAAATATATTCTTTGCATAGTTGGGTTAGGTTCAAGGTCCTTGTTATGAGACCATTTAATACATTTTTGTATGGTAATAATGGAATATCCAAAGACTAATAATTGTGTTATTCCTTCAACCACTAATCTCTCCCATGATTCCAACAAACGTTGTCCTGTCCCCTACCTCTCTCTTCAACAATATTTCATATTGGTCTTCTGTTACCATCTGGCCATATGAATTCTCAAATGATGGAAGACCTCTCTCTTATAAAATAGAATTTTCTTTGTATAATTTAATGATTTGAACTAGAATATTTTCACACTTTTCCGTTGTGTTCATCATCAAAATTTTCTTTAAAATTAAATGGAAAATGGTTAATAAAATGGTGGCGGTTGATATTTATTACCAAAAATTGGGAATAGTCTTTTGCATGGGAGGGTAGGCGATAAGTGGTAACGAGTGAGGTGGGTGGGGGGTGCAATTCATATGTTACTTCCACGTTGCAAATTTTTGTGCCCCCCCATTCGTTAAATCTCGAACAAGCGAGGGGGTTGTGAAATATAACAAGAGTCGTCGATCAAAAGAGCATTAGTCACCACCAATATAAAATATATTATAGTTAGTGTGTGGTGATTTGAAATTTTATTTATTAAAATAAAACAAAATAATATATTGTGGCATTATATATTTACACATAAAATATTACAAAGTGCAATAAAATATATATATATATATATATATATTTTTAAATTTTAATCAAAATTTTGAAATTTTCAATGTAATAAGAAAATATTACGACACCCCGAGTGCTAGTGAGTGTTGGATGGCAGAAACACCTCTTTGGTTGCCAACTTTCAAGCTTTGACAAGCAATATGGAATGGATTTCTACCCGCTCAATTTTTACAACATTTGTTGTTACAAGAGTCGTTGTAATGGTCACCGATTCAATAGTTTCAATATTATAAGTTATTATAACATCAAATTTTACAGTAGTTTCAACATTTTCAATAGTAATGGGTGTTACACCATCCATTTCTACAACATTTTCAACATATTTAACATTGACATGTTTTTATGGCATATGTTGTTACAAAATTTGTTTTTCAATCCATCGTTAACTATGTTTGTGCTTCTCAATTTGTTTTGTTGATCCCCTAAGTGTTATAGCGTTTGGTGGCAGAAACATCTCTTTGGGTACCCATTTTCAATCTCTAAAAAGAAAGATAAAATGGATTGTTTTTACAACATTTACTTCTCAATCCATTTTTACCTATTTTTGTGCTTCTCAATTTGTTTTCTTGATCCCCCAAGTGTCGGTGTAGTTTCGGGTGACATAAAAACCTCTTTGGCTTTGCACTTTCAAGCTTTGGCAAGCAAGTTGAAATGAATCTCAATCCACTCAATTTTCTCGTCAAGGTGCTACATCTCCTTCAAGGTTACAAATTCAGTTGCTTCAATAGTATATGATTCATAAATAGTAGGCCTATGGCCTGTTTATCTAATCAACATGGATCATTGTGAAAATAAATATAAAAGAAATAAATGATGTCTCTAAAACTAAATTATTGTTTCCATTGCAATTCATTAATCAGTTGTCAATTCTATTCATTTACAAAATCAAAACTTTGTCAATTCGAGTTCAAGGATCCTTTGTTAGTTCAAGAAAGTTGAGGTATCCTACCCATGATGCATTGTAGTCACGTAACCAATATTCAAACTTCAACTTGTATACAATTGACCAAAAGAAACATGTATTGGGATCAATGCTCTTAATCAACAAAGGGCATAATCAATTATGTTTGCATTAGGTTACAAGCCTAATTCCAAATGGATTCCAACATTGTACTTCATCAGTAAGAGGTTTTTTCATAAGTATGTTCGATTTATTTAGTTTAAAATCGCTGCAACATCTAAAATCCATAGGTTCACCAGTGAATAGAGGTTCATCTTCCCAATCTATGAAGTGAACGATTCCAATTCATAGATTCCATGGATTATCTTGATTTTCACTTTGACTCCTAATTACTATCCCTGGAAAACTCTACCTTGAATATGTTTTCAAACTGTTAGGAAAACACAAATAATTTGCAACAATCATCTATATGGAAATTTTTTACCATGTAGAAGCCGTAATGAACAATCAACTTATAGTTTTAGTGTAGAACTATAGTATCCCTTTAGGACAGCCCTAGGTCATCTCTAAGTCACCTTCCTTGCCTTCATTCTTAGAGTAAAGTCAACTTCTTTCGTCATCCCACAAGTTGTTGACTTGTTTTGACCTCTAAGCCTAAGCCTAGGGTTGAACGATCCCTTAATATCCTAGCTATTTTACATGTGAGCTTCAAACACAACCATTTCTCCAGGAAGTGACATAAAAAAAGGGAAGCTCCCTTTCACCACTTCTTGCAACTAGACATTCAACGCTACCAGTTGCAATTTCACTTGTATCATTCTTGTTAATCCTTATGCTCCACCTGTATTTGACTCTAGTCTCATTCCCCATAATTATTTCAACTTCAACACCTTTACTACATCTAACTACTCAACATTTAAAGGAAACATTGACCATCCCTTCACTTGATTGTGGAAATGCAGTATATATATGTTGAGATTGCAACAAGATGATGAGCTTAGTGGAAAGGAGTCACCTTCACTAAGTGGACCCACAGGGCATTTTTGGCGCAAAGTCTATTTTTAGACTATGTCTATTTTTAGACATATGGATCATGTTCTATGAGTTACAGGATGCTATTTATGGATGGTTGGTGAAGTCAGAAAAAATAGATGGAATTCTATTTTTAGACATACTAGGAGGAATCTATTTTTATATTGCTAGTCTAAAAATAGATATGTCGAATATTATTAGCTCTTAATAATATTTGGACTCTAAACATTATCTTATCCTCTTGGAGCACTTCAGTTGAGTGCACAGAAGTGGCACATGCGTGTGAAGGAATTACGCTATTCCTAGGGTTTATTAGAATATTGCATGGTTACTTCAGTTAGAACTCATGTGACAGAGTTTGGTGGAGTTATTGAGCTAGTTGATGGAGTTGTGTTCAGTTTAACTGAGTTAAACATAGTGAGCTAGTTGTATCTAGTCTAACTGATTGATACACTAGTGAGAGTGGTGTGAATTAATTATTAATTAATTCACTAATTATTAACTCATTAATCAACTAAAGAATACATCAGTTAACTACAGTGCATGGACAGTTTCAGTGGAGACCAGTGAAGAGGTAGGTGAAAGAGCGGTGTGACTATCAGTTGTGACTATCTTTGATTGCATGAGTTTGCACCACACATTTGATGGAGATGCCAATGGTTGCGCGATTACATACTAGAGTTGAACTTAGGATGTGCTATTATTCATCTTCGATTGATGAGGCAGGCTAACAGGTGGAGCAAATTGGAGCATGTGTTTTGTATGATCTGAGCTTGTGTCGTGTGTAACAATTAGAGATTGTACTGAGAGATTGTGAGGATTTCGTACAATTATTGTTACATGATCTCTATCATTATAATGTATAGATAGTTGGGGGTTTTCAGCTTTAAGCTTTCCCATAAATACTATGTTTATATGTGTGATTGTTTATGGTTTTAATGTGCGCATGCAACTGTTTAATTTTCACAAATTGATGATCAATAGTAGAAAAGGTTATGTATTATGCATGAAGCTCAAATAGTGTGTGATCAGGATAATCTCGATGAATAATTTAACAGTTATTCAAATTTCTACATGGTATTGGAGCAGTATTGATCATTGGAGCAATTGCGAAGCATTGAAGTGGTTGAGTTTTGTGCTGGTGGAATTCAAATTTGCAGCAGTGTTTTCTTGGTGTCGAAGTTGATATGTCTTTCAACGGATTGCGATTGGAGTATGCCCTTGAGGGCAGCTCGAATTATATTGTATGGAAGGACAGGATGGAAGCGGTGTTAGATGACAATGGGTTGAAGGTGTTCATAGATGTTGAAGTCCCGAAGCCTACTTCCAGCGATGTTGCCGTAATTGAGGCTTGGCAAAAGAAGACAGCAAAGTGTCGAAGGATTCTTTTGGAGTGCATGAAGGATCACATAGTGTCTAGCCTGCATGGCAAGGCTTCTCCATTCTTGATGTGGAAAGCCTTGACAAATTTATTTCAAAGCAAGAGCGACCAGAGGAAGTTGGCGCTCAAGGATAAACTCAGAAACATAAAAATGGAGAAATGCGACAGTATGCCAGAGTACCTCACGAAGTTCATCCAATGCAGGGATGAGCTGGGAAGTGTGGGGGTTACTGTTGATGATGAGGACTTGGTGAGCTTGGCTCTCCTTGGGCTTCCGAAGAGTTGGCATTCCTATCAGGACTCTGTCAATGGTCGGGAGAAATTGCCAGGATGGGAGTGACTGTGGTCGGATCTTGTGCAAGAGGAGATAAGGCGGAGTAACAGGGATGGATCTTCATCAAGGAACTCTGATGAAGAGAATTTTTCTTTGGCTACCAAAGCAAAGAAGGGGAAGAGCAAGAAAGCTTCTCATTCCGGTGCGAAAGGCAAGAAGCGGGACATGTCCAAGGTGAAGTGCTTTCACTGTCACCAACACGGACATTACGCCACTAATTGTCCACAGAAGAAGAAAAATAAGTATTTCATTGGATCCACAGTTGGAGAGGCCTTAGCCTCGCGGAGTTTGAGGCTGGATTTTTTGCTGATCGCATGCTTGGTCTCAAGTGTGATGGGTTGAGTTTTTTGAGTTTGGTTTGGACAGTCAAATTGCATCTAAGAAACTGGCAGGGAGATCGAGATTTGTTTACTGATCTGGATGAAAAGATCTTGGAGTGCACATGAGATGAGCGATGATGGTAGATACAGTGCGACCAGTATCGGTAACATTTCCTTTGAGAGGGAGTCTGGTAAACCCTTTGTATTGAAGGAAGTGATGCATGTTCCAGGATTGAAGAAGAATCTTATCTCTGTGGCGATGTTAGAAGATAAGGGATATGATGTTGTCTTTAGTGAGGGAAAGGCTTTTCTGTGCAGTAAGGCAACTGGTGAGACCCAGAGGATAGGGGTTCGAGTTAAGAACCTTTATCAATTGCAGGTAGATGGCTGCGCAGCAATGGCAGGCAAGGCAAAAGGAGTGGTGAGATGGGATGATGGTGAGTTGTGGCACTAGAGATTGGGCCACCTTCACCATGGAGCTTTGAAGATACTGCAGCAAATTTCTATTGGGCTTCCTAAAGGTACTGTTGCGCAGTCAGATCAGTGCAAGGGGTATACCTTGGGAAAATTTGTGAAAGCCACCTTTCACGAGAAGGATAGTCACGCCACGACGATCCTTGAGAGAATTCACACAGACGTGTGTGGACCTTTCTCAGTAGCTTCGACAGCAAAGAACAGGTATTATGTGATATTTATTGATGATTTTTCTCATAAGTGTTGGATCTTCTTCATGCAGAAGAAGAGCGAGACATACTCAAAGTTTTTTGAGTTCAAGGCACTAGTTGAGAAAGAATTGGGGAAGCAGGTGAAGGCTCTAAGGAGCGACAATGGTGGTGAATTCATCTCTGGCGAATTCAAGGACTTTTGCGGTGCAGAAGGAATTTGAAGAGAGCTCATAGCACCTCATAACCCATAGCAGAACGGGGTTGCTGAGCGAAAGAACAAAATGATCGTGGATGCTGCATAGGCGATGTTTCATGATTAGGGCCTACCCATACACTTGTGGGCTGAGGCATGCAATACTGCAGTATATGTGTAGAATCGTTGTCCTCACAAGATACTTGGCATGAGTACACCCAAGGAGGCATTTTCTGGTAAGAAGCCTGATATTTCCCATTTGAGGATTTTTGGTTCACCTGTTTACATTCGTGTGATGAAGGATGCCAGGAAGAAGCTGAAGCCGAATGCGGAGGTTGGGATATTTGTGGGGTACACTGATACGCCCGACAACTATCGTGTGTATTTGCCAGATAGTCACAAGACTGTTGTGTGATGGGATATCAAATTTCAGGAGGAGAAAGCCATGAAGTGTTCACTTGAGAGGGAGCCACACTTGCATGCAGATGAGGAGCTATTAGTTCCTAAGGATGAGCCTCAGGATGTGGATCAGCCACAAGAGGAGGTTCATGGAGTGGAAGAGACCACTCAGGCAGTGCCAACCATAAGAGGGCGGAAACGCACTATAGAAGCTGAACGACTGGCTGAAGATGCAGAGAAGGTTGTAGGAGCACCTACATCACAGCGCAGACAGAGACAATCACCTGACCGGTATACTGGATACATGGCTCTTGTGAGAAAGTGTATCGTGATAGAGCCATCCTATTTTTAGGAAGCTGTGGAGGACCCCGCATGGGTAGATGCCATGGTGGAAGAGTATGATTCGATTGTCAGAAAGAGTGCATGGGAGATTGTCCCAATACTGGAGGGGAAATCAGTGGTGGGTTCGAGATGGATCTACAAAGTGAAGCAGGCAGCTGACGGGAGTGTGGAGAAGTACAAGGCAATATTTGTTGCCCGAGGCTTTTCATAGATTGAGGGGATCGGTTATGAGGAGACCTTTGCACCTGTCGCAAGGTATTCTTCCATACGGACGATTCTTGCTCTCTTAGCGCAGATGGGGTGTCACATTCATCAGATGGATGTGAAGACTGCGTTCCTCAACGGAGTCATTGAGGAGGAGGTGTACATAGAGCAGCCCGAAGGTTTCGAGATATTCAACAGCGAGTCGCATGTGTGCAGGCTCAAGAGAGTGTTGTATGGGTTGAAACAAGCACCTCGTGCTTGGTACACACAGATAGACAATTATTTCACCGGACTTGGATTCTCCAAGAGTGAGGCGGATCCTAACCTATACCAGATTGTGGTGGAGGGTAAGTTGCTGATCATTGTACTTTATGTAGATGATTTGATTTTGACAGGTGATGAGCTGTTGATACTCTCATGCAAGGATGATCTTGCAAAATAGTTTGAGATGAAGGACTTGGGCCTCCTTCATTATTTCTTGGGATTGGAAATTTGGCAGCGCAGTGGTGGACTGTTTGTTTCTTAGGGTAAGTATGCTCGGGAGATACTGGAGAATTTCAACATGCATGGCTGCAAGCCTGTTGATACTCCTCTTCCTGGTGGTTGGAGGGAGGAGGATGCTACTTTGGCGGAGGTAGTGGATGCCATTTTTTATCGATAGTTGGTGGGGTCTCTTATGTATCTGGTCAATACACGACCCGACATATGCTATGCTGTGAACCAGCTTTCACAAGCTATGGTTAAGCCAACCAAGCTCTTATGGGAGGCAGGCAAGCATGTAATGAGATATCTCAGAGGCACATCGGGATATGGATCATGGTATAGATAGGAGGATGAGTTGAGGCGGAATGGCTTCACGGATTGGTATCATCATATCAGAGATTGTGTGCAGCGGAAGATCATGTTACTTTCATACATTCCTACGGAGGATCAGGATGCTGATATCTTGACGAAGGCGCTCACCAGGAGCACATTCGAATACCACAGAGGCAGGATAGGGGTGGTAGATAATCCTTATCTTGTTGAGAGGGAGTGTTGAGATTGCAAAAAGATGATGATCTTAGTGGAAAGAAGTCGCCTTCAGTAAGTGGGCCCGCAGGGTATTTTTGGCGCAAAGTCTATTTTTAGACTATGTCTATTTTTAGACATATGGATCATGTTCTATGAGTTGTAGGATGCTATTTGTGGATGGTTGGTCAAGTCGGAAAAAATAGATGGACTTCTATTTTTAGACATACTGGGCAGAATCTATTTTTAGATTGCCAGTCTAAAAATAATCTAAAAATAGATATGTCGAATATTATTAGCTCTTAATAATTTTTGGACTCTAACAATTATCTTATCCTGTTGGAGCACTTCAGTTGAGTGCACAGAAGTGGCACATGTAGCTGACAAAAGGAATTACACTATTCCTAGGGTTTAGTGGAGCTATTTCATGTTGAATTCAGTTAGAACTCATGTGACAGAGTTTGGTGGAGTTGATTGAGGAAGTTAGTGAAGTTGTATTCAGTTTAACTGAGTTAAACATAGTTGAGCTAGTTGTATCTAGTCTAACTGATTGATACACTAGTGAGAGTGGTGTGAATTAATTATTAATTAATTCACTAATTATTAACTCATAAATCAACTAAAGAATACATCAGTTAACTTTAGTGCATGGATAGTTTCAGTGGAGACGAGTGAAGATGTAGGTGAAAGAGCAGTGTGACTATCAGTTGTGACTATACTGGTGCATGAGTTTGCACCACACATTGATGGAGATGCCAATGAGGATTGCGCAGTGCATACCAGAGGGATTTGAACTCAGGATGTGCTATTATTCATCTTGGATTGCGTAGTAGAGGCAGGCTAACAGGTGGAGTAGATTGGAGCATGTGTTTTGTATGATCTGAGCTTATGTAGTGTGTAACAATTGGAGATTGTACTGAGAGCTTGTGAGGAGTTTGTACAATGATTGTTACATGATCTCTATCATTATAATATACAGATAGTTGGGCATTTTCAGCTTTAAACTTTCCCATAAATACTGTGTTTATATGTGTGATTGTTTATGGTTTTAATGTGCGCATGTGATTGTTTAATTTCCGCAAATTGATGATCAATGGTAGAAGAGGTTATGTATTATGCATGAAGCTTAAATAATGTGTGATCAAGATAATCTCAATGAATAATTGAACAGTTATTCAAATTTCTACAATATATTGCACAAAATTTTACAAAATATTGGATCAAAGAGTCCCTATACCTCATTTTTTTGTGTAAATCTGTGTGTGCGTGTATAGAAAATGATAAAATAGCTACAACACCATCTTTTAAGAAATAATTCTCAATTTTTTTGCTTGATTCCCCAAGTTTTGGTATAGTGTTTGGTGGTAAAAATGCCCCTTTGACTTCCCACTTTCAAGCTTTGACAAGCAAGATGAAATGGATTGTTGTTACAACATCCACTATTACAACATTGTAGTTGTAACTTATTTGAAATGTTATTATTGTATGCGAATTTCGATATGATTTAATATTATTATTGTTTTATTTCATATGTTGTAATATTAGATATATAACAGAAAATTTAATTATTGCATGAAATAAATAATAAATTTTCATTCTAAATGTTTTTTTTTTTTGTAGAACAAGGATCTTGCAGAATATTTGAATGATCCTCATCACAGAGATCTAGATCACGTTGGCTCTGATGTTGAGATAGTATATCATGCTCATGATGACATAGATACATATGAAAACGAGGTTGATGCCGATATAGAAGATGATGATGATGATGATGATCATTAGGAAGTTGTTGGTAGAAACTAGTGACATTCATGATCATATATATATTGCATCATGGATCATTTTTTATATATTTTTATGATGTCGATTTTCATGGTTACTATCATATGTATCATTTTCATGGCCTCATGTACCATATTATCGAGTTGTATCTTTTTTAAATGTATGATTTCGACTTATATCATTTGGAGATGACATATCATATTGACTTGTATCATTTTGTCTTACATATTGCATCATTTTTATTTATATCATTTGTACATGATGTATCATTTTGACTTATGTCCATTGTTGGACATGCATCATTTTCACATGTTATTTTTTTTTTAATGAACGAGTATATTTCTATTAATCAAACTGGAATCTGGTTAGTGCCATTACAGTCAAAAGCATCAAAATTTCCGAAGTCCTCCAAATTTCTCTGACCAATATATTTGGGTATAAAATAATCTTTTTTCTAATATTTACTACATCATTCTTCTTGTAATTTACCCAAAATATCCCATTAATACTTACATACCTACATAAAATAATATACCTAGCTATTACTATGAAATTAACTATTCAGATCCCTCCACATTGTTATGGCCAAGTCCCTCCATAGAAACCTTGGCTGCTTCCTCCTGCTGGAATGGTTATGTTTCTCCTTGTTGCTCCAACTCCTATTGATCGAGAAACACTAGAGGGAGAGCCCATCCCTCACCAATCACCATATCCTATTCCCCATTGTCATAAAGGTAAAATATTTATTTTAAGACTAAAAAAATTGAATTCTCCACATCGACCTCAAAGATCTCCACCTTGTAATCAAGATTTTCTATCTTGGATATAATTGCCTCCACTGTTGCTTGCACAATTTCAACATATTTTTTTTTTACCTTCCAACTCACTCATTACCAGGGTGAAATTAGATCGAGCCTCGAAAATTATTTTCCCACCTCTCCTGGTGATCATTTGATTGATTTCCTACTTGAACATCCAGTCAATCTCATATGGGGAGACACCAACGCCATTGCCTAACGAGGATGCCATGATCTCTTTGGCCCAGAAATAATGTTTTGGAGAGCTATTGTGAGTGAATTTTGCACAACCATCCTCTTATATCCATACTTAATTACAAATTGATGATGGAGGGAGTCCCTTCGATTTTAATGTTGTTCGCATTAAAAATTTTGAATTAATTTCTTCTTGGTATGGACGATAAACACACATGTTCTAACTGCGACTTTATTCCTCAGCCACAAAAATATCAAATCCTTTGTTAACGACATCCCACCTAGCCACATGCTTAGAATTAATCCTCACATTTAACTATTGTTGGATGCATGACCCATCACTCTGCTGGAGTGACCACTACTAATCTGGAGTGATCATTGATGAGATTTTCTACCGTGAAATTAATGACTACCAAATTTATGCAACATGTCAGTCAAATTATCCTCCTTAATTACCCTTAACAATCTAGATATCCTCGAGTTATGAGAAATCATGGTATGTGACATATAGTTGTTATGTCACCCCCCTCCATCAACTCGAATTGAACCAAATTTATGCCTTTGTTGGCTTGATCGTCCGTCAAAGTGTTGGTCTCTCTCTTGATATGATAGAACTCCAAAATTTCAAATTTATCCATGATCAATTGAATTTTTTGTAGATTTGGTCTTGTATTTGGGTCCTTGTAATGATTCAATTTAATACATTTTTGAATTGTAATGAGAGTCTCCAAAAACATATATGATGATGATCGTGTCGGTATTGACTCGTAAATTTTTATATGTTGAAAGTGGTTGATGATTTGGATGCATATTTATTACGTGTTATGGTTTTGATTTACTTCTCATGATGGATGTTGACGAATTAACTTAAATTATAGATATTTGATTCAATTGTTTTAATTATAGATGATGACCATGTTACAATAATTATCTTGTTATTCTACATATACTAAATGTTGTAGATTCTAATTTGATATAGATTTAATAAGTATAATAATGTTGTTAATTTGTATGGATTTTTGTTCCCTAAAAATTATTTATAAGTGTTATCCTATAAAACATTTCAAATGGATTCATATGATGTAGAATCATATAACTTATCTAAGAGACATGATGTATTTAAATAATTAAATTGAAATAAAACATATTAATTTAACTATATACAAAAAAATAATCATATTTTGGAAGCAAGCAAAGAAGTAGTTACAATGGAAGCCAAATTCAAAGAAAAATTAGAAACCACACTAGAAGACATACAGAAAGCAAACTGGAATCCAAATCAGAAACCAAAATGAATGCATATCCTGGTGCTAAACATGGAGCTACACTCGACACTAAACCTAGCCCTCAACCCAGAGCTAAACATGGTGATAAACCTAGCGATAAACCTGGCATTATTTCTTATGATTGAAAGCAAGAAAAAGAAGCAACAATGGAAGTAAAATTGGAAGCCACACTAGAAGCAAAACTGGATGCAAAATTGGAATCCACACTAGAAGCAAACCTGGAAGAAAAATTGGAAGCCACACTAGAAGCAAAATTTTAAGCAAAATTCGAAGTCACACTAGAGGCAAAATTGGAAGCCAAACTAGAAGAAAAACTGGAAGCAAAATTCGAAGCGAGACTAGAAGCAAAACTAGAAGCAAAGTTGGACGTTAAACTAGAAGCCAAATCAGGAGCCAAATTCGGAGCAAGTATTTGATCCATTCTTGGCACTAAAATGGCACTATTGCAAGTGTTATTTATGATGTTATTCCTAGTACTACTTATGGTGTTGTTTCCGGCGCAAATATAGGAAAATTGTTGGGCATTATTTCAGGCGTTATTTATGCCATTATTTATTGCGTTATTAATGACTTTATTTCGGGTGTTATTTAGCTTGAATGTTCCAATTCTAGCTTCGATTTCCAAAATTAAAACTTGCACAGTCATATAACAAAAGCTAAGAAAGTATGAGATCTATGCAGTATCATCTAAGTACTATATTCAAATAGATCAACATGGTATTGAAATAAGTGAAACAACGTCAATCACATATAGGAAAACAGAGAACTCTTTTCATTAATATAAATGGAAGGAGATTAAAACTACAAATAGGTGTTGATCTTGTAGAAGAGCTCCTCCAAGCTATCTTGTCCTTTCCTAGTCACAATATGCACCTCAAATCACCCTAAGTGCATGGAATGTTAACCTCTCACCTCAACAACATAAGGGTAGAATCACTCTCCAAAATCCAACCCCTTGCATATGCAAGGTAGTAAATACATATATGAGTGGGGTAAGTTGGGAGTTCTTATCCAATTACCAATCTAAGGTTTTAGATCCACCTTTGATGGGAGGATGGGATCAAAGGATAAGGGATGGAAACTCCAAAGAAGGATGAGATAGGATTCAAAAGTTTAATCTAAGGTAAATGGTTGTAACAAATTCTGGAAGCTTCTGGAAGAGGAAGCTTCCAAAAATTATCTCTTTTTCCTTAATTTCTAGAACCAATGCAAGTGTAAAGGGGAGACACCTATAGATGATCAACATTGGCCACAATGAAGAAACCTGTAGGTGAACGTTATCCAAAGGAAGGCTAGGGAGCGTTGGTACTAAAACTAGCTCATATGAGGTGGTTTCAAACATAAATTTTGGGAAATGAAGGAGGCTCACTTAGGGCTTTGTGCAATGATGTTGACAAGGGGGAATATGATGCTGATTGATCTCTTTAAGAGGCATAATGATGGGATGTGAAAAAATGCCCTATAACAATATGGATTGAAGCAACTTCTCCTCTCCATTGCAAGGTCAAATAGCCCTCTGCTCTACAAGAATTATTCTCCTCTTGCGAAAAAAAATTACAAAGGAAGTCTTATATGGAGACATCTTCTCAAAATGTATTCAAAGGCCCTCCCCAAATTCATATGCTATAATGTTTGGCTTTCTAGAAATAATGCAATCTTTAATAACAAGTTTACTCCTCCCCAAAGCACTATATTTTCCGTGACCCAGGCACATATTTATATAATATAAATACTCTTTTCGATTAAAAAACCTATGATATAAAACATATAATTAATCAACATATTAAAATTTAAAAATATATATATATATATATATATAATCAAATATTTTTTCCCTAAATTTTATATTTATATATCTATCTATATAAAATTAATGTTATATATATCACATTAAAAAATTAACACACACATATATATATATAATCCCTCCATCCTTATAAAAAATTGAAATTAAAAAAGATATATATTGGTCTGCCTTATATCGACAGCCACTTAACAAATCAATGTATAATGTGTATAAAGCACATGCACATCTTAAAAGACCCTTCCAAATGATATTCGATAAACTATTATAATACTCTTTTACATGTGGTGGTGTGCTATGCACGAAGTCTTCGTGACATTAAGCAACATAGTAATTCTACGGACGGTGCCCAAAGTTGGACGGTTTGTAGGGCACGACGTCGCTCATGCTCTGCACGTTGCACCACTCCACGCCCATAAAATTCGAATTGCCAAACGACCAGAAATTCATTCATTCGATCCTCGATTTTTCCAGAGCTCCATCATTAGACAAATGCCAGAGGCATTACAAATATAACGTGAAGGCAGAGGTGTTGATTTAGGCAGCCGAAGGTTTTGAAAAATGTTGCTGGAATCAGAGTTGACCGATTTACCAGAGGCCGAATCATGCTCAGTCATGGAGAGCAACAACAACTCAAGTGCCGAAGACAGTCACAATGAGAATCCCGCCGAAGAAAAACCAGCAGTGGAGTCTGAGAATCGTGATGCAGTGGATAATGAGGATTTGACGCCGAAGCGAGAGAAACAAATATCAGTGGATCCGCAGTCTCTGCAGAATTTCTGTACATCGCATGGATCTGTTCCCTTTAAGTGGGAAATGGAGCCAGGTGTGCCAAAAGTCAAGGTAAGGGTACCAGTTTTTCCAGGGGCGCCCCTTCAGCTCCCGCCTGCTCGCATTACTTTATCGAAAAACAGAACTCCTTCAACGGCTTCCAGACTTGCCGGGTCTTCCGCCACTGCATCTCCGAGATCGGTTTCCAGATTGATGAAAAACATTCTCAAGCCCAAGGGAAAGGATACTAATAATAGTGATGATTGTGATGCTACAGCAAGCTCCGACGAATGTGCTAATTCTTCTTCCCCGGTTTCGATCCTGTATCCCTATTTCGAGAGCGCCGAATTAGATTCGAGTCTCAGGGTACTCGCGCGACAGCGTTCTCTGGCTCTCGCGAGGGCCGTGGATCCTCAGTATGTGGCAGAATTACGCAGAGCTAGATCTTGCAATGTGCAGACAAACGTTGTTTCTGCTGCACTACGAGATGATCGTGTTCTCACGAAATTAAAATCCAAGAGAGACAACGGTAACCCTAGCTGCAGAAATGGAGGGACTGATAATGATCTTTTTCAATATGAACACAGGCGCAATAATATTGTGGCACGCGCTGATAGTTTCTCCAGGACGGGCCAGCAATTCACCTGCGGTGGGATTTGCAGCTTTCTCCCTTTTGTTAAACAAAAGGCCAAGCAAAAATATGACGACGATGTGGATGACACAATTGATGTTCCTGCTCGCATTGTGACCATGAGGAGGCAAAGCAGTGCTCAATCTCTGGAGAAATTTGACTGTGGAGATTCGACGCCTAATTCGAGTGCTAGTAGTATGATCTGTGCAGACGATGAAGGGGGATCGAGAGCGAACCCATTGTATTTTGAGAGGCCCAATGAAATATTTGTTGAATCGAGCAACGAAGCGTTCTCTCCAGTGGCCGCTGCTTTTGTATTCGACGGGGATCGACGGTGTCCTCGCAGTGTGCTGAAGAAGAACAATATGAGTAATAAATCGAGGCGATCCAGTCGGAAGTCTTCGATGCATGTTCGCTTCACAGTTGATCCGGACGGGCATCTCTCTTCCTCCGAGTCCTGTTCTTCCTGCAATGTTACTCCCCGCCTTCGTCGTGCTAGGGAGGAATTCAATCTTTATCTGGCTGCTGAAACTCATAACTCACCTTGATCACATATAAGCTAAACTGGCTCCCCCATTGTCCTAGAACAGGGTACTTAGATGTATAGATTGTCCTAGAACATGGTACTACTTAGATCTATAGATATAGATGTATTTTTTTTTCCAATGTTAGGTGGAAGAATGATTTCTCCATCAATGAGATGTTAATGTTGTGAAGATTTTGGGATAGTTTAATTCCCCAAAGGTGCTCTAATCTTCAACCTTTAGCTATGAAATTATGGGATGTTGATGTTGTGAAGCTCTTCCCTAAAGGTGGTTCTTATCCTCAACTCCTAGCTATGAAATTATAATTATGAGATGTTGATGTTGTGAAGTTCAGTCAACCTTGAAGCCCCTTGGGATAGTTTAATTCCCCAAAGATGACTAATATCCTCAACCCCTAGCTATGAAATTTGAACTAGTGACACGGTGGAGACTAAACCCACACAAGGTAAGATGTTTACACCTGTGGGTGATTATCTACTTTATGTTTCTACCTTTGAATATCTATATAGCTACACTATTTATCTTTTATATTTCTTTCTCTATGTTTATGTAAATATATTATTGATGATAATAACCATCCTAGATTCATCTTAAGAGTGATCAAATCTTTTGAGATGCAAACCTCTATTAGATTGAAAAGATATCATCCTCAATCCCTCACATGGTGGAGACTAAACCCACACAAAGCAATTGGTTTACACCTATGGGTGATTATCTACTTTATGTTACCTTTGAGTATCTATATAACTACACTATTTACACTATTTATCTTTTATCTTTCTTTCTCTATGTTTATGTAGATATATTATTGATGATAATAACCATCCTAGATCCTTCTTAAGAGTGATCAAATCTTTGAGATGCAAACTTCTTGTAAAGTGAAAATAGATTTGATCACTTATCTAATACATGGTTAAGATGAGATTTTATTTATAATTCACATTATTTTTTAGGAGCCTGATAGGTAACTACTAGATTAACCAACTGAACATTACATTTAATTACTTTTATTATTATTATTTTCTAAATATCATACATCAAATCCATATTAAACATTGAAAGAATTATATATATCCCTCATATATTGAATCAAAAAGTAGCTATTGATGATGGAATAAGAATTCTCTCAATCTTTCTCTATATATGCTTCATGTTAAAATCTTTATCCTATTGAAATATTAATTTTATTTTTTTGTTATTGATATTTTTAAAATCTTATATATCAACTTACACATCTCCCTAATTATGAAAGTGAAATTGTTTAATTTAATCACTCCATTTTCTCTATATAAAGTAGATATAAAATTATGATATTTAACATGGACATTTAAATATATTTGTGTTTTAAATATCACATGTAAACTAAATGTATAATGAATTACACATCATGTAATATTGTTTTCCCGTCAACTCCATATTAAGTACTAAATAAATTACATTTTTTTCTAGTAGTAAAAAGTAAATTATTTTTTGTTTAAGGTGAAAATAAACTTTTATAAATTAAGGTGCAAACTAAGGTGTTTTAATTATGACCAACATTTTTTATTATTACTATTTTTAATTTGTTAATTTAAATTATTATTTTAATATTTTAAATGTAATGTTACAGGAAAACATCTTTCTATATTAAATTGTAGAGTATCTCAATGCAATAATCTATTTTTAAAATTGTTATAAAATTATGTTAAAATTTATTTTAAAAAAATCATTGTAATTATTAAAATTTAAAAATATATATACAATGTAACACCCTGTTTTTATTTAATCATTGGTAAACAAACTTGTTATGAAACATTTGGAATATGAAATGAATAAGGATATTTGTTAACACTAATTTTATACATAATCTTTTGTCTTTTCAATAAAGGAAATTAGATTAATAAATTTCCTTGGGTAAAAGAAGAAAGTAATTGATTCGTAAATAATTCCAAGAACCAGGGCAAAGAGGAGGGAGACGAAGACACTTCTGACAGTTACCTTCCAAAAAGGATTTAGAGGAAAATCCTAAGGAGGAAGGGGGTTCTATGGAGAAGGAACTCAGAAGTGTAAGCAATAGAAGTTTGCTGTGAGTTGTCTAGAGCTGGAAGGAAAAGAAATGGAGCTCAAGGATTCCCAAGCAAAGTAGAGACTGGATCTTAATCATGAGGTCTCACTTTCTGTCTCAGGAAACTCCGAGCCTGGTGTAGAGCAAGGGGGGAGCAGATGACATAATCTCCTTGCTCAAGGTTGGGAGGATATCAGTTACTGAAAGGATTCTTCTAGAAATAGGTATTTATATCTACTGGGTCTTATGGATGTAATCATAATTTCCATACTACATTATATTTATGTTAATTGTTATTAGTAGGATTTATGCATGATTAAATTTCCAGAAAACTAAATCTGGGTAAGAATGCAATGAACTGGATACTGTAAGTCGAGATATGTAAGCGTTAAAATTCTTTAGTTAAACGTTATACAGTATGCTTTATGATGTAAGCTAGAAATGTAAATTACTATTAAAATACTGGTTTATTGGTTGAGAGAAAGTGCAATGTTAAATCCTACAATAGATGATTATATAAATTGCAAAAATTCAGAAAAAACTAACTAGGGTTAAATGTTAAGTTTACCTTGCGGGGAAAAACAATAAAACCTTTGACCCTAGATTCTGAACAAAAAGAGTACTCCAAAAATAATATACAGGCAGCTAAATTGGGTCATGAAGGTTTGACCTGTGGGTTTAGAACCTGAACCCCAAGAAACAGGGTCTAAGCTCATGGTTCCTTGAGCCATACCTAAGGCCGAAAGGGCTTAGCAAGAAATTATAGAAAATTGACATTGCACAAAGATAGATTCCCATATTAGAAAGCAAACAAGAAAATATTCCAGATTTATTATCAACATGACCATTAGAGCCAAAAGAATAAATACATACGTATTTTAAAATTATGCACAGTAGCAAAATTAAATTGGCAAACAAGGAAAACTATCTCAGTCCTCGACCTTCACTCAAACAAAATAATCTCGACATGTTGTATCGGCAGCATATCTAACAGAGCATTTAACAATACAGTTTGAGGAAGAAAACTTCTAAAAACAACAAAATCCCAATAATAAATTTGAGGAGCATCTATTGTGGACCAAAGGTAACATAATACATTCATCAAAGGAGAAACTGTTTATTTCTTCCTATCATTGAAAAAAATCTACACAAGATAATGGATAGAGGGCCATGCCTCGAAAAAAAACCCTACTCATTTCTTGAAAAATATCACATTCGAGGCTGAAACGCCGCCATGCATTCAAACCCTTGTCCCTGCAGGCCACAAAAGGGTGGTGATGACCATTACCCATTGGAAAACCATCTAGAATACTCTATAGAGCTTGCTAAGTACTATGAAAGTGGACTTACCTGTAAAGAAGGGCCGTCAGAGTTCAGGTTGTTGTTGAGCAATCGAAAACTCCAGCTCTACGACACTATATAACCTAGAGAAGAGGGCCTCGTGAAGTAGTTAAACACCATGGCAGTAACGAAAACCCAAACAAGAACTTAAATATGTAAATACTAGCTTGCCAAAAAGCTAAAGAAAAACCATACCTATCTTGAAGAGTCGATGCTCTGAATCTACCTCGCTACCAAACATTCATGCCAAAAAAAGTATTGTAAATGTTCCTGTAGGGTTAAGGCATTCTGGTCAAACTTATCATATTAAATGAGATTAAAACCCGAAATTGTAAAGCCAAATACAGACTGTAGGTTACCTGTAAAAACTGTAGTGAGGTTGTTTCGAATGGAGGACAAGCTACCATTGGAGGAAACGGTAGTAAATCGATGAGAAGAACTCCTGAGAAGAGCCTACAACAAGGCAAGACCAACCCAACTACAGAGCTGAGAGGCAGAGCAAAGAGGATCGAGCAAATGAGACTCCAGCAGGAGGGTAGGGAGGGTTGTTATCCTAACAACCCCTCCCATGCTCTACGTCGTAGATCTTAGCCTAGGAAGTATCGACAGATGAGATGGTGCCAAGGACAACAAGGAGGAAAGTCGACAGCTGTGCAGGAGGATAGGTGGAGGGCCTCGGAGTAGGATGGAAAGTGACCACTAAATTCATTCACCAGAATTGTAATGTCAGGCAGGCTTATCCGAGAATAAAAATTAATAGCCAAGTACCAAACGAATCCAGAGTACCGTGTAAACCATATGACATAATATTTGTATGTACCATTAACGTTATGAATGATTAAACCAGTTATGAATGCGACATTATTTCAATATTATTTATTTCACAACCATAGAAGCATAGACAAAAAGAGTTGCAATGTCTGCGTGGGGTCGTATAGAGTTATGATGTTTTTATTTAAATAATGAGCTCATGATTGATAATAAAGGGAATCCTAACCCTTTGTATAATTGCACAAGATATTAAAAATATGATCATGACATATAAAATATAAACAAGACAAAAATCATGCTAGAAATATTTAAGATATGAAACGGAAAACGTAAGAATCTATGTGGTCACAGTTAAAGAAAATATTGACTATAGTAACAAGGTAAATTTTTTTTAGTAGGCTAAATGGATGTTACAAGTTGTATTAGAGCGTGGTTACATGCTAGGGCCAGTTTGGGCCAACACAATATCATAATAAAGATTATTTTGAATTTGTTTTTTTTATATATACAAAGTTTAATGTTGGAATGGTGCATAGTACAGGAACAGATCAACACTAATTTTTCATGAGGGGAGGATCTAGCCAACAGGTGCCCAGAAACATCGGGGAAACCCATCTTATGACCAACCTTGATGTTAGTCCAGAAATGTGGGTGCGGTTAAGTGTAGACCAACACTAGCAAATAAGTAGAATGTTAGAAGCGCAACAACGACAGACAAATAGGTTGTTGGACACTGTGCAGCAACTACAGATAGAGATGCTCAAAGTACGCAGCGAAAATGAAAGGTTTATGAGAGAGCAGAAAAGGATATTAAAAATTCTATCAAATAGACAGAATCAACCCAGTGGGCAACCTCATCCCGATAAGAATAATCAGGAAGATGGAGAACAACACCAAACAATGCATGATAAAGTTGAAGGCAGTCGAATGCTAAGATGTAATAAAAGTTGAACATACAATGAGGCTGAATCGGGAAATGTTCTAGAACAACAAGAGTTGAAGAAACAGAAAGTGGAATTGCATGGCGAATTTCGGAAGATTAAGCCACCTTGCTTTGACAGAGAGGCTAAAGAAATGGCAGAAGCCTGGATAATAAAGATGAATAAGTACTTCCAATTGTATGAATACAATAGTAATTTGAAAGCTCATTTGGCCATTTACCAACTTCGGGAGAAGGCGACATTGTGGTGGGAGGAGGTAAAGAATGTGCGTGGAGTGGAAGATCAAAATGTAACTTGGGATGAGTTTCAACAATATTTCAAAGATAAGTGTCCAAATGAATGCTTTTATGATGAAAAATCTCGAGAGTTTCATGATCTAAAACTGGGGAAATTTTCTATGGAGGAATTTGTTACAAAATTTACTTCATTATTACGATACGTGCCTTATCTGCGTGATGAGAAGGTAAAAGTGCAGTGATTCCTGAGAAGTTTTCCATTGCATATGAAGGAAAGGATTGAGTTTGTGAACCCAAAAACTATGGATGAAACGATAAGGAAAGAACGGATATGATATCAACAATCCAAAGCTAAAGGTGAAACTGGAAAAATTTGGCCACCCTAAAAGGGACAGAAGAGTTTTACTAGTAGTAGAAATAATAGATCCGTAAATTACAAAAATTCTGCAAGGAATTCACTGAATAAACAGAATGGAAAGAGTCAAATAAAACCAAGTGGACTAGTGAGGAGCGACATACCGAAGCCTATAGCAGACCCATCATTGGACAATCCCAAAAAGCTCCGTTGCAATGCTGGGGTTGTGGTGAGGCACACTATTTAAAAAACTTCCCTCACCAAGGAAGAAATGAGGTGGCAACAAATCTGCAAGAGTCATCGACTGTGGGGGACATAGTTGTAATATACCCAGAATTAATGCAGCTCTAGAAGATCGGCAAGCAGACTACCAGCCAACCATGATTGAATTAGAAGCTAAGCTACAAACCCAATGTGTTTATATTTTAGTTGACCTTGGGGCTAGCTTGAGCTACATACACCCCCGTGTAGTTGAAAAATGTAAATTACATAATCATAATTTTAAAACCCCATGGTTATTTTAGCTGGCTACAGGGGAAAGAAGGTAGGTTAATGCCAAGGTACCAAGCTATGAATTGAGTATTGGGGACTAGCACATAACTGTAGAACTCAACATCCTACCACTGGGATCATATGATATTTTACTGGGGATGGACTGGCTGGAAAAACACTGGTCATTAGTAGACTGCAAAGAGAAGATCATTTATTTTAAATCAAATGATAGAACTCATCAAGAACTACAGGGTATTAAAAATCCCTCACAATTACGACGTATAACAACATCTCAGCTAAGAAACTGCATAAGAAATGGATGTCAGCTATACGCAATTTAGGTGAGATTCACCAACTCCAAAGACAAGACCCTTATGTTAGGGGATATCCCTATTGTACAAGAATTGCAAAATGTATTTCTTGAGGAAATCCCAGGACTGCCACCAAAAAGGGACATATATTTTACAATAGAACTAATACCTAGGGAAACACCTATGTCCCAAGCTCCTTACAGGATGAGTGTACCTGAATTAATGGAGTTGAAGATGCAACTACAAGAGTTGATAGATAAAGGTTACATTAGACCTAGTGTGTCCCTGTGGGGAGCACTCGTGCTTTTTGTGAAAAAGAAAGATGGCACTATGCACATGTGTATGGATTATTGACAGCTCAACAAGTTTCCTGTAAAAAATAAATACCCACTATCACACATAGATGACTTGTTAGAACAAGTCAAAGGGGTGACAATTTTTTCCAAACTTGACTTAAGGTCCGTTTACCACCAGATCTGGATTAAGGATGAAGATATAAGTAAAACAACCTTCCGTACCCGGTACAGACATTATGAGTTTCTGGTATTACCCTTTGGGTTAACAAATGCACTAGTAACCTTTATGAGCTTAATGCATGGAATTTTCCACCCATACTTAGATAAATTCGTTTTAATTTTTATTGATGATATACTAATTGACTCCAGAAATATGGAAGAGCATAAGGAGCATCTGCGCATTGTGTTGAAAATGTTAGGGGAACATCAGCTCTATGCTAAATTTAGTAAGTGTTACTTCTTTAAGGAACAGATCCAATACTTGGGGCATGTGATTTCTGTTGAAGGGATTGTTGTGGACCTAGAAAAGATAAAAAAAATCATGGAATGAAGGGTCCCAAAGAACGTAGATGGCATACATTCATCTATGGGTTTGGCTTGTTACTACAGACGATTCATCAATGGATTCTCCAAAATTTCCTTTCCCATTACTTCCCTGCAGTGAAAAGGACGAGTATTCAAATGGACTTACGAATGTCAAAAGAAATTTGATTTATTAAAAGAGAGATTAACTATTGCCCCTGTTCTAAAGGTAGAAGATCTGAATAAAGAAATTGAGGTTTGTACTAATGCATGTAAGGAGGGTGTGGGAGTAGTCTTGACTCAAGAAGGGAAAGTCATAGCATATGAATCTAGGAACTTAAAGGATCATGAGCAGAGGTACTCAGCCTATGATCTGGAATTAACTACAGTGGTGCCCACCTTACGAATATGGAGAGATTATATGATAGGAAAGAGGTTCGTACTGAGAACTGATCATAATAGCTTAACTAGCTATTTCAAGCAAGTTGATCTGAATGCTCGTCAAGCTAGGTGGAATGCTTTCCTAGGTGAATTCGATTTCGACATCCAGCATGTGAAGGGTAAAGAGAACTGGGTGGCTGATGCATTAAGCCTAAAGTTTCATGGCATCTATCAACTTTACTTTAATCAAATTGAATTCAAATTTCAAGAACATATTGTAGAAGCAACTAAGAAGGACCCCGCGTACCAGTTTCTATGGCAGTACGAAAAAGTAGACAAAGAGCAAGAGTCAGATTTTGAACTCAATAGTGGAAACTTCCTAATTTATTGGAAAAGGATATATATTCTGAATCAATGCAATCTGAAAATAATTATCCTGGATGAATATCATAGAAGTTCCTACGTGGGACATCCAGGATATCAGAAAATGTTAACTGCAATTAGAAAATATTATTCTTGGCCTGGAATGCAGAAAGACATCCCAGAGTATTTGAATAAATGTTTGGAATGTTAGAACATTAAGGTTGAGCATTAATATCCCGCAGGATTTCTTCAACCCATTCCAGTGCCAAAATGGAAATGGGAAGTTATTTCTCTTGACTTCATCATTGGGCTACCCAAAAATATAAAGCAAAATGACTCAATTATGGTGGTAGTTGATAGACTTAGTAAGGTGGCACATTTCATTCCCGTTCAATATACTTATAAGACGGTGAAAATTGTTGATATATTCATGAGAGATATTTTTAGACTACATGGCATTCCTCGAATTTTTATCTCAGATCGCGATGTGAAATTCAATTCAACATTCTGGAAGACGCTATTTAGTGGCTTGGGGATGCAAGAAAAATTTAGTACTGCTTATCATCCGCAAACAAACAGGCAAACAGAAAGGGTGAATTAGATTCTAGAAGACATGCTACGCGTGTATGTAATGCAACAACCAATGAAAAGGGAGGAATATTTACACTGGTTGAGTTTTCTTAAAACAAGGGGTATCAAGAGTTCCTCAAGATGAGCCCCTTTGAAGCATTGTATGGAAGACAATACTGGACTCCTATAAACTAGAGTAGTCTAGAGAATAAGATGATGCTTGGGCCAGATATGCTGGAAGAAATGGAGCGAGAAGTAAAGAAGATCCGACAGAACTTGAAGGCTGCACAAGACTGGAAAAAGTTGTATGCTGATAAGAAAATAACTTTTCGAGAGTTCGTAGTAGGAGATCATGTTTACGTGAGGATTAAACCAAAGAAGAGCACATTAAGATGGAACTCTTGTGCCAAATTGGCTCCTAGGTATTACAGACCATTCGAGATTTTGGAAAGGATAGGACTAGTGGCCTATCATCTGGCTCTACCCAGGCATATACTAGTACATAACGTATTTCATGTGTCGCTATTGAAACGTTATGTACATGATCCAAAACATGTAATACATTGGCAGGGTATACATGTAAGTCAACAATGATTTATGTCTTTATCAACACTTGACTTCTATTAAACTGAATAAGACTATTGTTGGATGTAGGTAGAACTGGATGGCGAGTTCATGGTAGAACCACAACATATTCTATATCAGAGAGAAATAATGCTCTGGAGGTGAATCATCCCCCAAGTTAAAGTGCAGTGGAAACACTTTATCCCGGAGGAGGCTACTTAGGAGGACGAACAGGTTATGCATAAGACCTATCCAGAATTGTTCTCATGGAACAAATAACACCAAGGATGGTGTTTGCTTTAGTGGGGGAAGATGTAACACCCTGTTTTTATTTAATCTTTGGTAAAAAAACTTGTTATGAAACATTTGGAATATGCAACGAATAAGGATATTCGTTAACACTAATTTTATACATAATCTTTTGTATTTTCAATAAAGGAAATTAGATTAATAAATTAACTTGGGTAAAAGAAGAAAGTAACTGATTGGTAAATAATTCCAATAACTAGGGCAAAGAGGAGGGAGATATTTCTGACAGTTACCTTCCAAAAAGGATTTTGAGGAAAATCCTATGGAGGAAGGGGGTTCTATGCAGACGAAACTTGGAAGTGTAAGCAACTGAAGTTTGCTATGAGTTGTCTACAGTTGGAAGGAAAACCAGTGGAGATCAATGATTCCCAATTGAAGTAGAGACTGGATCTTAATCCTGAGGTCTCACTTCTTGTCTCAGGAAACTCCGAGCCTGGTGTGGAGCAAGGGGGAGCAGAGGACATAATTTCCTCACTCATGGTTGGGAGGATATCAGTTACTGAAAGGATTCTTCTAGAAATAGGTATTTATATTTGCTGGGTCTTATAGACGCAATTAGAATTCCCATACTGCATTATATTTATGTTGACTATTATTAGTAGGATTTCTACATGATTAAATTTTTGGAATACTAAATCTGCGTAAGAATGTAATGAACAAGATACTGTAAGTCCAGATATGTAAGCATTAAAATTCTGCAGTTAAATGTTTTACAGTATGCTTTATGATGTAAGCTAGAAATGTAGATTACTGTTAAAATACTGGTTTACTGGTTGAGAGAAAGTGCAATGTTAAATCCTACAATAGATGATTATATAACTTGCAAAAATTCAGAAAACACCAACTAGGGTTAAACTTTGGGTTTACCTTGTGGGGAAAAATCGTTAAACCTTTGACCCTAGATTCTGAACAGAAAGACTCCGAAAATGATATACAAGAATCTAAATTGGGCCATGAAGGTTTGAGCCGTGAGTTTAGAACCTGAAACGCAGGAAACAGGGTCCAAGCTCATGGTCCCTTGAGCTGCACCTAAGGCCAAAAGGGCTTAGCAAGAAATTATAGATAATTGACATTGCACAAAGATATATTCCCATATCAGAAGGGAAACAAGAAAATATTCCAGATTCATTATCCATTATTAGTGGAATCAATCCAAAAGAATAAATACATACGTATTCAAAAATTATGCACAGTAGAAAAATTAAATTGGCAAACAAGGAAAAATGTCTCAGTCCTCGACCTTCATTCAAACAAAACAATCTGGACATATTGTACCAACGACATATCTAACAGAGCATATAACATTATAGTTTGAGGAAGAAAACCTCTAAAAAAAAATGAATCCCAATCATAAATCTGAGGAGCATCCGTCGTGGACCAAAGGTAACATAATACATTCATCAAAGGAGAAATTGTTTATGTCTTCCTATCATTGAAACAAATCTACACAAGCTAATGGGTAGAGGGCCGCACCTTGAAACAAAACCTTGGTCATTTCTTGAAAATTATCACGGCCGAGGATGAAATGCCCCCATGTGTTCAAACCCTTTTCCCTACAAGCAATAGAAGGGTGGCGATGACCATTACCCATTGGAAAACCATTTAGAATACTCTATAGGGCTTAATAAGTACTACGAAAGTGGACTTACCTGTAAAGAGAGGTCACCAGAGTTCAGGTTGTTGCTTAGCAAGTGAAAAATCCAGTTCTGCGACACTAGATAACCTGGAGAAGAGGACCCGTGAAGTAGTTAAACACCATGGTAGTAATGAAAACCCAAACAAGAACTCAACTGTGTAAATACTAGCTCGCCAAACAGCTAAAGAAAAACCATACCTCTATTGAAGAGTCGGCGATCTGAATCTACCTCACGACCAAACATTCATGCCAAAAAAAAGCATTGTAAATGTCCCTATGGGGTTAAGGCATTCTGGTCAAAATTATCATATTGAACAAGATTAAAACCCAAAATTGTAAAGCCAACTACAGGCTGGAGGTTACCTATAAGAACTGTGGTGAGGTTGTTCCAAATGGAGGACAAGCTATCGTTGGCGGAAACGGTAGTAAATCGCTGAGAAGAACTCTCGAGAAGAACCTACAGTAAGGCATGACCAAACCAGCTACAGAGCCAAGACGCGGAGTGGAGAGGACTAAGAAAATGAGACTCTAGTGGGAGGGTAGGGTGGGTTGTTACCCTAACTACCCCTCCCATGCTCTACGTCATAGATCTTAGCCTGGGAAGTATCTAAGGATGAGATGGCACCAAGGAAAATAAGGAGGACAATCAACAACTGTGCAGGAGGACAGGTGGAGGGCCTCGAAGTAGGATGGCAAGTGACCAATAAATTCATTCACCGGAACTGTAATGTCAGGCAGGCTTACTCGAGAATGAAAATTAATAGCCAAGTACCAAACGAATCCATAGTACCATGTAAACCATATGAAATAATATTTGTATGTACCATTAACCTTATGAATTATTAAACCAGTTATGAATGTGACATTATTTCAATATTATTCATTTCGCAACCATAGAAGCATACACAAAAAGAGTTGCAATGCCTGCGCGGGGTCATATAGAGTTCTGATGTTTTTATTTAAATAATGAGCTCATGATTGATAATAAAGGGAAGTCTAACCCTTTGTATAATTGCACAAGATATTAAAAATATGATCATGACATATAAAATATAAACAAGACAGAAAGCATGCTAGTAATATTTAAGATATGAAATGGAAAAGGTAAGAATCTATGTGGCCACAGTTAAATAAATTATTGACTATAGTAACAAGGTAATTTTTTTTTTAGTAGGCTGAATGGAGGTTACATACAAATTCAAAATATTTTAAATTTTAAACTTATAACTTTTTAAAAGTAAAAATATGCTCTCAATTATAAAATTGGTATTGTCTTGTTTTGTTACTCACCTTTTATCCTACCACCACTAATATATACATATTTAAAAACAAACCAATTGGACACCTAGGAAAATTTTAAAAATCAATTCAATTATTAAAATTTTAAAATATATATACAAATTCAAAGTCCTTTCAAATTTTAAAATTATAGCATCTTAAAAGTAAAAAAATGCTATCAATGATGAAATTGGTATCATCTTGTTTTGTTAATATCCTTTTAGCCTACCACCACTAAGAAATACATATTTAAAAATAAACCAATTGGAAAGCTAGGCCTCTGCTCAGCTGCCTCATACCAATTGGCATGGAGGGAGAGAATAGAGACCGCGATCAAAATACTACCATAGAGCTGAAAAAGGAGAGATGGAGGGAGGAGAATCCATGGTGCAAAACCGAAATGACCAATCTCCCCTAGAATGAAAATCTCACATTGCAAATCAGGTCTTTCGTGGCAAACTGTTGGATGGTTTGAATGATTTTGGTCTACCTTTTTTGCATGACCTTCCATGTAACTCTCATGCTATTTAAAAGAATTATTAGATGTTTAAAAATTATTATGGTAACTATTTTATTTATTCTTTATTAAGGACTTGTACTAGTATAAGAACATATAAATATTTTATTTTATTTTTATTTTTAAATCTAATGACTATTTGAGCCATTGACAATTAGGATAGTTGCATATTTATAACCACCTCTTCTGCAGATTTATAGGAAATATGAAGAGAGGAAGGGGTTGGTTCTAGATTCATAATAGAGTCGGTATTAGGCATGATGCTGCCTTGGAGAGCTCTTGAGATGGACTGAGAGTGAGTCGAGAATCCTTGACTTGGTTACTAGAGGCTGGACTATTGTCCCGTTGCCCTAGGGGTTAACCTGTGAAGAAACTTCACGAACTATCCATGAGCTGAAGCTCGGTGGGGAGAAGAGGACGTGGTTTCCCTTCTCATGGATGGGAGGATTGGCTAGGCTTGTTAAATATTTTTTGGTTGAAAACAGATAAGTTCATATTAAATATGATGTTGTAGTTTTATGCTTTATTAGGTTGCTAAAAGAGATTAATGACTGAAATTAAATTACTATAGGATCTGTTGGAAATGAAGGTTTCTTTAGTACTATGCAAACCTAAGTATTGTAGTAATATTTACATCATGAATATGAATGATTATCAAGCTAGTAGACAAAGAAAGAAGATTCTACAGTTATGAAATAATTAACTCTCTAGGAATGATTTTTGGTTATGGTTAGGATATCATGAATTGCTATAGTGCATGAACAGAGATGGTGTTGAACCACCATAAGGACAAAGATTGAAATCCCTAGAGTAAGGAAATTACTAGGGGTTGGGACAAGCCCAATTAGGAAACTAGACATGTCTATTCCCTTCAGAGATAAGTTATGTAAGATTAGTTACATGAATTTATTAAGGAAATGGAAACCAAAACAATAGAGTATAATTTGGGTTAAGAGTTGGTAAACTGTTAAAACACCCTTGTGGACACCACACTAGGAACAATTATTTTAATCGTGAGTTTATTGACAAGATACTTTCTTGACCTGAAACTAGCTACAATAAGTTTGTACAGGGTTCAGTTGTACACTAGTTTGGAAACTGGTGAATGCCTGTCCCCACAGAAGTGAAGGTAAACAAACAAAACATTGTACGAGAAGAGAAAACACAGATACTTGTTTTTATAACAGGCATGCAGTTAGAGAAACAATCTATACTCGAATTAAGCACATAGTTAAGAAGAGAAATTATAATTGAAGAATCTACCATTTTCTACAGTTTTTTTTCAGGAAAAATCATTGATACAATAACTCAGAAAATGACATTGAGCATACACAATTCAAACAGTAAATACATGAAAATGTAGAAACAAATTTATTCATTGTTTAACGGAACCGAAACTTAAACAATTCATCCTTGGTAAAAAAATTCTTGTGCATTTACGAACATGTTACACGTCATTTTTTCACCATGACATTTGACTACCAATATGGATCGATCACCATCCATATTCATGTTTCCTTAGAAGTCAATAAATTCATGTTCCTAAACCAAGTCTTGTAAACTAGAAAATATCTCTTTAAAACTATTAAACTAATAGTTTAGGGAAATAGGTATTCAAATGGTTGTTTGTTTCTATTTATCTGTTGGAAATGCTAGGGAGATCACTCTTGTCCGCAATAGGGATTTATCCAGAAAAAATTTGGTGACTTCACTAGGGAACAAGCTTAGTTTTCTCTTGATTTTGTTTGGTTTAGCATTCCAACTTTTCTAGTTCGACTTTTCTGAGTGTGGTTGCGTTTATGGCCTTTTAGATTCTCTAAATTAGAAAGCCTTAAGTTTGGTTTTTTAAACATTTCTCTACCCTACAGTATTTTCTATGGTAAACAGAGCGCAAACCTGCGCACGTTTACAGTTTTTGTACTGACAACCTGCGTACCTCCCGAGAAATTTTGAAAAAATTAATATTTTCTCTCAGGACCAAATAACAGATTTCTTAAGGTTTAACCTAATCTATACCAACTCTGAGAGTTTGTCTGTGAACTCTTCATAATCACCTTAGAGCCCTTTTTGATAAATCATCATTTTTGCACATTCGGGTAGGGTTTGCCCTGGTTTGATGAATTTCTCTTTTGGGGAAAATAGATTCACTACCTAGATCATTGGTTTTCTATATTTTCCTCCTAGAGTTACCAGGAGTCTTGTTAGCCTTGCTTGTTTGAGTGAATGTTTCTTGCTCATTTGCAAAAGGAAAACTTCTAGATTACCAAAGTGTGATTTGTCTCAAAATAGTCTTTTATGTATTTGTTTCTTCTAGTTAAAGAGAAAAAAAAAATACTTTACTTTCAACTAAAAGAAATCATGAAAATACACTCATAGGTATCTTAGTTAGTATTCTTAGTTAAGACCTTTAATTTTTTGAAGTTTTTACATTTTTTAGGGTTTTTATAATTGATTTTTCCTTTGAAAATTGTTTGTTCATAAAATTGTATATTTTGGCTTTGTAATCAACAAATATTTTCATCACAAAGTAGTGTTGGTCATGCTTGAAATAAAATTTTTTTCTTGATGAAAAATAACTCTCATGGGATATTTTAGGAAATTTGTACTTTTTTTAGTCCAAACGTCCTTCTACTTTCTCTTAAATAGAAATTCATCGAAATAAAGAATTGCATTTTCATTATTGATGCATTTAGAGTATTTTTTGAGCCGGTCACAATGTCATTGAGATTCATCTCCATACCCCTCTGCGTAAACAACATCCAAATTAATACAACGCTTAATAAAATTGATCTAGATATTTTTTAGATTTTTTAGGGCTCATTCCACCAATCTAGCTTAGGACTAGTGCTTTGGAATAGGCATTAATTAACTTTCCAAAGAAGATAAAACAGACAAGTAGCATCTTGCGGTAGGGAAAAAACCCAATTGTTACAATTGTGCTCTGGGAAACTCTTCTTAAAATATTCAAGCACGAGGTCATGTTGGACCCAGTGGAGTAATCATACATACTTCATTAGTGAAGATAGAAGATGTGCGCGTAATACCAATGGTAAACCTTAGATTAACCATTGTTGAGGAGCCTGAGATCACTTGTTAGTAAACCTTGTATTTACCATGTCAAGGAGATTTCAAGGGGATTGAGATTTGATACTCTTCCCTTGCGTGTATATCGGGCCGCAGACTATTCCTTGAGGTTCAATTGTCTCAGTTGGTGACCTTAGTGGCCATAATATTTAGGATTTTTCCCAAGGTGACAACGGAGGGAAGGTCCCACTGTACCTGGAGCAGACGTTGACTAGACTCACTTGGAATTTCCGGAGGGTAGTCTTCACTTCGAGATGGCATAGTGAAGTTACTTGCACCAGAATATTTCATTAAGCAGGTTTTCAGGGTAACTGTTCCAACTGCTATTTTTCCACAGTAATCTCTGCGAGGTTGGATTTCATCACCAACTAGTGATTTTATTATGGAAACATATTGTTTGTGTGTGTATTGTTTCTTAGATTTTTTAGTCGCGTGTTCATTTGTTTTATTTTAGAGGCCTTAGGTGTGATTATTTTGAAATTTTTTGATTTCATATGTTAAAGAAATAAAACATGGTTGAATTACCGAGACATTCATGTAGAATGCAAGGGAAAACCCTTGAATATACACCTAGTCAATTGGAGAAAATCAAAACTAAAAGGGTTCAATCATCAAGAATCGGGTCTACTGAACAAGGAGAATCATCCATTGTAATACATCCTGATTTCGAAGTTAATCAACCTCAGATAAAGAACAATATCAACAAAAAATTTCTTAAGTAATTACAGTTGAATCTATCACTGGTGAGTTGTTAGATACACAACTCACTGAACCTGAAATATTTGAGCCTAATTTTGATTCCACTTCATCTGAGTCAACTTCAGATCTTATAGCCCCGACTCCTGGTTTTCCTCATTCACCTCAAGTAAATATTCTCATCATTGAGAATATTCCTCATGGCCTTATTAGCATTGAAGAAATATCAGACGTAGAAGAAATATACCCTTTCATTCCTTTTCGACTGGATCCTTGGTATCACCAATTCACTGACTTTTTACATAGCTATGGTTACAGTCACTCACCATGCCAGATCCCATTCTACTCTTTACCCAGAAATAGTAACATGGCTTCTGAAAGCATGTCTACTGAGTCATCTATGTTCTCTTCTTCACCAATTTCTTTTTTGTATGGTGGTCCTTTTTTTCCTATTGGTTACCAATCACTTTCTGACACTTTTTCAGAAGCATATCCTTTCTCTGAAACTTCTACTGTGTCATCTAGTCTATTTTATTCTACCACCCAAACTTTGATGATGGAGCATTTATATATGTTTTCTGGGAATTTCCCTCAAGCTAGCTCACAATGTGGCTATATAACACTTAGGGGGCAACAACCTCTCCAAGGGCAACAACCTCTTCAAGGGCAGTAGCCTCTCCAAGGGCAGCAACCTTTTCAAGGGCAACATCTTCTTCAAGGACAAAAACCTTTTCAAGGGCATCAGTATTTTCAGGGAGGAAAACCTTTTACTGGAACCTATCCGACGGTTGTATGGAAAAATATTCTTGTTAATTATCAAACTTATGTTCCAGTGCCTCAAACTGGTTATGATAAACCATATGCATCACAACCTTCAATGGGAACTCCTTACCTAGGGATAAATATTATGTGGAACCCTTTGTTTACTTAACAACCTTTGCAGCTTACATTGCAAGTACCTTATAATCAACATGTTTAGCCAGTTGGACAATTTGGTTACACCCAAGTCCAACAACCTGTTCAAGGTGCACTTCAAATTATCGCAAAGGTATATGTGCCAAGTAGTCAGCAAGATGGTCTGAGTACTCCTAGTACTCCTATCCAATCTATTGTGAAAAATTATGTTCAACAACCTAGTACACCTATCTCAGGAGTTTCTCAAGTATCTATTGCTACGACCCTTCAAATGTCAATGCCAACTGTTACGCAATCTATTCCTCAGACTACTACTCATCAAACTGGACCTACAGTCTAGTCGATTCCTCAAGGCTCTGTGGGACAACCTAGTGCAACAACTACAAAAGCAAGTCAACCTTTTATAGGTCAAAAATTTCAAGGAAAACCCTTTATAGGTCAACATGTTCAAGGGAAACCTTTTATAGGACCAACTGTTCACAGACAACCCTCGTTAGGTCAAAATTTTCAAGGTCAATTTGTTCAAAGCCAATCATTTCAAGGGAAATTAAAATATGGAAAAGTGGGACAAAATCCAACTTTTCAGAGTCAACCATACCCTGGTTATACATATCAAATACCATCTCAACCTCAACTCGGTATGGATACCCCTAGACACCCTGGAGGTATACCGATTCGAAATGCTCAGGTTATCCCGAGCTTTCCTGGATATCCTCCTACAGGTACTATTATTGTCCCTCAAGGTTATCAATTCGCTCAGTAAGACCCTAACAGGTGGTTACCTTTAATTGCAACTTTAGATTTATTGAACTTGTCTTGGCTAATGAATGATCCAATTTACTATCTTCTATTTTGGTTGGCTATGCCTACTATGTTTCCCAGTGACATTCCAAGGTTTGAGGGAAAATCAGGATAATACCCCTCGAATCATGTTATGACTTATCATCTATGGTGTGCATCCAATTATTTGATCAATGATTCTATCCATTTAATACCTTTTCAAAGAACTTTGATCGGCTTAGCTGCAAAGTGTTACATTGAGGTACCACAAGGCTCTTTCAAAAATTTCAATGCTTTAGCAACTTCTTTCCTTACTCATTTTCAGTTGTCTGCTCGTTATGATAATGGCAAGAAACTTTTGACTTCACTTCAACAAAGTATGTCTACGTACATTTCATATCGCACCCACGAATGGCGATGTAGACACCACTTAGTCAAAGTTTTCATCCTGGATCAAATTCTGGCTGAATGGTTCATTAAATCACTACTTCCTAAGATTACCGAAGATGTAGCTAAAGGAGGCATTGTAACAGAAGAGAATTTCATCGCTCAAGCCCAGTATCTGGACCTTTTTTACACACAGTCTGGTACTTTGTATGAAAAAAATCCTGATTTACCTCACCTAGGCCAACTTACTATAACTCCTTTTGGTTCTCATGTCGCAAATGTTGTAACTGGTACAGTTAATACATCAAAGTGTAAGAAGAAACCATCTAAATCTACTACTCCAATCATAAATTTACCTGATTCACCTAAAGGAGACTCTTTCCTAGAAACTTCTACCTAAATTCATGTCGTCGACTGATCTATTGCTAAAAATAAATCATCTCGAAATAAGAATAAAGAGAAGGGTAAAAATAAACAAAAAAATTCTCCAAAAGAGAAAGAAGAAAAAACCAAACCATCAGATGAAAAATGGAAACCTCGTTATCCTTGTCCTATCTATGACAAGGATCACTATACCAAAGAGTGCCCACATCAGGTCGAGGCATCTAAATTTTTCAAAGGTTTTCCCACACCCACTATCCTTAAAGATCCTTTTCCATCACTATACAAAAAAATTATTAGATCTTCTTCCAATTCATCGGTGGATACCCTGATGATGTCCTAGGTCATGGTTGCAACACGATCTCAATACAATGGATCTAAGAGTCCTATAACTGGAAAGGAAATTAAATCATCCAGTAAACTTCTAGTATCAAATTCTCCTGTTTCTGAACCATTACACATCAAGAAACCTAATCCTGATTTGATAATTAAACCGCATGCCAAAGGTGTACTTCAAAAATCGGCTTTCAATTGACATGCGAGAGCCACTCAAAATTAGAATATCCTTGAAGATATGGCCATGCCCCCTTCAGTAATGTCAGCCCTCGAAGTGCTGCAATATTGTCCAACTCAGAGGAAATTAATATTATAAGCTACTGGAGTGATTGATCCTCAAGATTCTAATATTATTATCTTTGATCTCGAGAAATTTGTACCTAGACTCCCACACCAAATGGCTTTTCAAATTCCTGTTTTACTAAAATCTAGGTGAGATTTTCGCACAATAATTGATGAGGGAACATCTACGTGCATTATGTCCTTAGCCTATTGGAAAACACTTGGTTCTCCACTAATCAATAAGTCACCCATGATTATTAAAGCCTTTTATGGAAGATATTTTTTTCCATTTGGAATACTCCAGGATTTACCTATAGAGGTAAAAGGAAAAACCATTATGCGTGAGGTGGAAATTGTTGATGCCCCTATTGACTACAACCTTCTGTTAGGTCAAAGTTGGTCTTATGCTATGACCGTTGTCATTTCATCTGTATTTCAATTGATCATGTTTCCTCATAAATGAAAGATTGTTAAAATCGATCAATTGTATTATTTCACTTCCGTCCCTATCTTTACAAATAGTATCCAACATGTTGGAAAGTCGGTTATCCCTTCTGAAGATGTTGTGGTAGAACTAGTTAAAGATTCTACTCCTATCAGAACTTTTGCTATACCTCCTCCTAATGTACCTCTAACTATTGCCAATATCAATATGATTACATAAAGCACAATTCCATTTGATGACCCATGGAATGTGTCTTTATAATTTGAATTGGACTCTTATGGAAACGAGATGGCTTTAATTCCATATGAATCAACATATGTAGTGGTACAATCGCTTTCTGACATTTCATCAATTGATATTGATCAAATTAATGTGGTGAGTAAAAATTATTCTTCTCTATCAAGCTCAACCATGACATCTTCTCCTGATCCTTTTCAACAAATGTTTTCAATTGATGAAAATATTCAGGAAATATTGTCATTGGATGAATTATCTTGGGACGATATTCATCATTGATCCTCTTTTTTACCTAACCTTGATAGAGTCGAAAATTACTTTTCATCCATATTTCCGATTGATTATGTCAAGGAACCTCAAAATCCTATGTCCATTATTCATTCGGATTCTGAGACAAACTTAGGAAATATTTCCGCGACAATTCCCATTGAGATATCAATCAAACCATGAGTAACTGAAAAAATTCATATAGGTGCTTCTTGCTCAATTGAATAAATCAATATGTACAAAGCCATATTTTAGGAATTCCAAGACATTTTTGCTTGGTCTTACAAATAAATGCTAGGTATTGATCTTAAGATTGTGATTCACGAAATTAAGACATACCCGAATGTTAAACCTATTAGACAGAAATTACCTCCAATACATCTGCGAAAAATTGATGTTATTAAAGATGAAGTTGAAAAACTACTTTGTGCAGGATTTATTTGTCCTATTCCTTTCATGGATTGGGTATCTAATATAGTTCCAGTGAACAAGAAACAAGGGACTATCAGAGTATGTGTCGATTATAGGGATATTAATGAGGCTTGTACGAAAGACAATTATCCCACCCCTTACATCAACCAAATTGTCAATGATTTTTCCGGAAATCAAATATTTTCATTTATGGATGGATTTTCTGGTTACAATCAAATAAACATACTCCCTGCCAATCAGCCCAAGACAACATTTATATGTCCATGGTGAATTTTTTCATATTGTAAATTATCTTTTGGACTAAAAAATGCTGGCGCAAATTTTCAAAGAGCTATGTGTTACACATTTCACAATATCAAGCACATTGTGAAACCCTACTTGGATGACTTACCTGCTCATTATTTACATAGAAAAGATCATCCTACACATTTACATTCTATATTTATGCGATGTAGCCATTACAACATTCGTTTGAATCCACACAAATGTGTATTTTGTGTACAATCAAGATGATTACTTGGTTTCATTGTTTCTAAATAATGCATTCATGTCGACCTGTTGAAGGTTGAGGCCATTGTAAATCTACCTCCTCCTTCTACTCTTCACCAACTCCAGATTTTGCAAGGGAAAGCGAACTTTCTAGGTCGTTTTATCCCAAACTATGCAGAGTTAACAAAACTTTTCACATAGTTATTAAAATAGGATATTCCATTTATTTGGGATGAGCTTGCCAATAAATATTTTGATGCACTAAAACACGTGTTGACCCATGCATCATTGTTTCATCCACCTAATTATCACCGAGATTAATTTTTGTATTTATTTGCATCTGATTCCATGGTTGGAATAGTTTTAGTTCAAGAGAATGACTCCAACAATGAACATGTGATTTATTACCTAAGTCAGAACCTTACCCCGACAAAGATCAAGTATTCACATGTGAAGAAATTAGCCTTGGCAGCCGTTCAAGTTATCCAACGATTCTGTCATTACATAATGTTACGTAAAACCACAATGATATCTAACTAAAACCCTATGATGTACAGTTTGACGAAAAAATCTCTCGGGGGAAAATAGTATAAATGGATATTTATCCTACAAGAGTTTGATTTGGAGTTCGAAAAATCCAAATCTAAGAAATCACTCGTTTTTGCTAAACTTATGTGTGACTTTCCCTACATTGAATTGGAAATAGTGGCAGAGGACCATCTTCCCTGTGAATATTTGTTTCTAATCAGTACATTAGATCCTTGGTATGGAGATATCATTATATATCTTCAAACCCAAACCTTTCGGCCAGAACTTTCATGATATGATGGACGTAGGATTCGATACGAGTCTCAACAATACAATATTGTTGGTGACACTCTTTATCGTCGTGGTGCCATTTCTATTTTTAGACATTGTATAACTCACGAAGAAGTTGAAAGGATTTTAAATGAATGTAATTCTAGAGCATATGGTAGTCATATGTCTGGGTTTTCCACAACCCAAAATATATTGCACACTGGCTATTTCTAGTCGTCACTATTCAAAGATTGTATCATTGCGGTTAGAAAATGCCACAATTGCCAGATTTTTGTTCGAAAGATGTGTGCACCTCCATCTCCTCTTCACCTAATCATAGTTGCTGGCCCATTTTAAAAATGGAGCATCGATTTTGTTACATGTAACACTCACTCGACTAGGGGGCATGGGTATATTATTATCACTGTATATTACTTTACCAAATGGGCCGAGGCGATACCTACGTTCATGACTGGCGACAAAATTGTAGCTATTTTCATATTCAATCATGTGATTGCTAGGTTTGGTGTCCCTCAAGCTATCACTACAGACCATGGTAGCCGCTTTCGAAACATTATGATGATTCAAATTTCCACTCATCTTGGCCTATGCCATGATAATTCCACACTATATTACCCATAGGCCAATGGCCAAGTTGAGGCTATTAACGAGATTTTAACCAACATTATTGAATGGATTGTAGGAAGTCATAAATCGGATTGGAATACCATGATTTTTCTACATTGTGGGCATATCGTACCTCTGCAAAAACATCCATAGGTTTTACTCCTTTTCAACTTGTTTATGGTTTAGAAGTTGTTTTACCCATTTAATGTGAAATCCCGTCACTCAAACTAGCCATTGAGTTTTTACCATCTACCTATGAAACGGAAAAACGTTTCTTATACCTAGCACAGTTAGATGAGACTCGTTGCACTATTGCATTAGCTACTGAAGCTAATAAAAAATGTGTTAAGGATCAATATGATCAAAGCCTTATCCCTGATATCTATTCGAAAGGTGACCTAGTCTTAGTATATGATCAAGCTCATGATAAACTAGGCGCTGGTAAATTTGAACCAATGTGGCATGGTCCTTATATTGTTAAGCGCGTGCTTGAAAAAGGGGCCTATGAATTAGTTGATTATGATGACATCTCTTTAGATAAGCCTAAAAATGATCTTTATCTGAAGAAATATTATGCATGATTTTTTGTGTGAATATCTTCTTTGTACATTAGTTACATTTTAGAACAATGTGCTTTATATTAGAGAAGTGTGCCCTAGATTAGTTATTTTTCTTGCCAAGTTTTCACTACTTTTGATGCTTATATTGATTACTCTTGATACTGCAAATGTCGGCATTCCCTCAGACTTACATTGGCTTTGCTGACAGCGCATGTCTTAGTACACATTACATATCTTCTACTGCTTAGGTTATCTATTCACCCACTGATGAGTTAGTTTATATTCATGGGATTTGCCTTGGTCAAACAAAGAACAATATTGTAGAATATAGTGTAGTAATTGAGCTATTATTGATGCCATTGCATTTGGAATTTGACGTTTCATTGTTAGGTTAGATTCATAATTCATTGTATTACATTTGAAAAATGTTTATGCAATTAGAAATCCATCTTTGTTAAGAATATTTTTAAGGGTTCGTCTATTGGAAAGACAGTTTGATTACATTGAATATCAACACATTTCAAGAAATCTAAACACATTAGCTAATGCATTGGCTAATCAAGTTTTAAATAGACATTTGCAGTGTTGAAAGTAAAAAAAAACAATATTCAATCCATATTGAACAAGCTACTCAAAGAATAAAAGTAGTAATATCATTAGGTCAAAATAGTTTTGTGTCAAAAAAATGTTACATCATCTGTGATAATAGGTTTCAAACACCTTATTATATAAAAGATAAAAAAAATTCCAATCTAGATCAACCATCATCTATCCATGATGATGATCATGGTAGCAAAGTATAGCGCGTGTCACTCTATGCAAATATCACCTAAATGGACCTGGAACCCCAGTCAGATGCCTCTGGTATCTGAGAGGCAAATAATTTTTCCCAGTCTCTGGGATGTCAATGGTCAACCTCTCCAGGTTGTGTTCCAACTCTGCAAGGGCCTCTGCTGCATCAGTCAGTGGTGGAGATGTCACTATAGGTTGTCCTTCTTGTCTATAAAAACGATGAAGCAATGCTGGTCATGCTGGGCCAACATCTGAATTTTAATGTTTTTATCAATATTGGATGATAAAAAATCAAATAAAAATTAGATAACAAAAAAACTCAAAATGAGACTTTTTACTTGATGCATCCCATTGCATTCCCGGTGGGAGTGATGTGTTAAGGTCACCCCTAAAATCAACCCCTGCATAAGGAAATATTCAATCATGAATATTTGGCTCCCGATCCATACAAAAAACTAAGGAGTATATCAGACCATAGGACCACCATCGGCACCATGGCGAGCCATCAATGAAACCCATTGCAACATGCATGGTTCCCTTAGTCCCGTCGGATCCACTAACAACTGCTGAGGTACCAAGAGTGGAATTCTCTCCAAAGATAAAGATATGAGAATGACTCCATAGCCGAAGCTCTTCAGCTTCCCATTCTTTGCTCGCGTGAGTTGCCCTTTAATATTAACCAACACTCCTTCACACTAATTAAAAATTGTTCCCTCGAAACACTCAACAACAGGCCGAATCTGTACTTTGGCAGCCACTTGAGGAGTTGCACTACCACAAAATCGATTAACTGTAAAAGCAATGATTTTAAGGTCTGTTTGTTCAATGGTTTTTATGTCGATATGACCATCCTTCAATTGTGAATCTTGTGTGCAATACTACACCATATAAAAGCGTGCTTAGGTCCCACGGTAAAATTGTGCCGAATAAAGTAATGCCCTCTTTAGAATGCTTCGGTGAGTAAATAAATATCCTTTGTCTCATTCCTAAGCTGTGATCTAGTGTGTGTGTGACTCATGTTCTTGGACATCTAGGCGCTTAACCAGTAGGTCCTTGGGGTTCACCAAACATAAATTCTCTCTGCAAAGTATGTATTTTAATTCTTCAACTGAGCATTCATGGGTTGTCAATGGCTTCATTGTTGTGTGATTCATGCTCTCATTCTGGAGGCTTCATGATTCTAGTTGCTAGATATTTCAATCATTCTAGGAACATTAGAAAACTTGTGGAGAGTTTGGAGTAATTTTATGGAAAAGAAATTTAGTTTTTGAAATGATCTGGATTTTATCGAGCATATGAGAATAAACATATAACCATAAATACAGAGATGCAGCAGAAATAACACTTCATTTCATTAATATCAAAGAACTGAAATTTGCTTACAGACAGAATGGAAATAAAACTGGCTAGGGCGCTGGTAGCTATCTCTGAGAAGAGATGTGGCGGCTACAGGCCTCTGAACTGAGTTACAATGAGGCTCGAGGGCCTATTTATTATTGAGAAACAATGGAGAATCCTAAACATCCAAAAACCTAACCCTGGGAGATGAAGCGCCAAAACTATGGGCCCCGTTTGGGTAAATTGGTGTTTCCAAGGTTCCGAGCGTAACACCCCGGCATGCGATCTCCCGTTTGGCCGTGTGCCATACCTCGTTTAGGGCCTCAAAATGGCCTCGGAAGTTCAGGACCCGAAAAACTGCTAAAAATAGTAAATTGTGTCGAAACTGAAAAACTGAAAGAGACAATCGTGGGGATCTAAGTGGAATAGGCGGGTGACCACCAATATCTACCTGGATTATTCCTCCCCCCTTAGGAAGCAATGGTCCCCATTGCGTTAAGTTCCTCCATGAGATGAGGAAATTTCTGCTGAACTTGGTCCCTGGTGAACCACTTTCCTTGGTGCAGGAGTTGGCCAGCTTTGACAACCCGATATAGTTGGATCTGCTGCTGGCGAGTGTTCTTGATTTGCATGTCCATGATGCAATATGTGGTGGCCTGTTCCATGCAGTCTGGATTTAACTCAGTTGGTGTGAGTTGTTCTGCAATGTCCGAGGTGTCCAGTAGAGGTGGGAAGTAAGGACGAAGGCGATCCACATTGAAGACTGGGTGCAGACCAAGGAATGGTGGAATACTGAGCTCGAATGCATTGGTCCCTACAGCCTTGGTGATGGTGTACGGCACGTATCGGAGCGGGCGAAGCTTGCGGTGGGGTCCAGTGAGGCGCTCCTTCTGCAAATGTAGCCATACTTTGTCACCCACCTGGAAGTTGTGTGGCACCCGGTGTTGATCATGGCGTTGCTTGTACTTGGCATTGGCTCTGTCCAATATATCATGAACTTGTTGGCGGATGTGTTGAATGCGCTCGATGAAGCTACTGGCTTTGTCAACTTCAGACTGGACATGAGCTGAATTGGCCTGAGCAGCTGCAAATGGCATGGCTACGTCAATGGGACATAGTGGCTGGAATCCCAAGCCCACCTGAAAGGAGCTATGGCCGATTGAACTGTGGAGAGCCCGATTATAACTATGTTGTACATAGGGGAGGCTCTCGTCCCATGTGCGTGGATGCTTTGAATTGTACATGCGCAGAATGTGTACAATCATTATGTTGACGACCTCTGTCTGGCCATCTGTTTGGGGATGGAAAGCTGTGGACTTGGTGAGCTTTGTGTCCAACATTGACCAGAGGCTGGACCAAAATGTGCTGAGGAACCTGCTATCTCGATCTGATATGATAGACTGTGGGATCCCAAAGTGCCCCCACACTCGTTCAAAGAAGAGTTTAGCAGTGGCTTCTGCTGTGATATTCTTCTTACAGGCCGCCATAATGGCCATCTTCGAGAATCTGTCAACGACCACGAAAACACAGTCATTTCCATTCTTAGTAGAAGGCAGGCCTGACATGTAATCCATGGAGATGGATTCCCAAAGTCGACTAGGGGTAGGTAGTGGAGTATATAGGCCTTGATTCTTGATGGTCGGTTTGGCAATGGCACAAGCAGTGCAGGATCTGATGTGCTTCTTGACATCCTTTCGAAGGTTCGGCCAATAGCAATACTTCTGTAGTATTGCTACTGTTTTCTCGACCCCGAAATGCCCAGCGACTCGATTGTAGTGTGCTTCCCATATCATCTTGGCACGCTCGCTTGAAGGAACACAAAGGTGTCCCAGGTGACATAAAAGTGCATCTTGGAGGTGAAAATTTGGAACATGCGTGCCCCCCAAGAGTGCCTTGTAAGTGTGGCCGAATTCTGGGTCACTCTCATAGAGAAGCAGCCAATCAGAAGTCTCGTGCCCACAAGAGTTGAGCACGGTGGTGACGCACGATAGGTGGTCGGTGAGGCAATCTGTTATGATTGGTGCTACCTTCTTATACTTGATGTTCAAATTAAGCTGAGATATGTGAACCACTTTGATGGCGATCATTACGCAACTTCCCTTGTGTGTATGAGCTGGGGGCACTGTGTGGTACGTATGGATGATTGTTTCCTTCCCCAAAAATGTAATGCTTCCATTGTCGACAGGCTTGCACAATGGAATACATTTCTTTGTCATATATTATAGGTACTTACTGACATGGAACTAATGTCTCCTTGTGAAATGCTGCCCAGATGTCCACATTGAGTAAGAACTGCCCGAATAGCATAGTCAGAGGCATCTGTCTCGATCTCAAATGGTTGTTGCAAGTCTGGTAAAGTGAGCACTGGGGCAGAATAGAGGCAATTTTTCAATTCTGTGAACGCCTTTTTTTGATGTTTCGACCAAAATTTTTTTTCTCTCGCTCCTCCCTTGGTGACTTGACTCAAGGGCCAAGTGATATGAGAGAATCCTAACACGAACCTCCGGTAGAAATTAGCAAGACCGAGAAAGCTGCGAATCTCTGTTATAGTGGTTGGGGCTGGCCAATCCCGAATGACTTGGATCTTGGTTGGATCCACATGCACCCCCCTTTCATCAATAATGTATCCCAGGTATTGAACCTGGGTCATGCCAAAAGTGCACTTCTCCAAATTGGCACACAACTTGTGTTGCCGCAGTGTTTGGAGGACTTGTCGGATGTGGTGAAGGTGCTCTTCCCAAGTCTGGCTGAAGATCAGAATGTCATCCAAGTACACCACTACAAATGAGTTAGTGAATGGCCGCAAGATGTCGTCCATCATCCTCATGAAGGTTGCGGGAGCATTCGTCAACCCGAAAGGCATGACCAACCATTTGAAAAGGCCTTCCTTGGCTTTGAAGGCAGTCTTCCACACATCAGAGGGTTCAATTGGTACCTGGTGATACCCAGACTTGAGGTCGATCTTGCTGAAATATTTTGCACCTTTGAGTTGGTCCAGAAGGTCATCAATCTGTGGGATTGGGTACCTATTCCGGACAGTGATCTTGTTCAATGCCCGATAGTCAATACAGAGTCTCCATGTCCCATCCTTCTTCTGTACCAACACGATCGGGCTCCCACAGGGCGATGAACTTGGTCTGATGTGACCTTTCTGCAACAGCTCCTGAATCTGTCTCTTGATTTCATCATTCTCCAGAATAGAGCGCCGATAGATCGGTCCATTGGGTAGTGGTGCACCTGGGGTCAGATCAATCAGGTGCTTGACCTGACAGTGCAGAGGAACCCCTGTGGGTGAGGTGAATATGTCTTCGTACTCCTCCACAACCTTATCCATTTGTTGTTGTTGTGCATAGGAGCCCTGTCTGGAGGATGTGGCCACAATCTTCTTCTTTCCTTGGGGGCGGATCATCAGGAAAACAAATTTCTTGGTTTGGGAAATGAGCTTACTACATTGTTTTGCAGTAACCAAAGAGATAGCAGCAGGAGGTGGTACCTCTGGTATCCTGTACAACTTATTTCCCAAAGTAACAATAATAGCACGAGGTCGAGACTCATACACAGCATGATGCTTCCACAAGTATGGTTGTCCTAATAATACATCAGAAACATCAATAGGAGCAACGTCACATAGTACCTCATCTGTGAAGGGCTTGATGCTATAGGGAAGGCGACACTGCCGGCTGACGCGGAGATCTCGTCCTTGGTGAAGCCACCCGATGGTGTATGGATGTGGGTGAGCTGTGGTCGGCAAGCCAACCGCTTCACGGCGTCTGCTGAAATGAGGTTCTTTTGGCTCCCATTGTCGACAATGAACTGTACAGGGGAGCCCTTTACCCACATCTGGGAGTGGAAGAGACGTTCCTCCTCCTCTGGATCTTCCGGTTCCTCCTTCTGGACCTTTGTAGTGGCAACAGTGGCGTTGGGCTCCGCATCAATAATTTGTTTCCCTTTTTCATTCACCTTTTCAGGTTCTGATTCGGAGTCAGAGCATGCATCTGACTCAGAAGCCCTCATCTCGGCCACTAGCAACTGCTTGGCCCGACACTCACTTGTGTTGTGAGTGGAGCTCTTATGGAACTCACACCACTTTCCCGTGTCCTTATTTGGCTTTGCGGTGCTGTTCTTTTCTTGTGGCTTCAATGAGTTGTCTTTAGCCACCATTCCTTGGCTCGGTCCTTTGTTCTGCGGTTTGGAAACACCTTTCCCTTGCTTTTGATTCGCAGATCCAAAGTCTCGCTTCTTCTGCTTGAATTTCTGCTCAATCTTGGCAGCATACCGGTATGCCGTACCAAGCGAGGAGATGTCGAGGAACTCCATTTCCTCCTGAATGTATCTGTGCAGACAACTGCAATACTTTAGCACCAAATGTTTCTCTGAATCTTTGATACCCAACTTTGTGCGCGGGGTATGGAACAGATTCGTCAGCTCGTGCACATCTTGATCCCTTTGTTGTCGCAGCGTGGTCCATTGTATGTACTTGTCCTCATAGCTCCCCACGGGATAGTACTGTTCCTTGACGGCGTCTCGGAAAGAATTCCAAGTTGGTACGGCCGAGAACAGAGAGGGTTCTGTCTGGTCCTTGTTCTCACGGTAGGTTTCCCACCAGTCCTTAACATGGGGGGTAGCTTTGAGGAGTGCAAAAATAATCTTCTCCCGGTCTGAAAAGTCATGAACAGAGAAATATCCTTCTAATAGATTCAACCATCTATCTACGGCATCTGCGTCTATTTGACCCTCAAATATGGGAATGTCAAAACTTACTTGTACCTTAAAGGGAGTCGCAACTCCAGAGTGGCTACTGGATGCAGATGCGCCGCCGGTGGGCAGCCGTTGAAGGATCTGAGCAAAGTTATCCATCATCCCGTTCCTTTGTTTTTCGAGGGCCTCCTCGAGCAATATTTTGATAGGATCTCCTGCTCCCTCATCTTTCTTTTCGTCCCCCATGGGCGTCCGTCGAGGTTTGCGAGGCTAATCTTGCAAAGGTTCCACCAGATCGAGCCCTAGCTCCTTATACCCCGACCTCGTTGGGGACATGCAAAGAAGGATCGAGAAAAAGCAGACCGCTCTGATACCACTGATCCGGATTTATGCAGGAACGCAACAGAATAAACATATAAACATAAATACATAGATGCAGCGGAAATAACACTTTGTTTCATTAATATCAAAGAACTGAAATTTGCTTACAGACAGAATGGAAATAAAACTAGCTAGGGCGCTGGTAGCTATCTCTGAGAAGAGATGTGGCGGCTACAGGCCTCTGAACTGAGTTACAATGAGGCTCGAGGGCCTATTTATCATTTAAAAACAATGGGAAATCCTAAACAGCCAAAACCCTAACCCTAGGAGATGAAGCGCCAAAACTATGGGCCCCGTTTGGGTAAATTGGTGTTTCAACTTCCCAGGGGCGTAACTTTGGCATACGATCTTCGTTTGACGCGTACCATACCTCGTTAGAAAGATCTATCCGAGGAATACAAATTTGGAACGAGCAACATCAATCCATGGACCCATGTTGCTCTCCGTTTTCCCAAAAAACGTCGTTTAGGGCCTCAAAACGGCTCCGGAAGTTTAGGACCCGAAAAATTGCTAAAAATAGTAAACTGTGCCGAAACTGAAAAACTGAAATAGAAAATGGTGGAGCCCCAAGTGGAATAGGTGGGTGACCACCAATATCCACCTAGATCATGAAAACCCCAAGGTGTTTGTGTAGGTTTTATTCATAAGAAGTGTGTTTTTGCACGCAATTTATGTATAAAAACCATGGTGGCACAATGATTTTTTATATTAAAAAATCATCGGGGTGCGCAGGTTCTTCCAAAAAATCTTGCGCACCCCTGAGGGTGGATTCTAAATCATTTTTTCCTCCAAAAAATGATTTAAAAACTTAAATTGAAAAATTAAATGGATGAAAAGAAAGACAATGAAGAGATAAATACCTGGAGCTAACGGTTTGTGAAATGGTTGGTTGGTTGTCTCGATATCTGCTTCAGACGATCTACGGTAAAAACTCCTTTTCACTACTATCGAAATCAAAAGGTAAAAATGATTTTTTCTGACCACCTTTTATAGTTTTTTCATGAAAAAAATAATATTATTTCGTTTATTTTGACCTTTAGAAGTTAAATTTTGAATGTTTTTACCATGATTGAGAGAAGATGATTATAATTTTTAAGTTTTTGTGTAGACAACGGGTTGTGCCTGAAAACGAATCATTTTGACGACGAGTAAAATTTTATCACTTTTTTGGGCTCTCAAAAACTACAAAAAAGAGAAACCATGGAGTCCTCTTTTAAGTCCTTTTTAGAATCTACAAATATGAAAAGATCGCCAAGCACTTGACTATTCGAACTCATTAAAATAAATGAACAATCATCTATTCAATATAATTTTACCCCTTTTTCGGACTGAACTAGACTAATTACGAAAAAGGTAAAAGTTGACTAAGCATGGTCAATGGAGTTCTCTGCTACATAATTTTATCCTTTTTTGGGTTTGAGAGGCTAAACTTACAAAAAATAACATCACAAAGTTTACTTATGTTTTTCTTTTGACTCCCTAAAACTGAAAAACATCGAGTTAATCCTATGATGGACTCGTTAAAATTAAACAGTGCGGGACCTGTCGATTACAACAAGACAAAATCACTCCTTCTTAGGGTTCGTTAAAAATTGGAATCATCCAAAGGATTAACTTACACACCATGAAAATGGTATCCTCCTCAATCTTGACAATAATAAAGAGGTACTTGCCAGTAATGGTGGGGGAAAAAGTGAGAAAAAGAATCCATATTTTATGATTGTTTTTAAAAGCATCATGTCTCTATTGAACACAACACTTTGTCACACTCATGTATGGGTTGGGCAATCCTTTTGTCTTACATTTAATCAAACCTCATTGAAAGTCTTTAGCCGGTTTTGGGTAGTATCTTTAAGTCAAATGCTACCAAGTCATTTACAGAGCTGTTATGTGCTCAAGAGAAAGTTCAACTTCAAATTCGCTATTCATTGTAAACATTTGTCTCCATTCGCATTGACAATCACTGAGTTAAAACTTGAAAAAAAATTCTTCAAAACTTGACATAATGGTTTCGTGTTGTAGGCCCTCCTGCAACATATCACTTTCTATCGACATCAGCTCATTATCTAGGAAGTTGATCTAGAAATCCTATCAGTACCTTGGAATCTGCATGACCTAATGGCATGTTTGTTGCTTTTGAAAACAAGTTTTCATCATTTACGTTCGATTGAATGACTCTATGAGTGTTTGACTGCAAATCATTCATTCACATTTCATCGAGTGTATTCAAGTACTTTGAGAGACATTGTCATTACTGGTGGTTTCTCTCACACTTGTTAACTATTTTCAACATTGAATGATAATCAAGTGGTTTCTACCATGTTCGACTTCAAACCAATCAATTTTATGAATAGATTCGTACTAGTTCGAGAAGCGGAAATCAAGACCGTAGATCTAATTTCAACCATCTAGGTTGCGAGGAGTTATGTATTCATGATATAGTAGACTTATTAATAATAGATGGTTGCACCCATACTATGCCTACTTTTGATGTAATGATAAAGTCATATTTGTACCAGAGTGTTTAGTTAGTTTTTCTCTGAGTATGGGAATGCCTACCTCAATGATGATTATATATTTTCATTAAATGTTTCTTATAGGGTTTCAACCGGTGTCTCCAATCCAATCCTTGGAATGACAAAGCACTTCATTCTCTCGAAAAATTTTCTCAAACTTCACACTTAACGGGGCAATATGTTACACGTCATTGTGTCACCATGGCATTTAACTGTCAATATGGATCTATCACCATCCATATTCATGCTTCCTTAGAAGTAAAAAAATTCATGATCCTGAAGCAAGTCTTGTAAATTGGAAAAAAGCTCTTTAAAACTCTTAAAGGTTGCCTGTGTGCTTTTTGTGGTAATTTTTTGTGCATGTGCTGATACTTCATCTATTAGTTGCAGCGATCTCCGCTCTATTTGCCCATAAAACCTGCACACCCCGTAAAAGGAAGTAAACACAAAAAATTAACTTCTAGAAGCCTAGTTGGGTGAATATTCTTCCAAATAAAAACCTCTTGAGTCATGCCAGTTCGAGCTATATGCATCCACTCATGGATCTTATCCCCTTGGATAAAGGAACCCTAATCCCATCATTAGAGGATCTCATCCCTTTCTTGATGGATCTGAAACCTCCTCAATTTCTCCTATAAATTGAGTTGAAGCTTCAGGTTTAAGGGTAGATACCAGATTGTAGAAGGTACATTGAATATTACACATTGTACATAAGAGTTCATCGAAGACAAATATATGTTGGGAATTCTAGATAGGAAGGCTTTTCAAACCAAGGATCGCGATTGTGAAGGCATACAGGAAAAATATGTACAACATCAAGGCTCAGGTTGTAAAATTACTCTTTATAATTATTGATAATACATATGGATCTCTTTTTCTCATTGTGGTGTTTTTAGATTCATTAAAACAATGAAAATTCTTAATCTCCTTGATCATTAAGTTGAACTGGTTTTTTTTATTACTATATACTACAGGTGCTTTTGATTCTTTGCATGTTTGTGATTGCAGGTTCTTCTCAGCATCGAAGGAATTCTTTGGAGCGAAAGACAAGGTCTACATCAAACATCTCATTGAAAGGTAGGAGCATAACCTCCTCATTTCTAAGTTATAATAATCTGAATGCTAATAGTTTATGGAAAGAGGTATTCAAATGGTTGTTTGTTTCTAGTTATCTGTTGGGACACTATGGAGATCACTCTTGTACACAAGAGGGATTTATCCCGAAAACACAACAGAAACTGAAATTCGAACTAATTCGAGAATTACTATCCACAGTAAAATTTCATAACACCGACATGTTATGCGACATAACCATTAAAATAAAGGAAGCTCAAGTAACCATACATCAATAGTTCAAGGTGAAACTTTGTTCAGAAAATAATATGATAGAAAGTATTAACGCACTGTGTGCAGAAGGTTACAACAATATATATGAAATTCCAATGATTAACGAAGAATGATAAACTAGAAACCCTCAATCAGGACCAAAGGTATCCATTCTCATAATGAAATCCAATATAATTACAACAACCATGTGCCATGATTTCCATGGGGAAAATTCTCAATTTTGGCAGAGTTAAACCCTACAAAAACCAAGCAAGATGGTTTGGGCTCTATTGTGGCAAAAAATGTATTTTATTTAAAAAAAAAAAGATGAGGGAAAAATCGAGGGCCACAACTATTAAACACTGGTGTGAACATTGTAGAATCCCTAGAATCTGGACCTATGGAGGTCTAGATAAACTTGCCATAATCGAACACAATGAAATGCTGCTTACCAAGCTAATATGGAAGCCATGCAGTCATATATTTGAGTATTTAGAATTAAAAATAATGCATGTAATCACTGGAAGACGAGAGACGAAATTTGACCACTGAACCACGAAAACTCGAGTCTTGTACCTATAATAGAAGGTATCACACATTATGTAAAGTTTATAATGTTGATTTTTGTAGCATCTAGAAGTGTTCCAAGTCTCAAACTTTGCAGGGAGGCTTGGACAATAGTATTCAACCAAAGAACCCAGAAAGAGTTTGTGGAAATTCCACTTAGTTCAAGACATTAAAATAATTAATTATTTTAATGAAGACCCTAAGTCTAAACTTAGGGAAATGAAATAATTAAAGGGTATTAATAAGTCAGAGTGTGTATCTTCTAGAAAACCTGGATCAATTAAAGTTTTAATCTTATCCATTGATTAATCTTTTAATCTGGGCCGTTGGTTATCCAACTGGAATATTATAAAATAAGGCTTGAGGGTCACTTGGAAGATAAGCTGGGAATACACTCAGTGTTATAGGTCAACTTGGGCACCATTCCCAATGACCTGGTTAACTGGACATCATCTCCAAGACCAATGATCAAGGGTTTATCATTCCCTATCATTTCAGTTGCTACATGCCCTAAGACAAGAAACAAGACAAATTAAGCAAGACTTTCATCAAGCAAAGGTTTCCAAGGTTTGAATCTTATTATATAGCATATGAGAGCTCACCAACGCAGGCTCTAAGGGGCCTACGTGCATTGCATATGCAGGTATCCCCATGCAAGGCTGCTCTGCAAAGCACTTCTCGATATTCACAGGTGCATTGGTCACATTGGGAGCAAAATTCTCATTGTTCCGGAATCTCCACTTGGCCAGTGCCTTCTAGAAGAGTTCACATGTGTCAAGCTTCGGATCCAAGTGTCCATTTGACATCTACATGACTGGAAACATGTCTTTCCTATTATTGGAAAGCCATTTATTGCAAAACAACCTACAGTTTAGCTATAAATTGAGCACAGATCTAAGTTCTTGAGGAGGAAGAATTTGAGTAGAGAAATGTTGGAGAATTTTCAATTGAGAGCTATATTTGTGTAGCTTCTACTGGAGAGATTTATATCGTGATGAGGCTTGGGAACGTTGCTGGAAGGGTGGCTTCAAATCAATCATTTGGTTGTAACCTCTCATTCTATCATCAATAAATAATATTGCTTTTTTTTTCGCTATATGCATCTATATTGGCTTTGATTTTCCATATTGCAAGATCTTAGTTGATGTGTATGGTTTATGCTTTACTGATTTAGCAAACTAACTTGAATAGACATCTATATTATTGCATCTTCTGATGTTTTAGTGTTCTTTATTGCAGGAAGCATTCTGCACAAACCGCTTGAATTTGAAGCTGCAGCGGAAGTGACAGAAGGAGCCATTTAGAAGCACTTGGATCACAGGTAACCTTCTAATCCTCTATGTGTATCTGTTCTTAGTTAGGATAAATATTCGTATAGTCTTTCACCTATTGTTCTAGACTAGCACCTATCTAGGGAAGCTTGATTTATCCATAATTCACAATTCTGGCCCAACAAATTGGCAACTCCGTTGGGGAAAATTTCTCTTAGTTCTAGGTGTTTAAGCCTCTGATTTGCTTTTTTTATCCACCCAGTAGTTGTTACTCATAAATATTAAACTTTTTCAAAGCCAAATTATCAAATATAGTGAGTTAAACAACATCATTTTTCTTTGTATATTGCGCCCAATGCACCCTTAGACTGGACACAGTGCTTTGCAGAGCATTGTCTCCCTTCCTAGAATGCGTTGCAGAGCACTGTCTCCCCTTGGAGACTACATTGACTCCTAAAAACACCAAAATTCCCTTGAATTTTCCTTTGCAATTTGCTTCAGTTTTTTTTGCTACTGTGTTTTGAAAAGTTTGATCCTCAATTGACCAGTGACTCTATATACTTCTTCCTCCTTTGACTGAAAATTTGTTCAATGTTTGTTTAAAAAAATTTCTTTATCATTGACAATTTGATTTCAAAGTACTTTTTATGGTCACATTAAGAATCATTTTCTTTCGAAATAGGAAATTGTCATAAAATCTTCATTTCCTTGATAGGAGAAATTGTTGTTGAAATCCTCATTTTTCCTTCAAAAGAGAATTGTTGTTTTTATTCTTCATTTCCTGAAACTAAAAGCAATTTGAATTGTTGATTTAGTGCACTTAGTTTCTTTTCTGCATTCATAACATTAAATAAACTAAAAATAAAAACTTGCATTTGCATGTAGAATAATGTGTGTTTTTCAAAAGGAACATTAGGAAATCTACATTTAGTTTGCGCTCATTTATTTGTTTGCTCACAAATTATTTTCTCTCTTCCCTTAGTAGCTAGGTTCTTCATTGAAAAAGCTGAAAGTGAAATATTGTTTATCATTCTTAGCTTGCATTTTAGGAATTTCATACACATCATCGTGGTGAACCTTTGAAAGGAAATTTTTTAAGCAAGATCAACATAAAATTAATCTCAATTTACTTAACAACGCATTGGAACCATAACGATAACATTTAGAAGGCCTAGGCTAGAGACGTGTTCTGGCGTCGTAAAACATATTAGCTGTCATTAACTTGTCTGCGATACATTCTGAGTGTGATACCTCACTCCACATACGTAATTATATCGTAGCTCGTCCACATACTTTCGGGTATATCAGGCGGTGTTACAGTACGATAAGTATAAAGGGGTGCTCTCACTGTGCGGTTTCACATCAGACAGCGCTAATACAGACTTGTGCCTCCACATACCTTCAGTTATATTTGGGAGGACAAATTTTAGGTGCTATCCATCCATAGTGAACCGAGTCGACCGCCTTGAAATTGTGACACACCGAACACAACATTTGGGGAGATTACCTGCCCGTACTTCTTGGTTCGCCAGGAGGTATTCTGCAGTTCACAGTTTCTTGGTAAACCCTTTTGTCTAGCATTACCCTCTTTTTGATTATTTTTTTTGGTTAAAATAAATCAGTAATCATGGAAGAACAAAATCCTATCCCCTGTCGTTCACGTAGATTAGCTTTAAAACCACCTTTACTGCCAGAAGTTACTACTGGTAGGTGAACGCGATCACAATTTTCCGAATCAAGTACAATCTGTACCTCTAGTGAAACATCATATTTTAAACTAGAGTTAGCTCAAATTGTTTCCACACATTCCAGTTCTTCTACTGTTGTCGAAACAGAGTCTTCACAGTTACCCGTGGTCACGATCCATTCAATCTCTGAGACCATACCTCCTGGACCCAACGTTGTACAATCACAAATTGATCCAGATCTTGTCTCTTCATTGCTAGAACATCTAAATCCTGAATTTGAACAACCAGAAGTTGTTCCTACCTTGGTCATCCCACAAAGTTCTGTAGCTATTGAAACTCCTATATCACACAGTCAACCATCTTAAATATATTTTGGGCCTGACGGTGAAGTTCTTCCTCTTGGTTTAATTGTGATTGAAGAAATCCCACAAGACGATACACCTTTAACTCCAACCCATTTTGGGGGGAACCTTTACCTGTATGAGTCTTTTCCTAAATCATTTCCATCTTCTTTTGTTGATATTTTTCCCATTCAATCTCCCGTCGATTTTCGCGGGTATACATTTGGTCAAACAATCATGTCTAAACCAAATTATTCGGTTGGGTCTTCTGTTCCAATTACATCAACTCCTACCCTTGCTACTCCGTCGATGTTCACAACTTCAGTAGAGTCAGATTTGCACGGTGGCCCTTCAGTCCCAATAGATTACAAATAATTATCTGGAACTTTCTCTGGTGCAGCTTCATGATCATGGTCTTTGCCAATGTCATCATCCGGTGTTTTAACTGGTAGTCCTATCGTTAGTACTAAACAACTTGATTCGTTACATACATCATCAGGGAAATATCAAGTCGGTCCTTTTGGGTCAATTCCTTTAAGTACCATATCAACTAGACTCCCAACATTTGGAGAAAATTATTTTCCATCTTATTATTCTCCTCATACTGGGGGGCAACATTTGGTCACCCAATATGACAGTATTGACAGTACTCCGTCACTTTTTGGTCAAACTAATGTTGACTTGAATGTTTGTCAATGGCAGCCCACTCTACTATCCAACCACAAATGGTTGTACACTCATATCAACTGGTTCAACCTGTTACACCCACTTCATTACCACTTTTCAATACATCTATACCCCTGTTACAGAATCAAAATATTGTACCTCAACCTTATCAGGCAGGTCCTTCAACTCAATATCATCAAATTTTGGGTCCACACACTCAAAAACCTTTGCTTAATTTACAACAACCTGTATCAGGAATCATTTATTCACAAGTTGGTGTACCATTTTATGGGATGTCACAAACGCAAACTGGATATACATATAAACCGAATCCAAGTTATACTAATTTGGGTTATAAAATTGGTGGACAGACCCCTTGGTAGCCACAGGCGCAAATGCCTCAAACTTCATTTCAACAAGTAACATATCTAGGTTTTGGTCAAGAGAATCCTCAAGTGTTTGCTATGCAAAAAAACCCCTATCTGGGTTACCAGCAGCATATTCCGTATGCTGGTGCTCAAAGGCTTGTTGCCCAAGCAATTCCATATTACCCTGGCTATGCTCAACCTGACCTTAATCGACAGTTGCCTTTTGTTGCAACCTTGGATTTAAACCAGTTAACCAATGATCATATAAATTATGCTCCTTGGTGGCCGGTGATACCTCATAAATTACCCTCTGATATTCCTAAATTCAATGGAAACCCTAGAGAAGATCAATCGACTCATGTCATGACTTATCATTTATGGTGTTCATCAAATTCCCTTAATGATGGTTCTGTTCGACTACTTATTTCCCAGTGTACGCTTATAGGTCCGGCTGCTAAATGGTACATTGAGTTACCTAGAGCTTCTTTTGAAAATTTCACTGCCCTAGTCACTATATTTTTGACCCATTTCTAGTTACCAATCAGATACAAAACTGGAATAGAACTCTTAACCAACTTAAAATAGACTAATGCTACTCACATTTCTGATCATATTCATGAGTGGCATTGCGTCGACGAATGGTTAAGACATTTTTTCTGGATCAGGTCCTTGCTAAATAGTTCATTAAGTCCCTATTACCATCTATAACTAAAGATGTGGCTAAGGGTGGCGTCGTCATAGAAGAGAAAGTTATCACTCGTGCCCAATATTTAGACTTGATTTACACTCAGTCCGACATGCTCTATGAAAAAATTCCTAATGCGTCGCGATCTAATTTCAATGTTCCTCCTCAAATAAAGGACTCTCATGTTGGAGACGGCTTGATCGGCTCTGCAAACACACACCACGCTACTGCATCTGATCCTGCTCCTACTTCCAAAATTAATGCCATGTCATTTAACAAAGGAAAAAGTGACAAGCAACCAGGAAGTAAGAAAAAGGGGAAATCAAAGAAAAAAAAAACTTCTAACCCACAGGTAAGATCATCTAATCAACCGTCTAGACCACGGAAACCTCGTTATCAATGCATAATCTGTAACGAGGAACACTTTGTTAGGGATTTTCCTCACCGTGCTGAATTCTCAAAAAATCATCAAGACTTCCCATGCATCAGCTGTGTTGACAGAACCATTTCCAAATCCAGACACTAATTTGGTTGCTACAGATCCAGCTACTAGTTCCCAAGTGTTAATGTTATCCACCACAAAACCTTCACAAGATATTTTGGTTTCATCGTGTAATAAATACTATGGTATTATGGCCACTGATCAACCTACTACCTTGACAATGAATCCATCTACTGAATCAGTACCACCTATTTTTATTCCTGAATTGAAAATTAAGCCACCAAAGGGAGTAATTCATAAATCGACATATAATCCTCGAGCAAGAGCTGCAAAAAATTATAATATAGTTGAAGATTTGGCTCAATCCCCTTCATCTATGTCTGCTCTTGAGGTATTACAAAATTTTCCCTCCCAAAAGCAGGCTTTCTTGTCGACCATTGGTGGAATTGATCCGACTGATTCTAATCTTGTCACCTTTAATCATACGGGCTATGTACCACAACTACCAGTAGAATTTGAATTCTCCATACAAGTATATGTTCTCAATCACCTTATTCATCGCACTATTATTGATGAGGGAGCATCTACATGCATTATGTCTCTAAACTTTTGGAAGTCACTTGGCTCACCGCGATTGTCACAATCATCAACGACGTTGAAGGCATTTGATGGAAGAACATATAAACCTTGTGGTATTATCAATAACTTGCATGTTGAACTAGGAGGCAAAACAATGAATATTGATGTCGAGGTTGTTGAAAGACCCTTGACTATAATATTTTACTTGGAAGACCATGGGTATATGCAATGACTGCCATTATTTCTACATATTTTAGAATGATTTCCTTTCCACATAAAGGTACAATCACAGTCATTAATCAATTATCCTTTTTTTCCTTCGCTTCACAGGTAACTGGAAGTGTTCCGTTTGTTCACTTACCCCAACTTGAAATTCAGAACATTGGTGTAGGACTCTTAAAGGATTCCACTCTTATGGGAACCTTTTCATTACCACCACTCGCGATGTCGGCAGAAATTGCAAGTATAGAGACTTGCTACATGATCTCTTCCACTCTATCTGGCTTAAGGGGAGTACGGGTGATTCTGATATTTCTACGTTGGATGAATTTCTACCACCCATCCCTATTGAGCTAACATAACAATCAATCTATTTGGCTTGGGCGGCAAATCTGAAATCAGCGTCGTTGAGTGTTTGGGTTGATCGTTCCTTAGATTTTGGTACTGCATCTGATCCATTTTCCTCAAATTTTTTCACAGATGAAAATATTTTGGAAGCTATGATGTCAGAAGGAGAACCATGGGAAGATTATCATCATCATTCCCATCTTCCTAATTATGAAGAAAACAATCTCAGTGAACTATATCACCCATCCATCAAAACTTTCTTTTCAAATTCTTTACCGATTAATGCAATCAATTCTGAGCGAAACTTATCAAATATTGAAGAAACCATTTCTATCAATATTTCGACCAAATTGGGCATTGTAGAAAATATTCATGTCGGTGTATCTTGTTCTCTATCAGAGCTTGATTTATATCGCTCTTTATTTCGTGAAGTATTCTCTTGGTCTTACGAGGAAATGCCAGGCATAGATACTAGTATAGTTGAACACACTATTAATATGTATCCTGATGTCAAACCGGTGCATCAACAGCTTCATCCTGTTCATCCAAAGAAAGCCGCTGCCATCAAAGAAGAAGTTGAAAAATTTTTGCATGCTGGTTCTATATACCCTATTCCGCTAACTGAGTGGGTTTCTAATATCATTCCTGTTATGAAAAAACAAGGAACCATTAGAGTGTGCGTCGATTATCGGGATGTTAATCATGCTTGTCCAAAATACAACTATCCTACTCCCTTTATCGACCAGATTATTGACGATTGTGCTAGATGCGAAATTTTTTCGTTCATGGTGGATTTTCTGGCTAAAATCAAATCAATATCCACCCAGATGACCAACATAAGACAACATTCATCTGTCCCTGGGGCACATTCGCATATAGAAAACTTACGTTTGGTTTAAAGAATGCTGGGGAAAATTTTCAGAGAGAAATGGATTATGCTTTCAATGACATCAAGCACATTGTTCAACCATATCTAGATGATTTACCAGGGCATTCACGAAATCATACTGATCACCTAATGCATTTGAGAGCCATTTTCTTACGTTCCCGACACTACAAAATACGCCTCAATCCACATAAATGTGTGTTTTGTGTTGGTTCTGGTCGATTGCTCAGATTCATAGTCTCATAAGAAGGAATTCGAATAGATCCACTGAAGGTATAGGCTATTCTTGATTTTCCTGCACCATCAAACTTAATTCAGATACAAAAACTTCAAGGAAAGACTAACTTCCTGAGAAGGTTCATTCCAAACTACGCCGAAATTGCTAAAGGATTTACTCGATTATTGAAAAAGGGAGTTCCCTTCCATTGGGATCAAGTTGTGCAATCTTCTTTTGATACTGTCAAGGACACTCTTGTCCAAGCGTCATTAATGTATCCTCCTAATTATCTAAATGATTATTTCCTATATATCGTCGCGGCTGAAATGACCATCACTATGGTTTTGGTCCAAGTAGAATATGGAAATGAAAAACTGATCTATTATTTGAGTCATAATCTCAATGATATAGAAGTTAAGTACTCATACGTGGAAAAGCTTGCCTTGGCAGTTGTTCAAGCTATCCAAATATTTCACAATTATATCTTGCTCCAAAAAACAACAATAGTTTCGGATTGCAACCCCATGACTTATATATTATCACGTCAATTGCTGGGGGGGAAATATTAAAAATGGATTGTCATTTTGCAAGAATTTGATTTGGAATTCATCAAATCCAAGTCAAAGAAGTCTTTAGTTTTGGCTGAGCTTCTCTGTGACCTTCCCTCTGATATTACTGCTACTACGTTGGAACCATCTATTCTAGATGAGTCTCTATTTCTGATCAGATCATCTGATCCTTGGTATGGGGATTTCATCATTTATCTCCAAACCCAAAATTTTCGACCTAATACCTCTCACTTTGAACAACGACGTATTTGAGACCAAGCCAAAGACTATATAATCGTCAGTGATACACTTTATCGTTGTCGTGTCAATACCATTTTAAGGAGGTGCCTCACTCATGAGGAGGCCAAAAAAGTGTTAAATGATTTTCATGTTGGGGCTTGTGGTGGACACTTATCTGGATATGCTACCGTGCAGAAGATACTCCGTGCTGGTTACTTTTGGCCTACTATTTTTCAAGACTACACCCTCGCAGTTAGAAGTTGTCATGCATGCCAGATATTTCATCGTAAAATCTGCAAACCGCCATCACCAATGCATCATGTTGTCTCTGCTGGACCATTTACGAAATGGGTTATTGACTTCATGACTTGTAACCCTCCTTCGTCTGGGGGGCATGGTTATATTATTGTTGCAGTCGACTATTTTACCAAATGGGCTGAAGCGATTCCTACATTCAATAACACAGGACAAACAACTGCATTGTTTTTCTTTTACCACGTTATTGCATGGTTTGGGGTCCCATAGGCTATAGTTACAGATCATGGGAAGAATTTTCGCAACCATATGATGTCTGAATTGACTACCAAATTAGGATTGTTGCATGATAATTCTACTCCTTACTATCCACAATCAAATGGACAAGTTGAGGCTATTAACAAAATTCTTAAACAAATGCTTCAACGAATGATAGGAGTCTGTAAGAGGAAATGGCATTTTATCCTGTACTCCGCTTTATGGGCGTATCGAACCTTGGTGAGAAACACAACCGGATTTACTCCTTTTCAATTGGTGTATGGTATGGAAGCTATCTTACCAATCCAATGCGAAATATTATCGTTAAAAATCGCGATAGACTTGTTACCTGACACCTCAGAAGAAGAAGCGCATCTCCTTAACCTCATCCATCTAGATGAAACACGTCATGAAGCCCAATTGGCCAACGAAGCACATAAGAGATGTATAAAGGCGCAATATGACAAAAATTTCCAGCCCTGCATCTGCTAAGAGGGCGACTTGGTCCTTCTTTACGATCAAGAAGCTGATGTAATAGGTATAGGGAAATTCAAGCCATTGTGGCATGGCCCCTATATTTTCAAAAGAGTTCTTGCTAAGGGTGCCTACGAGTTAGTTGATTATGATGGAATCCCATTAGCACAGCCTATAAATGGGTTGTATTTGAAACGTTACTATGCTTAATCATGAGCGTAGTAATTTTTTGTATTATATTGTATATATGCTATTGATTTGCATTCACTATCTTAATTTGTTTTTAGAGTTTTCTTGATGTTAGTAATCTGCTTTGCATTTTATCGCAGATGTTTGAATATTTGGAACCATTTTTTGGATATGATGACGGTGCTAGTCATAGTACGCAGAATCTATCCTTTGCAGCATGGGCCATTTTCGCTCTGAACCGCGAGTTAGTGAGTTTTCAAGGGATTTGTATTGGTAGATCGATGAAAAATATCATTGAGTATAGCACGTTGATCGAACTTCTCTCTGATGTCATTTCATTTGGTATTAACTGCATAATTGTAAGGTTAGACTCACAACTTGTGGTATTACAACTTACTAGTGTTTATACTGTTATAAATCCAACACTTCTTAGATTGTTCCTAAGAGTTCGAATTTTGGAAATACATTTTGATTTCATTCAATATCAACATATTTCCAGAAATTTGAATGCATTGACTGATTCATTAGCTAATCAATTTTTAGATATACATTTGCAACATAGGTAAAAAAAACATTCACATCATTGAATAGGATTTCACAATAAACATAGGAAAAACTCTGAAATCATATAGATAGATAATTATAGGTTTTTACAAAATTTGTGCCCAAGACACATTGGTCATCTGACCTCAAAATGTATGCAAAATGTCATAAGTAAACTAGTGGTGCTCATGGTAACATGCTATAGATATAAAAATCCTACAGAGCAACCGCATCCAATGGTGAGGAACCCCAATAGTGTGTCGTTGCAGTCGCATGGGTAACTCTTCGACCTGGAAATATAGAATTCCGAAGGTCAAACCCTCTATGTGCTGTTGAATCTCAACCAGAGTCTCAGCCATATCAAGGTCCTGAAGAACTGCTCTTCCGAAAGCCCTCTCTGCCGGCACATCTGCTTCGCGCTTTGGTTCCTCTACTGGTTGAACAGGACTGATATTTTCATTACATCAAACATTTAGTTTAGTCTTGGAAATAAATCAAAATATAAAAAAAATTTATAAACCTCAGAAAAATCAAAAAACATGGTCAAATCATTCTTACCTATTGCACCCCACTGAGCGCCTTTTGGTAATACTAAATCTGGATCTCCTTGGAAGTTGACGCCTATGTATGCATACTCATCGATGGTGATGATCTGTCGCCGGAACCAGGCGAAGAAGAAGTAGAGAACACAACGGTCAATTGGCTTCCATGTCGACCCATGAGTTCTACCCATATTTGCATTCGAGAATCTCTAGGACTAGATATATCCAGTGTTACATGCTATCGCGGCATCAATGGAATCCATTCCAAAGTGAAGGAGATAAGGATTGAACCATAACTGAAATTCTTCTTCCTTCCTCCCTTTTCCTTGTTTAGTTGTTCCTTTATCTGAGATAGAATAGCTTCAGACCAGTTGAAGACTGTTGGTTCTAAACACTCTAGCGCATACTACATATACAATCTTTTCTCTACATGTAGTGTAACTGTGCCAGCAAGTTTAGTGATCGTGAAAAGGACGGTTCTCAGAGGAAAATCCCTGACATCCTAGATGTTTATTTTTCCATCTTTTCTAGGTTCTGCCCCTAGATAGCAATACTGCATAACATAATCCCTCACTCTTTCTCCTCCAACGGTAGACCCTGTGAGAGAAATGGGAAAACCTCTCCTCGACAAACTTGTGAGAAAATAAACGTCCTCAAATGTTATGGGAACAACTTTATTTTTAATGTGAAATGCCTCTATCATCGGATCCCATGCTTGAACTAAGAACTCCAAGATTTCTATTTGTTGCCTCATTCCCAACAATTTGAAGTACTTAAGTAGTCCACAATCTCTTAGGGCTCTTACAATACCCAGATCATTTAAGGAAATCATATCCTGTTTTTCATGTTCTCTTTCCCTCCATGTAATCATCATTATAATCCGATGGAAACCTGAAATACAACCATAAGATCCATTAGATTCCATTCATTGCAAAAAACTAGGCAAATTTTGGGCACAACATGAAAACCAAAAACTTGAACTGCACCCAACTCACTTCCTAGGTTGAGACAGTGCATTGCATATGTAGGTACCCTTCACTGTACCTGCTATGCAATGCAGGTTTCGACATTTAGGGGTGCGTTGCCCTCATTTTGGGCAGAATTTACCCTAGGGGCCTTAAAACCATAAAAATATTTAGAGAATGGAAATGAAATGAATACCAAAGGGAAGAGGAGATTCATGGTACTAACCTGGATCAAGCAGCGATGAAATCCGTCCACAGAAACAACCACAATAAACGACTGAAGTTCAAAGGAAAAATTAGGTTCAGAGCTCCAAAATGCAAATGGTAACTATGGAATGGTAAAAATGAATAGTGAAACTACTTTTTATAGTCATTTAATTATTTTCAAGTTAAATTTATTGATATGACTATAACTTTATTATGTTTTTATCATGAAATAGGAATTTTTAATCCATTTGATGTTGTTTTGAACAGGAAATACAACTGATGAACAGATTAGTCGTGCAAATTTATTCAAAGAATGACTTGACCACAAAGCATACTTTTTCTCCTTATTTTTCGAGCTTTGTTAAAAACGAAAAAAGATTTGAAGCGCACTTTTATCTATTTTTCGAGCTTCGATAACAACACAGAAGGAACCCCCTAGAGTCTTCTTTCAACTCCTTTTAGACTTTGATAATGTGAAAATATTGCCGAGCACTTGTCTTTTCGAGCTCGTTAAAGTAAATGAATTGATATATACTCAGTATAAGTTTAAACCTTTTCCAGACTGAGATGGATTATTTACGAAAAAGGAATACCTTGGTTAAACATGACCAAAGAGGTTCTCTCATATATTATTTTACACTTTTTCGGATCTGAGTGACAAATTTACGAAAAATTAGTTTTGGAGTTCTCTTTCATCCTCTTTTTCCGACCCTCTAAATATATAAAAGGACCGGGCTATCACTGTCGTTAAGCTCATTAAAACATAAAATAGCGATGGGCTTGTCGATCATGGAAAGAATCGAGCTTTATTCATCAGTAGACTCGTTAAATTATTAAATAGCGATAATTTATTCACCCGAAGGGTTGAATTATAGGTCAAGAAAATGTTATTCTCCTCAAGATTATTAAAAAATAAAGAGGTATTGGTCGACAAATGACCAGGGAAAATTTGGGAAAAGTGAGAAAAGTTTCTTTTTGGTAGCAAGACACTCTTGAACATGACATTTCTTTCACTCCATGTCCATGACTGTTTGGGTTAGGTAATCATCTTGAAGATTCATTCATACCTATGGTTCATCATACCTTCACTTCATTTTTGGGTCAATGCTACCAACTCATCACAGTGTCGCCAATATGTTCAAGAGAAGTCATCCAGTGATTAAAAACTCATCCTTCTGCAATAATCATAAACCTTCATTTTCAAGACCGTCATCCCTGAAAATTGCTATATCAAGTCATACCCTCATCTCTGAAATCAGTAACTCCAGTTTTGCAATAAGGTGAATTCCTATTGACGACAAATCAATATCCAGGAAGTCCACTTAGAAACATCAGATTCCAGTACCATGAGGCTTGTTACAACATCGACAAGATCCTCGCTTCTAGACCTTTGACTAAAAGATTTTGTTTGGTGTTCGACATCAAATCATCTATTCACGCCTTACGAAATGTATTGCAGTACCTTGAGGGCCATTAACATTAATGGTGGTTCTCTCGTTTTTGCTAATAGCTCACATCATTGGCTGGTAATCAAACGTTGTCTTTCCATGTTCGACTACAAATCATATATTCACATGGCTAGACTTGTACCCGAATGATCGAGTGAACAAGATTAGAAGACCCCAGATCTAGATTCAGCCATCCGGGCTGCGATTTTAGGATTGTTGTGCACATCATCTGTACGGTGACCTTACATATAGATTGTCATCCAAACATGGGCCTATATCTATAGGCATGTCTACTTCTGGGCAACATTCCAATGAAGACGATTTTTTGAATTATGTACATGTTATTAGATTGTTTTATGTGCTGAACATGGGAATTCCTACCCTCAGCAATTATGATCAAAGAGGATATATCATGATGTAATGTATTGTAATATTAATACAGGTGACCACTCTGCTTCGTTTCCAGGCTTATCATAGTGTAAAGCATCTCAATCAAATGTTTTTATTATTTGGATCTCATGCTTTAGGAGGAAATTATTATAGATCAAATTGGGCACCATTCCGAATGACCTGGTTAACTGGACATCATCTCCAGGACCAATGATCAAGGGTCTATCATTCCTTATCATTTCAATTTCTACATGCCCTAAGACAAGAAATAAGACGAATCAAGCAAGACATTCATCAAGCAAAGGTTTCCAAGGTTTGAAGCTTATTATATAGCATTTGAGAGCTCACGAGCACAAGCTCTAAGGGGCCTAAGTTAATTTCCATGTAGGTAGCCCCATGCAAGGCTTCTCTGCAAAACACTTCCCGACATTCACAAGTGCTTTGGTCACATTGGGAGCAAAATTTTCATTTTTCTGGAATCTCCACTTAGCCAGTGCCTTCTAGAAGAGTTCACATGTGTCAAGCTTCGGATACAAGTGTCCATTTGACATATACATGACATGAAACATGTCTTGCCTATTATTGGAAAGTCATTGATTGCAAAACAACCTACTGTTCATCTATAAATTGAGCACAGATCTAAGTTCTTGGGGAGGAAGAATTTGAGTAGAGAAATGTTGGAGAATTTTCAATTGAGAGCTAGATTGGTGTAGCTGCTGCTGGAGATATTTATATTGTGATGAGGCTTGAGAACATTACTGGAAGGGTCGCTTCAAATCAATCATTTGGTTGTAACCTCTCCTTCTATCATCAATAAAGAATATTTCTTATTTTTCCCTATATGCATCTGTATTGGCTTTGATTTTCCATATTGCAAGATTTTAGTTGATGTGTATGGTTTATGCTTTACTGATTTAGAAAACTAACCTGAATAGATATCTATATTATTGCATCTTATGTTTTTTAAGTGTTCTTTCTTGCAGGAAGCATTCCACACAAACTGCTTGAATTTGAAGCTGCAACGGAAGCGACCGAAGGAGCCATTTAGAAGCGCTTGGATCACAAGTAACCTTCTAATCCTCTTTGTGTATATGTTCTTAGTTAGGAGAATATTCGTATAGTCTTTCACCTATTGTTCTAGACTAGCACCTATCTCGAGAAGCATGATTTATCCGTAATTCACAATTCTGGCCCAACACTCAGTACCTGAAGGAGATCCATTCTGATGTAGAATTTGATCTCAGTGGGAGAGTTGTAGTGTGAGAAGTTGTAGAAGCAGAAGGAGGAGGTCAGGGGTCATCTAGATCAGGGTCAGAGGGCAACAGTGGGTCACTGGAGGTAGCTTGAGGCTACATCACAGAGACCCCACGCAGTCTCCACATAGAATCACACAATCCAATGCTAGAACTGCGCATTGAATCATGTAGAGGGACACAGGGGCATGCAGGGGTTGTTCCGAGTGTCAGAGAATTGTCCGAGTAAGTCGAAAATTTAGTCTCAGGTGGTTCAAAATTTATGTACCATATATTTTCCCTGTAAAGATATCATTTGAGGAAGAATTAATAAAACCCTCATCTGTTGCACCGGTTTTCCCACATTGGTTTTTTTCGAGGAAAATTGTCCAAAAATAACTGTGTACATGTGATTGATTATTGTGCTTATGTTCTCTACTGATTATTTCTCTACATATATAATTGTGAATGTTGTTATAGTATTTATTTTGATATTTTTTGGAAGATTTCTAAATAATAACTTATTGAAATAATAAGTAGGAGAAATAAATATATCACTGCAACAGTTGTAAATGTTCACATGGTATCAAAGCTAGAGATGAATAACAAAGAGGGGGCATATATTAGTGAATATAAATCTATTGTTGCAGAAAAAACACAGAAGGGTTCACGTAGTTCTCCAAGAGGGGGAAGAAGCATGATAGAACAGATGGATCGCGATGTATCTGTATTGGCAACCAGACTAGATGAATATTTTTCTTGTGTATTGAGCACTGTAACTTGATATGTCTGGTATATTGACAATGGAACCTCTGCTCACATGACGGGAATACAGGATTGTTTTTCTGACTACCAAGAAGAGCAGATGAATTTCAAAATAACCATGGGTAATAAATAAAAGTGCACTCCCATTGGGAGAGGTACCATAGTTTTTCAGACTGAGGCAGGAAACAGAATCTGGGCCACTAATGTATTGCATGTGCCAGGTTTGGGGATGAATCTACTCTTAGTGTCACAAATTCAAAACCAAGGATATGATGTCTACTTTATTGGAAATAGAGTCTATGTCAAACACCCGAGTTGGAAGAAGAAGGCATAGATCGTGGTAAGAAGCAACAAATTGTACAAGCTACAGCTTGATTCTCGAAAGGAACTAGTTGGCAACACACATGAAACATACATGAATGAGATATGGCATAGAATAATGGGGCACTTGAATCAAGGGGCATTGAGAACTCTCCAGAAGACTGTCACAGGTGTTCCAGAACTGAGCACCAAAGGAGATGATGTCTACAAGGGATGTGTATTGGGGAAATATGCCAAGGCATCATATCAGAGAAGCAACAATAAGGCCAAGGGTGTGTTGGATCTAACACACTTAGATATCTGTGGGCCAATGTCCACTAGACCTCTTAGCAATGCCAAATATTTCGTCACCTTCATTAATGACCATTTTAGGAAAACCTGGATCTACTTCTTGAAGACCAAGGATGAAGTCTTCACTCGATTTAAAGAATTTAAGGCTCTAGTGGAAAATTTGACAGGGAAGAAGATCAAGGTATTACGATCGGATAATGGTGGTGAATACATAGATAAAGAATTCACCCGATTCTCTGCAAGGGAAGGCATCAAAAGAGAATGGACAACCCCATAAAATCTAGAATAGAATGGTGTGGAAGAAAGGAAAAACTATTGTTGAAGCAACCAAAGCTATGTTGTATGACCAAGACATGCCCAAATCTCTATGGTCTGAAGCATGTAATACAACTATCTACATTTAGAACAGAACTCCTCACACTGCACTAGGAAATATCATGCCAGAAAGTGTCTTCACTGGAAGCAAGCCTGAAGTGAGTCACTTTAAGAACTTCGTCAGTACAGATTACTGTCACATGCCCAGTGAGAAGAGGAAGAAGTTGGAGATGACTTCTGAAAAGGGGTATCTGGTAGGATAAAATGAGAATGAAAAGGCTTATCACATCTACATTCATGAGATCAGGGAAGTGGTTGTGTGAAGGGATGTGAAGTTTATGGAGGATAAAACCTTTAGAAGATCACGAGAGTTTCCTTCTACTACAAAGTCATAGGAATAGCCTCTGGTCCAACCCCAACAACCAACAACACAAAATTCAATTGACTGTCCAAGGCATAGTGATCCAAAGGATGTGTCTCCCGAGAATTTTCAAGAAGGAGAGCTAGTAAATCCACCCACCACCACTGGAATAGCGAGCATGGAACTTTGACAGATTCTGAAGGATGCAGAGGAATTTGTTGGAATCCCCTGAAATGAGAAGAGACAGTGTAAGCATCCTAAAAGGTATTAAGCCTTGGTTACTCAAGTCAAATAACCTTCCAGTTTTCAGGAAGCAGCTCAGCACCAGGTGTGGGTTGATGCAATGGTGGAAGAGTACAGTTCCATCATGACAAATGATGTCTTGGAAGTAGTACCCAGACCTCAGGTGAGATCCGTTTTAGGATCCAGGTGGATCTACAAGATCAAGTATGCTACAGGTGACAACATCGAGAAATTTAAATCCAGGTTTGTGGCTAAGGGGTATGCTCAGAAGGAAGGAATAGACTATGAAGAAACCTTCACCCCAGTAGTCAGATACACATCTAGTAGGTCCGTGATATCCCTTGCTGCGCAGATGGGATGGGAAATTCACCATATGGACATCAAGACGACATTATTGAATGGTGTGATAGAAGAAGAAGTGTATCTAGAACAACTGGAGGGATTTGAGACACATGATCAAAAAAATCATGTGTGAAGATTAAAGAAAGCATTATATGGACTGAAGCAAGCTTCTAGAGCCTGGAATGGTCAGATTGGTAGCTACCTGCGGAATATGGGATTTGTCAAGAGTGATGCAGATCCAAATCTCTACTACCTAAGAGTAGCAAGTGAACCTTTGATACTAGTGTTGTATGTGGATGATCTGTTCTTGACAGCATCATCAAGGCTCATCATAGATTGCAATAAGAATTTGGTTGAAGAATTTGACATGAAGGATCTAGGACAAATGCACTATTTTCTGGAGTTGGAAGTTTGGCATTATAATTGGGAGATATTTCTTGGTAAAGGAAGATACACTATAGAGATTATGAAGAGATTTCAGATGGAGGATTGTAGGCCCATGACCACTCCAATGATCACCAACTAGAGGAAAATTGACATGTCTGAAGATGATGAAGTTGATCCTACGATGTACAAGCATCTCATAGGGTCATTGATGTATCTGGTAAATACAAAACCAGATATTTGTTATGCTGTTAATACCTCAGCCAGTTCAATGGTGGAACCGAAGAGGGCATATTGGGAAGTAGCCAAGCATGTTCTTAGGTACCTTCGAGGGAAAATTGAGCTTGGATTGAAGTACACTCGTGAAAATGATGTCATGTTAAGTGGTTTCACTGATGCAGATTGGGCTGTAAGTTTAGTTGATCAGAAGAGTACCAGTGGGTACTGTTTCAGTCTGGGATCAGGAATGACTTCCTCATGCAGTAGGAAACAAAAGTCTTTGGCATTGAGTTCAACATAAGCAGAGTATATGGCAACCAACAAAACTTCATGTGAAGCCATATGGCTTAGGAAACATCTACTGAATCTGCTCAAGGAGAAAATGGAAGCGGCCAACATCTTATGTGATAATCAAAGTTGCATAAAGCTCTATGAGAATCATGTGTTTCATGATAGGTCGAAACATATTGACATCCGATGTCACTTCATCAAGGAATGTGTAAAACATGGAGCTGTTCAGTTGCAGTACACTCCAACATGAGAACAAGTGGCATACATCTTCACAAAGGCTCTAGGAAAGACAAAGTTTGTCTACTTAAGAGATAGGATGGGGATGATGAAGAATCCCTTCCAGTAGAAGGAATGGAAGGTTCAATGTTAAAAGGGAGCTATGGTACAGAAGCAGTAAGTGCTGGTGGCAGTGTCAAAGGCAGCAGTATAGGAGACAAAAACGCAACAGATGGGGGGAGCAGAATCTCGAGATCAGCAGCGTAGTGGGTGATTTAGAATCAGAGCAGCATGCAACATGCATATTGTTGGAAGACCTTCCTCACTAAGAGGGAGTGTTTATTTTTGTAGCATCCGGAAGTGTTCCAGGTCTCAAAATTTATAGGGAGGCTTGGAAAACAACATTCCAAAGAACCCATAAAAAATTTGTGGAAATTCCACTCGGTTCAATAATTATTAAAATAATTAATTATTTTAATGAAGACCCTAAATCTAAACTTAGGGAAATGAAAAAATTAAAGGGTATTAATAAGTCAGAGTGTGAATATTCTAGAAACATGGATCAAGTCAAGTTTTAATCTTAGCCATTGATTAATATTTTAATATGGGCCGTTGGTTCTCCAACATGAAGATTATAAAAGAAGGCTTGAGGGTCACTTGGAAGATAAGTCGGGCCTACACTTAGTACCCAAAGGAGATCCATTCTGATGTAGAATTCGATCTTAGTGGGAGAGTTGCAGGGTGATAATTTGCATAAGCAGAAGGAGGAGGTCAGTGGTGATCGAGATTAGGGTCGGAGGGCAACAGTAGGTCACTGGAGGCAGCTTGAGGCTGCAACGTAGAGACCCCACACAAACTCATGTAGTCCAGCACTAGGACTGCGCAGTGAATCACGCACAGATATGTAGGGACATGTAGGGGCTATTATGGGTGTTAGAGAATTGTCTGAGTAAGCCGAAAAGTCAGTCTTAGGTGGTTCATAATTTATTAGTCTTATATATTTCTTTTAAATATGTCATTTGTTGAAGAACTAATAAAACCCTCATCTTTTGCATTGGTTTTCCCACATTGGTTTTTTCCAAGGAAAATTGTCCAAAAATAACTATGTACATGTGATTGATTCTTGTGCTTATGTTCTCTACTGTTAATTTCTTTGCATATATAATTGTGAATGTTGCAGTAGTATTTATTTCGATATTTTCTGGAATATGTATGAATAATAACTTATTGAAATAATAAGTAGGAGAAGTAAATCTATCACTGCAACTATTTCTAAATTTTCACATAGAATAGCCAGTGGATGGAAAACCATCACTCTGCTAACAGAAAACTCTAGGAGGGAAAAAAAAATACCCCCTTACCTTTCTACCTTCGAGCAGAGCCATTCCAGCACCAACACACAAAGAAGAGGATTGCGGGCAGATCGAAACCCCACTCACTCTGAAAGGGAGTAAACCCTATCGAGCTAGGATCCAACTGCAGTAGACCGATGCATTGCTCAAAACAGCATCAAAAGGAAATCTGGAAATTTCCACTCAAGCGAATAGGTACCCAAGATAGTGATGAAGCACTAAAGCTATTGGATGAAATGGTCAAGAGATCGACGGAGTGAAAAATACCAACTGGTGCGCAACAACTCCGAGATAGGCGAAGGCAGCTGGAGAAAATTAATTATGACTTTCCTCCATTACGGATGATATTAAATCCATAACCACTATGCAGAATTTGGACAAATGTATACCTCGAGATAGGATAAGCCATGATTATTACCATTGGCAAGAAAAACTAGAATAAATTTGTAATATATCTCATTGAAATGATGAATAATGTATCTTATTGTAATGATGTCGAATGTGAATGGAAAGATTATATGTATAGGTATTGTGTACAACTCGTTAAAGTAGGCTATATGATTAACAATGGTGTTGACCAAGTTAGTTGATATGCAATTAGTATTAAACACATTTGTTAATAATAAATAATGATTATAGTTCAATATACAAAACATTTGATGTAGATAATGTGTGATTATGTACATTTGACATCCCAATATTAAAATAAAATAAGGATGAATGATCTAAGTTGATTCGAAGGTCGCTGATACCCCTCAAACTCTCCAGGTGGGAAAAAACGTACATCCACATGCTGAGGAGAGTTATTGTAAATGAATATTTTGCGAGAATCATGATCACTCCATGCTGCATGATTTTCCGATAAACGTCAATGCCTTTTTTTCCATTCTCTTATGCTGTCACATTCTCATATTCTCTTCTATATTAATATTTTTTTAAGATTTCGGTACATTACCATATATAATTGATGTAAAAATTTTAATGGAATTGCCATTTTCATTTTCTTTTGGTGCAATCCGATAATGGAAACTAAAAAATTGTATAGATTATCACAATATTGCATAATGTAGATAAAACTACAATGACATTGTTCAAACCAAGATCAATGCTATTAGCGTTTTTTTACATGAGAAAACTCTAAGATAAGTGCATGAAAATGATGGCTTTAAAAGGATTAATGGAGCCATTAGAAATGTGTAAGTGTTTCCAGGCATCCAAGTTCGAGAAGGCTTGAGTTGTCAATTAGGATGCCAGATAGGTTTATAGTGTTAGACTCTTATATTTCTACAATATCACAAGATGATTGTTTATCTTTTACATTCGCATGCTGAAAATCATATTCCATGACTATCATTTATTTTCAGAAATCTCACTACCTTCATTATTTTCCATTTAACCTCTCCATTATCTCTCATTTTACCTTTTATGATACCCTCATGCTTTGAAATCCCATGTTTGACCTCAATCCCCTCATTTTAGCCTTTTTACCCTTCTTAAAACCCTTCTCCTTTACTCTTCCCCTTTCTTTGTCAGTAAAAACAATGTAAAAACCCATTTTTACATTGTTTTTAAATAAATTTAACTTATCGGGCCCCACTTTTTGATAAACCCTATTTATCAAACCCCGACCCCTATTATGTTGAAACCCCACATGAATTTTGTTACCCCGACCCACACTTATATTAAACGCCTTTGTTTTGAACCTTTTTACCCTGTTTTTCTCATTTCATTTAACCCTAGCTAAACCTTCCAAAATAACCCGCGATCAATCAAAGCCCGACCACTGTCTGATCTCCTTCTCCTAATATGATGGCTCCCAACCCGTTTCGCACCTCCAATTGCACATCATTTAAACACCACTGACGGTTGCGAAATGAGAAGTTTTGCAACCCTCCCTTCTACCATGCATCGTTGTTGCACTAAAAACTGTCACCCTAACATTCTGCTGACTGTATGAGCTCATTGACACTCATACTTACCTCCTCTACAAGTCTTACAACCTTTACTCATGTCAAGCCTTAAAACAGGAGAAAAAATCCTAAAAGCTCAAAATCCCTGGGTACACAGGTAATGTGAGGCCTACCTGCGTTCTTGGCTAGGGTACGCGGGTAATGTGAAGAGAAACTGTGTTTTAGAACACAGTTTTCCAATGTTATGCCTGCGTGCCCCCTCCAAAGTAGAAAAAGCGAGAAACAAAAGTTAAAAAGTTGATTTGAGGTCAATTCTAGAAGCTTCTAGATGAGAATTTTTGGGGATGAGTACGCTTTAATAAGGTGCATGTATCCCACACCTTAAGGAACTAATCCCTTGATGTGAGGAGCCTATCCCTTTGAAGGAGGATTCTATCCATTCATAGGTGGAACCCTAACCTCCTCATATACTCTATAAAAAGAGGCATTAGGTAGCCTCAAAGGGAGTTCAAGCTTTAGTGTGTGATTGAGTTGAAGTGCTGTTGAGATTTAGACTTCTTTCTGTTGAGCTTTTGAGAGGAAAGATCACATACCTCTATGTGCTTCTGGAGGAAGAGTGCAAAACTTATCAAAGTAGAGGAGACTCCTGCTTCGGACCCTGGGAAGGCCTATTCAACATCAAGGCTATGGTTGTAAGGTTATTCTGTTATTTTAAGATTAATACAATCAAGTTTTGTTTTTCTTAATAAATTGTCGTTCGATTGTTTATTTAAATAAGCTATCATTTGATCATTTATTTCATAGATTCCTTGATCACTATGATAGGTATGTTTTATAATTATTTTTTATACAGGTGCTATTTAATATTTTCTTGTTTGTGATTGCAGGTCGACAAAAGATGATACTTTGTTGCGACGGAGGAACTATTGTTACGACAGAAAGAATTGTTGTTGTGACGAAAGAACTCTTGTTGCGACGGAAGGATTATTGATGCGACGGAAGCACTACGACCGAAAAAAATCATTTGGATCTAAGGTAGGATCGACACCTTCATAGCATTTACTTGTAAAATGAATATATTTAGAGAAAGAAAAACTTAGTTGTTCGTTTGTTGCTAGATTTTCTTCTGACACTAGGGAGATCGATCTTGTTCGCGAGATCGATTTATCCGGTCAACAAATTGGCGACTCGTAAAACACATGAAAATGTCGAGTTATTTCTGTCTTTTCCTGCTCGTAAATTAAATTGAAAGTCAACCACAAGAGTATATTTTTATCCCTTTTTTGAACTCATTAAAACTTATGAAAAAGTGAAACCCTGGAGTTCTCTTTTAAGCCCTTTTCAAACTCTCTAAACATGAAAAGATTGTTGAGTACTTGACTATTTGAAATCATTAAAGTAAATGAATGATCGTCCCTTTAGTATAAGTTTACCCCTTTAACGGACTGAAATGGACAATTTACGAAAAAGGTATACCTTGACTAATTACGGTCAATAGAGTTCTCTCCCACATTATTTTATCCTTTTTCAGGCTTGAGAGACTAAATTTATGAAAAAGTACACCCATGGAGTTTTCTTAAGTTTTTTCTTCTCACTCCCTAAAATTGAAAAACACCGAGTTTCTCCTATACTAGACTCATTAAAATTTAACAGTAAAGGACCTGTTCAATTTTAAACAGGAACGAACCACTCCTTCTTAGGGTTCGAATCTTTAACTAAGTTGGACTCATCTGAAGGATGAGCTTATAAACAAGCAAATGTTATCCTCCTCAAGCTTGTCAAAAATAAAGAGGTACTTGCCAGAATTGGTGGGGGAAAAGAGAGAAAAACGAACCTGTTTGTTACATTTTGATTATTCGGAAAACCATTAACCACTCTTGAACATGAAACCTTTTTTTACCTGGGTTGGGAAGTCCTTTTCCTAACAGTTAATCAAACCATATTGAAAGTCTTTAGTCGGTTTCTGGGTATTAGCTTTGGGTCAATTGTCACCAAGCCATCTGCAGTGTCATTATGTGTTCAAGAGGATAGTTCAAACAAACCATTCATCTGCAAAATATTTTTCTTCCATTTTGACCATCCCTGAGTCAGTCCTTGCCAATATATTTCTTCAAAACTTTATCTACGATTTCATGTTGTGGGCTTGCCTACGACAAATCACTTTCTATCGACGATAGCTCATTATCTAGGAAGTTGATCTAGAAATCGTCAGTACCTTTGAATCTACATTCCTTAATGGTAGTTTTCTTGCCTTCGACGACAGGTTGCATCATTGACCTTCGATCGAATGATTCCATGACATGTTCGACTTCAGCTCATTCATTCACATTTCATGAATTGTACTGAGTACTTTGAGAGCCATTGAAATTACTGGTGGTTACTCTCACACTTTTTAACAGTTTACATTATTGACTGATAATCAAGTGGTTTATACCATGTTCGACTTCGACACATTCATTCACATGGATAGGATCGTACTAGTTCGAGAAGTAGAAATCAAGATCCTGGATCTAGTTTCTACCATCCAGGCTGCGAGGAATTTTTTTATTCATTTATACAATGGACTATTCATAAAAAGATGGCTGCGTCCATACTGTGTCTGTACATGTCTATATTATTGATGTATTGAAAATCATTCCTGTATCAGAACAGTTTAAATTAGTTTTCTAGTTAGTTTTGATCTGAGTATGGGAATGCTTACCTCAACGATGATATGATTACATATATATATTTTGCATTGAATGTTTTTACAGGTTCCAATTGGGGTGTCCACAGGATGATCCTTGAAATGATAAAGTACTTCACTCTTCATATATGACAGACTTCATTTTCATCTATTCCAGACTTCGCACTTTAGGGGGCAATCTGTTGCACTAAAAACTGTCACCCTGGCATTCTGCTGACTATATGAGCTCATTGAAACTCATACTTACCTCCTCTGCAAGTCTTACAACATTTAATCCTCATGTCAAGCCTTAAAACAGGAGAAAAAACCCTAAAAGCTCAAAAACCTTGGGTACGCAGGTAATGTGAGGCTTACCTACATTCCTGGCTAGGGTACGTAGGTAATGTGAAGAGAAACTGCGTTCTAGAATGCATTTTTCCAGTGTTATGCCTGCGTACCCCCTCCAAAGTAAAAAAAACAAGAAACAAAAGTTAAAAAGATGATTTGAGGTCAATTCTAGAAGCTTCTAGATGAGAATTTTTGGGGATGAGTACGCTTTAATAAGGTGCATGTATCCCACACCTTAAGGAACTAATCCCTTGATGTGAGGAGCCTATCCCTTTGAAGGAGGATTCTATCCCTTCATAGGTGGAACCCTAACCTCCTCATCTGCTCTATAAAAAGAGGCATTCGGTAGCCTCAAAGGGAGTTCAGGCTTTAGTGTGTGATTGAGTTGAAGTGCTGTTGAGATTTAGACTTCTTTCTGTTGAGCTTTTGAGAGGAAAGATCACATACCTCTATGTGCTTCTAGAGGAAGAGTGCAAGACTTATCAAAGTAGAGGAGACTCCTGCTTCGGACCTTGGGAAGACCTGTTCAACATCAAGGCTAAGGTTGTAAGGTTCTTCTGTTATTTTAAGATTAATACAATCAATTTTTGTTTTTCTCAATAAATTGTTGTTCGATTGTTTATTTCAATAAGCTGTCATTTGATCATTTATTTCATAGATTCCTTGATCACTATGATAGGTATGTTTTATAATTTTTTTTTATACAAGTGCTATTTAATATTTTCGTGTTTGTGATTGTAGGTCAACAAAAGAAGATACTTTGTTGCGACGGAGGAACTATTGTTGCGACGAAAGAACTCCTATTGCGATGGAAGGATTATTGATGCGACGGAAGCACTACGACCACAAATAAGAATTTGGATCTAAGGTAGGATCAACACCTTCATAGCATTTACTTGTAAAACGAATATATTTAGAGAAAGACAAACTTAGTTGTTCGTTTGTTTCTAGATTGTCTTCTGACACTAGGGAGATCGATCTTGTCTGCAAGATCGATTTATCCAGTCAACAAATTGGCGACTTGTAAAACACATGAAAATGCCGAGTTATTTCCGTCTTTTCCTACTCGTAAATTAAATTGAAAGTCAGCCACATGAGTATATTTTTATCCCTTTTTCGAACTCGTTAAAACTTATGAAAAAGTGGAAACCATGAGTACATTTTTATCCCTTTTCCGAACTCGTTAAAACTTACAAAAAAATGAAACCTTGAATTTATATTTTAAGCCCTTTCAAACTCTCTAAAAATGAAAATATCACCGAGTACTTGACTATTCGAACTCGTTAAAGTAAATGAATGATCGTCCCTTCAGTACAAGTTTATCGCTTTTACAGATTGAAATGGACTATTTATGAAAAAGGTATACATTGACTAATTATGGTCAATAGAGTTCTCTCCCACATTATTTTATCCTTTTTTGGGCTCGAGAGACTAAATTTACGAAAAAGTACATCCATGGAGTTTTCTTAAGTTTTTTCTTCTCAATCCCTAAAATTGAAAAACACCGAGTTTATCCTATACTAGACTCGTTAAAATTTAACAGTAAAGGACCTGTTCAATTTTAAATAGGAACGAACCACTCCTTCTTAGGGTTCGAATCTTTAACTAAGTTGGACTCATCTGAAGGATGAGCTTATAAACAAGCAAATGTTATCCTCCTCAAGCTTGTCAAAAATAAAGAGGTACTTGCCAGAAATGGTGGGGGAAAAGAGAGAAAAACGAACCTGTTTGTTACATTTTGATTATTCGGAAAACCGTTAACCACTCTTGAACATGAAACTTTTTTTTACCTAGGTTGGGAAGTCCTTTGCCTAACAGTTAATCAAACCATATTGAAAATCTTTAGCCAGTTTCTGGGTATTAGCTTTGGGTCAATTGTCACCAAGCCATCTGCAGTGTCGTTATGTGTTCAAGAGGATAGTTCAAACAAACCATTCATCTGCAAAATATTTTTCTTCCATTTTGACCATCCCTGAGTCAGTCCTTGCCAATATATTTCTTCAAAACTTTATCTACTATTTCATGTTGTGGGCTTGCCTACGACAAATCACTTTCTATCGACGATAGCTCATTATCTAGGAAGTTGATCTAGAAATCGTCAGTACCTTTGAATCTGCATTCCTTAATGGTAGGTTTCTTGCCTTCGACGACAGGTTGCATCATTGACCTTCGATCGAATGATTCCATGACATGTTCGACTTCAGCTCATTCATTCACATTTCATGAATTGTACTGAGTACTTTGAGAGCCATTGACATTACTGGTGGTTACTCTCACACTTTTTAACAGTTTACATTATTGACTGATAATCAAGTGGTTTATACCATGTTCGACTTCGACACATTCATTCACATGGATAGGATCGTACTAGTTCGAGAAGTAGAAATCAAGATCCTGGATCTAGTTTCTACCATCCAGGCTGCGAGGAATTTTTTTATTCATTTATACAGTGGACTATTCATAAACATATGGCTACGTCCATACTGTGTCTGTACATGTCTATACTGTTGATGTATTGAAAATCATTCCTGTATCAGAACAGTTTAAATTAGTTTTCTAGTTAGTTTTGATCTGAGTATGGGAATTCCTACCTCAACGATGATATGATTACATATATATATTTTGCATTGAATGTTTTTACAGGTTCCGATTGGGGTGTCCACAGGATTATCCTTGAAATGATAAAGTACTTCACTCTTCATATATGACAGACTTCATTTTCATCTATTCCAGACTTCGCACTTTAGGGGGCAATCTGTTGCACTAAAAACTGTCACCCTGGCATTCTGCTGACTATATGAGCTCATTGAAACTCATACTTACCTCCTCTGCAAGTCTTACAACATTTAATCCTCATTTCAAGCCTTAAAACAGGAGAAAAAACCCTAAAAGCTCAAAAACCCTGGGTACGCAGGTAATGTGAGGCTTACCTACATTCCTGGCTAGGGTACGTAGGTAATGTGAAGAGAAACTGCGTTCTAGAATGCATTTTTCCAGTTTTATGCCTGCGTACCCCCTCCAAAGTAAAAAAAGCAAGAAACAAAAGTTAAAAAGATGATTTGAGGTCAATTCTAGAAGCTTCTAGATGAGAATTTTTGGGGATGAGTACGCTTTAATAAGGTGCATGTATCCCACACCTTAAGGAACTAATCCCTTGATGTGAGGAGCCTATCCCTTTGAAGGAGGATTCTATCCCTTCATAGGTGGAAACCTAACCTCCTCATTTTCTCTATAAAAAGAGGCATTTGGTAGCCTCAAAGGGAGTTCAAGCTTGAGTGTGTGATTGAGTTGAAGTGTTGTTGAGATTTAGACTTCTTTCTGTTGAGCTTTTGAGAGGAAAGATCACATACCTCTATGTGCTTCTGGAGGAAGAGTGCAAGACTTATCAAAGTAGAGGAGACTCCTGCTTCGGACCTCGGGAAGGCCTGTTCAACATCAAGGCTAAGGTTGTAAGGTTCTTCTGTTATTTTAAGATTAATACAATCAATTTTTGTTTTTCTCAATAAATTGTTGTTCGATTGTTTAATTCAATAAGCTGTCGTTTGATCATTTATTTCATAGATTCCTTGATCACTATGATAGGTATGTTTTATAATTTTTTGTTATACAAGTGCTATTTAATATTTTCTTGTTTGTGATTGCAGGTCGACAAAAGAAGATACTTTGTTGCGATGGAGGAACTATTGTTGCGACAGAAATAATTATTGTTTCGACGAAAGAACTCCTATTGCGACGGAAGGATTATTGATGTGATGGAAGCACTACGACCACAAATAAGCATTTGGATCTAAGGTAGGATCGACACCTTCATAGCATTTACTTGTAAAACGAATATATTTAGAGAAAGAAAAACTTATTTGTTCGTTTGTTTCTAGATTGTCTTCTGACACTAGGGAGATCGATCTTGTCTGCAAGATCGATTTATCCAGTCAACAAATTGGCGACTTGTAAAACACATGAAAATGCCGAGTTATTTCTGTCTTTTCCTACTCGTAAATTAAATTGAAAGTCAGCCACATGAGTATATTTTTATCCCTTTTTTGAACTCGTTAAAACTTATGAAAAAGTGGAAACCATGAGTACATTTTTATCCCTTTTTCGAACTCGTTAAAACTTACAAAAAAATGAAACCCTGAATTTATCTTTTAAGCCCTTTCAGGCTCTCTAAAAATGAAAATATCACCGAGTACTTGACTATTCGAACTTGTTAAAGTAAATGAATGATCGTCCCTTCAGTACAAGTTTATCCCTTTTACAGAATGAAATGGACTATTTATGAAAAAGGTATACATTGACTAATTACGGTCAATAGAGTTCTCTCCCGCATTATTTTATCCTTTTTTGGGCTCGAGAGACTAAATTTACGAAAAATTACATCCATGGAGTTTTCTTAAGTTTTTTCTTCTCACTCCCTAAAATTGAAAAACACCGAGTTTCTCCTATACTGGACTCGTTAAAATTTAACAGTAAAGGACCTGTTCAATTTTAAATAGGAACGAACCACTCCTTCTTAGGGTTCGAATCTTTAACTAAGTTGGACTCATCTAAAGGATGAGCTTATAAACAAGCAAATTTTATCCTCCTCAATCTTGTCAAAAATAAAGAGGTACTTGCCAGAAATGGTGGTTGAAAAGAGAGAAAAATGAACCTGTTTGTTACATTTTTATTATTTGGAAAACCGTTAACCACTCTTGAACACGACACTTTTGTACTCCTGGGTTGGGAAATCATTTGCCTAAAAATTAATCAAACCATATTGAAAGTCTTCAGCTGGTTTCTGGGTATTAGCTTTGGGTCAATTGTCACCAAGCCATCTGCAGTGTCATTATGTGTTCACGAGGACAGTTCTAACAAACCATTCATCTGAAAAATATTTGTCTTCCATTTTGACCATCCCTGAGTCAGTCCTTGCCAATATATTTCTTCAAAACTTGATCTATGATTTCATGTTGTGGGTTTGCCTATGACGGATCATTTTCTATCGATGACAGCTCATTATCTAGGAAGTTGATCTAGAAATCGTCAGTACCTTGGAATATGCATGCCTTAATGGCAGGTTTCTTGCCTTCGACGACAGGTTGCATCATTGACCTTCGATCGAATGATTCCGTGACATGTTCGAATTCAGCTCATTCATTCACATTTCATGGATTGTACTGAGTACTTTGAGAGCCATTGACATTACTAGTGGTTACTCTCACACTTGTTAACAGTTTACATTATTGAATGGTAATAAAGTGGTTTCTACCATGTTCGACTTTGACACATTCATTCACATGGATAGGATCATACTAGTTCGAGAAGTGGAAATCAAGATCCTGGATCTAGTTTCTACCATCCAGGCTACGAGCAATTTTGTTATTCATTTATACAGTTGACTATTAATAAATAGATGGTTGCGTCCATACTGTGTCTGCGCATGTCTATACTGTTGATGTATTGAAAATCATTCCTATATCAGAACAATTTAAATCAGTTTTCTAGTTAGTTTTGATCTAAGTATGGGAATTCCTACCTCAACGATGATATGATTACATATATATATTTTTCATTGAATGTTTTTACAGGTTTCGACTGGGGTGTCCACAAGATGATCCTTGAAATGATAAAGTACTTCACTCTTCAGATATGACAGACTTCATTTTCATCTATTCCAGACTTCGCACTTTAGGGGGCAATCTGTTGCACTAAAAACTATCACCCTGAAATTCTGATCACTGTATGAGCTCATTGAAACTCATACTTACCTCCTCTGCAAGTCTTACAACCTTTACTCCTCATGTCAAGCCTTAAAACAAAAGAAAAAAAACCCTAAAAGCTCAAAAACCCTGGGTACGCAGGTAATGTGAGGCTTACCTACGTTCCTGTCTAGGGTACACAGGTAATGTGAAGAGAAAATGCGTTCTAGAATGTAGTTTTCCAGTGTTATGCTTGCGTACCCCCTCCAAAGTAAAAAATAGCGAGAAACAAAAGTTAAAAAGTTGATTTGAGGTCAATTCTAGAAGCTTCTAGATGAGAATTTTTGGGGATGAGTACGCTTTAATAAGGTGCATGTATCCCACACCTTAAGGAACTAATCCCTTGATGTGAGGAGCCTATCCCTTTGAATGAGGATTCTATCCCTTCATAGGTGGAACCCTAACCTCCTCATCTACTCTATAAAAAGAGGCATTGGGTAGCCTCAAAGGGAGTTCAAGCTTTAGTGTGTGATTGAGTTGAAGTGCTGTTGAGATTTAGAATTCTTTCTGCTGAGCTTTTGAGAGGAAAGATCACATACCTCTATGTGCTTCTGGAGGAAGAGTGCAAGACTTATCAAAGAGAGGAGACTCCTGCTTCGGAGCCGGGAAGGCCTGTTCAACATCAAGGCTAAGGTTGTAAGGTTCTTCTGTTATTTTAGGATTAATACAATCAAGTTTTGTTTTTCTCAATAAATTGTTGTTCGATTGTTTATTTCAATAAGCTGTCGTTTGGTCATTTATTTCATAGATTCCTTGATCACTATGATAGGTATGTTTTATAATTATTTTTTATACAGGTGCTATTTAATATTTTCTTGTTTGTGATTGCAGGTCGACAAAAAACAATACTTTGTTGCGACGGAGGAACTATTGTTGCGACGGAAAGAATTATTGTTGCGACGGAAGGATTATTGATGCGACGGAAGCACTACGACCACAAATAAGCATTTGGATCTAAGGTAGGATCGACACCTTCATAATATTTACTTTTAAAATGAATATATTTAGAGAAAGACAAACTTAGTTGTTCATTTGTTTCTAGAAGAAGTTTCTAGAATTTCTTCTGACACTAGGGAGATCGATCTTGTCTGCAAGATCGATTTATCCGATCAACAATCGCTCTCCCATTTTATCGCATCCACTAAAAATAAACTTCTTAACCACTTATGACCTTTGCGATAAACCACAAACCATCGTCATGTCATACAATGAAACCACCCCCTGTTTAAAGTCTAAACCACTCACCTCACCCCACGTGATGCAATCAATCACCATTGCTCGCCTCCTTGCAGAGCTTCATTTTCATTAATAATTGTTTTAATTTTTCAGGTGATCTATGCATCAGATAACACAATAATCAAATTGCGTTTCTAATTCCAAGAATTGTTTAAACCGGTCTCTCTGGATGAAGATTTATAAGCCTCATTCATCAAATAATTAGGAGCGCAAGAATAAACAAAAGTAGCAATGGATCATGATTATTGAGGATCATACAATTCCTCCAAAGACAACAAGGTTTATTAAATGTAAATGACAAAGTGAAGGTAAGAAAGGGTAAGAAGAGCATTCAAAGATAAAGATGAAAATATTCAAAGGAAAGAGGTAAAAATAAAGCAGATAAAACAGTAATTAAAGAAAGAAATGACATTGACAACAAAGACAATGAAGAGATTATACAGATCAGGGCAGTTTAAGGGTTAAAAGACAAATCAAAGAACACATCAATGAGGAAGGCAGAGCCAAATGACAAGACCACCGAACATTTACTTCTTCCCAATCACATTAGCCACCTATAACCTAATTTTTATTTAATAAAGGAAGCCACAATTAATATTACAGTTAGATATATTTTGGCATCAATTCAGAAGTTATTGTAAAAGGTTTATGTTGAAAGGAATTAGTCAAAGATATTTTAAAGTTAGCTCAGCAGTTAATTTGAAAGTTATTGTTATATCAGGCCTGTTAGTGATATTTTTGGCTTGGGCCTTACATTGTCTCAATTGTCAAATCTTCATTTACTCTGTAGTAAATGAAAATCTGTCACCCTAGATTAGGGCAACCTCCTCAGTTGCAGTTAAATGCTGCATGTATTGTTCATTATCATTATTGGTTGTTGGGTTGGACATTGTTTAGAATCTGAGTCGCAAAGATGATTTCATTGGAGAACTATAACTGTTTTGAGCTGGACATCAGTAATACAAGCACTTTCACAGGATCCTTGAGCTATGTTAATGGTGATGTTATCCCTCTTTTGTTAATGTTTCTCCTTTGTTTTTTATATTGTGCATCAATCTTCCTGATAGCAGAAACATAAAATTTAGATTAAGATATGCTGCATGAGCACCTTAATTTTGTCTATTACTTTTGTCTTAATGCTTTCCTCTGCAAAAGTATAACTAAATAATTCTTAACTACTCTTTAGTTTTACCTAGTTGTTATCTGGAAGTTTAACTAGAGAATTCTTAACTGCTCTTTAGTTTCTATGAATCTGTTATCTTGAGGTCTTTCTTGTGAAGTTGAGTTAAAGAATTATTAACTGCTCTTTACCTCTACTAAACTTTTATCTTGAATGTTTTCCTCTAAAAATACCTGAATACATAATTCAGAGACTGTCTGCTCTGCTTTTATGTAGAAGTATAGTTAAATAATTCAGAGACTATCTGCTCTTTAGCATTACAGAACTCACTATCATCTCATATTCATCTTGCCACAGAGATCCATTTGAGATAGTTAGATTTCCCTCTGGAAACCCTTGAAAATTTGATGTACAATTTAACCCTTTTATGACTCCATAGCCCAATAGATTAAGCTTCCCACATTATATCTATCCAACCAAACAAACAACCCCAATCTTCATAAATAGCCTAAAATCAGAAAATATAATCATAAAGCTATATCAATTAATCATAAATACAGAGAGAGCCCTATCTGAGCCTAGGAAGGCTAGGTCCTAGACTCCAAAGTAGTTTGATGTGGTTCTCTGCTATTTTTTCTTGTCAATCTTACAAATTACAGGGATCCAACATAATGGAGACCATACTAGGGAGTTATTGAGAAAACCTAATATTATCAAAACTCAAATAAAACCCAGTCAAAATACTGTGTGAAGAAAGTCTTTTTCTTTCATATATTGGTTTGTTTTTCAGCTATTATAAAACTTTCAACCTCTATGCACCTTGGGTCTAAATTATGGCTTCTAGAAGAATCTGTTCCAGATCACATCCTGACCCAAACCCTCCTGTAATAGTTTAAAATCCAGAGAGAATCCTAAGAAAAACACCTATATCTAAGAGTTCAACTGTTAGCAAGCCTATTCGCAAGGAAATTTCCCTACATGAAAACCTTTAAAACTTGCAGGATATCCTGTTTAACCCACACTTGGAACAAAGCTTGTTTAGGACTAAATCCTAGAGTTGGATAACCTAGATAATCTTAGACCCATCCATCATACATCAGAATCCTATTGTAGAAACCTATACCCCCATTCATACATCCACTCTCCACCTTCCTCCATTTAACTCTCCACCTTGTTTTGTTAACCCTCCACTTGCTTAACCCCCCTTGGGTTCCCCAACCACTATCCATGGTAGCCTAGTATGCCCCATTAGTCCTTCCTTTACCTTTAGTGCCTCTACCATAGGACTATCAGTGCAAAATTACTCTATTTGATGAAATTAGATCTACAACTACTCAACAACAAGTGGATAGATTGGATGACTATTTTGATAGGCAAGAGATAGATGATGAAACTATAAAGATAAGAATGTTTGCCCAAAGCATAGTGGGAGAAGCAATAAAATGGTTTAAAGGCCTAACCCCTAATAGTATACATGACCTCCCCACGTTTCATCATCTGTTCCTAAATAAATAGGAAGTCAAGAAAATCCTCTCCAAATCTTGTCATAGTATGAAAACATCAAGAGAAACATTGGAGAGAGTGTCCAAGATTACTGCACTAGGTTCAATAGTGTATATAATGCCCTCCCTCCTCACATGAAACCCCCACAAGGCCTATCCCTAATTAAATTTCCATATGGTTTTGACCCAAAGATGGCTTATCAACTTAGAGAACGAGACCCTTTACATTAGAAGACATGCAGAGGGGTGCAGTAAGTGTGGAAGCAAATATGATTGAAAAAAGAGCTAGAATGAAAATGAAAAGAGATTCACATATAGGGAAGAGACTATAGTCTCCACATCTAATACTAATATTGATAACCTTGTTAGAACCATGGAAAGGATGATGGAGAGAATAAACCTAAATGAAATATCTTTCCCTAGAGAAAACCAATCAACTCCTCAAAATAGAAACCAAAACCAAAACCAAAACTTTAGGAGGAACCCCCCTCAAATAAGACAAAGGGAAAAGAGAGGGCTTAACCAGCAAATCAGGCCTCCTTTCCAAGAAAAATATGTTGATGAGGATGAGTGGGTGAGTGAAGAACCAAAAGAAAGTCAAATTAATCTAATGGGAGCTAATCATGAGGATACTATTTTCCTCGCCGAGGAAGAGCAAGGCATATTTTTCCCAAATCAAATTGAAGAAGAATTCCAAGAATCTGAGGACTATAAAAAATTATTCTAAAATGCTATCATAGAATTGCATAGACAATATGACCTTAGAAGCAAGAAATTTGAAGACATTCCCAAGAGAAATAGATCTAAAAATTCTGCTAGAAAGACCTCTGAAACTGATCCTAAAAAGACGGCAGAAAGTTCAAATAAAATGGTTAAAAGTTCTGACAAAAATAAAAACAAAAATGGTCTAGAAAGCAACACTAGTGAATCAAATATCACCCCTAACAAAACTGATCCAGCTTATATTCCTAATACATATCAGCAATATTAAATTGCTGCAAAAACAATGTCTGATAAAACTGATTTAAATTTGCCAAAAACATAAACACCATTTAGTGTTGAGAATGAGATTGCTAAGATAAAAATTTCCATAACTCTCAGTGAATTGGTAGGTCAAGATGTGTATAGATCCCAAGTTTTGAAATATTTAAACATAGGAGAAAATATTGATACTGTGAATTTGAATGAATACAAACCTGATCTTTTGTTTGGACTTGAAGTACAAGGTAAATTCCAAGTGGGAGGTGTCCCTCCATTTTATGTCAGTTTGAATATTCATGATAAAATCCTCCACAATGCTAGGTTAGATTCAGGAGCTTCTCATAACCTCATGCCAAAGGTAATTATGGAGAAACTTGGCCTTGAGGTAACCAGACCATACAAATACTTGTACTCTTTTGACTCCAATAAAGTTAAATGTCTAGGCCTGATCAAAGATCTCTGTGTTACTTTAGCAAAAATACTAGCCAAAAGCCTAGTAATGGATATGTGGTGGCTGAAATCCCCCCTAAATATGGCCTACTTTTATCATGATCATGGGGAGCCAAGCTTCAAGGCACCCTCCAAATGGATATTACCTATGATACCATACTAGTCTTTAGTCAACCAAGAATATTGTATAGGGAAACTCATATGAAATACATGGTGAGAAGTAAAGAAAAGTCTGATAACTCCCCTCTCTACTCTGTCCACTTGGACCTTGATTCATTTATCCTTTAAAATAATGAAAACATAAATGTAAAAGTAGCAATCAATAAACAAACAACTGAAAAATAAGAAGAAGAGGAAGAACAGCCAAACCAAATAGAAAGTAAACAACATGAATATGATCCCGAAACTCTTTGGAGCATGAGATTTGATGGTTCTTATGGTAAAATTGGATCAGGAGTAGGTTTTTGGGTACACAACACTAAGAACAACCACGCAGAGGGTCATTCATATAAACTAAACTTCCAATGTACAAATAATATAGCAGCATATGAGGCCCTCCTTCTAGAATTTCAATTACTGAAGAAACTAGAAGCCAAAAGGATCTCTGTCCATGGGGATTATAAGTTAGTCATTAGTCGAATTAAGGGATAATATTCAACTAAGCATCCTAGATTAAGAGCATACAGAAATGCTTCCCTTGACCTCCTAAAAACCTTCAAAGAATATGACCTTGCCTCTGTCCCAAGAAATCAAAATGTCCTTGCCAATGGACTAGCATTTGCAGCGAGTACTTGTCAACTACCTCATAATAATAAAAAATACACAGTAAAGGTTAAATATAGACCAGCAGTCCCTGATAATATGAGATATTGGAAATTTTTTGAAGATGACCAACAGATTGAAGATTTCCTACAGTGCAAAAATGAGTTTGAAATTCCAGATTCAGACTTAAATCATGAAGAGGACTACTCTACTGAGGAAAAAACATACAAAGAGGAGCCCCTTCATGATGCTGATATAAATATGTCAGCAAAGAAAGACCCACATAGGACAAAAATGTGTGAAGATCTAGAAAAGAAGAATGTGAAGTGTTACAGTTCAAAGATAACACCTTGCCAAGAGGACTTGTCCCTCAAGAGGAAATTTTTTATTTCAATGATGTTGCTAGAAAGCCAAAGACGAAATCCACTGAAGCAAATGTAGAAGAGTGCAATCTGGGTAGTGAGCAAGAGCCAAAGATGGTAAAACTGTCAAAGACACTGCCAACACCTATAAAGCAGAAATATATTGAGTTATTCAAAGAATTTATTGATGTGTTTTCCTGGATTTATGAGGACTTGAAGTCCTATGATACTGATATCATCCAGCACAAAATTCCACTCAAAGAAAGCCAGAAGCCCTTTAAACAAAAACTGTGCAGAATAAATCCTGTCCAACTGCCACTAGTTGAGAAAGAGATAAATAAAATGTGTGATGTTGGGATAATAGTCCCACTCTGGTACTCAGAATGGGTTTCAAATCTTGTATTTGTGAGGAAGAAAAAAAGAGAGATTAGTCTCTACATTAACTTCAGAAATCTAAATAAAGCATCCTTGAAGGACAACTACCCTTTACCAAAGATGGACCACATATTGCAAAGGGTAGTAGGCACCAAAAGGATATCTTTTCTAGATGGATTTTCAAGGTACAATCAGGTGTTGGTGCATCCAAATGATCAACAAAAAATAGATTTCACTACACCTTGGGGCACCTTTATGTATGTAAAAATGCCTTTTGAGTTAATGAACGCCGAAGCCACTTTTCAAAGAGAAATGGATATTTCTTTCTCAGAAGAAATAGTTTTCTTCATTGTAATATATCTTGATGATATCATAGTCTATTCAAAAATTGATGAAGAGCATCTGGCTCATTTAAGAAAGGTCATTGAGAAATGCAGAAAGTACGGCCTATCTTTGAATCCTAAGAAATCCCTATTTGGCCTTCAAGAAGGAAAACTACTAGGCCACATCATATCTGAAGATGGGTTCAAGATTGACCCAAATAGGATTGAGGGAATATTGCAAATCAGTCACCCAAGAAATATCAAAGAGCTGCAATCTTTCATTGGAAAGATAATTTTTTTAAGAAGGTTCATATCAAATCTTGCAGAACTCCTGAGGAACATCACCAACATGCTCAAAAGAGACTCAAGAGTCAAGTGGACTAAGGAATCAAAAAATACTTTTGATCTATTGAAGTAAGCACTTACAAAAGCACCGATTTTGATCAACTCTGACTTCACCAAAAACTTCTTTATATTTTCCTTTACATTAGAACACATAGTTGTTGTTGTATTATTGCAGAAAAATATAAAAGGACAGGAGCAGCCCATAGCATTCTTTAGCCAAGCTTTAAGAGATGCACCTCTGAAATATAATATCATGGAAAAATAGGCTTTTCCCCTAGTCAAAGCACTAAAGGATTTCAGAGTCTACATTCTACATTTGCACATCATTTCATTTGTCCCTCACACAGTTGTTAAAGACATACTTACACAAGATCCCGATGGAAAAAGAGGCAAGTGGATTTTTGTTATCTTGGAGTATGATCTAGAAATAAAACCCACCAAATTAATCAAAGGACAAGGGCTGGCTAAACTAATGGTTGAAACAATTTTTCAAGCACTAGACATTAATATGATTCACTCACTCGATGAACAAGATGAGCTGGTGACTCCACCTATTGAGGAAGCATTCCTGAATTCTCCCTGGTACACAGATATATTGTATGTGCTTTTTAACCTAAATGCTCCTCTTGGTTTGTCCAAAACAAAGGCCAGATTCTTGAAATTAAAGGCTGTGAATTTCTGCATTCTGGAAAAAATTTTATATTGGAAAAATTCTGGTGGTGTATTTATTAAATGTTTGCCTAAAGAAGATGCAGATAAGATTATTCATGAATTTCATGAAGGAGAATTTGGAGTCCAGCTCTATTGGAAAACCACTGTCAATAATTTCCTTAGGGCCGGTTTCTATTAGCCTACCCTCTTCTAAGACAACCAAAAAATGGTAGTTACTTGTCATAAATGCCATATCTTTAAGGTAAAAATAAAGTTGCTACCTTTACCATTACAACCAATCTCAGTTGAATCTCCTTTTAAAGAATGGGGTCTAGATTTAATTGGAGAAATCCACCCTTCCTCCTCTGCCCAGCATAAATGGATCCTTACTACAATTGACTATTTTACCAAGTGGATAGAAGCCATTCCTTCTAGGGCAGCCACAGACTCAGTAATTATTAGATTTCTTGAAACCAACATTCTATCTAGATGTGGCTGTCCCAGGAAAATCATTACTGAGAAAGATGTTGCCTTTAAATCCAAGAAAATGGTGGATTTTTGCCACAGATATCACATTACTTTTTGACACTCTACAACTTATTACCCTCAAGGTAATGGGTTGGTTGAATCCTCAAATAAAATTTTGGTGAACATCATTAAAAAGTTGCTAGAGGAAAATAAGAAATCATGGCACAAAAAATTGGTACATGCACTATGGGTAGACAAGCTAACAAATAAGAAGTCAATTGATATGTCACTCTATCAGCTAGTCTATGGAATGGATGCAGCATTCCCAACAACCTTGGGAGTGTCAGTAATGAAGCTCATTCAAGAGGTGAAGTCTGAAGAGAGTGATATACAAAGGAGAAAAACCAAACCATTCAGCTGTAGTAAACCAAAGAAGGAGTATACAACAGAACACAACTGGTACAAGAAAATATAAAGAAAATATTTGACAAAAGGACCAAGGCAAATGATTTTAACATTGGAGACAAAGTGTTGAAGTGGGATTCTAGAAGAGAGGACAAAGGAAAGCATAGAAATTTTGATAACTTATGGAAAGGTCCATACATCATTCATTCTACAAGAGATAATAATGCATTTTTCTTACAAGAAATGGATGGAACATAGTTGTTTGGAGGTCCTATCAATGGCAGGATGCTGAAACATTATTTCAGTTAGAAATCTCAGATTAATTTTTCTTCATTGTATATAACATTGCTTAAAAAAATATCAAAGTAATTTGATCCAAAAACAAAAAGAAACAAAAAATAATAAAAGAGGGCAGATAAAAAGAAAAGGTAAGCCCCATACCAGAAAATGAATGTGTTTGAAAGTGCTGCACATTTAAATGCCACTACTTTTAAAGAAGCCTTGTTCAATCATACAGTCTAAACATGATTGTACAAATTTCAAATTTTTGTTGATAAGTTAGAAAATGAAGATTTTCAAAACCAGCTAATCTTGGATTATCAATAGTAATTTACTTTTGAAAATAATATTGTGTGCAACTTGTTTGAAAAATTCCATAGTTCATGATGATCAAACTACTAAATCTTGATTCATTCATGATTTAAATTTCATGTTGATAGTTAGTAAATGAAGATCTAGCCAAACTATTTTGGAAGATTAGTAGTTAGGTAGAGAATAAAAGAGCTCATCAGTTTAATATGAGACTTTGGAAGTTATAAGGTTAGAAATAGATAGTTTGATTTCAAGAGAAAAATGATGTCAAAGTTACAAGTCTAAATGCACCTCAAAAGGAAGAAAAATCATTTGAATCGTAGATTGAGTAGGTATGTATACATAAGAGTTCTTAAAAACTTGAGCATGTTCAAAATTTTCAAATTTCAAGTTGTTTTATCAGCTCAAGAACAAGTGTGTTCCAGACCTTAGTTTGCTGTTAACATGGATTTCAATTTTAAAAGGTCACAGTCACAAAGTTGTAGCAAATCAGGAGGATAGAGTGGAAATCAGCCAAATAAATCAGGCTACTGATCTACAAATGTTCTTGACACCTCCTAAAGGAGCTGCCCTCCCCAGCTGGAGCCACTATTAGACTCTTATATTTCTACAGTATCACAAGATGACTGTTTATATTTTACATTCTTATGCTGAAAATAATATTCCCTGACTATCATTTATTTTCAGAAAACTCAATACCTTAATTATTTTCCATTTAACCTCTCCATTATCTCTCATTTTACCTTTTCTGATACTCTTACACTTTGAAATCCCATGTTTGACCTCAATCCTCTCATTTTAGCATTTTTCCCCTTCTTAAAACCCTTCCCCTTTACTCTTTACCCTTTATTTGTCAGTAAAATCAATGTAAAAACCCATTTTTACATTGTTTTAAACAAATATAACTTATCGGGCCCCACTTTTTGATAAACCGTGTTTATCAAAACCCAACCCCTGTTATGTTGAAACTCCGCATTCATTTTGTTACCCCGACCCACACTTATATTAAACACCTTCGTTTTGAACCTTTTTACCCCGCTTTTCTCATTTCATTTACCCCTCGTTTCATTTAACCTTGGCCCCACCTTCCAAACTAACCCGCAATCAATCAAAGCCCGACCACCGTCCAATCTCCTTCTCCTGATCCGAAGGCTTCAAACCCATTTCTCACCTCCAATTTCCCGTCATTTAAACACCACCGAGGGTTGCGAAATGAGCGGTTTCGTAACCCTCCCTTATGCCACACGGTGCTCTCCCGCTTTATCGCATCCACTCAAAATAAACCACCTAACTTCTTACGCCCTTTGCGATAAACCACAAACCACCGTCGCGTCATACAATGAAACCGCCCCTTATGTAAATTCAAATCCACTTACCTCACCCCATGATGCAATCAATTACCATTGCTCGCCTCCTTGCAGAGCTTCGTTTTCATTAATAATTGTTTTAATTTTGCAGTTGATCTATGCATTAGAGAACGCAATAATCAAATTGCATTTCTAAATTCCAAGAATTGTTTAAACCAGGCTCGCTGGATGACGACTTAGAATCCTTATTCATCAAAGGGGTAGGAGCGCAAGAATAAACAAAAGAAACAATGGATCATGATTATTAAGGATCATATAGTTACTCCAAAGACAAAGACGTTTATTAAATATAAATGGCAGAGTAAAGGTAAAAAGGGGTAAACAAAGCATTCAAAGATAAAGATGAAAACTGTCAAAGGACAGAGGGGTGAAAATTTGAAGTTGGGTTACACTTTTGTGAGAATCGGGGGTAGAAAACGTTTTTCCTCAATAGTTCGGCCAAACTTTAGAAATTAGTTTGGTCGAACTCATTATGCCATTTAGATTGAAGGCGTATTGATGGCGTGGGAAAACAGATTTGTGGTTGGAGATGGGAAAACCGGAAACAAAAGTTTGGCCGAAATTTTAAAATAGTTTGGCCGAACTCATTTTTTATAAATATACCACCCGCAAACTATTACAGGTTCCACATCTTTTTCGCACGTTTCTTCTCTAATTTTTTGTGGCGTTGCTGCTCTGTTGTGCTGTGGAGTTGCGCCTGGCGAGAGCTCTGTTGAATTTTTGCTCTGGATTTGCGCCGCGAGCTCTATTGAATTGTTGCTCTATTGCTGCGTTTTGCGTGTTTCTTCTCTGATTTTCTGTGGCACTACTACTCTGTTGCGTTGTGGGAGTTGCAATTCGTGAGCCCGTTGAATTGCCGCTCGGGAGCCACCTGATGACTTTCTATAAATTTACAGGTAAGTGTTTAGTTTAATTGTGTGTATTCATTTTATTTATTTTTTCTATGAATTTTCTCCCATTTCTCCCTCAAGTTTTAAATGTTTAAATGTTCGTGTACTATTTTTTATTTCATTTTACACTAGATGCAGATATATACCTAGGTTTTCACTTCCCTAAATTTGTGAATGCAAATATAATTATGTGTATTCTTTTTTTTTTAGGTTTGCACTTCTCTGAATTCTTGAATGAAAATATAATTCTGTTTATTTTTTTTTTTAATTGTTTCTCTGCATTTTGTCCCTTTTCCCCCTTAAGTTCTCAATGTTCCTGTACTTCTATTTTTTTATTTCTGCAAACATAAAACATAATTATGTTTATCCATTTTTTTTATTTTTTATTGTTTATGTGCATAAAAAAAATCTAAATTTATAAAATTTATATTATAATTTTCTCATTTACTGGATCGAATTTATTGGGCTAAATAATGTATGGTGTAAAGCTATTTCTCCGACTTGCAGCTCGTCGCCACCTGTTTGTTGGTCATGTTTGGTCCCCTACTCACCTTGTGTGGCCACCTATTCAACTTATAGTGCATCCACCTCATCAATTCCTATAGACAGATGCCAACAGATGCTAGACTAATTCCCATGTACTCAAAGGGAATAAGAATTTTACAACGGAATAATTCCTGTAAAATAGGTGTTTTGCACTTTGTTTAGTAATGTTGTCTATTACACTATGTTTTTCTGGAGTGTTTTATAACTGGGGTGCACATTTCTGTGGCTGTCATGATCTCCGACTGTTTTGCACAAAACAAATATTCACCTTTTCATGATCTTTTCATGAATTTAAGCCTCTACAAAAAATATAATATTTCTTATCATATCAGAACTTCCTTTAAAAATGATAATATTTATTATTATATCAGAATTTCATGAGTTGATCATCCCTAGAAAAGACAGGGTGGCTGTCATGATCTATGACTGTTTTGCACAAGAATAAATATTCCACATTTTCATGATCTTTTCATTTCAATTTAAGCCTCTACAAAAAAGATAATATTTCTTATCATATCAGAACTTCCTTCAAAAAGGATAATATTTCTTATCATATCAGAATTTGATGAGTTGATCATCCCTAGAAAATACATAGTGGCTATCATGATCTCCGACTCCTTTGCATAGAATAAATATTCCACCTTTTCATGATCTTTTCATGAATTTAAGCATCTGCAAAAAAAGATAATATTTATTATCATATTAGAACTTCCTTCAAAAAAGATAATATTTCTTTTCATATCAGAATTTAAGCCTATGCAAAAAATATAATATTTCTTATCATAATATTTCTTGAACTTCTTTCATGATATCTATGGTTTCTCACCTTCGTTCAATATTGGGTAAAAGGTCACGGTCTTACCTTAATTTCTATTCTAATTCCCTTTCCTAACTTTGATTTTCCTTTTGACCTTTGAGATAAACCCAATCATTAAATATGATAGTCATCCCTTCTAGGGAACTTAGTATGGATTGCTTAGTGGTTTCCAACCCTTATGATGATGTGAGGTGGTGTTTCAAACATGGGAGTAACTTGTGTTGCATGTGATTCTCATGGGCCATGGTTTCTTTTGTGGGTTATATATGGTTTAGTTCTACCTCCTAAGATAAACTTTCTAAAAAACTTCCCTTTATTCCTTAAAGACAAAATAGATCTATACTAAGGATTAATATTTATACATATTTCTACCATATAAATTCTAACGATAATTAATCACTTATGTGTTAAAGTAGAATATGAAATAAGCCCTTTTTACAATTGGCTTGGCTCTTAGGTATATATATGGGTGCGTTTGGGAATGTGGTTCACATGAAAAGTAATAGGGATGGATTTAGTGGAAACCTTTTATAAGATCAGGATTCAAACAATGAGAGAGAGAAAAGACCTTTTATATTCAATGTAAAACACATGCATTAACATATAATTGTGATATTTTCCCTTCTTTCCAACTTAGTCCATCCTTCTATAAAAATCCCTTTTAATAAAGCAAATATATCCATACTGATCCACTGATATTTTTTCACCAACAATATTCCATTTTGGACTTATATATTTGAAAACTATGCTCATTGAATTTATGCATCTATATCTTTAAACTACTCAACTATTTTATTACACCATAGGAATTATTTTGATATATCTCCCATTTTAATGGGGTCTATCACATTTCGAGAAAAACACATTAGCCATAAAAGTTTTCCATTGAAAACAAAAGTGATTTGATACAAAACATAGGTTTTAACCTTTTATAGTTGATTGTTTCAAATAGATGTTTAATAAAATGAAAAATATTCAATGTAAAACACATGCACATTAACATATAATTGAGATAATTTCCCTTCTTTCCAACTTAGTGGACATCTCAGAGAACCTTTAATGAAGTAGATATATCCATAGTGATCCACTGACATTTGTTCACAAACAACTATTCCATTTTGGACTTTTATATATCGAAACTACGCTCATTGAATTTATGCATCTATATTTTTAAACTACTTGAAACTATTTTATTACACCATAGAAATCATTTTGATATATATCCCATTTTAATGGGGTGTATCACATTTCGAGAAAAACGCATTAGCCATACAAGTTTCCCATTGAAACCAAAAGTGTTTTGATACAAAACATAGGTTTTAACCTTATACGTTTTAATTGTTTCAAATAGATTTTTAATAAAATGAAAAATATTCAATGTAAAAAACATAGTATTTAGAAACAAAAAGTAATTTGATACAAAAGATAGGTTTTAACCTTATATAATTAATTGTTTTGAAAATATATTCTTAATAAAATGAAAAATATTCAATGTAAAACACATGCACATTAACATATAATTGTGATATTTTCCCTTATTTTCAACAAGTCCATCCTTCTAGAAATATCCCTTTTAATGAAGCAAATATATCCATAGTGATCCATTGATATTTGTTCACCAACAACTATTCCATTTTGGAATTATACATATCAAAACTATGCTCATTGAATTTATGCATCTATATCTTTAAACTACTTGAAACTATTTTATTTCACCATAGGAATCATTTCGACATGTCTCCCATTTTAATGGGGTGTATCACATTTCAAGAAAAAACACATTAGCCATAAAAGTTTCCAATTGAAACCAAAAGTGATTTGATACAAAACATAGGTTTTAACCTTATATAGGTAATTGTTTCAAATATATTCTTAATTTAAAATGAAAAATATTCAATGTAAAACACATGCATTAACATATAATTGTGATATTTTCCCTTCTTTCCAACTTAGTGTACATATTTCTAGAAAAATCCCTTTTAATGAAGTAGATATATCCATAGTGATCCACTAATATTCGTTCACAAACAACCCTTCCATTTTGGACTTATATATCTCAAAACTATGCTCATTGAATTTATCCATCTATATTTTTAAACTACTTGAAACTATTTTATTACACCATAGGAATCATTTTGATATATCTCCCATTTTAATGGGGTGTATCAGATTTCGAGAAAAAACACATTAGCCATAAAAGTTTCCCATTGAAACCAAAAGTGATTTGATACAAAACGTAGGTTTTAACCTTATATAGTTAATTGTTTCAAATAGATTCTTAATTTAAAATGAAAAATATATTCAATATAAAACACATGCAGATTAACATATAATTGTGATACTTTCCCTTCTTTCCAACTTAGCGGACATCCTTCTAAAAAAATCCCTTTTAATGGAGCAGCAATATCCATAGTGCTCCACTGATATTTGTTCACAAACAAATCTTCCATTTTGGACTTATATATCTCAAAACTATGCTCATTGAATTTATGCTTCTATAATTTAAACTACTTGAAACTATTTTATTACACCATAGGAATCATTTCGATATATCTCCCATTTTAATGGGGTGTATCACATTTCGAGAAAAAAAACATTAGCCATAAAAGTTTCCCATTGAAGCCAAAAGTGATTTGATACAAAACATAGGTTTTAACCTTATATAGGTAATTGTTTCGAATAGATTCTTAATTTAAAATGAAAAATATTCAATGTAAAACACATGCATATTAACATATAATTGTGATACTTTACCTTCTTTCCAACTTAGTGGACATCCTTCTAGAAAAATACCTTTTAATGAAGCAGCTATATCCATAGTTATCCACTAATATTTTTTTACAAACAACTCTTCCATTTTGGACTTTTATATCTCAAAACTATGCTCATTGAATTTATGCATTTATATTTTTAAACTACTTGAAACTATTTTATTACACCATAGGAATCATTTCGATAAATATCTCATTTTAATGGGGTGTATCACATCAAGAAAAAAACACATTAGCCATAAAAGTTTCCCATTGAAACCAAAAGTGATTTGACACAAAACATAGGTTTTAACCTTATATAGGTAATTGTTTCAAATAGATTCTTAATTTAAAATGAAAAATATTCAATGTAAAACACATGCGCATTAACATATAATTGTGATACTTTCCTTCATTCCAACTTAGTGGACATCCTTCTAGAAAAATCCCTTTTAATGAAGTAGCTATATCCATAGTTATCCACTAATATTTGTTCACAAACAACTCTTCCATTTTGGACTTTTATATCTCAAAACTATGCTCATTGAATTTAAGCATCTATATTTTTAAACTACTTGAAACTATTTTATTACACCATAGGAATCATTTCCATATATCTCCCATTTTAATGGGGTGTATCACATTTAAATAAAAAACACATTAGCCATAAAAGTTTCGCATTGAAACCAAAAGTGATTTGATACAAAACATAGGTTTTAACCTCATATATAGCTAATTGTTTCAAATTATAGATTCTTAATTTAAAATGAAAAATATTCAATGTAAAACACATGCATTCTTATACACCCTTATGTCTACATAAAGTAGTGTGAGTGATTCCACGGGTCCTCAACACCCTTCATAGGCTATAATTGGGATAGGTAGTGTTAACTTCTATAAGTTCTATAGGTAGAGTCTGTAAAGGGCCAGGTAGCCTCTGGATCTCATCTTTTCTCAAAGGTGAGATATCCAGTAAATGCCCCTACAATAAATCTCTGTAACAGATCTAAATAGAAGTTCTTCATTTTAATATCCATAAACCTCAACCACTTTAAGGCAAACTGTGTACATGTGTCATTACTCCCATAAATTCTTAGGAAAAGTTTTCTAAAGCATGTACGTGTCATGTTGGCTTTCTCCCATTAAATTTAAAGCATGTTTTTTTGTAAGTGCATAAAATAATTTTGCAAAGCATGTAAATGTCATTTCTCTCAAGATTTAAGGCCTAAAAGTTGAACCTAAATTGGCTGAACTCTCATAGAATTTTGAACTTCCATAAGATTTTAGTCTATTTGTTGAGTGTTAACTTCTACAAGTTCTAAAGGCAGAGTCTATAAAGGGCCAGGTAGCCTCTGGATCTCATCTTTTATCAAAGGTGACATATCCAGTAAATGCCCCTACAGTCAATCTCTGTAACATATCTTTAAATAGAAGTTCTTAATTTTAATATCCATAAACCTCAACCACTTTAAGGAAAACTATTTACATGTGTCATTTCTAGCATAAATTCTTAGGCAAAGTTTTTAAAGCATGTACATGTCATGTTGGCTTTCTCCCATTAACTTTAAAGCATGTTTTTTATAAGTGCATAAAATAATTTTGCAAAGCATGTAAATGTCATTTCTCTCAAGCTTTAAGGCCTAAAAATTGAACCTAAAGTGGCCGAAATCTCATATAATTTTGAACTTCCATAGGATTTTAGTCCGTCTGTTAAGTGTTAAATTCTAAAAATTTAAAGGCATAGTGTATGTAAAGGGCTGTGTAGCCTCTGGATCTTCATCTTTTTTCAAAGTATATATCCAAAGAAATGCCCCCACAGCGTTAATCTTTGTACGATCTTTAAATAGAAGTTCTTCATTTTAATATCCATAAACTCAAATCCACTTGAAGGAAAACTCGTTTACATGTGTCATTTCTCCCATAAATTCTTAGGAAACGTTTTTAAAGCATGTACATGTCATGTTGGCTTTCTCACATTAACTTTAAAGCATGTTTTTTCTGAAAGGAATCTTCGTACAAAACTATACTGTGGATGATTGATTTACATTCCATACTTTTTAATAGAAAAGCCCACGAGAAAAACTGGTCACATTCATTCTGTGTATATATCCAGTACATGCAACATTTTTCATCAATGCACATAGAAAAACCACTTTCAGTTAATTGCATTCTATAACATATATATTTAGTACATGAAACATTTTTCATCAATGCACATATAGTAAAACTACTTGAACAGTTAATTGAATTCTAGAACACACACACACACACACACACACACATATCTAATACATGCAATCGTTTTCATCAGCGCATGTATAGAAAAGCTACTTTTAGTTGATCCTAGTGTGCATGTACTAAAACAATTTGTACATGTGTGCAAACACTTGCACAGATAACATAACAAGGCAGCTCAATTTTTAGTTGAGTTCTAGAAGTTCTAAAACATAATCCAAAGAGAATAAATTGTTGGGCAGTTCAATCAAAAAAATTCCACTGGAATTCCATCTTCAATGATCCATTCATGATCGGATTTTGACATTTTCCATTTCTTAATTTTCGTTATTTTCTTTGATTGAACCTCTATCAACTTTATGCATTCTGCACACACCAAGTGACTATATTGACAACTTATGACATCAGGTTCATAGTCTTCAAAGTAAACAAAATCCCCACTTTGATTAGTTTGTTTGAAAAAATATCCTTTCGGTATAATAGATCCTCTTTCATATGGAAACCCATGATCATTATAGTTTTCTAATAATTTCATTTTTCATTCAGTGCAACACATCAAATAATACTTCACATTTTCATCGTTGTCAGCAGGTGCAATTACAGCAAAAACATCTCCTGCACAATAAAACGAACTTAACAAGATTATGTATTTAAATTTATTTCTAGATATTTATCATTTGAAAGTAATTCAAATGTTACCTTCTCTAACAAGATCAAAAACTCGATCACCATCGGATGATATTGTAGTCTCATTTGATTGCATTTCTTTAAACATTGCAACATACATTTTTCCCTTTGTATTTAGCTTTGTATGTTTCTAGTCTTTTACATACATTTTTTTTTCACAAACGTCATTGGATTCTATGTTGTCTATGCAAACATGACAAAAATAAGAATATTTTATTTTATCCAATGCAAACACATTTATGGACAACTTTGTTTTAATTAAATGCAATTTTCAAGTCCCTTTTATTGTTTCAACGTCATTTCCAGTTGATGTATCTACTTCTTCGATCCCAATATGCCAAAAAAACCTTTATATGGAAAATTCAAAGAAGAATGTAAATATGATATCAAAATACAATCAAAGATAATCAATCAGAGATAATCAAATTGTGATAAATGTACATTGTTTAAAATTAGATATCCAATAAAAATTAAATTGAATGTACCTTCGCACTTCCCTTGATCGGTTAGTCTCATGGCTTAGAGTAGCGATGCACTATTGAACAACTTCTTTAGCATCCACAAGTCGGTTTGCAGAGGGATTCATTTGATATCTTCGAAGTGCTCGTTTTATGCATGCCCCTGCACCGTCATGTTCTCCTTTTCCATGACCAGTCTCGAAGAAATTCCAACAATGTTTAAAATGATCGTGTAGATTTGAATTGACCTGCACATCCATCTGACCATATCCAATGTTCATTGAATTTTATTCCGTGACTTTTCAAGGAGTCATAAATCTTTCCAAAACAGTGTTGTACAAAATATTTATCATGTGTACGATCATCACTAATATAAAATTGATATTCTTTAATAACATGTCGATTTTCACTGGTGCTTTCTATATGATTGACGTTTTTTTCAACATGTCTATATAGAATATGGACGAGCATGGAGACTTGGTCAGAATGATAGTATTCACTCTGAATTTCTTTTTGTGGAACAAATGTGTAGTTTTCTGCAAAATCAATCACTGACAAAATGGTCCCTGGTGGAAAAAATTCACGAGATTTTTTGAATTGCAAGTCTTTCCATCGAGCTCTATGGGAATGCTTGGTGTATTTGTAAATTTTTGCCTCAAACTTTCTCAAAAATTCTATCACAAAAATTTCGTCTTCTAGTAATTCAATTCTTTTAACACTATTTGCACCTTGAATCGATGTACCGATATATTCATATCTCTTCCATTTCATTTTCATGTTGGAAAATGATTGATCATTTATATCAGTACGATATTTGTTTTGAAATTTAGTCAAATTTCCACAATCATCGCATTTTTTACCACCAACACATTTCTTTTCATAAAATAGTTCATCGCTTTGTCTTTCACATAGAATTTGAGATATGAAATCACGGATAGTGGAAGGAGGAGGTGAATCCTTCCAAAATGTTCTACCAAAATTAAGGAATGTGTCATAATATAACTCAAATTCCACATGATAACGACAACAACAAGTGTCGCGTACGGTGATAGGTTTTACATACCATGGTTTTTGTTGAACAAAAGCACTGATTGACACATGAATTTTATGATTCTTTTCTTTGAACTTGCTGAACAACTCTATGTGAGTGGTTTCCAAGAAATTTTTTTCATGTTCTTCGTACTGATTTCGTGCTATTCTTCTTCGCAGCACATCCCTTGCATTTGGCGAAACACATGAATTTTTCTTCCAGTATTCATATATTATTTTTTTAACATGTTCTCCAAGTCTATATTTGTATGGTTGCATACAAATAGCTCTCCAACAAGCGAGTTCATCATTTACATCTATTTGCAACTGAAATTTTCGATGTTTGTGCAAAGTTTTTTGTGAGGTTTCTAAATCTCATGCCATAGATTTTACCAAGTGATTCTCTTTAGTACTTGATGAAACCACTGCCATATGTATTGCTCTACGTACAACTGAAACATTTTTTTTGTCTAGATCTTCTAATTAAATTTATAGCAATATTTATATTTTGTATCACTGTTTCCTTCATTTTTTTATCTTTGGTTGATTTTTGAATACCCAATAAAGTCATAGCTTCTTTTAATTTCCTTAATGATAGGAGACCTTTCAACATTTGGGCTTGAACTGTCACATTTTCCTTTATGAAGTACGTATCAAAAATGCAGTTAACATGATATCGTATATAATGGTCAGCTCTTTTATCTCCATATGTGTGAGTGTCAACATTCTCTAACATCTCATCATCGACATCGATTTCATCTGTACATATTTGAATGAATAGTACATAATAAGTTTACATATTCAATAAATAACTAAATTAATAAATATATGTATAATTTCAATAATACATGCATGTGTTCAACACACACACACACACACACATATATATACCTTGTGATTCAATTTCTTCACTTGAATTTCTTTCAACATTTTCAACATCTTCAATCATTGGTTAAATATCTCTTTCAGTTTCTATTTCAAAATTTTGTATCTCATCATCAATGTTTTGAGGAATATCTCTATCTGTTTACATTGCAAAATATTTTTCAAATTAGTTCATCAAATAAAAATTAAGCTTCACATTTTACACTAGGAAAATTTTAAATATATGAAGCTCATAATATTTACATTTACATACCTGTTTCAACTTCTAGTTGAGGTTGATTTTCCCCTTAAATATTTGAGAGTGCTTCTATCTTTCTTTCGCGAGATTGTCTCATCTCTTCTCTACGTTCCTCAAGGTCTCTTTTTCGATCATATTTTCTCGTACAATTCCTTCGGTTTCCCATGATAATAGAGTATGAAGTTCAAAAAATTTCCTTCAAAAATTTAGACAAAAACTCAATTAAATAAAACATTACAAAATATTTAATTTAAAAAAAAAACTCATTTTAAAAATTTAGCAAAAACTACATACTTCAATCCAAAACACTTACTTCAAAAAATCCAAGAAAAAAATGTCTTATAAAAATGAAACGAAGCTCAAAATATTTCCTTCCAAGTCCTACAAAAAATTTTCATTTAAATTGTTAGACAAAAACTCATTTTAAAAATCATTATAAAAGATTTACTTCAACCCAAAACACGTACTCTAAAAATATGTCACTTCAAAAAATGCCTCCAAAAAATGTTCATTGAAAATTAATTCCAACTTCTTAAAAAATGCCACTTTAAAAAATACTGCAAAAAAGCCTCTAAAAAAAATACTTCCAAAAAATGTCTAAAAAATGTCCTTTGAATATTAAGCCTAAAAAGAGTCCTTTCGAAATTAAGCTCAAATCCATACCTTCAAAAACAATGAAAATTAAGCCCAAATCCATAATTTCAGAAAAAATGAAGCCCAAAAAACATCCAAAAAATGTATCACATACCTCCAAGAAATTTCCATTGAATGTTACTCCAAGGAAAGTCCTTAAACCCAAATCAATTTTTTGCAAAAATTTTCTTTGAATGTACCTCCAGGAAAAGTCCTTAAACCCAAAACAATTCTTTGCAAAATCAGACCAAGACCTTTGTAAAATCAGACCAAATATTTCTAGAAAGCAAATAAAATAGTAAGGTAAAGAACGAAATGACAGTGACAACAAAGAAAATGAAGATATTATACAGATCATGGCAGTGTAAGGGTTAAAAGACAAATCAAAGAACACATCAACGAGGAAGGTGTTTAGTCAATTGAATGTCTTAAATTGCTTGCATAAATTATCAACCGAGGTTTGTAAACTGATGAAGTGTGGTACACTATATGTGCTTAGTTAACCTTCTTCTTACTTCGTTGTATGTATTTTTTTTGTTGTTTTGGGGGTTTTTTTCTTTATCTCTAAGAGTTTTAATCTAAAACTATAAAATAAATCAAGTGAACCTAATGAATTTTAATAAGGAAAAAAAGGAAATGTTCCTAAGTTAAACTAATTTGCATAAAAACGAATCAAATATTTATTGGCTGGTTAGAATATGATCTGATAAATAGAGTATCTATTCTAAATGACTTCTACTTTAACATTAGTTCTATTCCATGGATAAATCTTATAACTGAAATTGAAATTGCAATGCTATTCTAAGTGAAAGCAGAAAAGAAAACAACTAATGTATGTTTAGTTACTCCATCATTCAATATGAATTGTCACCTTCTTGAGATGATGTGTAAGTAACCAATTATACCTCAGTTTCTAATTATCTAGAAAAGAAAGTAAAGTGTGCAGAGGAAAACTCAGTAATTGCATGAATTAAATATTCAATCATTCAATCTAGAAATATGATCAAATCAACTTCTTGGAATGACTTTTAAGAACATCCAGTGATGCAATTAAATGAAGATCTAAAAGAAAATGTAAAAGCATGAAAAGTTAAAGATCAACTGATTGTAAACAACTAATGTATGTTTGATTACTCCAATATTCAATATTAAGTATTATCCTCTTGAGATGTTGTGTAAGAAATCAATTATACCTTAGTTTCTATGTCCTAGAAAGCAAGTAAAGCATGCAGGGGAAAACTCAATAACTACATGAATTAGATATTCAATCATTTAGTTTAGAAATGTGACGAAAGCATATTCTTGAATTGACTTTTTAGAACATCCAATGATGCAATTAATTGATAGTTTTAATCTAAGAAAGTAAATAATGAAATAGTAAAGGAAACTAGATAATTGTGAGTTCTTATTGCTTCAAACTTATTCCAATTTGAAAACAGATAAATCTATTCCCATGAAATGTTTTTAGAAGATCAATGACTACATAGTTATTCTATTGATACTAGAAAGGCATTCATGATATAATTCTATGCTACTGCTCAAAACTGAAATGTAACATTAATCTACTCAAAAAACAGAATTGACAAAAAAAAAGTAAGGAAATTAAACTAAAACAATGAATGAAAAACCTCCTCCTGTGCAGGGGCCCTATGCAACAGATTCGGTTGATATCCTAGCTAGTTAAATACACACTTAAGAAATCATTGATACCATGAACACGATCCTTTTATTATAATAAAACGGAGTCTTAAAACAATACACAACATTTCAACAAAAACTTAACTTATTATCAGTTCTGTACAACCGGTATTTAAATAAAAAAAACATAACTGTTATGAGCTAATTCTGCCTATAGGTGGCTAATCTTAACCGACTTATAGAATTGGAATTTGACTGTTTAACTCTTGATTTTCTACGATAGAGAAAATCAAGAGTTCTTTTGTTCTCGGCTAACGTCCCTTGACTGGACTTTGACCACGATCTCAAACATCCTTTTCTATCAATCTCGATCAAGTAGATATGACGAAATCCATGTGTAGATGATTATGGAAATGTCCATGTGGCTTATTTCTCCATTTGATCCCTGGAACCTGTCAAACCATGAGAGTAGCTACGGAACCAACGATTAGCTGCAGAATAGGCTACGTTCTGTAGCCAAATTACAAAAATCCATTCGAATAGCAAGAACATCAGAATATAACATGGAAATCATTTAAATGCATTACTTGAGACAAAAAATGACATTTATCATTGATTGGAGTACAGTGAGCTTATGAGAAAGTAAGGGGAAAATGTGAGAAAGGATGTCAAAGAGAGGATAATTATGAGGTTAAACATACCCCCAGTGAGAAGTCATTGCATGTCCTCATGCAATTTACCAAAAATGTGATTTTTTCCTCTCTTACTTCATTTGTTCAAACACTTATGCTAACGCATCCAATTTCCTTCTTTTGATTTTCTTTGAAGTGATTGCCATCCTAGGCTTTCTCATAAGGAACTTGTATTTGAGATTAATGAATGCCTTATTTAGTGACTTGTTCTTTATTTTCAACTTCTTGTTCTTTTTGTACCATAGTCCTAAATGCATAATGGTATTTTCACTAATTATTTTTTCCAACTTGTTATGCTGCTTCAAGGCTTCATTCTCATGTTTAATATGCCTATTCAATATCTGCAGTTCATAAATTTCCTATTTGAGAGTATCAACTAGAGGTTCTTGTGGATTGATAGGATGTTCTGGATTCACTGTTGTATTTCTCTTCTCCAGTGACTTTATGTAATCATATATTTCTTGGTGTGTTGGGCCTATGCCTAGAGATTTTTTGTTGGGATTGCCTTCAAAATTATGAATAAGACAATTTTGAGGACTATGTGGAGGATAAATATTGACAGGAGATGGTATTGGAGTTTCTTCATCTAAAATTATGAACTCTATCTCTTTTGGTAGTGTTTCTTCATCGAACCTCGGAGTCTAGAGCTCCTTCTCAGCTGTAGAGGATTTACATTTTCCTCACATGTAACCTTGCTCCTCTTTCCTATCTTACCTCCTGTCTTGACTTTATTTTGCTTTCTGTTCTCTGTCAGCTCTACAAGGATGAGTTTTTCATCATTTTTCAGAAATGAAGATGCAGGTTTGTCTTCAATGTTTGTATCAGTCTTCTTCCTTCTATTCTTTCTAACATTATCTTCTTTAGGTTGTTCTGTTACTTCTTAAAAATGGTTTCTAATGAGAAAATTCTCCCAAGAATATCCTAAACTTTTTAAATGAAACTCAACAAGTATTTTTATCAACCCATGATGGTGCATAGTGTTATCTATAAACTGTATTGTCTTCTGCACATTGAAGACATTATTTTTAAGCTATTCAGTAGAAATAAGAGAATATTTATTTCACCATTCTCTAAGAAATTCATCAACAATCGAATATGATATACATACATGCAGCCAAACCTTCCTTCACAGGTGATAAGTTTCTATAAAACCAAGAGCATGTTCCTCCATTTATTTTTAAGGGTTGATCTGGGGATACCTTTTCTGAAAACAGAGACATCCATACCTGGGTTTTTGAGGATAACTTTCCATGATTCATTGTGAAATTCCTTGTTTTTAAACCACCTTTTTCCAACCCTTAGAAGTTATATGGCTTCAGCTATGAATGTCTCAGTAACCATGAACTTGATGTCTCCAATTTCCACTTTTGTGCCATCAAAAGACCTAGAAAAAGACTTTGTGATCTCTTCGTGAAAACCATCAAATTTCTCTATGAATTTGAGCCATCTTGCTTTCTGCAACATTTCCTTGACCTGATGATTTTCTTTCATATTTTTTGTTCCCACCTATTCTGATCTGACTATTAGTCCCATACCTTCTATTATGAAGAGTATAGCCCGCAGAATTATCCTTCTTTGTTATGAAAGGAATTGGATTACGGATCTGATGAAGGGCATCGAGGGATTGTAGGAATAAATAAGTGGTATGGATTGGGGTTTTAAAGAAACGTAGACGGATATGTCACGTCAACAGGTATGGCCGTTAATCATAAATGGGGGAGTCTATTGTGGACTGTTATGAAACATAATGTGGATGATATGGCTGATCTATGATATGATGGAAATCGCAATCAAATCAAATGATGATATGTCAAGGGATCATATGACCATCCATATTATACATTCTAATGTTTTTACCTTGCTATTAAAATAAATTTTTGCAACTTTACCTTTAGAACTAACCTTTCGTTGTAATTTCTTTGGTGTTGATTCTTTAGGTACCTTTTAGCATGGTGGTCTTCAAATGTAGTCCTTCAATTTCCTGTATTCATCATTTTTAGTAGGCTATAAAAATGTGTTAGAGCTGCCAAATGAAATGGAATGTGGTTGTAGAATGGAATTAGCTACAGAATGTAATCAGCTGTAAAATGTAATGTAACTATGAAATGGAATATGACTGTGGAATGAAATGTAAGTGGAATATGACTGTGAAATGGAATGAAAGTGGAATATGACTGTGGAATGGAATGTAAGTGAAATATGACTATGAAATGGAATGAAGCTGTAGATTATGGACTGAAAAAATGGAATATGAATGTAGTTCTGTGTTACTACTTATTGCAGAAAATAAATGGAAAATATAGGATGTCAGAAATCTCTGATTTTCACCCTGTATTTTCTATATAAGGATGCCAATCATTGATTGGTTTTCATACTTATACACTCTTATATATAGGAAAAATAAAATCTAAGTTAGTGAAGAAGAAGAATTATTCTTCACTAACTTCATATCAGTATTATCTTGGAAAATATTGATAAAATATTCTTTTGAAATTGGCTTATGATATACTTTCAACTGATGACCATTCACAAGAAGAGGTACCTTTTCTTCATAAATTGTCCTTATCTTGACTGCTCCATTTTCAAAGACTTTTTCAATCTCATATGGCCCAAGCTAATGAGTCTGAAACTTTCCTTGAAAATATTTGAATTTTGAATCAAATAAAAGTGCCTAATCCCCTGCTTTAAACTTATTCTCCTTGATATATCTATCATGCCATTTAGCCCTTTGTTGCTGGACTATATTGGTTATTTGAACTGCATCTTGCCTGATTTCATCAAGCTCATTGAGTTGCTCCAATCTATGTTTTTGTACTTCTGATAAATCAAGTCCCAATTGGACTTCCATCTTGAAAGTTTGAATATGAAACTCTATAGGGAACAAGACTTGCTTTCCATAAATAAGTTCATAGGGAGTATGTCCTGTTGTACTCCTCCATGTAGTTCTATAGGCCCATAAGGCTTCAGGAAGCCTTTCTGCCCAATCTCTTCTATGTAGGTGTACAGTCTTAGTGAGAATCCCTTCAATCACTTTATTGGTAGAATCTATGTAGGTTTTAACCTTGTATAGAAATTATCTACAAAAGAATCTTAAAACAGAAAATAAACAATAGCGAGAGCATAAAACATAAAACAAATAAACATAGATATTTTCCCCTGAATCCCAAATCGGGACGACCAACTTGATTTTTCATTATATTCCTTTTAGTGTTACAACACATATATATACATGTCGAAGCATATGTAAATCCCAATCCATTAACCATGGATTAGAACATAAGCGTAGTTCCTTTGAACGGATCTACAAAATACCAGGGGCTGAAAACCATCATGCCCCAAAACCATGTGCAAACCCATGCACAAAACCATGTGCAGGTCTGCCCATCAAAAAATAAGGACCAAATTTTTTTTCCTGGGGTGCTGCCCCGAACCATAAACAGGGGGGGGCTGCTGCTCCCACTGTGACCCCCCTGTTGCACCCGGCGCAACATACAGGGGGGGTTGTCGCCTCCCCTGTGACCCCCCCACGTGTGACTAGTCGTGAAAAGAATATAACACATACCGAACATTCTCCCACTTGTTGTTTTCTTTCCGCAGGGGGCCATAGGAGAGCTAAGTCATTAGCCCAGCTTTGCAACACCTATTTTTTCTCTACACCAAGAGAAATTTTGAGTGCTCACAGACTTTGTCAATGCATCTGTAACATTCTTCGAAGTGTCCACCTTTACCAGAAACACCCTTTTAGCCTCAACCATATATCTCACAAAGTGATATTGAACATCAATGTGCTTTGTCTTTGAATGATAAGCAAGGTTCTTATCCAACAAAATTGCACTTTGGCTATCACAATTTATCCTTATAGCTTGCTGCACCAACCCCATACTTGAACACAATATTTGCAACCAAACTGCTTCCTTGCTTGCATGAGTTGCTGCCATGTATTCTGCCTCTGTAGTTGAAAGAGTCACTACAAACTGTCTTTTACTCATCCAACTGACTTCACCTCCAAATAGGCTAAACACATATCCACTTGTAGATCTTCTTTGGTCCAGATCTCCAACCCAGTCTGCATCAAAAAAACCATGAATGTCCAACACTCTTTCCAATCCTGGTCTTTCCTGATAGCACAATCCATAATCACTAGTGCCACACAAATATCTGAAAACCCGCTTCACTTCTATCCAATGCTCCTTCCCTGGGTTTGACATAAACCTGCTCAATACTCTCACTACATGTGCAATGTCTGGTCTAGTACAGACCATTTCATATATCAGGCTACCCACTGCACTTGCATATGGAACACGGGACATATCCTCCTATTCTTCTTGTGTCTTGGGACACTGTTCAGCAGACAGCTTTGTACCTACAGGAATTGGAACATTCACCAGTTTACTATCCTGCATATTGAATCTCTACAATATAGTCTCGACATACTTCCTATGGTTTAACCATAGCTTCCTCTTTTCCTGATCTCTCTTAATTTCCATACCCAAAATATGGTTTGCAGCACCAAGATCCTTCATGTCGAATTTGGAGAACAATTGGGTCTTCAAATTTTGGATAATTTCTTTGTCATTTCCAATAAACAACATATCATCCACATACAAGACCAAATAAATAACATGGTCACCAATTAATTTAAAATAAACACAATGATCCTCCTTTCTTATGGTGAAGCTAAGTCCCCGTATATAGGTATCAAATTTCTGATACCACATCCTTGGTGAATGTTTTAACCCATACATAGACTTCTTTAACTGCATACCAGTTCTATCTTCCCCTTCACCATAAAGCCTTCAGGTTGTTTCATGTAGATATCCTCTTCCAGATCCCCGTGAAGAAATTTTGTCTTCACATCCATCTGTTCTACCTCAAAATCAAATGCAGCAGCAACAGATAAAATTAATCTAATAGAAGTAACTTTGGCAACAGGAGAAAAAATATCACCAAAATCAATTCCCAGCAGCTGGGAATAACCTTTTGCTACCAACCGAGCTTTGTATTTCTCCACCTTTCCTTCTACATTCATCTTCTTCTTAAACACCCATTTTATCTTGATGGGCTTCCTTCCAGCAGGAAACTCCACTAGATCCCATGCCTCATTTTTATGCAAGGATTCCATTTCATCAACCGTGGCCTCCTTCCAGAGTTATCCATCCTCTTAATCTATTTCCTCCTTGATGGTTCTGGGATCATCATCAATTATAGTTAAAACAAAATTTGAATAGAAAGCAGATGGACTATACCTTTCTGGTTGTCGTCTTTCCCGAACTGATGTTCTCATAGCTGGAGTTTGTGGCTCTTCCTCTTCTAAGTCTTCTTCTATTGTAGAGTCTGATTCATCCTCCTTTAGCTCAAACTCTATATTATCAGGTTCCTTTGGTATGACTTCATGTTTAACAACATATTTCACCTCTCTAAACACCATATCTCGGCTGTACACAACCTTCCTTGTTTCCTGGTTCCAAATATTGCAACCCTTTAAACCATCCTTATACCCAATAAAGATGCACCTTTCAGATTTATTATCCAACTTGGTCATTTTCTCCTTTGGAACATGTACATATGCATCACATCCAAATACCCTCATATGTGAAAGAGAGGGTTTCTTACCAGTCCATACCTCATGTGGAGTCTTATCCTCCAATGCTAATGAAGGTGATCTGTTAACCAAGTAACATGCAGTCTCCACTACCTCTGCCTAGAATTCTAGTCCTAACTCGGTACCACTGAGCATGCTTCTTGCCTTTTCCATAAGCATTATGTTCATTCTTTCTATAACTCCATTTTGCTGAGGTGTGTATGGAGTAGTATTCTACCTTGATATACCACACTTCTTACAGAACTCTTCAAATTCCTTCTTGCATAACTCCCCACCATTATCTGTCCTCGGCACCTTTATCTCCTTCTTTATTTGGTTTTCCACCAGAGCCTTAAATTCTTTAAATCTGTCAAAGACTTCAAATTTCTTCCTCAAGAAATATATCCATGTATTCCTTGAGAAGTCATCTATGAATGAAACATAGTACACAGACTTACCCAGTGATGGAACCGACATAGGTCCAAACACATCACTGTGCACAAGCTCTAATATATTGTTTTCCCTCTTAGAACTAGAAGGAAAACTCACCCGATTCTGCTTCCCATATACACAATGTTCACAGAAATCGAAATCCGGAGAGCTATTAGACATACCTTATACCATACCATTTCCATGCAGTATCCAAAGGCCCTTCTCTCCAATATGTCCAAGCCTTTGATGCCATATCATGGTCTTTTCTCCAGAGACCGCTAGGCTTTCTGCTCCACTTTCGAGAACCACAGAACTGTTGCACCCATCAATAACATTGCTGCCCTGAAGCTTGTACAGAGTTCTAATCCAAACTCCCTGCATTAATACTAGTGATCCCTGAACCATCTTACAATTATATTTCTCAAACATTGTTTTTACACCTGCATCATCCATCTTGCTTACAGAAATCAGATTTCTAGCTAATGCGGGAATGTGCAGAACACCAGGAAGTGCTCTAATCCTTCCACCTTGCAACTTTAGATTAAATTTTCCACGTTCGACGATTCTAGCCTTCCTATCATCCTCTAAGAAGACATCACCACCATAATATTTCTCATACTCGCAAAACTATTCCCTATGGGGAGTGAAGTGAAAGGATGCACCCGAGTCAATCAACCATGACTCATGATCTACATGTGTATTTGAAGAAGAAGCCAAATACACATCCCCACCTTCATCCGAGGTGGTTTTTGCCTCTGCAGAAGGAGCATCATCATATCCCTTTCCTTTCTTAGGAGCTTTAAATTTGCAGTCCTTCTTGTAGTGCCCTTCCTTTCCTCATTTCCAGCACACATTTACAAACTTTCCAGGAGATTTATTTCTCCCTCTAGATTATGTCTCCCACTCGAAACCTTATTCTTTTTTTTGTTCTGGGACCTTCCTCGTACATATAAGGCATCTCCATTCTGACCCTCCATATTTATCCATCTCATTTCCTCCGACAGCAAGGCTGAGACTATGTCATCAAAATTCAAGGTAGTTGTATTGCTACATATTGTAATAACCAGACTATCCCATGAATCTGGTAGAGAACACAAAAAAATAATGCAATTATCTTCATCTAATATTTTAATATCAATAGATGATAGTTAGCTTACCATAGTATTGAAGGCGTTCAGATGCTCTGTCACTGAGTCTCCATCCTTTATCCTCAGGTTATACAGCTTTTTTCACAAGAACAATTTATTCACCAAAGACTTCGATTGGTACAAAGACCCTAGCTTGTCCCACAAGGTCTTCGATGTGGCTTCCCTAGATACATTCAACAATACTGAATCTAAGACACACAACTGTATTGTGCTCTTTGCCTTCCGATCCAGCTTCTTCCAGTCTTCATCTGACATTGCCATTGGTTTAGTACCCAGATCTACCGCGATCCACTGATCCTTATCCACCAGAAGATCCTCCATCTTGAGCTTCCACAACTCAAAACTATGACCATTAAATTTCTCGATCTCTATCTTCCTGCCGCTCACCATCTTCTTTCATTGCAAGAATTGATCCCGCAGATCTCCCACCGAATAGGGTCTACCTCAGGCCTGAGAAAAAAACCCCTCAGTAGCAAAAGCATCCCCTTGAAGCCGAAACAACTCTGATACCAAATGTAGATTTTAACCCTATACAGAAATTATCTACAAACGAACCTTAAAATAGAAAATAAACAATAGCGAGAGCATAAAACATAAAATAGATAAACACAAAGATTTTCCCCTCGATCCCAAATCAGGACGACCAACTTGATTTTTCATTATATTCCTTTTAGTGTTACAACACATATATATACATGTCGAAACATACATAAACCCCAATCCATTAACCCTGGATTAGAACATAACCGTAGTTCCCTTGACCGGATCTACAAAATACAAGGGGCCGAAAACCATCATGCCCCAAAACCATGTGCAAACCCATGCACAAAACCATGGGTGAGTCCGCCCATAGAAAAATAAGGACCAAATTGTTTTTCCCACGGCGCTGCCCTGGACCCTGAACAGGGGGGGCTATCACCCCCCCTATGAGCCCCCCACACGTGACTAGTCATGGAAAGAATATAACACATACCCAACACTCTACTTGACCATTTTCTTGTGGATGATAAGGAGTAGACTTTCTGTGCTTGATCTTGTAATATTCCATGAGCCTTTTCACCGACTTGGATGTAAAATGGGATCCCTGATCTGTCACAATTTCTCTTGGAACAAAAAACGAGTGAAGATGTCCTCAAAATAAAATTAAATATAGAATGTTCATTAGAAAAAGGTAGTTCTTTAGCCTCTACCCATTTAGTGACATAATCAGTACATACCAAAATATATTTCTTTTTTTAGATGGTGTATTAATTGGTCTAACAAAATCCAAGGCCCATTTTTCAAAAGTTTCAATGAGTACTTGAGATTGTAATGGAATTTCATCTGAAGGAGTAGGTTTCCCTACCCTTTGGCACTTGTTACACCTTTTGAAATATTATTTGGTATATCTAAAGATGGATGGCCAATAATATCCCAAATGAAGGATTTTATAGGCCGTCCTCTTATTAACAAAGTGCCCACCACAAGGTTCATCATGACATGCCTTAAGAAATTCAGACATTTCGTCTTCCCGAACACATCTTCTGATAATGAGATCTAGACCTATTTTATACAGTTCATTAGTAATCCATGAGTATCTTGCACTTATTTGAATAATTTTTCTTTTCTCCCTAGGAAACAAATGTGAAGGTAATTTTCCTATGACTAAGTAATTAGAAATATCTGAAAACCAAGGAGTTTTAGTAGTTATTGCAAAAATATATTGATCAGGAAATTTATCCTCAACTGGAGTGTCATCTTTGATATTTTGAATTCTAGACAAGAAATCAACAATTGTATTTTGTTTTCCGGGTCGGTATAGAATGGTGATGTTGAATTCTTGCAGGAGTAGTAACCATCTTATAATTATACCATTAGTAATATATTTATTCATTAAGTATCTAATTGAAAAGTGATCTGTATGAACAAAGGTTTCATAACTTGTAATGTAATGTCTGAATTTGTTGATAGCATGAACAACAGCTAAGAATTCCTTTTCAATTACAGTGTATTTTAACTCAGAGGGAGTCAGATTCTTGCGTGTGTAATAGATGGCATAGGGGATCAAATATTTTTTTCCTAATACAGCTCCTAGAGTTGTATCTGAAGCATCTGTTGAAATGTGAAAATGCGGTTTCCAATTTATACCTCTTAAGATGGGTGCTTCAGAAATTTTTTCTTTTAAAGCTTCAAATACCAATTGGCAATCAAGATTCCAACTGAATTCACAATATTTGGTAAGTAACTTGAAGAGTGGGGATGCTATTTTAGTGAATTTTTCTATAAATCTTCTATAATATCCTGTGAATCCTAGAAAACTTCTAATATCCTTTTGACAACTTGGAATTGATAGTTTGGAGATGACTTCAACTTTAGATGTATCAAATTTAATTCCATCTCCTGAAATGTGATGTCCTAAAACAAGTCCTTCTGTAAACATCATAAAACATTTTTCATGACTTAGTGAAAGATTTTCTTCCTTATATATTTTAAGAACCTTTTCCAAATTTTCTAAATCTTCTTCAAATGAATTCCCATTAACTGTAAATTCATCCATGTACACCTCTACACAATCATGTATTAGATTAGAAAAAATTCCTACTACTTCCCTTTGGAATGTTTCAGGTGCATTGCACAATCCAAAAGGAAGTACTCGGTAGGCATAAGTCCCCCATGGACAAGTGAATGCGGTCTTATCTTGATCTCTAGGTGCTACTTGAATTTGATTGTAACCACTAAAACCATCCAGGAATGAGAAATAATTCCTACCTACTAATGCATCCAATACTTGATCTTTAAAGCATAAAGGAAAATGATCTCTTAGGGTAGCTTTATTCAATTCTCGATAATCAATGCATACCCTCCATTTACCATTCTTTTTTGGCACAATCACTAAAGGGGAAACCCACTGATTGTCTAAAATTAGGTAAATGAAGTTCACATTCAACAAATTTTGCAACTCTTCTTTCACAATTTCCCTAAGATTTGGATTCATCATTCTTTGAGGTTGTCTGATAGGTTTAAAATTTTCCTCAATATATATGTGATGTATACAAGTCTTAGGACTAATTCCTTTCATGTCAGTGTATTCCCATGCATATGGAGAAGAATGTTGTAATGTTTTGATTAAATTTTCCTATTGTAATCTCTCCAAGTTTTTGTTTATGTTCAAAGTTTTTTCTCGAAAGCTTTCAATTGTAAAGCTATCAAATTCTTCCATATAATAAAGAGACATCTACCTAGATGACAAATATTCAATATTGGATTTTTCTGGAAATTGATCATGTTCATATTATGGGGATGATTCAAAATTTTCCATTGAATTTAAGATTTGACTATCTTCACTAATGGTTGCGATGGTAAAGAGAGGTTGTATATCATTTTCATCATCAATCCATTCTTTGTCATCTAGCTCTGTGATCTTTTTTATTGGAGGAAATAGAGTGAATTTTTTTTTTTAGTTACCATCAGAGATATACATGTCACCAGATCTACAACTAATGAAAGCATCGGATGTAGCCAACTAAGGTCTTCCTAATATAAGTGGATGTCCTCCTAGATTTTTCTTAGGAGTTAAGATAATAAAATCAACAGGATACTCCCAAGAGTCTAAGGATACTGAAATATCTTCTAACACACCATCTCGCTTGATTAGAGATATGTCTGATAATTGCAGTAACGTAGGTGTATACAAAAGATTAGGAAGTTCGAGATGTTCCATGGTTTGTTTGCTCATGATGTTTATTGTTACTCCTAAATCAATCAATGTATTTGGAATTTAAACACCATTGATATGTGTTTTTACAACTGGACTTCCTGGATCTAAATATTTTTTTATGGAAATTTTTCCCATCATTATGTCTGCAATTTTTCCTACTAGCTGAATTCTTTTTATTTCTTTTATTTTTCTTCTTGGTTTCTTCATGCTCAACTCTTTTATTGTTTTGGATAGAATTGGAATCTCTTTAATGGCCTGTAAAAAAAGGGATTTTTATGTAGACATTTTTCAATTCATATAGAAAATCATAATTGGGCAACATAATATGCTTTTCTACCCCTTTATCAACTTGTAATATTTTAGGGAAAGGAGGTTTAGAAGTAAGTACTGATGGTTGCTCTATGATAGCAGTTGAGTTTACTGGTTCTTTTTGTTTTTCATTTTCAGAATTTTGGTTTTGAAGAGATGTTCCTTCCTCAAAAATTTTATTTGGTTGTAGAGAATCTTCCTCAAAATTATCTTGTTCTTGAATAACTACAAAAGGCTTCTTTTCTAGTATCCTACCAAATCTAAGTTGGACATCATTAATATTTAAAGGAGTAATCATGTAGGTTGGAAATTGATGTCCTTCTATCATATAATTATTTTGAGAATTTTTATTATTGGGGTTTGGTAATGGTTGGGCAAGTAGTTGATTTGGTCTTTGTGGAAATGGTAATGAAAGTTGTGGATTTTGGTTTTGGAGTTGGGGTTGTTGATTTTGTTGAGGAATTTGTTGGGGAGGATAGTTTAGATATGATGGATGATATTGATAGTATTCAAAGAATCTTTCATAGGGATTTTGCATTCCTTGTGCCCAAGATTGAGATTGAGATTGAGATTGAGGCCAAGGTTGTTGCCAATAATTCCAATTATTTGGTGGGGGCTAAGTATACATTTGATTGTTAAAGACTTGAGTTTGTGGCCCCTACCATGGTCTTTTAGAGACAAAGAAAAGATATTATGTTGGATTTCAAGTTGTTTCTTCTTGAAAAACAACCTTAAGACCTGGAATTGAAGGACAACTCTTAGTTTCATGACTTTTTGAACAAACCATACAGGTCTCTATGACTTTTGCATCAAGAGGAAATTCTCTTAAAGCATGCTTTTTTTTGCATTTAGGACAGAAAATAGCTAAAGCATCAGTCTCGGATTTCTGCTTGTTTTGTAATTTAAGGGTGTCTATCTGTTCACTAAGACTCCCTAAATATCTGTTTTAAAATCATCAAACATGTTTCAAATTTCTGCCCTACTTACTGTTCTAGTTGCAGATTTATTTACTCTAGCAAGAGAATGATCTCTTGGACTTTTCCCAGTTTTTTCTTTTCCCCTTGAGAGATGAATACATAATTCACCAATGTCAGATAATGAGAGTTGATAGATATCCCCCTTTCCCATCATGTTGAGGATGTCTATCCATTCATCTCTAATGGCTTCTAATAAAAGAGATTTTAAAGCATCTTGATCTAAATTATCCATTTTTTCTCTTTTTATGTTATAATTGAACAATTCAATTAAATCTTCCAAATTCTCATCCTCTTTTTACATCATTTTAAATAATTCATCCTTTTGATTGATGGGTATGAAATAATTCAAATACCTTTTTAAAAATGCTCTCTTCCTGTCATTCCATGTTCTGATAGACTAAGTGATTAAACCCATGAACCATTTTAATGATGCTCCTTTCAATGTTGAAGGAAACAAATTAATTTTTGAGAGTCTTGTAAATAATCATAAGTTCTGCACAAGACTTCAAATTCAAACAAAAAGGTTTCAGGATCTTCACTTTTTAATCCATGAAAATTTGGGAGGACAGAAGGTGAGATATTTTTCATTTTTCCATTTGTCTCTCCATCAACAATAGGGAATCCAAAAGAACTATCAATTTCCCTATTTCTTCTACCTCCTCCTGCATTTCCTCTACCTCCTCCAAATATTACATTTTCTCCATTTAGAATTTATCCTTCTCCTTATCCTCTTCCTACCATTATAGATTCTTCATAGCTAATATAAGATTCAGCCTGCAAGGTTAACTTCTCTTCCTCTAGTTCTTCTATCAATGGTATGTTGCATAAATGTTATTCCTCTTCCTCTCCACTAGGAATTTCTAACTATTCAACTAAAACATGTTCCCCTATAGAGGTGAAAAAGGTTACTACTTTTGTTGGAGATCTAGGATCTTCCTCCTCTAAGACTTCCTCAGTGGATGAAGTAGGAGATCCTCCTAATTTAATTTTTCCCTTTAGCACTTCAGGAAGTCTATGGCTAGTGAATTATGGAATATGAGTTTATGGAGGTGTATCACTTCATGGTCTTGGGAGAGTGAGTGGTGTTATGAGGAATTAAACTCCTGCCTCTAGCTATGAATCTACCCCTAGAGTCTTTTTCTCTATGCATATCATTTTTTTTTAGATGTAAGAAATAAGGCCATCTAATTACACTTCCCTGGCAACGACACCAAAATATTTAGTCAATTTAATGTCTTAAATTGCTTGTATAAATTATCAACTGAGGTTTGTAAACTGATGAAGTCTAGTACACTTTATGTGCTTAGTTAACCTTCTTCTTACTTCGTTGTATGCAATTTTTATGTTGTTTTGGGGGTTTTTCTCTTTATCTCTAAGAGTGTTAATCTAAAACTATGAAAGAAATCAAATGAACCTAATGAATTTTAAGAAGGAAGAAAAGGAAGTGTTCCTAAGTTAAACTAATTTGTATAAAAATGAATCAAAGTTTTATTGATGGGTTAGAATCCGATCTAAAATATAGAGTATCTATTCTAAATTACTTCTATTTTAACGTTAGTTCTATTCCACAGATAAATCTTATAACTGAAATTGAAATTGCAATGCTATTCTAAGTGAAAGCAGAAAAGAAAACAACTAATATATGTTTAGTTACTCCATCATTCAATATGAAGTGTCACCTTCTTGAGATGATGTGTAAGTAACCAATTATACCTTAGTTTCTAATGATCTAGAAAAGAAAGTAAAGTATGCAGAGGAAAACCTAGTAATTGCATGAATTAAATATTCAATCATTCAGTCTAGAAATATGATCAAATCAACGTCTTAGAATGACTTTTAAGAACATACAGTGATGCAATAAAATGAGGATCTAAAATAAAATGAAAAAGCATGCAAAGTTAAAGCTCAGCTGATTTTAAACAACTAATGTATGTTTGATTACTCCAACATTCAATATGAAGTATTATCCTCTTGAGATGTTGTGTAAGAAATCAATTATACCTTACTTATTAATGTCCTAGAAAGCAAGTAAAGTATGCAGAGGAAAACTCAATAACTGCATGAATTAGATATTTAATAACTTAGTTTAGAAATGTGATGAAACCATATTCTTAAAATGACTTTTTAGAAAATTCAATGATACAATTAATTTATAGTTTTAATCTAAGAAAGTAAATAACAAAACAATAAAGGAAACTAGATAATTGTGAGTTCTTATTGCTTCAGACTTATTCCAATTTGAAAACAGATAAATCTATTCTCACGAAATGTTTTTAGAAGATCAATGATTACAAAGTTATTCTATTGATGCTAGAAAGACATTCATGATCTAATTCTATGCTACTACTCAAAACTGAAATGTAACATTAATCTACGTATAAAATAGAATTGACAAAAATAAAGGAAATTAAACTAAAACAATGAACAAAAAACCTCCTCCTGTGCAGGGGCCTTATGCAACAGATTCAATTGAGATCCTAGCTGGTTAAATATGCACTTAAGCAATCACTGATACCATGAACACGATCCTTGCTATAATAAAACAGATTCTTAAAACAATACACAACGTTTCAGCAAAAACTTAACTTAGTCTCAGTTCTGTACAACCGATATTTAAAAAAAAAAACATAATTGTTTTGAGCTAATTCTGCCTACAGGTGGCTAATCTTAACCGACTTATAGAATTGGAATTTTACTGTTTAACTCTTGATTTTCTACGATAGATAAAATCAAGAGTACTTCTATTCTTGGCTAACGTCCTTTGACCAGACTTTGACCACGATCTCAAGCATCCTTTTCTATCGATCTTGATCAAGTAGATAGGACGAAATCCATGTGCAGATGATTCTGGAAATGCCCATGTGGCTTATTTCTCAATTTGATCCCTAGAACCTGTCAGAACACGAGAGTAGCTACAGAACCAACGATTAGTTGCATAATAGGATGTGTTCTATAACCAAATTACAAAATCCCATTCGAATAGAGAGAACATCAGAATATAACATGGAAATCATTTAATTGCATTCCTTGAGACAAAACATGACATTTATCATTTATTGGAGTATATGAGCTTATGAGAAAGTAAGGGAAAAATGTGAGAAAGGATGTCAAAGAGAGGATAATTCTGAGGTTCAACAGAAGGCAGAGCCAAATGACAAGGCCACTCAACATTTACTTCTTCCTAATCACATTAGCCACCTATAGCCTAATTTTGATTTAATAAAGGTAGCCACAGTTAATATTATAGTCATAGATATTTTGGCATCAATTCAGAAGTTATTGTAAAAGGTTAATGTTGAAAGAAATTAGTCAAAGATATTTTAAAGTTAGCTCAGTAGCTAATTTGAAAGTTATTGTTACAGTAGGTCTATCAGTGATATTTTTGGCTTGGGCCTTACATGGTCTCAACTGTCAAAACTTCATTTAATCTGTAGTAAATGAAAATCTATCACCCTAGATTAGGGCAACCTCCTCAGTTGTAGTTAAATACTGTATGTATTGTTCATTATCATTGTTGGTTGTTGGGTTGGACATTGTTTAGACTCTGAGTTGCAAAGATTATTGCATTGGAGCACTGTAACTATTTTGAGCTGGACATCAATAATCCAAGCACTTTCAAAGGATCCTTGAGCTATGTTAATGGTGATGTTATCCCTCTTTTGTTAATGTTTCTCCTTCATTTTTCATATTGTGCATCAATCTCCCTGATAGCAGAAACATAAATTTTAGATTAAGATATGCTGCATGAGAACCTTGATTCTATATGTTACTGTTATCTTAATGTTTTCCTCTGCAAAAGTGTAACTAAAGAATTCTTAACTTCTCTTTAGTTTCACCTAGCTATTATCTTGAGGTTTCCTTGTGAAGTTTAACTAAATAATTCTTAACTGCTCTTTAGTTTCTCTGAAGTTGTTATCTTGAGGTATTTCTTGTGAAATTGAGTTAAAGAATTCTTAACTGCTCTTTACCTCTACTACACTGTTATTTTAAATGTTTTTCTCTAAAAAGACCTGAATGCAGAATTCAGAGACTGTTTGCTTTGTTTTTATGTTGAAGTATAGTTAAAGAATTCAGAGACTGTTTGCTCTGCTTTTATGTTGAATTATAGTTAAAGAATTTATAGACTATCTTCTCTTTAGCTTTACAGAACTCACTATCATTTCATATTCATCTTTCCATAGAGATCCATTTGATATAGTTAGCTTGCCCTGTGGAAACCCTTGAAAATTTGATGTAAAATTTAACCCTTTTATGACTCCATAGTCCAATGGATTAAACTTCTCACATTCTATCTATCCAACCAAACAAACAACCCCAATCTTCATAACTAGCCTAAAATCAGAAAATATAATCATAAAGCTATATAAGTTAATCATAAATACAGAGAGATCCCTCTCTAAGCCCAGGAAGGCTAGGTCCTAGACTCCAAAGTGGTTTGATGTGGTTCTCTGCTATTTTTTCTTTCCAATCTTACAAATTACAGGGAGCCAACATCTAGCACGAGATGGCTAAGGAATGTGAATGTGTTCTTAAGAACACACACATGTGCTCCAAGAACATATAAATGCTTGCCACCCATTTTTGAGAGACATTGAACAAAATTATTGCTTCCCAAACAAGCTTCAAATCAAAACCATAAATGTAAGTAAAGATTTTTTTTTTCCTTTGTAAAATTTTGGTTTAGAAAAAAAAAACCCTAAAAACAATTATTGCATTGAATTATAGGGAAATTGGTTAATATGGAACTTAATCAGAACCCAAATCCACCATCACCAAACCAAAATTTAGAACAATAAAACTCGATCCAAGAACTAAGAAATCCAAATCATTAAATTGATGCAACTTTAGCTACATTGATATCACTGATATAGGATTTGCAAAACACCAGAGAGTCGTCACGAGCATCTCTTATAAATTCATTAAACTTAATTGTAACATCCATTTCCAATGCCCAAAACTAGTTAACCAAAATTCCTAATTATAGGGATAGAATGTATGAACAATGTATAACTAATCTAAATAAAGTCCAAATCAGATACCTCAACTTTACAAAAAAATATTTTTTTCTTTTTTCGTTGACCCAAGTGACAATCAACCTTTACGAATAACAAAAAAAATGAATTTGTATGGACTAGTGCACCTACTAACCATTTCTAGACAATTGGATAGATAGGTAGCTTATGGTAGTTCATAAAATGCCCTGTAATAATAGGGTGGTATGTCTATATGATCTATAAAATTTCGTGGATATTCCACTAAATAGTTCATCACAACAGAGCTAATAATACTATATTAAAAATATGAAATTCTACATTATTATAGTTTTATTAGATTTTTGGATCTGTAGATTTACTATTAATAGTGCATGCATGCGAATGAAAATTATGCAAAAAATAGAGATCGAAAAAATAAAAGATCACACACACACATATAGCACAAAATATGGTATAGGAAACCCTTTTGGGAAAAAACCCAGTTAGAATTTGAGGTCGCTCCGATCTCTTTCTCTATGTTGAAATTTGCAACAAGAAGGGCTTCTAATTTAATTTTCCCTTAATTAAATTCGAAGTAAATTGTAATTCCACATCACATGAAAACTTGTACGAGTTAACTGAGTCAGTAAGACTTAGTTAGCTTAGTCAATTCGAGTTGGGGGTCGAATTGGAGGCATGTAGATTTAACTCTATGTTTAAGAGGGTCCAATTACAGTTTATTTTGAGTTGTAATTAGTTAACTCAATTATTTGAGTTAAAATCAGTTTAACTAGTTCTAACTAAGAGATGAGCTAGTGAGAGGTCCAGTGAATTAAATATAATTTAATTCACATGCCACTTCAATAAGATAACTGATAATTCACTATAAATAGTTGTTGCATGTCCGTTATAAGGAAGGCTGAGTTGATATTGGAGTTAAAGGGAAGAGAACTATCAATTGTATAATTATAAAATTGTACAGGTCATGCATGAGGTCAGCAGGATGCCTTAGATTAATTGCACAGTAAATTCTTGGGAATTTCCTAAATAATATGGGCTCAATTCCTCCAATAATGAATAAGCAAGGTTAAGTAACCCAAAGGCATGAAATTGGTTAAGTATCAGACCATTCTTGCAGGGATCAAAGTGAGACAATTAAAGATAGTGCAGAGGTTTCTCAGGAAGGGAAATAACATTGTATTGTTTCATATTATTGACTTAATGAAATATAAAAATAGCAGGGTCTTTAGTTGAGGCTTTCCCTAGATACATATTTGTTTTGTTCGATTGAAATTCTTTCTCTTTATTATTCATGTGATTGTGCGATTGCATTTGGTTTCCGCAATTTGTAAAATTGATTCAATATTTTTTTTTAGCATATCACAAGATCAGTTGAATATATTTAGATATTTCTACATGGTATCAAAGCAGGAATCACCATAGAAGAGAAGAGCAAGAGTTTTTTTTGAACAGGTGAATCGATTTGCAGATTTATTCCTCAGGACCAACAACAGATCAGGATTTCTTTCTATGGATTGAGACTCAAATATGCCCTTGAGGGTAATTCGAATTACATAGCATGGAAGGAAAATATGGAGGCAGTGTTGAAGGAAAAAAAAATGAAGGAATTCATAGATATTGATATTCCACATCCTGAAGCAAGATATGTTCAACTTCTTGATGCATGGAAGAAGAATGTAGCAAAGGCAAGAAGGATTATGTTAAGAGGAGTTCGAGATCATATTGTCTCGAAGATACATGGAAAGGAAACTACATATGATATGTGGAAGGCCTTAACACATCAGTTTCAAAATAGAAGCGACCATAGGAAGGTGGCACTGAAGGACAAGCTCAAAAAGATCAATATGGAGAAGAGTGACATGATACCAAAATACTTGACGAAGTTCACTCAATGTTGAGATGAGCTTGGAAGTGTTAGTGTGACAATTACCGAGGATGATTTGGAAATCCTAACACTTCTATGCCTTCCTAAGAGTTGGAATAGCTACGAGGACTTGGTGAATGGGAGGGAGATGCACCATAGTGGAAGCGATTGTGGTTTGACTTGGTATAAGAAGAGATTCGGGGGAACACCAGAGGTGGATCCTAATCAAAGATTGATGATGAGGAGAACTGTGCCTTGGATGGAAAATTGAATGAAGGGAAAGGGAACATGTCCCATTCCAAATTGATTCCGGTCAGGTGGGCAAGAAGAGATACTTGTAAAAGCTAAAATGTTTTCACTGTCATGAGCTTGGACACTATGCTACAAAGTGTCTGCACAAGAAGACCAACAATAAGTCCTTAGGAGGAGCATCAGGTGAAGAAATTTATTCACAGTGCAAGTTGGATTTCACCCTCATCTCTTGCATGGTGTCATCAACGATGGGTTCTGTGTGGTACTTATATAGTGTAGCTTCATTCCATATGACCAGAAACAAACAATTCTTCAGTAACTTGGAGTAGAAGGATCTCCATATGCACATTGAGATGGGAGATTACAGGAGGTATAGTTCTACTGACATAGGTACAGTTACCTTTCATAGGGAGTCAGCTACTCCTCTCACATTAAAATATGTCATGTATGTTCCTGGTTTAAAGAAGAATTTGGTTTATGTTGCTATGTTGGAAGACCACGGCTATGATGTGATATTTAGTGAAGGAAAGGTGTTCCTTCTTCACAAATCCATGGGACAAGTGAAGAATGTTGCAGTTTGAGTAAAGAAACTCTAAAAATTTGATGTAGAAGGTTGTGATGCCTTGAGAACAAAAGCAAAGAAGGTGGTGAGTGGAGACATTGATGTACATTTGGGAAGTATACTAAAGCCACCTTCCACGATAAGGAATTTTGAGCAAAGTTGATCCTTGAGAGAGTTCACTTAGACGTATGTTGATCGTTCTCGACAGCTTCCACACAAAAAAACAACTATTTTGTGATTTTTGTAGATGTTTTTCACGCAAGTGTTGGATTTTCCTCATGTAGAAGAAAGATAAAACATTCTCAAAGTTTTGTGAGTTCAAATCACTTGTCGAGAAAGATACAGGGAAAAAGGTGAAGGCTCTGAGGAGCATAAATGGTGGAGAATATATCTCTAATGAATTCAAGAAATTCTATGCTTCAAAAATAATTTGAAGGGAATTGATAACACCTCATAACCCATAGTAGAATGGGGTTGCAGAAAGGAGGAACATAACTATTGTGGGAGAAGCACAAGTTATGTTGCATTATCAGTGCCTACTATTGAATATGTGGGTGGAAGCATGCAATACAATAGTATTTGTGCAAAACAAAAGTCCTCATCAGATACTTGGGATAAGAAAATCAGAGGAATATTTTTCAGATAAGAGATGAGATGTGTCACATTTTTAAATTTTTGGTTCATCAATTTATTTCCATGTGACGAAATATGTCAAGAAGAAGCTAGAGCCAATAACTGAGTTGGGGATATTTGTGGGGTACACTGATACACCTCACAACTATCGGGTGTACTTGCTAACACAGAGGATGATAGTGGTCAGAAGAGATGTGAAATTTTATGAAGAGAAGGCCATGCGAATATTCCTTGAGAGGTAGCTTCATTTGCATGCAGTTGAGGAGCTCTTGGCTCCAAAAGAAGAACCTCTAGATGTGGAGCAACCACAAGAAAAGGTGCATAGACTGGAAGCACCCAAACATGAAGAGACATCCCGAGATGGAAGGAAGCGCACCAGAGAGGCTAACAGTTTGTTGCTTGATGCTAGAGAGAATTGTTGGCTCAAAGGAGTCTTGACCCAGGTTCAGATTTAGTTATGCCCTAACAAAACCCTTTATTACTGACCCTTTTAGCAACTACTTGTAGCATAGATCGCAGTCTCACCTGAGGTAATATTCGGGGATGTTAGAACCAGGTTTCTGCATCTAGAGGGACAATATGACGTGGATCTACTGCTAAACTTTTACTTATGATTATTTGGAACTGCGTATATGCATTTATCTACTCTAACATATTATACTTCATTCATCTACCAATACTTATGTGCACTTTGCCTTTATAATTAAAACATACATAAAGAATTTAAATAACTTCGCAATCATTGATAATAAGAAAATACAATGCATAAAACTAGAGATATGTTCAAGCTCTTCTTCTTTTATTAGGATAAGTCTCTTCGATACATATACTTTCTCCGACCTGCACACATAGCTGTGGAGCGATAAAAAAGGTCTTTTTAACTCCTAATTACCTTCACATTAATTATCAACCCAGGGACGACTTTTTATTTCAAGAGTGTACTCAGTCTGAGGCGGCTATTTACTCAAGAGTAATGTTTTGCAGTATAGTGCTTAAAATGTAAAAGTAAATGAAAGCTGGAAACAAAATCTAATTGGAACAGCAAGAAACAGAAATGTTCTAAACTAAATCATTCACTCAAACAACCATCAATCGAGGATACAGTAGTAATAACTCATTCCTCTGGATATTGATGCAATTGAAATCAAACCAGAACAAGACAATCAATCTGGGAACGAGGAAGCAATAACCAATGTTCTCTACAGTTGAGAGTCCTGCTTTAAAGCAATTAAAAGGAAATCGAAATTGAACTAAAGCTGCTATTGAAAGTAAACTAGGAAAACTCTTTAAAAACACTCTTGTAATGAATCAACAAAAATGAACAGCAAAGCTTCATCTAACAAAAATGATTTATTAATGGAAAGGAATAGCAATGCTAAAATACTAGAATTAAACAACAATCTTAAATGGAACCGAACAACAAAACTAAGTCATTAGAAAGACACAGCAACTATAAATGTAATTGAATCAGCAACCTATCAGCATGAACATTAATCAAAGTTATTGAAGCAACAGCAATCGTAGTTATAATTGAATAGTAACTTAATTGAACAACCATTGCAATTATAACTGAGCAGTAATTAAATGAACCATAGTCTTAATTAGATAGCGCAGCATTAGATCAGAATTATCAGCAGGACATTTCAAGTTATAATTAATAATTCTATCACTCACGCAATCCAATTATGATTTCAATATAGCAAAGCAATTCTGCGAAATGTTCATAAACAAAAGATTACTGAACAAAACAATTTAAAGAAATGAAAAGGAAATCAAACCACACATGAAGCATAAAGATATAATACAGCAGCAGCAGCAGCATACTCCACCAGAGGCTGGGCCCTTAGCCGCCAGCGGACGCTGCTGGGTTACTTCAGAATGAAAAGAATGAACAGCAACTCCCAAATCATGTATTAATCAGCAAATTGTAGAATCATTACAACAGAAAAGGCTTGAGAATTACAACATGCAACAATCCCTATCCTATCATGAATAATCCACCATCATTCTTCATCATTTTTCCATCATTTTTCATCCCCCAAATCATCCCCATCTCTGATCTCTATTTTCATTTAAATAGAGAGAGATCAGAGAGAAGTTACAATAAAGATAAGTATAACATGATTTCTATTAGAAAATTGGTTTGCTTCTAACCATTTGATCAACAAGAACAAGGCGAATTTGGCTTTGCAACTGAGATTTGGAGGACGGCCGCAACAACAAATCTCAGAAAATCGTTCTCAAAGAACCCTGTGTTTCTCTCCGTAAAAGCTGAATTTGGGCAAAACGTTCTTTAAATAAGTTAATTGGGTCCGTTCTGGACAAAACCCATGTTCCGGATTTTCCAGATTCTGCTTCATTTGCTCGAAATCTCAACCTCAAAACCGTCACTTCTTATTCCAGCGAATTTCTGAGTTGGCACTTTTAATGATCAAATCTTCAATCTGGAAATTATCTTGGAGGCTAAAAATGGTGAATAATGTTACAATTGATTTATTAAAACTATCATTGATAAAATCATGCATAATCATCAATTTATTAGAAATAAAGGAGAATAAATAATATTCATTCATAGAAGCATAAATCATCATAAAATGGATTTATATAATAAATTATAATAAATGATATGATGAAGAATAGTAGAAATGGGTGGAATAAGTGTTCAAAAGTGATAATAATAATGGCATATTAACGGCCCAACATACCCCCACACTCAATATGTTGCATGTCCTCATGCAACGAAAACTGAATATATTGCATGTCCTCATGCAACCCAAAGACAAAAACCCATGTGTTAACCAAGCAATAAAAAAAAATATGTTCATCTCGGCTCATGAAATGGATAGAACAAATGAATTCTTCCTTAATTAATGAATATTCACTTTTAGTAATCTTGATGAAGGCATAACAATTTTTATATTGACATTCAACTATATGTATATATGAAGTTGCAACAAAATATGATATAAGTAACAGCAAACTTCATTAACCATTTTCTCAAAAACTACAAACCGGCTTTTGTTGAAATTTGGCAAGTAAATTTATAATATATGAATGCCTTTATGATCCAAAAATCACACTGTTTTGATGCATGGATCATGAGATATAAACAAAATGACTGTAGCTGAGAGTGCATGATTTCCGAAATTTTATGAACCAATTTATCTTGAAATTGTCTGGGTTTGTATTAATGATACGTCTGTGTTTTCCAAAAATCACAAAAATTGAGTTCATAGTTTTAAAAATACTATGGAAATCAATTTCTACACTGAAATTGTGTGCCTTAAATGAGAAAGAAAATAGAAAACATCCATCATGCGTAGCAATTCCTCCCCCTCTCTGAAAAATTAGCATGCCCTCATGCGATGCTAGAAAACAAATAGAGGTGGTTGCTACCAGCTGTTGAATTCTATGCTTGGTGTAGAACAACATGGAATAAGGGAGGTGTTGAGAAGGAATAAGAATAGCAATGGATGATAAAGAATATGAATGACATGGTTACAAGAAAGAAATGAATGAAAGCGACACTCCCCCAAACTGAAAGATGATATGCCGCTGAAAAAAAAAAATGGGAAGTGGTACAGATGTGGACTGAAGGATGAGAAATAATGCTCAAAATGGACGTTTTTGAAATTCTCCTAAATTCGTAATAAATCAGAAAATTATGCGATTTTACCTCAAGTTTTACCTCCAAAAATATGGAATGACATATATGTACTGGCAGGTGTTGAAGCTGATGTAGGCAGAGTTGGTGCTGAAAGTGATGCAAAAGGTAGAATCCAGGCAAGCACATCATGTCGGAAGAATTGTGCACGTTCGCGAGTTGCTGGAGCCTCTTCTGTTAGTTGCAATAGTGGGGTCATGCTGTGAATAGAATTCTGCCCATACTTGTTGTTCTCCTGTAAACAAAGCACTATTTTGCATACAATGTTCTTGAATCCATAGTGTTAGTTTTGAATAGAAATAGATAAGATGCATGCAAAACTTTCAGTCATAAAAACTTTTGTCAAATCAACAAGTTATGGCAGAGTGTAGTAATCATATCGCATGCTATCCCATAATGCATACATTCCCCCTCCAATTGGAAAAGGAATTCCATGACCATAAAGCATATGAGAGGTGTCGTGCTGAGAGCAAGGCAAGGGAATGAACAATATTGCAGTAAATAAAGCAAAATACACATATCAATGATAGGACAGCGAGAGTTATGGTTATAATGAGAGCAGAGTGTGTAAAGATAGTTATGAATAAAAGATAGAACGCTTTGGATTGATGATAAATTATGAAAAAGAGAAAAATGACAGCAATATGCCAAAAAAATGCTTTACTGACAGTATTCTAGTTGAAAATGATGCGATTGATCATAAAAAAATTTCTCATGCATAAAGGTTCAAAACAGGGAAAATTAAGGAAATAACTTCTCTGATAAAAAGAAAAAAAATAAGAAAAGGGTATTATAGTAATAATTGACGATAAGATATAACTTCAATACCATAAGCAGAGCCTCTGCTGCCAGCAGGTGTCCATAGCCTCGGCAGGGTTGCTTTTTAACCCATATGAGCCAGAATCCTCAATTTATAACTAGAGAGTTACATTGTTGTTCTACAAAAGAGATCAGTGTGCTGGCGTGGTAATCGGATAACCACACTGCCATTCACTGGGATGTAGCAAAAGTGATCAGGCCGGCTCGTGATGAGACCTCCTGTTCCAAGGATAATTGGGCTATCCAATGGATCATAACCCTGGTGTGGTGACCATAATGGGAATGTCACTTTGTTACAGTCTTATGAACATGGTAGGCTGGCTCGTACTGAGACCCCCTATCCTCCATCTGCGAACAAAATTTTGTTATTATTACACATTTTTATGATAAAAAGAGGGAGGCTCAGTACTCCTTAAGAGCAGGGATGGTGGAAGAAGTTGAACATGTCAATAGAAAAAAATATACCCATAATCTCATTTTTTACAGACAGAGAAGATTATAATCCAGAAAGGTGGAACCAGCATGGTATTAAGATAATCAATCAACATCATGTTCAATAGAAAACAATGCAGTAAAGTAGTATATAAATAATTGTGTCCCTTTTGAAAATAATCTATCATCAAGGAGCTGTCCTGTTAAAGATCATAACGTGAATGATATTAACTCGCTTCAATAGAATCCATAATTCTTGTCCTTATAAAAATAGTGTACTTCATGCCATGAAGGGGAATCAGTAAAATGTGATTGAGATGAACTAGGAATAGTCCCACAAGAGGAAGAAAATGTTGCTCTCAAAAATACTCCCAAAGGGTTGCTCTTTTGAAGGAACAGCAAAAACACTCAAAAAGTGGTGTTCCGTGTAGGGAACAGCAAAGGAAATGCACACCAAAAAGCAAAAATACACATAAAAAAAATGTGAAAATGCAAATGTCGTTCCTTTGGAAAAAGGAACAGCAAAAACTAAAAGTGTCGTTCCTTTGGAAAAGGAACAGCAGAAACACAAGTGTCGTTCCTTTGGAAAATGAACAGCAAAAATGAAAAGTGCAGAAGTGTTGTTCCATTCGAAAAGGAACAACAAAACGTGAAAGTGCAGAAGTGTTGTTCCATTTGGAAAGGAACAGCAAAATGGACAATCATAAAATGCAAACATGCAAAAAAAACAAATTCGTTGTTCACAGCATTGATGCTGAGGATGATTTACACTTTGAATGAAGCAACACCTGAAACACAAAATATAAGAGAAATTAGAAAAGAAACAACATTTTATTTAAAAAACAATATGTAAATTAAGTTACAACAACTATGATATTATGTAAAAAAAATGATCTTTTTGAAGAATGTTTTGGCAGCAGTGACAAGACATGAATCTTCAAATCGAAATCAATTCTTCATTTCTTCTATTATGAATCCGTTGGGTAATGACTTAGATGAAATTCCTTTGTTTCGTTAAAAAAAATTTCAAGAATCACTCGTCCATAAATTGACCTTCTTTATTTTCCCAGATCCTGCAAAAAAACGAGTGTCTACCTGCAATAAAACATTAAATCATGGAGAAAGAGAGGTGATCGGGCTCCCCTAATCCAAGAATGATACAAAAAACAACAAGTAGTTACTCTATATAACAAATCCATTGAGAAAATAACAAAGTAAAATTTATTTGTCACCTGCGGGAGAGCAGTGGTCGACCATACTATCCAGCAGTGTTTTAATCACAACTTCTTTGTTTTTCATCGAAATTGAGTGATTCCAAAGCCAAATGAGAGCTAATTAAAATTTTTATCTCCATTAGCAACAGGTTTTAGAAATTCAATGATATGATATGTCAATTTTAGTTAGAACAACCTGCATAACATAGTCATTTTCAATTACCCAGCTCAGATCAACATTTAATGTTTTAAGCGTAACTTTTTCGTTTGATGTCAGATTCAAATGATTAAAATTGGAAATGAAATTAGATTCATTTATTTATTTCCAATAGAAACAATTTTTGAAGACAAGAAGAATTGATAGGTCAAATACTGTAAGGAACAGCCGGAAAGACATAGTTTTAAGGGTGCTGATTTACGATAGACAGTCAGTATTTTGATCATAAATTCCCCATACGATATCAAAAATGAGTGATTCCAATTGCATTGTAAACTAGATTCATAGGGGAATCTACAATAGTAACAAGTTTTAAAAATTCAAACATTTAGGCCTCCAAAAACTGACTGTCCCAACTCTGTTCCTAAGCTGCCCACTAGACATCCGGTCAATGTTTTGGTTCTAACTTTTTCGTTTCAAATCCAAATTGACTGATTAAAATTGGGTTAGAAATTAGACATCAAGGGATACCTAGGGTAGAAACATGTTTTAAAAATATTCACTTTTGGTCCCTCAAAACATGACTGTCCCGACTGTTTTTCCAGAAAGTTCATCAAGCCCGCAAGCCAAAAAAATGATATTCAAGCATTTTTTCAAATTGGTGATAAAAATGAAAAATGAGTGTTTGTAGAACTTATTATTTCTATTATGATTCATCTACATACACAAATAAATTGAAATATTTATCACCGATGTTGATTTCGATAGCGTGTTGCAACAAAAAAAAAAAAACAATTATTTTTACCAAAAAAAAACAAAATGCATTTATTTATGTTCTTATTTTATTTTATTTTTTCACTAACCTACTTTGATTGAAATATGAATATGACTATGTATAGGAGTACTTCCAATGGAACCATTTTCGAAATAAGGCTTCAAATATGTACATACCCAAATTTGAAAAATGCATGTTGATAAAAATTAGGGTATGAGAAGCCAATTTCCCTTGAAAAGATGTTGTCAAAAATTGTTGAAGTATAGAGTGATGCTGCAAACAAGTGATGGAATGAAACCAATCTTCAATATATCCTTTACTTTCTTGATTTCCCATAGCCATCATATCATGAAGTTCTTGAGCTTTTAAAATGACTTGTTGATGCATACTAAAAGAAACCTCATTTTCTTCCATAGCTTCTACAATTTTTGAATTTGAAACATTCTGAATCTCATTGTAAGTTTTCTCCATTGGTGCATGTGAGATAGAATGGGTGGGAATGATGGGTAAATTTTGCGGTTCAACATTGTAAGCATGTTGTACTGGTTTATTGTGGTGAGGGTGTGGAATTAGTTGAGCAGGAAATTGTGTATGGAATGGAGCATTGTGATGATGTGGTTGGTTGGGTTGAGTGGATAAATTTGATATGCAAACAGGATGTTGTGAAAGAGCTGGTGGAGAATATGGAGAATGTGCTTGTGCTACAAGATGAGGGAGAGTAGTCATGCAATCATAAGGTGAACCATGCCAAACTTGTAGATAAGGTTGGTGGTTATATTGAAATTGACATGGCTGCCCTAGAACATGAGTATTCCATAATGGATTATGCAAGTAAGAGAATGGAGAAGAAGTGTTTTGAACCATACCTGTAGGCCATGATTTCCATGGTTTTGACCTTGTTGCAGCTTCCTCACCTCTTTGATATGATGCTTCCATCCTAGATAAGGAAGAGTAACCATCTATGGGCTGCTCCTTTCGGTCATGAGGGAAAAACACTTCATCAAATTCTTCATTTTTATGAACCTGCAAAACGTCCAAATTTGAGCTTAGAGAGCTAATAAAATCAACTTTAAAATTTTCAAATAAATCATTGATTTCAGCTCTTATGTCTCCTATTCTTGTAGCAGATTTGGAAAAGAAAGAACAAACATCTCTAGAATTCTTACCAGCCTTGGAGATTCCTCTTGAATACCTTATGCACAACTCACAAACATCATTATATGATAACTGAAAAACATCACCTTTTCCTATCAAATTTAAGAGTTCTAAAAATTCATCTTTGATTCCTTTAAGAAGGAGTGTTTTTAAGATCTCTTTTTCCAAATGCTTATGCTTTGATTTTTGAAGGTTATAATGAAATCGATCTACATAGTCCTCCAAACTTTCATCTTCCCCTTGTATCATACCGAAAATATCTTCATTGGAGTTGCAATAGTCTTGGTACTTCTTCAAGAATATGTTCTTCATGTCCTCCCATGATTGGATGCAATTCCCACCTAGGCTCATGAACCATCGGAGAGCTGCTCATTTTAGAGTAAGAGGAAACACTTTCAATCTTTGATCATTAGTACAATAATCATATCCTCTACAAAGTATTTCGAACTCAAATAAGAATGTATCTGGATCTTCATTTGCTAAACCATGAAAATTTGGTAAAGATGGGGGAATTATGTCCATTTGTGTCACTCCTCCTAGATCTTTGATAGGAAATTCAAAAGTAGAAACGTGAGCCATTTCTTACCATAATATAAGATGTTTTTCATGTGTTTCTTCGAGGCTCCTTCTTCAAATGTTCCTGTCAATTAGTTAGTGAAATGGGTGGTGCTTACATCACCACTTGAGTGAAATCATGTGATTCGTTTTTTTTATAAATTTCTATATTTTTTCTAGTCATTCACACAAAAATTCAAACATCTATTTCTACACAAAAAAATTAACAAATCTGCCGGAAAGCGGGCGGGGGAGCAGGGTTGTTACATGCTCCGTACGCAGGTTCTTACCTTTCGTTTTTAATACCCAATTCTCTCCTAGCAGGCACTCATCAGATTCACACTACTCTTTAGAAATGGCTACACTCTCCCCGGCAACGGCGCCAAAATGTGGAGCGATAAAAAGAGTCTTTTTAACTTCTAATTACCTTCACATTAATTATCAGCCCAGGGACGACTTTTTATTTCAAGAGTGTACTCAGTCTGAGGCGACTATTTACTCAAGAGTAATGTTTTGCAGTATAGTGCTTAAAATGAAAAATTAAATGAAAGCTGGAAACAAAATCTAATTGGAACAGCAAGAAACAGAAATGTTCTAAACTAAATCATTCACTCAAACAACCATCAATCGAGGATACAGTAGCAATAACTCATTCCTCTGGATATTGATGCAATTGAAATCAAACCGGAACAAGACAATCAATCTGGGAACGAGGAAGCAATAACGAATGTTCTCTACAGTTGAGAGTTCTGCTTTAAAGCAATTAAAAGGAAATCGAAATTGAACTAAAGCTGCTATTGAAAGTAAACTAGGAAAACTCTTTAAAAGCACTCTTGCAATGAATCAACAGAAATGAACAGCAAAGCTTCATCTAACAAAAATGATTTATTAATGGAAAGGAATAGAAATGCTAAAATACTAGAATTAAACAACAATATTAAATGGAACTGAACAACAAAACTAAGTCATTAGAAAGACACAGCAACTATAAATGTAATTGAATCAGCAACCTATCAGCATGAACATTAATCACAGTTATTGAAGCAACAACAATCGTAGTTATAATTGAATAGTAACTTAATTGAACAACCATTGCAATTATAACAGAGCAGTAATTAAATGAACCATAGTCTTAATTAGATAGCGCAACATTATATCAGAATTATCAGCAGGAAATTTCAAGTTATAATTAATAATTCTATCACTCACGCAATCCAATTATGATTTCAATATAACAAAGCAATTCTGCGAAATGTTCATAAACAAAAGATTACTGAACAAAACAATTTAAAGAAATGAAAAGGAAATCAAACCACACATGAAGCATAAAGATATAATACAGCAGCAATAGCAGCATACTCCACCAGAGGCTGGGCCCTTAGCCGCCAGCGGACGCTGCTGGGTTACTTCAAAATGAAAAGAATGAACAGCAACTCCCAAATCATGTATTAATCAGAAAATTGTGGAATCATTACAACAGCAAAGGCTTGAGAATTACAGCATGCAACAATCCCTATCCTATCATGAATAATCCACCATCATTCTTCATCATTTTTCCATCATTTTTCATCCCCAATCCTCTCCATCTCTGATCTCCGTTTTCATTTAAATAGAGAGAGATCAGAGAGAAGTTACAATAAAGATAAGTATAACATGATTTCTATTACAAAATTGGTTTGCTTCTAACCATTTGATCAACAAGAACAAGGCGAATTTGGCTTTGCAGCTGAGATTTGGAGGACGGCCGCAACAACAAATCTCAGAAAATTGTGCTCAAAGAACCCTGCGTTTCTCTCCGTAAAAGCCAAATTTGGGCAAACCGTTCTTTGAATAAGTTAATTGGGTCCGTTCTGGACAAAACGCATGTTCCGGATTTTCCAGATTCTGCTTCATTTGCTCGAAATCTCAACCGCAAAACCGTCACTTCTTATTCCAGCGAATTTCTGAGTTGGCACTTTTAATGATCAAATCTTCAATCTGGAAATTATCTTGGAGGCTAAAAATGGTGAATAATGTTACAACTGATTTATTAAAACTGTCATTGATAAAATCATGCATAATCATCAGTTTATTAGAAATAAAGGAGAATAAATAATATTCATTCATAGAAGCATAAATCATCATAAAATGGATTTATATAATAAATTATAATAAATGACATGATGAAGAATAGTAGAAATGGGTGGAATAAGTGTTCAAAAGTGATAATAATAATGGCATATTAACGGCCCAACAATAGCCACAAGTGGTCTACGCCCAAAGTTTTAGACTGTTCAAGGACTCCGCGCACATAGCTGCGGAGCTCTCCCTTGGCCCAAAACACAGAAAGATAGATATTCAACAATTTGTGCTCATCACAAGTACAATAATTCTTTTCTACTAATTCGACTTAATATTTCATTTGTTTATTTAGAATTTACATCATAAAAAAACCATGGTATACATACTATGGGTGGACTCAAAACTAAAAAAATAAATGCAATACCTTTACAAAAAGATGGTCTTTGACCTGCCCCAAAGCCCCTAAACTCCACCTGTTTAATTTATCTTCACTGAACCGTGCACTCAGTTCCTTGAGTTGCAAAGTCTTTTGACCCAAGATGGAACAATTTGGGCCATGCCCAATAGGCCCCCAACACTCACATGTGACTCATCTCGAGTCACTCAGCTGGTGCGCCCCAAACCTTCTCTGCGATGCTGGTGTAGGTTTTACTCAAAGGTTGAATCATTTATACAAACTACTTCTCTTCTTGGCCCACTTCCTTTAGTATATTTTCTGATGTTGACCTAATCATCTTCTGAAGCACGTCTTTTTTCTTCTTGCGCATCTCTTTCAGCTTCTCATAAAATATCTAATATAGTTGAATGGCTTCATCTTACCATGGATGTGTCCTCATTGTAATTAGTTTTGCCTTCCTTCATCTTCGATCTGGTTCTGCATACGTTTCCCTTATGTGATGTGAGCGAGCCACTGTGTGGGTGCTAAAGTCCTCACAATGACCCAGATCTCATCCAACTATTTATTCTTTTGTAGTACCCCCTCCTCAATCTTATGAATGTTGGGATCCTCCTGTAGCGAGGTCCAAATGTCATCTAAAAATTTTCCATAGTTATTTGTTGTGGTGGAGATACCTTCCAATGCGGTCTTAAGATCTTCTTCCCTCTACTCGTGTACCTCTGACAATGTGGTCAGCTGCAACCTCATTTTCAGCTCAATGATCTGCATCTGGTACTCAAACTATATATTTTCCATGTTGTTATTTTTATCCTTAATTGTGAGGGTGACCTTTGCAACTTTCTCTACTGGGGCTTCTTCTGCATGAACCTTGATGTCCAGAATCTCGTTGCAAGTCTGACTTATGACATGCTTCATTTGTCTGTGTTTATGCCACTCCTCGTCCTTCTGCTTGATAATGCAATTTAATTCCACCATGATTTTTGTGTTGTCCTGTCTTACTTTGTCAATTATCTACAAGGGGCATTGTTCTCGCACCTTCAGTTCATCCATGCCACCTTAGTGGAAGTCATGCAGTGTTTGTATGGGCAGTGCAGAAAGGTTCAAGTTAATGTTGTCCCACTTCTTTGCTCTCTCTCGATCCTCTGCAGATTGAAATTGCAGCGCTCCTGCAGGTACCTACAAAACTAGAACATTCAAAGTGTCCAATAGGCGCAATGGCTACACTTGCTGGCTCGCTTTAATTGCTAGATGTTCCTGTGGTCGTGTTGTCTGTTCCAACACCTTAAGCTCTTGCATGCCCTACTACACCTATATCAATAAAACCTTGTATTGATCCTCAATCTTGCCCCATATATCTTTAGTGATGTGCAACACCTTATCACCGATCTCATCAATGCCCCCCTCAGTGAGGACCATCGGCTCCGTGCGCTCTGATTTGTTTGACTTATGCTTTTTGTGCGTGCTTGATGTGGTAGGTATCCTTCTCTTCACAATAAATGGTCAATCAACTGCTTCTGTATCAGTAAAAGGGTCATGTCCACCCCACTCTTGCTATGTGCCTCTGACCTCTTCGCCATCCTTCTCTGTTAATTTTCCTACGTCCTTTCGTGTGTGTGTATCTTTGCCACTGGTACCTACATGTTCAGACTTGGTGCCTCTAGTTGATGGAGCCAACCAGTCTAGCGGCCAAGTCTTTATAGCTTACACAATATCAAATTTAGTAACTAGGTATGGCAACTGGTACCATACTTCATCTGTAACCTTTCGCACCTTGATGTATACTCTTGGAAATCAACTTTGAAGTCTACAACTCCTCGATAACTGTCAAATAAAGTTGGTGATAGCCTGGGATGATGAATCACCACTGTGTGTATATCCATCTCCATTAACACCCATAAAATATTATTCTCCATCACATGCTTCGGGTCCTTAGAAAACCAGATCAAAGCATACGTGACAACTTCACAAACATCTGGGTCCATCGTAGAGAACTGTGACTCTTATGGTTCTTTCCAAGCCATGATCACAATAATTAGTAGTAATCATGAATAGTGCAATTGTTTCCCTTCCTCTTGTGCTTTGTGACAATCGTCAAGAAAATCTTTGCACAGGTAACCAACCCAGTTATATTGCACCCCTTTGCTACACTCCGTAGCGAAAGAGACCACAGGTGCTGGTACTTCGTTTGCGTGACATTTACACATGATATTTCTAGAAAGGATGTGTGCAGTGAAGTGAACAATTGGATCATTAATGGAGCTAATATAATACCCCCTCGAATTCTTCACTATGCCGAACGATTTCTTCATTTCCTCGACCTCTGCCTTGTCCTGGATTTTCCCTACGAACTCCTAGTGTGGTTCTTTCCTTGGTAGTTCAGTGTTGTGATCCTCCTAATCAACATATCATCTATGGGTATCCTCTCTCCCATCCAGAGGGACCTATAATGCGCTAAAACCAATAACTGTCGGACACGTATGGTATTGATATTACTTCACCCAAAATGTGGAACATACAACATAATGAACAACCCTCCTTGTTGGATTCATGCATCCAACCTGTGTGGCTCCAATCTAGTGTCATTTCTCGGTGGGTAATGAACCTTCTTCAGGTATCGACTGCGCTCAAATTGGGGATATTTTCTTCGATGGTTGAAGTCCCAGTCCTCCATTCTTAGGTGTGGTACTTTCGCCAATGGTTCACCCTCAAATGACACATCATTAGGCAGCAGCGGTGTGAACACATTGAACTTCTCAGCATTAGGGTCCTTCACTAAATTCACACCCAGCTTTGTAGGTGTTACATAATATGGTGACAACCTAGAAATAGGCTCTACTTTTTAGCTACAATATCCTATGGAATTTATACTACAATTCCCTCTTTGTCGGTTTCTTGGACCTCCATAGGTTTCTTCTTATTGTCTAACCGCTACTTAGACCTCTATTCCTTAGTGATTTTCTGCCTTGGGGACTACCTAATACTAGGGGACGCAGCTGGTCTTTTGACCTTTTTTTTCTTCAGTTGCACTGCTTCTCCTATAGTCGATTGTTTCCTTGGCGATTTTGGCCCTGAAAATATTTGTTTTGGTGTAGTGGTCATGATTATTGCTAATCCTCTCCTGAGAAACTCCCTAGCAATATCTTCAAAAATCTTCTCGAACATACAACTCAACACTCTACTCACACTTAGGCGCAATTTCAAAATTCTAATTCTCAGGAAGAAAAGTTTCCAAATGTGGAGTGGGATGTGATATTTATAATAATTTCGAATTCTAGACCCCATGATTGTCTTCAGATTAAATTCATTAATGCAGATTTGGTGGCAGATTTTCCTAGCTATGCCCAATAAATCTGCTTCTCCCACTCATTTTAACAGAAACTTCCTTGTCAAATTAAATTTTTCACTTCCAATGATCATATTTCTGGTGGACTTCGATATATCCTCTCTTACATCATAGCAATTCCTCCCTTGTCATAGTTCCCTAGACTTTGACATCCTCCTAAGTTTCACATAGTAATCCATCTTCGACGAAGTCCATCTTCGGTAGAGTATTTTATAGTCCCATGCCCACTTCCAACTACATGTGACACTAATACTTTCCTCCTTTCATATAGTCAGTGCGAATTTCCATGGACTGAGTCATCCCTCTATATCTTCAATCGACTCCCATGCATTCCTCCTGGCATCAAATGACCATACAAATTTGCAAGCTGACTTGTGCCTCCCTCATAGATGTGCCTAATGATATATAGCCCCAACCAATGTGTTTGGAATTTCTTGGGAACTTTGCAAACTTGATATCATATAATAGTACAAGGTATCCCTCCTTAAATGTTTTATGCTTGATATGTTTTGAGCCTCAATATTTTCTCTATTTTTGACATCTATCTCACCACTTCTCCTCCTTTTTTGACATAATTCACAAACTCAATCAATGTTAATTGATACATTTTTAGTCTGAGAAGGCATTTAAATGATCTCTCTTTTATATTCTAATGTTTCTTAAATTTGAATTAATTTTGTATTTAGCTACAGAATTCATGCAATTTTGTAGCTAATCTTTGTTTCTGCAGCTACCGACATTTTTTGACAGGTTCTGAAGATGAAGGAGAGGAGTGAATCATATGGGTAGTTTTGGAATGATCCATACATGGATTTTTTCCTACTCACCTGTCCAAAATCGAGAGAAATAATGCCTAAAATCACGATCAAAGGATTATTAAAATAGAGGGTCGAGACCAGCGAATGCGAAGTTGGAAGCTTCATGATTTTCTCTCCACGTAGAAAATCATGAAAGCGATGAAGACCGCAGTCCTGTTTAGAATTCTATTTCAAAATTTCATTAATAGTTTTAGGCGAGATCGTCTAAGACAGTTGAATTTAACTTGTCATAAATACCGGGTTTTTTTGAACTGGAGATAAGTTTAATTTTTGTAATACTGCTACACAGGTAAACTCAATTTTTATTAATGCATGGATAAGGTGCGTTCGAGACCATTGATGCGTAATTAGTCACAACTAATTCTTCAAGCCATTTTGTTGCAGTGCCCCCCTGCACAGAAAATGTTTCGTAGCATAAATTTATGTTGCTTTCTAGTTTAATTGTCCATTACTGCATAGGTTAATTACTGTGTTTTTCATAAGTTAAATGATGTGTTTTCATAAGATGAATGTTGTGTTTTTCACATATTTTAATGCCTCAAGTGTTTCGATTTCCTGAAATATATTCATTTCATAATATTGTTAACATATGGAATGGATCTTTATTTTGCATCTTCTTACACAGTAATCATATATCTCAGATCACACAAGCATTTTACCTTTGTGCAGTAGGAAGAATACTATGTTTTCCTTCTTTATTTCAATTAGCCTTTCGATTTACATAACATAGTCATTTAGATTGGATATTGATAGGTTTAATACTTCCATTTCACATAATTTAGAATAGAATGCTTTGTTTCAATAGTGAATAGAATTAGAGTTAGTTTGACACTCTGTTTTTCATAGAATTAATTTAGATAGTTTTCATTTGATAAAAGAGAGAAGTTTTTAATACATATTTTTGATAGGAATTAATCATAGCTTGGATTGATGCTTTGTTCAGATTTAGAAGATATTTAAGTAGATATTTTCATTATTTAATTCAATAGGTTTAGAAGTATTTTAGGTAGACATTTTAAAGATAATTGTCGGCATAGAATAGTCTAACAGAGTTAAAGTTAATCATGGTTTCTTTTTATACAATATAGATTTGTTTTGGATTAGTTTTATTTCTTAAATTTACATTTCCTTTTCTTCCTTCTTGTAACTTTCATTTTCTAGTTATTAGTATTTTCTTTAGAGTAATTTATAGATCAGTTTCCTTCTTATATTTATATTAAACATTTCCTTTTCTTCCTTATTTAGTTTATTTTTCAAGCATTAAAATTCTTCTAGATTCAGTTACTTTCTTGCTTTTATATTTCATTCATATAAAATCTCTAAAAATACAAAATTATTGAAGTTTATTTTCCAGTTCTTTTCTATTGTTCATTATTTCCAAAATAGAATTCTCATCATAGGCTTTGATAATTAAGTTAAGATTTCATTTCTTAGATCAATTCTTATTTTTCCTATTTCATTCAAACATTTAAGATAAAACATAAAACCCCCCAAAACAACATATAAAATCTACACAATAAATTAAGAAACATAGGCTTCTAGCATATATAGTGCACCTGCACTTCACAAGATTACTAACTCCGGTCGATAATTTATGATAGAAATTTAAGACATTAAATTGACTAAACATTTTGGTGTCGTTGTAAGGGAAGTGTAATTAGGAGCCTTATTTCTTAAATCTAAAAAAAAAAAAAAACATGATATGCATAGAGAAAGAGATTCTAGGGGTATTTGTAGCTAGAGGTAGAAGTTTGATCCCAACAACAACACTCACCCCACCAAGACCTCGTAGTGCCACACCACCATCTCAAAATCATATTCCATTGTTAAAACATAGACTCCCTGAAGCCTTAAGATCATAAATTTAGCCTAGAGACTCTCCAACTTCATCAACTGATGCGGTTCTAGAAGAAGAAGATCCTATATCTCCAACAGAAGGAGTAATATTTTTAACCTCTACAGGAGAACAAATCTTAGCTCAAGAGCTATAAATATCTAGTGAAGAGGAAGAAGAAATATTCTTCAATATAACATTGATAGAAGAACCAGAAGAATAAAAAATAACCCCAAGAATAGAACCCTATATTATTTCTAAGGAATCTACAATGGTTGGAGAAGGATAAGGAGAGGTACACAATTTGAATGGAGAAAACTGAAGAATAGGAGGAAGAAGAAGAGGGGGAGGAAATAGAGGTGGACGAGATGGAGAAGGAGGTAGAGGAAGAGGAAGGGGAGAAGAGAATAGATATGACAATAGATAAGACCCTGATGGATTTCCTATCTATGATGAGGATACAACTACTAGAATGAAGAATATCTCACCTTCCATCCTTCCTAATTTTCACGGGTTAAGAAATGAAGATCCTGGAACATTTCTATTTGAATTCGAGGTTTTATGTAGATCTTATGACTACTTAAAATATTTTCAAAAGTTGAAATTGTTTCTTGCAACAATTAAGGGTGCAACATTAAAATGTTTCATGGGTTTAATAACACATTCTATTAGGACATGGGAGGAGATGAAGAGTGCATTCTTGAAAAAATACCAGGATTATTGCATACCTCATATTCGGAAAGATGAGGTTTTTAAGATGATGCAAAAGAGAGGATGAAAACTTAGAGGACCTAATTAAGAGATTCAATTACAACTTAAAAAGAGCTAAAATGGAAAACTTGGATCAAGATACTTTCAAAGCTCTCCTATTGAAAGTTATTAGAGATGAATGGATACATATTCTTAATATGATGTGAAAAGGAGACATTTCTCAATTACCATTACCTGATATCCCTGAATTATGCATACATCTCTCAAGAGGAAAATCAAGAATTAAAAAAATACAAGAGACCTTGTCCTCTCTAGAGTGAATAAATATGTAGCTAGAATAGTAAGTAGGCAGAAATAGGAAATTTGTTTCATGAATTCAAAACAGATATTTTAGGGAGTCTTAGTGAACAAATGGACACATTAAAATTACAAAACAAGCAAAGAGCTGAAAGTGATGCCTTATCTGTCTTCTGTCTTGAATGCAAAAATAAACATGCCTTAAGGGAATGTCCTCTTGATTTGAAAATCATAGAGACCTGTGTCCTATGTACATAAAATCATGAAACAAAGAAATGTCCTTCTATACCAGGTCTTAAATTTGTCTTCCAAGAAGAAATAGCCTCACATCCAATATATCCTCTTTGTTTTGTCTCTAGAATACCATGGAAAGGGGCACAAAATCAAGGTTTTAATACTCAGATGTATATTCAGCCCCCATATAATAATTGAAATTCATCAATTCCATGGAAGAAACCTTGGTCTCAAACTCAACCTTGGGCACAAAGAATGAAAAATCATTATGGAAGATATTCTCAATATCACCAATATCCACAATATTATTTAAACTATCCTCCACAACATTTTCCTCAACCTAGTCAAAAACCTCAATTCCCAAATCATAATCCACAAATTTCATTACCATTTCCACAAAGGCCAAACCAACTACCTGCTCAGCCACTCCCAAACCTAAATAATAAAAATGCACAACCTATTTATAACATAGAGGGACAAAATTTTCAAACTTATATGATAAATCCACTAGATATTAACAATGTTCAACTTAGATATAGAAGAATACTAGAAAAGAAAAAGCCCTCTGTTGTTATTCAAGAAAAAGCTGATCACTTTGATGAGGAAGTTTCTCTTCATCAAAATTAAAATCTTCAAGACATAAATAATCATTCTGGAGAAGGGACATCTCTTCATCAGAATCAAAATTTTCAAAATCAAATGAAAAAGGATCCAATAAACTCAACTCCTATCATAGAGAAACCTTAAATATCTATATCTAAACCCCCTTTTCTTGAAAGATTACAAATTGATAGAGGGGTAGAAAAACAATGTTTTTTGCCTAACTATGATATATTAGATGAACTGAAAAATTTCTGTATAAAAATTATCTTATTACAAGGCATTAAGTAAATTCCAATCCTTGCTAGAAAAATAAAAGAGTTGGGTATAAAGAAATCAGGAAGAAAAACAAAAGAAGTGAAAAGAATCTAGTTAGTGGGAAAAATTGCAGATATCATGATGGGAAAAACAACCATACAAAAATATTTGGATCTATGAAGTCCCATTGTAAATACACACATCAATGGTATTGAGATTCCAAATAAATTGATTGACTTAAGAGCAACCATAAACATCATGAGTAAACAAACCATGGAATAACTAAAGCTTCTAAACCTTCAATATACACCAACATTACTGCAATTAGAAGATAGATCAGTAATCAAGCTAGATGGTGTATTAGAAGACATTTTTGTAGCCTTAGACTCTTGGGAATATCCAGTTGACTTTATGATATTGACTCCCAAGAAAAACTTAGGAGTACATCCATTGATATTAAGAAGACCTTGGTTAGCTATAGTTGATGCTTTCATCAATTGTAGATCTAGTGATATGTTTATTTCTGGTGGAAACTCAACAAATAGATTCACTCTATATCCTCTCGTAAAAAAAATGATATAAGTAGAAGACAAAGAATGAATGGATTATGACAATAGCATACAACCTATTTTTACTATTTCCCACATTAATGAAGAAAATCAAATTCTAAATTAAATATAAAATTATGAATCACCTTCACAATGTGAGAATAGTCAATTTTTTCAAGAAAAATGTAATATTGAATACTTATCATCCAGACAAATGTCTTTATATTTTATGGAAGAATTTGGTAATTCTTCAATTGAAATTTTTCCAGGTAAAAATTTAAATATAAACGAAAACCTACAAGAATTTCAAAAAGAGGATTTAATCAAAACATTGCAAAAACATTCTTCTACATATGCATGGGAGTACACTGACATGAAATTAATTAATCCTGAGAGTTGCATACATAATATCTATATTGAGGAAAATTCTAGACCAATTAGACAACCTCAAAGAAGAATGAATCCAAATCTTAGGGAAATTGTAAAGGAAGAACTACAAAAACTACTAAATGTAAACTTTATTTATCCAATATCAAACAGTCAATGGGTTTCACCTTTAGTAATTTTCCCTAAAATAATGGCAAATGGAGGGTGTGTATTGATTATAGGGAGTTGAATAAAGCTACTTTAAAATATCATTTTCCATTACCTTTCATAGATCAATTTTTGGATACATTAGCAGGGAAGAAATTTTTTTCATTTTTGGACAGTTTCAATGGGTATAATCAAATTCAAGTAGCACCCAAAGACAAAGACAAAACCACATTTACATGTCCATGGGTAACTTATGATTACTGAGTACTTCCTTTTGGATTATGAAATGCACCTGCAACATTCCAAAGAGCAGTATTAGGAGTTTTTTTCTGATTTAATACATGTTTGTGTGGAAGTGTATATGGATGAATTCACAGTCTATGGAAATTATTTTGAAGGGGCTCTTGAAAATTTGGAAAAAGTTTTCATAAGATGTAAAGAATAAATATCTCATTAAGTCATGAAAAATGCTTTATGATGTTTACTGAAGGAATTGTTTTAGGACACCATATTTCAAGAAATTGAATTAAGGTGGACTCATCTAAAGTTGAAGTTATTTCGAAATTAGAAATCCCAAATGGTAAAAAAGATGTTGGGATTTTTCTTGGTTTTACAGGGTACTATAGAATATTTATAGAAAACTTCAAAAAAATTGCATCTCCACTCTTCAAATTTCTCACTAAATATTGTGATTTTAGCTGGAATCCTGAGTGCCAAATAGCATTTGAAACTTTGAAAGCAAAGATATTTGAAGAACCCATCTTAAGAGGACCAAATTGGAAATTACCTTTTCACATCTGAACTGATGCTTCAGATACAGCTCTGGGAGTTGTATTAAGACAAAAATATCTGACCCCTTATGCCATATACTATACAAGTAAGAATTTGACTCATGCTGAGTTAAATTATAGTGTTACTGAAAAAGATTTTCTAGTTTTTGTCCATGCTATTAACAAATTTAGACATTACATCACTAACTATGAAACCTTCATTCACATAGATCATTCTGCAATTAGATATCTAATGAATAAATCTATCACTAATGGTAGAATCACAAGATGGTTGCTACTCTTGCAAGAATTTAACATCACCATTCTAGATCGACCTGGAAAAAAAAACACAGTTGCTGAATTTTTATCTAGAATTCAAAATGATAACAATGATACACCATTAGAGGATAATTTTCCTAATGAATATATTTTTGCAATATCTACTAAATATCCATGGATTGCAGACATTGCTAATTATTTGGCCACAAGAAAACTACCATCATATTTGTTTCCTAGAGAAAAGAGAAGGATAATTCAAACAAGTGCACCATATTCATAGGTAAATAATGAATTATACAAGACAGGTCTAGATCTCATCATTAGAAGATGTGTTTGAGAAGATGAAATACCTGAAATACTGAAGGCGGGCCATGATGAGCCATGTGGAGGACACTTTGCTGATAAAAGTACTGCTTATAAAATCCTTCTTTTAGGATATTATTGGCCTTCCCTTTTCAAGGATGCCAAGGAGTATGTTAAAAGGTGTGACAGTTTTCAAATAATGGGGAAAAATGTTCCTACAGATGAAATGCCCTTACAAGCACAGGTACTCATTGAACCCTTTGAAAAATGGGGTCTGAATTTTGTTTGATCAATCAATACACCATCAAGACAAAAGAGGTATATTCTTGTATGAACTGATTATGTCACTAAATGGGTAGAGGCTAAAGAAATTTCTTTTGCTAATGAAAATTTTGTAGTCTCATTTCTTTTTGAGGATATTTTTACTCATTTTGGTGTCCCAAGAGAAATTGTGACAGATCAAGGAATTCAATTTACATCCAGAATGGTGCAAAAGATCGTGAAAGAATATAAAATCAAGCACTTAAAGTATACTCCATACCATCCACAGGGAAATGGACAAGTGGAGTCCACCAATAAAGTGATTGAAGCAATCCTCACAAAGAATGTACATCTACATAGAAAGGATTGGGCAAAAAGGATTCCTGAAGCTTTATGGGCTTACCAGACCACATGGAGGAATACAACTGGACATACTCCCTACGAAATTTTTTATGGGAAGAAAGTCTTATTTCCAATAGAGTTCCAAATCAAAACCTTCAAAACAACAATCAAATTGGTACTTGACTTGTCGGAAGCTAAAAAGCATAGAATGGAGCAAATCAATGAGCTTGATGAAATAAGGCAAGATGCAGTTCAAAAGACCAGCCTAGTTCAACAACAAAGATCCAGATGACATGATAAGTACATAAAAGAAACAAAATTTCAGAAAGTATATTGGGCACTTTTATTTGACTCAAATTTCAAAGACTTCCAAGGGAAATTTCAAACTCATTAGCTTGGGCCTTATGAGATTGAAAGATTCTTTGATAATGGAGCAGTCAGGATAAGGAATATTGATGAAGAAAAATTTCTTCTTCCTATAAATGGGCATCGACTAAAGTTCTAACATAAACCACTGACAAAGGAGGAATTTGTTAAAACTTTTCAAGACAATGCTGATATGAAGTTGGTGAAGAAGAATATTTCTTCTTCCCCAACTTAGTCTTCTCTTTATTTTTCATATCTAAAAAAAATGCAATAAATAATATATATATATATATATATAATAAAAACAATTTATATAAGTATGAAAACCAATCACTGATTGGCATCCTTATACAGAAAATACAAGGTGAAAATCAGAGTTTATTTCTGACACCTTATATTTTCCTTACTCCCATTCTAAAAATCCGAAATTCTTTGCATTTCCCTTTCTTTTTCAGAAAAATAAAGATTAACTACAAAATTGTTGCATTTCTGCAGCTATTATGACATTCTACATCTCTTACACATATTCACAGCACAAATGAACAAAACAATTTGACAGAATAAGCTGAAGACAAGATTGAAGATCATACTAAAGAATGTACTCAAAAACACCTGAGGAATCAAGACAAATAAGAAACAATAAGGTTAGCTATATCCAAGGTATTATACAAATTCGTTTAAATAATAAGGTTCAAAACATTGATATATATAAATTAGATGATTGTATATTGCCAACTCAAAAATGTCATCATTAAAACTGATTGTGTCGAATAAAAATCTAAATCTCATGGTTCACCACCAAGGCCGCATCATAATCTCCTCAACGATCAATTGATCTCTAATAATTCAACGGTCATGTCTCATGTTGAAACATCACTTATACCAAAACCTCGCTCACGTTCCTAAACCCTCTCTCATTCACTCCACTTGTTACATGCACGTCTCCACCGTTTCATGGCATAGCCCTTCCACGTTTTCAATCTCAAATTAAAACGCTCAATTCATCTAGTCATGAAGAGACAGTCTTGAAGGAAAAACTCTCAACAAAGAGATGGGTTTGATTGTAATAACAGAGCCCGTAGGTAAGAAATTCATGGAGGGATATCCGCAGCTAAAGGAGATACTGGAGAAGGCACATTGGCTTAACTTCATAGAGAAATTTGATGGGTTTCACAAGGAAGTCATGAAATATTTTTCAAGAGCCTTTGATGGAGTAGAGGTCGAAATTGGTGACATCAAATTTGCAGTCATAGAATCCTTGGTGGCATAGGAAACATGACTTCCAAATATAGGTCAAAGGTGGTTCAAAAATAGAGGAATCAATAGAGAAGAATGGAAAGTCTTATTGAAAAACCCAGGTATGGACACAAGTATTTTTAAGAAAGGAATTCCCAGCACAACCCTTAAGAGTAAATGGAGGAACATTCATTTGATAATTCATAAATTTATTACATGTGAAGGAATATTTGGTTGCATGTTCTTCTACCATGCTAGGTTACTGATGAAGTTTCTTGAAGATAAAGAGATAAACCTTCCATATTTTTTGTTGAATAGTCTAAGGAAGATGACAGGAATGGTTCAAAAGAGGGTTCAATTTATAGATAACAAAATTCATCATCATGCACTAATAAAAACCCTCATTGAATTTCATTTAAAGAGCATAGGAGATACTTGGGATGATTTCTTAAGCAGAAACCATTTTCAAGAAAAAGAAGAAAAACAACCTAGTGATAACAAAGGGAAAAGATGCAGGAAGAGAAAAACTGGAAAATTTGCTGAAGATGAACAACCACCTCAACCACAATCAGAATATGAAATTCCTATTGCACAGTTGTTTGGAAATTCTAAGAAACAAACCATTAAAAAGAGAGGGGTTAACATGAAATAAAAAAATGCAAAGTCACACACACAGAAAAATAAAAAACTCAAAAAATTCCACAAACAGTAAGAAGAAGCTTAAGACTTTGCAAACTAGCCAAAAAGCCACCCCCTAAAGTTACAAAACCTATTGATCTAGAAGAAATTCTTGAGGTACCATCACCTATAATATCTTCTCCCATATATGATACAAGTAGAATAACTCAAGATATTGACCCTGTCCAGCAAGAGATCTATGATTACATTGAATCCTTGGAAAGAAGAAATGCAGAAAAGACATCAATTCATGATGAACAACCTTCTGTTCCACAAGAACCTCTAGTGAATACTTTAAAGCAAGAATTTTTTGAGCTAGAGATACTAAATAGGCATATAAAGCAGGAAAATGAAGCTCTGAAGATTCAGAACCAAATTGATAAAACCATGAATGACAACACTCTTCTACATCTAGGGTTATGGTTCAAAAATAACAAGAAATTAAAAAAGAGGAAAAAATACTTGAATAGACAAATCATAAATTTGAAGTACAAACTTCTGATGAAGAAACCAAGAGTAGCAGTGAATTCAAAGAGGGGAAAGAAGCTGAAATTGGATGTCCTAGCAAGAGTGTCCGAACATATGCAGGAATGAGGTGAAGACTCACAATTTTGAAATTGCATGAGGACATGCAATGGTCTCTTAGTGGGGGTATGTTGAGCCTCGAGACAGTCTCTATTTTTGACATCTATCTCACCACTTTTCCTCCCTTTTTGACATAATTCACAAACTCAATCAGTGTTAATTGATACATTTTTAGTCTAAGAAGGCATTTAAATGATCTCTCTTTTATATTCTAATGTTTCTTATTATTTTAATGAATTTTGTATTTAGCTACAAAATTCATGCAATTATGTAGCTAATCTTCATTTTTGCAGCTACCGACATTGTTTGATAGGTTATAAAGATGAAGGAGAGGAGAGAAGCATATGGTTAGTTTTGAAATGATCCATACATGGATTTTTTCCTACTCACTTCTTGAAAATCGAGAGAAATAATGCTTAAAATTATGGTCAAAGGATTATTCACACAGAGGGTCGAGACCAACGGACGAGAAGTTGGAAGCTTCATAATTTTCTCTCCACGTAGAAAATCATGAAAGTTATGAAGATTGCAGTCTTGTTTAGAATTATACTTCTAAATTTCATTAATATTTTTAGGCAAGATCATCTCAGACAGTTGAATTTAATTTGTTATAAATACCGGGTTGTTTTGAACCGGAGATAAGTTTAATTTTTGCAATACTGCTACACAACGAAACTCTGTTTTTATTAATGTATGGAGAAGGTGAGTTTGAGATCATTGATGCATAATTAGTCACAAGTAATTATTCAAGCCATTCTGATGCAGTGGGTCCCTACATAGAAAAGGTTTCGTAGCATAAATTTATGTTGCTTTCTAGCTTAATTTTCCATTACTACATAGTCTAATTACTGAGTTTTTCATAAGTTAAATTTTGTGTTTTCATAAGATGAATGATGTGTTTTTCACATAGTTTAATGCTTCAAGTGTTTCGATTTTCTGAAATATATTGATGCCATAATATTTTTAACATATGGAATGAATATTTGTTTTGCATCTACTTACACTGTAATAGTATATCTCAGATCAGACAAGAATTTTACCTTTGCGCAGTAGGAAGAATACTCTATTTTCCTTCTTTAGTTCAATTAGCCTTTCGATTTACACATCATAGTAATTGATATTGGATATTGATAGGCGTAATACTTCCATTTCATAGAATTTATAATAGAATTCTTTGTTTCAATAGTGAATAGAATTAGAGCTAGTTTGATACTCTGTTTTTCATAGAATTAATTTAGATAGTTTTCATTCGATAAATAGATAGAAGTTTTTAATACATAATTTTGATAGGACTTAATCATAGCTTGGATTGATGCTTTGTTCAGATTTAGAAGAGATTTAAGTAGATATTTTCATTCTTTAATTCAATAGGATTAGAAGTATTTTAGATAGACATTTTAAAGATAATTTTCGGCATATAATAGTCTAACATAGTTAAAGTTAATCATGGTTTCTTTTTATGCAATATAGATTTGTTTTGGATCAATTTTCTTTCTTAAATTTACATTTCCTTTTCTTCCTTATTAATTTTATTTTTCAGGCATTAAAATTCTTCTAGATTTAGTTACTTTCTTGCTTTTAGATTTCATTCATATAAAATCTCTAAAAGTACAAAAATATTGAAGTTTCTTCTCTAGTTCTTTTCCAAAATAGAATTCTCATCATAGGCTTTGATAATTAAGTTAAGATTTCATTTCTTAGATCAGTTCTTAGTTTTACTATTTCATTCAAACATTTAAGATAAAACATAAAAACCACCAAAACAACATTTAAAATCTACACAACAAAGTAAGAAACATAGGCTTCTAGCATATATAGTGCACCTGCAATTCACAAGATTACTAACTCCAGTCGATAATTTATGATAGCAATTTAAGACATTAAATTGACTAAACAATATGCCTGTCATGCCAGGATTTTTCCCTTGCTTTTTTCACTTGCTAATTATAACTGGTGGTGAACCTTTCTTCCTCCAAAGTGAGAAATTGCTCCATCCTTTCTTCTATTGTGTCGCAGTCTGCCATGTCTGTGAAAGCTGCAATTCTTAAACTTGGCATCATATATTCCATAGGCATGATACTTCTTGTCCATAGACCAACCTAAAATGTGTCTATCCTATAAACTTCTTGCATGTTGTCCTATATGTCCATAACACTGCTGGAATTCTTAGGTCCCAATCATTTCCATTCACATTGCATACCTTTGTGAGTGCATTCCCCAGAATCTTATTGAAAGCTTCAACTGTCCCATTCACCTGAGGATGATATGGTGTACTCTATTACTATCTAAATGTTTCAGTGGTCAAATACACTCTTTCAAGTTTATTTGGTAGAAATCCTTGGTCAAAATTTCAAGTTTTCAAACTATTTTTTCAAATAAAATTTGATCATTGGTTGTTTTCTAGGTCATGCTACTCCCTCCACTTGCTCATGGTTATCAACACTCATCATGGTCATGTCATCATTCATGTGTCTTGGGTCATTAAGCAGTTTACATGTCATCATTTAGGTCATGGTCTAGGGTTTCACTTGACTTGTCATTATATTGTCAATAAAAGAAAAAAAGAGTCATGTCCATCACTTGAGTCACCATTAAAGGGAGTTAGCAATTCAAAAAAAATAAAAAAAATAAAGGTAAAGGTCATATTTTTATTTCAAAAAGACTTTGTTGACTATGTTGCAGTCCCGTCATTCATTTTCTTAAAAATATCAATGATGTTGTTATCACTCAGAAAAAAGTGAAACATTATTTGACATGGTAATAGAGTTCATTTGTCATAAGTTGGTATAAGAAAATTAAATTTTTTCTATCTTTAGCCTATCCTAAGGTTCAAAACCCACCTCCATATAGGTTACATTATGTCCCATCAGTCATAATTTTCTAACATATTTCATTTCCCAAGATTTTGATTTCAAAAAGGACACTTTAGCCAGTTTTTCTTCTTTTCGTAGCGTTTTGCATTGTAAAATGGTAGTTTTCGCTATGAAACTAATTAATAGTTTCGTAGAGAAATTGTTAGAAAAGGAACTAGCCACGCTACGAACAAGCGGTTTTTATGTCTGTCTTTTCAAATCCAGTGCAAGGTGTCAGTCCATGATTAGAAAAGTTAGGGTGGATGTCGTTCGAGTCAGTTAGGGTTAAATCAAGATACAAATGTCATTTATGAGGTCATCATTACTGTTTTTAGCATGCATGAATCATGATGAAGGCATGAGTTTTCATCAAAAATTTAAAACATTACCCAATTGAGTCTTTTTTCATTCTCTACTTCATCTTTGCATGCTATTGAGTTCTGGAGAGCTGTTTCACCAAGCCAAGCTGGTTGCTGGCATTTTAAAAAGTTACAGGTGTCACTAATCAAGCGAGGCTGAGAAGGTATAAAATCACCATGGTTGCAAGGAAGAAGACCAACAAAGGTGGTCACTACCTTATATATGAGTGCATGGACATGAATTTATTAAATTAAGACCCAACCTCTTTGGAGATATTCATAAGAACAGGTTGTTTTCAGTTCTGCCAAAGGCTGCAGGGTTTTCATTTGCAAGTTTCTAAGGAGTTTGCTATCAGTTTCACTGGGACAGCTTTGAAGGTGGGAATGTTAAACCTCACAGTAACACCGAAGACCATTGCAACAACAACAGGAATCCCTAGGGGAGGGGAAAAATGGTTTAAAGGCATCAAGTTCACCATGTAAGACTGAAAATAATTTATCAAGAAAAAGCATAGTGAAATTGATCTCACAAATACTATTCCAAGGAGCTAGATGAAGAAAACTACTCAAAGTTGTTGTTGATCATTCAGAAGTACTTCACATGTGAAGGGAGGTTTCACATGCTCTATTCCTATCACCTTAGGCTTATGTTTCATTTTGTGGTTAAGAGGTCTCTTGAATTGCCTTTTTACTTATACAGAAGCTTAGCTAAAATGTCAAATAAGGTTCAAGTTAAAACATAAGGAAATGAAACCTCTCTCTTTCATCATGGTTTGATTTGGTTGTTGGTGTTAGAGGAGTTAAAGATAATAGTTAGAGATTGGTCATATTCTATGTTCATTAGTGGTTTTGAAGTAGATTTTGTCACTCCTAAAAGAGTATCCAAACCTAGAGATATTCCATCACCATCAGTGGTAGAGCAGTTAGAACCAGTGATCATGGAGACAGAGCCTTTGCAGAAGATTGATACACCAAAAGCTACACCTGCAAAAAAAAAGCCAACAGTTATCAAACATGGCAGCAAGAGGGTTACAAGGAGCCAAACCATGGCTAAGGGTAACTTAGAGGACATATTGCATGTTATTGATATTGAAGAAACTCCCATAGTCCAATCTGAAGACATAGATGAGGGAGGAAGGAAGCTTAAGAAAGGAAAAACAACTAAGAAGTTAGAATTTACAGGTGATGATGTTGGATTCATGTTTCAAGCTAGAAAACCAATTACAATACATGCAAGAAAGGTCTTAGAAAGAAACAAAGAATCTCAGAAGGTAAGTGAAACTACTCAACCACCACCAAGCATCATAGACCTCTCCTCACATGCAAAAGAATAATTAATCATAAAAAAAAAGAAGGGCAAAGAGAAAATTAATGAGAAGTCATAAGTTGAAGTCCTTAAGGAACAATTGAAAGATGCAAGTGAAGAAATATCAGTCTTGAGGAAAGAGGCAAAGAAACATAGAGCTGAAAGAGTGTAGTTTTAACATATGAGAAATATTTGGGAGGATCAAGTCACAAGTGTCTTAAAGACCTTGTACAACACAAAAAGACTGATAAAGTGGACTCGGCCACTAAGAAAAGAGGTAAAACAAATCAAAAAGGTAAACCTGCACTTACAATATAAGAACAGGACACTGAAGGACCAAGTCAAAGACCTTCAAGAACAACTGGACCTGATTCATGAAGAGTTGGAAAAGAAAGGTTTGAAGATGATTGTGGTTGAGGAGCCCATTGCTCAATTGATTATAAATGAAGAGGAAACACCATAGAAACCATAAGATGAGAAATATGCTTTATAGGGTTCATTACATGCAGAAAATCAAGTTTTTGTAGCTGGAAATCAATTTTTGCAGACAGTTTTGAAATGTGAAATTTTTGCACTTTTACATAGTTTCGTAGCGCTTCCTAGGCTTAAAGCCATGAAAATGCCATGAAAAAACCTGTAGCAGCCTTTTTTCCTCTAAAGTCACATTTTGCAGTTTTCAAGGAGGGAGATTGATGGTGGTGATGTGTCATGACTTAATTGACACCATGGAACAGCAAAGGAGCAGATTTTTTGGGTGCAGAAGCTACTTTTTCAACGCTACCAAAGCTCGCTACGAAACTGTCATGTTTTCGTAGCGAGCTATTTTTGAAGGTTTTGGAGCATCTTAATGGTATTTTTGGACAACTGGACTCCTCCAACATGTCAAGGGAGCTTAACATCCAATATTTATAACTCGAAGGAAGTGTTCTCTTTGAAGATAAGGGTTATGCATTCCTGAAAAATAGGGTTATGTTCCACATTTCTAGGAGAGTCTTAAATATGTAAAGTAGTAATGAACCTATCATGTATCTTTCGAGGATGTGATTCTTATTTTTTAACTGACATGTAACTTTTTCATAAGATAAGGTAGAGTTATGAAATAAATAGGAGTTAGAGTCCTATTAGGAGATGATTTCTTTAAGGTATAGTTGTCAGTTTTCTGTTAGGAGTTATGTTTTTCAGTTATGTGATGTGTCATAGGAGAATTTGATGGTTTAGCCACTAGGAAGATCATCCTTGTTGTAAAGAAGGTCTATTTAAAGACAAAGCATCGAAGTAGTGAGGGGTTGGAGATTTTTTTCACCAAACTGCTGCTTTAATGTATTTGACTTATATCAGTAATATAGAGTGACTTTATTCTTGACAAACCTGAGATTCTCATGATGTTTTTGATGTCTTATTGATCTATATCTTTATGTTTTACCACTTGCATTAGATTTCATCTCTATTACTCAAAATTCATAATTTTATGCTCTGACTTCCTTTAGTGATGAAATGACTATGTTATCCTATGTTTTATGTGTGAATTTCCTCTGTTAAATACCTTTATCTGCCTCAGCTTCCATGTAAAGAAACTTTGCCACTGAAACTACTGATTGTTGACTCCATAAGCCCAATGGTAGCAAGCTTGCATTCTTTTCAACTTGCAAACATAAAAAACAAGTTACATTTCTCATAGATTTAGCCATCTAGTACTATCATTATTCAATATCATAAAACCCCCTTGAGAGATCCCTATCAAACTGAAGAGGCTAAGCTTCAGTTAGAAGTGGTTTGAAACAGTTACATAGAGTTGTTTGATAAGCAACCAATCAAGTAAAATTTTGTGATAACAGATGTCACCTCCATGACTTAACCAAAAATTGACCTCCAGCTTACAAAATACCATTCAAAGCATTAAAATTTTTCATATCACTTTCATTGAGCACATCTCCAACCACCAAAGCATCATCCCAGCCACCAAAGCATCAAAATTCATCCTCAAAGCACAATTTTATCTCATACCCTGCATTTCTAGCTCACTTGTTGCGCTTTTGATATTGGAGGCCAATAAAGAACCATAAGGGTCATTCTCAACATTTCACAAGCTTCGAATTCTTACAATCCAGTAAATAAACATTCCTCACCTCTCTTTCAATCAAGTTTCTTCAGCAAAAGGTGGATTCCCTCTTCTAGGTTCTTCACTACATTTTTGGATTTCATTGATGTTTGGCTTGTTTCAGCAAGAAAAACCTCAGTTTCACCACCTAAAAACTTTAACATATAACTAATACACCTTACCAAATTATTCCTTATTATTCATATCTCTCATTTCTCCCATTTTCATTCAAACCCTAATCGTCACTAAATTTTTGCAGAGATACTAGGTCAACTCCGTGTTTAGACCCTTTTTCCCTCTTTCCCTTACCCATTTCCAAATATTCCACCTACAATGTGTTGCTAATATACCACCCTACCTCCCCAATTTTTTATGGATTTTTCCCTAACTCCAATCCCTCTCATATTTTCCCCCAAACTCACTACATCATTCTCCTTCGTTTTCCTAAGTTTCGCTCTTCCTTTCCTACACATCAAGCTAGTGTTTATTTTTGCAGACAAACATCATGGAAGGTGAGAAGAGAAATTAAAACAAGGGATTTCATCATTCCATATGTGAGCCAACTCATATGAAGGAGATCAATGCTCCACAATTCATCAAAAGGCCATTTTCTAGGGTTTATATTGCACACAAGGACAATCCAACTTCAAATTTACTTTCTGGAGTAATGAAGATGAATTTGACAAAAGTGAAAGATTTTTTTGTCAATAATAGACCAAAGAAAAAAAACCTACTTCCATTTATTCATAAGTGTTATGATTTTATATAAAATCCCAAAATACAATTGCTCCAAGTAATTTTCTACACTTTTGTACAGGTTGTCTTCAAGTCAATTTTTTAGGGGTTTGGAGTAGGCGTTTGCGGTGCTTGATGACACAATTGTGTATCAGACATCCTAATATTTCCAAACATACCATTTTAATCCCAAAAATCCTCTAATAATGCCTCCAAAATCGCTCTCAAATACCACGCTATGCTTCTTCTCAGAGCATGCTACGCTTCTGCAGTTTTTAGTGACCAACTTCAAACTTGTATTATGAACAAATGGTAAATCATTTTTGAAAATGGGAGGAGGTTTTCGTTCATAGTATACCAAAGAACAAAAATATCTCACCATTTTGCAAAAAAATTTATGGTTAGAGAGATATTACTCCACTGTGAAGCCCTATTTTTGCAGAAAGTTTTGGCAAATTTTGAAATTTTTGGCAATTTTGACAAATTTTGGATGTATAGAAGCGTAGTGTGGCCACGCTATGCTTTTTCTCAGAGGGTCCAATGGGGGTATAATTTACATGGTTGGATTTATTTTGATGAGTATATTCCAAATATTTTTTTTTTTTTTTGCATGATAATTCCTAAATTTGAAGAAAAACTCAAAAAACACCTCAATTTTCATGCGTCTACCATTGTTTTTCAGTCGACACTACGTTTCTAGAGTAGCCTCAGGAAAATCAATTTTTGAGGATATTACAGGGGTTATTTTTCAATTTTCAAGGTTAGGTTGGATAGAGGACATCCAGGGATACCTTATCCAACCTTCAGATCAGCAAAAAGATGCCTAAAAGTCACCTCAAAATTCCCTCCAAGTGCACGCTTCGTTTCTGTCAAAACACACTACATTTCTTCCAGGCACACTACGTTTCTGTGTAGGAGGCTTTCTGGACAGGTGCTAGTAAAAAATGGTCAAAAATTCAAGGTAACAATTGTCTCATGAGTTGTTTTATTATTAATAAAGCCCATTTGTGCTCCTCATTGTCGAGGGATCTTGTAATTAATCAAGGAGACAAAGACTCCTAGTTGTTAGCTAAATTAGGGGGGATTATTTCTAACTTCCCTAAAATCTAGGTAATGACTCATTAGGTGAATTTATGAAGTGTTTTGGATTAGCTTTTGACCCATTGAGGTGGAATATTGTGTATTTTCTATATTTACTCCAAATGAAGTCATTTTAGAGGTTGGATAGTTGATATTCCAGCGTGGAACTTATGTACATCTTTTTACAGTGAAATCAAAGACATGTTGTAGGTATAATTTTAGGACTCTAGTGGTATGCTTATTAGCATTGATTTTTTTCTCAGCATCAACATCAAATTGAATGTTTATGCTTCCATGAAATGACATGTATGCTTCTATATGACAATCTTATGAGTCTATAAACATAATTCTTACTTTTGCGCTCCATTTTATGGGATTTTCATAAAAGAATTTCTACTTCCTCTAATAAATGAACTCATTTTATATGCTCATTATGAATCTCTCTTTTTCAAACCCTATACCACAATGAAAATATAAGTGTGTTTCTATGTATACCTACCTGGCCTCATCTTCATATCTGCAGTTGTTCATTTGAAATCTGATCTTAAGAACCTAGACCTAGTTCTTAGGCTGATACTCCCTATCCAAAAAATTCGAAACAAAACCCTAATCAAAATCACTAAGCTTATATCTAGCCTAAGATATTTTCCTTTTCAATCCACTCATTGATTGTGAAATTGACATCGAGAGAGCCCTCTCTAGTTTGGTAAGGCTAGCTACCAAATCTAAATATTGGTTTGAGATTACCTCCTTCAATCTCTTTTCTCAACCTTGGGGAATAGAGGGAGTGATAAAAATTTTGGCATCGTTTTCGGGGAATGAAGTTTAAATATTTCTCGAGAAAGAAAGAAAAAGTTAAGATTTGATTTCTGATGGTGAACAATGGTCAAGTAGAAGAAGTTTGTGTATCTTTCACCTGGTGACTCCAGTGTTGAAGAATCCAAAATTTCAGAGTTTTGATGGTGATTCCACTATTCAAAAACTAGTAGCTCGAAGAAATTTTTAGTGACTTCACTGTTTTCAAGATGGATTCAACTACTAGAAGGTATGGCCCCCATGAATCATGCTCACATTGTTGGTTTTCCAAATCGAATTCCTTGCATAGATTAACAAAATTATCTACCCAAATTCATAGATGGAAATGAGGATGATTCTATTCTGCATCTAATAAAATTTCATTGGCATATACATAAGTTTTGGATTAGGTTTCATGAGGATTGTTTGATGAAAATGTTTATGGCTACCCTGGAAGGGAAAGCAAGATCATGGTATGAATATTTGAAGCCAGGTACCTTATTCTCTCTTAAATATTTCCACACAACATTCTTTGATTTTTATGGAAAGTCTCACCATTCATTCTTGTTGTTGAAAGAATCCTGTGAAGATTTCATTCAATACCTTGAAGAGGCTTTTGGTGATGAAGAGTTTCTGGATTATGAGATCATAGAGGCCCTTCATGAATTTTATTCTCAACAGAAAAAAAGAGATTCGCTGCCTTGATACAAATGATCATTCACAACACACATCAACTCCTTCTTTTCTTGAAGATGAAACAGATCTACATCCTAGCAGTCAACTTATATCCCATGAAGTTAACAAAGTTTTGCAACCTTGTCCATTTTTTCATGATCAGGAGTATGAGAAATTTTTCAAAAAAGAAAAAGAAATAGACAGTCCATTGGTTTATTCATTTTCTGGGTCAATGATCAAGGAAAAGAAGATTTCAAATCCTTTTGAAAATTATTATTTTCTGCAGCATGAGATTGCAGCCCAAGATGATAGGATTAAAGGGCTACATGACATAGAATTGCATCTTGATGTGCCAGTAATTGAAGAGTCCATTAAAGTTAATATTTTCAAATATCTAATAAATATGCTACTTTATAAACTCTTAATTCAGATTCACATGAAGGATTACTCATGAATCCATTTTCTGAAAGAGAGATACATGTAGTTTCAAATTTTGAAGATGCTAGGCTTTAAATTTACCATCATAAGTTGCAGTAAAGTAGTGAAAAAGAAGATATTTTTTAGAGCCTTTTCCATATGATGATCTTCCTCCAGGTTCATAAAATGAAGAGCCGGCTGAAGAAGAGGATTTTGTCCTAGATCTTATGAATGTGCACATTTTTGCTGCCTCAAACACTGATTTTAAAGAAAAAAACTTTCCTTTCTCCTGATATTATTGAAGACTCTATTTCCAATTTGTTGTAGCCATATGGGAATATGAATCTTATTTTATCTATGGATCATGAGCACATGTTCAATGGGCACTTTGAGTTTCCTATCTTTTATTTCTTTTGCCTGCTTAAGGAAAGTGTGAGCATGATTCAAGTAAGTAGCCAGTTTCTGGATTGGTTACACTAGAGGGATCATATCGCATGCTTGTATATATATCTTCAGTAGGTGGGGGGTTATCATCAAGATTTGAAGCCCAAGGAGAAGGCCCTAAGATCTTGATGGTCTGCTTCCATAATTAAGTTCAGTAAGTAGTCAAGGTTTTGAGTCAAAGTCATTTTTTGTTTCAGTTAGTCATTTGATTGTCTACTGTTTTATTTTGACTCCATTGCCCAATGTATGACACTACCTATTCTATGGTGTTCTTGACACCTCCTAAAGGAGCTATCATCCCCAATTGGAGCCAATTTTAGTGTCTAAATGTTTCAGTCATCAAATACACTCTTTCAGGTTTATTTGGTAGAAGTCCTTGGACAAAATTTTATGTTTTCAAACCAAGCTTTCAAATAAAATTTGAGCATTGGTTGTTGTCTAGGTCATGCTACTCCCTCCACTTACTCATGGTTATAAACACTCATCATGTTCATGTCATCATTCAAGTGTCTTAGGTCATTGAGCAGTTAACATGTCATCATTTAGGTCATGGTCTAGGGTTTCACTTGACTTGTCATTATATTGTTATAAAAAGAAAAAAAGAGTCATGTCCATTACTTGAGTCACCATTAAAGGGAGTTGGAAATTAAAAAAAAAAAATAGACGTAAAGATAATATTTTTATTTCAAAAATACTATGTTGAGTATGTTGCAGTTCCATCATTCAGTTTCTCGAAAAGATCAATGATGTCACCTCCATGACTTAAGCAAAAATCGACCTCTGACTTATAAAAGACCATTCAAAGCATTCAAATCGTTCATTTCACTTTCAATGAGAACATCTCCATCATTGTGTATCATCCCAGCCACCAAAGCATCAAAATTCATCCTCAAATCACACGTTTACCTCCTACGCTATGCTTCTATCAAATCAAGCATCAGAAATGTCATTCTCAACATTTCACAAGTTTCAAATGCTTCCAAGAAGGGAAAATTTTAAGGATGGATATCTATTTGAAAGTTTAGAAACCTTGGTGAATCTTGGTAATCTATAAGAGAAATATTGTGAAATGTTTGATGATATTTTTGTAAAAATATATAAATCTCTAACTATATTATAATGGACCATATAAGATCTTGGCGATCTTTAAGGTAACATAATTTCATACTATAAAACTTGGGCGAATTATTTTTAGAGAAAATGGAAATTGGCGAATATTTTTTTTAGAAAAAGTATAGAAAATTAGCCCACTTGCGAATACTAGCCCCTAAAATTTTCCTTTCTTCCAAGCGAGTAAGTAAACATTCGTCACTTCTCTTTCAATCAAGTTTCTTTAGCAAAAGGTGGATTCCCTCTTCTAGGGTCTTCACTACGTTTTTGGATTTCATTGATGTTTGGCTTGGTTCAGCAAGAAACCCCTCACTTTCATTGCCTAAACACCTTCAAATATAACTCATACACCTTACCAAATAATTCCTTATCATTAATATCTCTCATTTCTCCCATTTTCACTCAAACCCTAATCCTCACTATGTTTTTGCAGAGATACTAGGTCAACTATGTGTTTAGGCCATTTTTCCCTCTTTCCCTTACCCATTTAAAAAAATTCCACCTACATTGTGTTGCTAACCTACCACCCTATCTCCCCAATTTTTTATGGATTTTTCCCTAACTCCAATCCCTCTCATCTCTGTCCCTAAACTCATTGCATCATTCTCCCTTGTTTTCCTAAGTTTCACTCTTCCTTTCCTTCACATAAAGCTACGGTTTCTTTTTGCAAACAAAAATAATGGAAGGTGAGAAGAGAAAGTACAAAAAGGGAGGTCATAATTCCATATATGATCCAACTCATATGCAAGAGATAAATTCTTTACAATTCATCAAAAGGTCATTTGATAGGGTTTATATTGCACACAAGGACATCCCTACTTCAAATTTACTTTCTGAAGTAATAAAGATTAATTTGACAAAAGTGAAAGAGGTTTATGTCAATAATAGACCAAATAAAAAACACCTCCTTCAGTTTATGCACAGGTGTTATGATTTGAGATAAATGCCCAAAATACAGTTGCTTAAGGTCATTTTCTATACTTTTGGACAAGTTGGCTTCAAGTCAAATTTTCAGGGGTTTGAAGCAGAGGTTTGCAGTGCTTGATGACTCCATTTTTTATTTGACATCATAATATTTACAACCATACCACTTGCAGCCCAAAAATCCTTTGGGAATGCCTCCAAAATCCCTCTCAAAGACCACACTAGGCTTCTGCTAAGAGCATGTTACGCTTCTGCAATTTTTAGTGGCCAAATTCAAACTTGGGTTCTGAAAAAATGGGAAAGTATTTTTGAAAAATGGAGTTTTTGGTTCATAACTTACCAAATAAAAATAACCTCTCTTTTTTTTGCAAAAACCGTTATGGATAGAGAGATATTGCTCCACCATGGAGCCCTTTTTTTGCAAATTTTTTTGGAAAATTTTGGATGTACGGAAGCGTAGCATGGCCACGCTATGCTTTTTATGAGAGAGTCCAATGGGGGTCAGATTTACATGGTTGCATTTATTTTGACGAGTACATTCCAAATATTATTTTGGTTTTTCATGACACTTCCTAAATTTTAAGAAAAACTAAAAAAACACCTCAATTTTCATTCATATGCCACTGTTTTTCAGCCCATGCTACGTTTTTGGAGTAGCCTTGGGAAAATCACGTTTTGAGGGTCTTACATGTGGTATTTTTCAAGTTTAAAGGTTTTTTTGGATAGAGGACATCTAGGGCTACCTTTTCCAACCTTTAGATCAGAAAAAATATGCCTAAAAGTCACCTCAAAATGCCCTCCAAGTGCATGCTACATTTCTGCCAGGCACGCTATGCTTCTATGTAGGAGGATTTGTGGACAGGTGTTAGTAAAAAATGGTGAAATATTTGAGGTAACAACTGTCTCATGAGATTTTTTATGATTAATGAAGCCCATTTGTGCTCCTCATTGTTGAGGGATCTGGTAATTAATCAAGGAGACACAAACTCCTATTTGTTAGCTAGATTAGGGGGGACTGTTTCTAACTTCCCTAAAATCTAGGTAATGACTCATTAGGTGCATTTATGAAGTTTTTTGGATTAGTTTTCGACCCATTGAGGTGGAATCTTCTCTATTTTCTATATGTAGTCCAACTGAAGTCATTTTAGATGTTGGATAGTTGATATTGTAGTGTGGAGCTTATGTACATCTTTTTACAGTGAAGTCAATGACATGTTGCAGCTATAATTTTGGGACGCCAGTGGTATGCTTATTAGCATTTTTTTTCTCAATATAACCATAAAATTGAATGTTTATTCTTCCATGAAATCACATGTATGCTTCTATATGATAATCTTATGAGTCTATAAACAAAATTCTTACTTTTCTGCTCTTTTTTATGGGATTTTCATAAAATTGGTTCTACTTCCTCTGATGAATGAACTCATGTTATATGCTCATTCTGACTCTCTCTTTTTCAAGCCATATACCACAATGAAAATATAAGTTTGTTTATATGTATACCTACCTAGCCTCATCTTCATCTCTACAGCTTTTCATTTGAAATCTGACCTTAAAAACCTAGACCTAGTTCTTTGGTTGATACTCCCTAACTAGCAAATTCGAAACAAAACCCTAATCAAAGCCATTGAGGTTATATCTAGCCTAAGATATTTTCCTTTCGATTCAACTCATTGACTGTGAAATTGACATCGAAATAGCACTCTTTGTTTTGGTAGGGATAGCTACCAAATATAAATATTGGTTTGAGGTTACCTCCTTCAATCTCTTTTCTCAGCCTTGGGAAACAGAGGGAGTGATAACATACTCATCTAATGGTATACTTGAAATTCTTTAGTCAACGCTTCAATAGTCTTATGAAAGAAATGTGAAATCCTGTCACTCATCAAGATCTTTAGACACCCAAACCTAGACGAAATATACTCAAATATGAACTTCGCGGAAGTATCTGCACTGCGATCCTTCACCATCTGTGCCTCGACCCACCTCGTGAAATAATCTATTGCGGTGATGATCTACCTTGATACAGTCTTATTTACTGGTGGATTGATAGGTCCAACAAACTCAATCATCCACTTATCAAATTCCTGCACCGTTACTTGTGGATTCTATTATCACAAAATTGTACTTGATTGGATGCTTATCAAACAACTCAGTGTAACTATTTCAAACCACTTCTAACTAAAGCTTAGCCTCTTCAGTTTGAGAGGGACCTCTTAAGGGGGTTTTATGATATTGAATAATGATAGTACTAGATGGCTAAGTCTATGGAAATTGTAACTTTTTTTTTATGATTGCAGGTTGAAAAGAATGCAGGCTTGCTACCATTGCACTTATGGAGTCAACAATCAGTATTTTGAGTGACAAAGGTTCTTCTACATGGAATTTGAGGCGGATAGAGGTCTTTAACAGAGGAAAATCACACATAAAACATTGGAAAACACAGTCATTTCATCACTAAAGGAAGTCAGAGCATAAAATTATGAATTATGAATAATAGAGATGAAATCTACTGCAAGTGATAAAACATAAAGATATAAATCAATAGGACATCAAAAACCTCATGAGAATCTCAGGTCTGTCAAGAAGAATGTCACTTGTATTACTGATATAGGTCAAATACATAAAGCAACAGTTTGGTGCAAATGTTCTCCAGCCCCCTACTACTTCGATGTTTTGTCTTTAGATAGACATTATTTACAACAAGGATGATCTACCTGGTGGCTAGATCATTGAATTCTCCTATGACACCTTTCATAGCTGAAAGACATAACTTCTAACATGAAAACTGACAGCTACACCTTAAAGAAACCATGTTCTAATAGGACTCTAACTCCTATTTATTACATTTCTCTTATCCTATCTGTGAAATAGTTACATGATGGTTACAAAATAAATATCACATGCTCGAAAGACATATGACAGAGTTCATCACCACTTTACATATTTAAAACATTCCTAGATCTATGGAGCATGACCCTGTTTTCTAGGAATGGATAGCCCTTATATTCAACATTGCTTTGATTGATGACCTGTCTTCATAGCACCTCCTTTGAGTCATAAATATATAACGATAATCTCTCTTGACATCCTGGAGGACTCCAGCTTGCCAAAAAATGCTTTTAGGATGCTCAAAACCTCCAACAGTTGCTCGCTGCGAAAACATGACAGTTTCGTAGCGAATTTTGGTAGCGTAGACAAAGTGGCTTCTACATCCATTTACTTCGCTCCTTTGCTATTCCATGATGTTGATCAAATCATGACACATCACCACCATGAATCTCCCTCCTTGAAAATTGCAAAAACTAATTTAAAAGAAAAAAGGCTGCTACAGGTTTTTTCGAAGCGTATTCTTGGCTTTAAGCCCGAGTAATACTACGAAACTGTGTAAAAACCCAAAAATTTCCTATTTCAAAACTGTCTTAAAAAACGGACCTCCAGCTGCAAAATCTTGATTTTTTGCATGTAATGAGCCTCCTCAGGCATATTTAATCTCAACTGATTACTCCTGTGGTTTTTCCTCATCATTTATGATTAGTTGAGATATAGGTTCTTCCAACACTGTCATCTTTAAACCTTTCTTTTCCAGCTCTTCATGAATCAGTTCTAATTGCTCTTGAAGATCTTTCACTTGGTCCTTCAATGTCCTATTCTTATATTGCAACTGCAAGTTTACCTTTTTGATGTGCTTGACCTCTCTTCTTAATGGCTGAGTCCACTTTATCAGTTTTTCTGTATTTTCCAAGGTCTTTGAGACACTTGTGACTTGATCCTCCCAAATCTTTCTCATTTGTTGAAATTGAACCCTTTCAACTCTATGCTTCTTTTCCTCTTTCCTCAAAACCGATATCTCTTCACCTACCTCTTTTAATTGCTCCTTAAGGGTTTCAAATTCTAATTTTTCAGTGATTTTCTCTTTACCCTTCTTATGTTTGATGATCAATTCTTCTTTTGTAGGTGAGGAGAGGTCTATGATGCTTGGTGGTGGCTGAGTAGTTTCACTGAAATTCTGAGTCTCTTTGCTACTTTCCATGACCTTTCTAGCATGTCTTGGATTTCTAGCTTGAAACATGAAACCAATATCATCACCTACAAACTCTACATTTTTAGTTGTCTTGCCTTTCTTGAGCTTTCTTCCTCCCTCTTCAACATCTTCAGCTTGAACAATGGGAGTTTCTTCAATATCAATTATATGCAATATGTCCTATAAGTTACCCTTAACCATTGTTTGGCTCCTAGTAACTCTCTTGCTGCCATGTTTTCTAACTGTTGGCTTCTGTTCTACAGGTGTAGTTTTGGGTGTGTCAATCTTCTTCAAAGGCTCTGTATCCATGCTCACTGGTTCTAAATACTCTACCACTGTTGGTGATGAAATATCTCTAGGTTTGGGAAATATTTTAGGAGTGACTGCATCTACTTCAAAACCACTCAATAACAGAAAGGATTTCCAATCTCTACCTAATCTCTTCAACTCCTCTAACACTAACAACTTAATCAAACCATGGTGAAAAATAGAGGTTTCATTTCCTTATTTTTTAACTTGGACCTTATCTGACATTTTAGTTAGACTTATGTATAAGTAAAAGGGAAATTCAAGAGACCTCTTACCCACAAAATGCAGAAAAAGCCTAAGGTAGTAGGAGTAGACCATGTGAAACATTCCTTCATAGGTGAAGTACTTCTAAATGATCATCAGCAACTTTGAGTAGTTTTCCTTCATGTAGCTCCTTGGGATAGCATTTATGAGATCAATTTCACTATGCTCTTGTTTGATGAATTATTTGCAGTCCTGCATGGTGAAATTGATGCCTTTAAACCATTGTTCCCCTCCTATAGGGATTCCCGTTGCTGTGAAAATATTTTCTGGTGTTACTGTGAGGTTTAGCATTCCCACCTTTGAAGTTGTCCCAGTAAAACTATTAGCAAATTCCTTGGAAACCTGTAGATGACAACCCTACAGCCTTTGGCAGAATTGAAAACAACCTGTTCTTCTGAATACCTCCAAGGTAGTTGGGTATTCATTTAAAAAATCCATGTCCATGTGCTCATACATGTGGCAATGACCACCTTTTTTATATTTCTACCTTGCAGCCATGGCGAATTTATATCTTCTTAGGCTCGCTTGCTTGATGACACTTGCAACCTTTAAATCTGCCAGAAACTTGCTTGGCTCAATGAAGCAGCTCTCCAGAACTCAATAACATGCAAAGATTAAGTGGAGAATGACAAAAATACTCAATTTGGTATTTTTTAATGGTTTTGATGACAAATCATGCCTTTATCATGACACATGCATGCTAAAAACGGTAATGATGACCTCACACATGACCTTTGTACTTTTAAATTTACCCTAACAGACTCAAATGAAATCCGCCCTAACCCCTCATATTCTGAACTGACACTTCACCTCGAGTTTGACAAGACAGACGGGAAAACTATTTTTCGTAGCGTAGCTAGTTCATTTTCTGACAGTTTCGCTATGAAACTATTAGGCATTTTCGTAGCGAAAACTGTTGTTTCATAGTTAAAATGCTACAAAAAGATGTAAATCTGGATTAAGTGTCCTTTTTTGAATTTAAACGCTTGGGAAATTAAATCTAACACCTAATGATGACTAATGGGACATGACATGACCTAAATGAAGGTGGGTTTGAACCTTAGGATAGGTTAAACATGTAAAAATTGAAATTTTCCTATATCAACTTGCAAGGCTTAAGGAAACCTTTGAAAAATGAACTTTATGACCATGTAAAATAATGTTTCACATTTTTCTAAGTGATAATAGTGGCTCCACTTGGGATGGTGTGCCCCTGTGGTACACCAAAGAACCTATAGTTACAGTGCCATCCATCTTCTTGGAAATAAAAACTTTGAAACTTTCCAAGCTTCCTTAAAAATCTAATGGTCTTCACCTTGGGCTCAAGTTTGATGATAAACTTGTCTTTATTAGTAGAAAACCATAACAAAATGGAATATATACAATGGAGTGAAAAATCAATAGAACTTAAGAGGAATAGTGCTTCAAAAACCTGTCATTGACAGACCCTCTAGCAGAAGGTTGTCCATCCATCTCTTGCAGTAGGTGAGTGTTGTTTCCATGAAATGCAGCTACTATGAATGGACCTTTCCAGATATTCTCAAACTTACCATGTTTCCCCTTTTCTTCAATTCTGGCCTCCAACTTCAATACCACATCTTGAATCTGAATTTTTTTCTCTTTAACCATCCTATCAAATATCTTCTTAATTATGTTTTGAGATTGTTGATTGCTGTTATATACTTCCTCCCTTTTTTCCTACAGAGCTATCATCTGGTTTATTCTCCTCTTAATAGCATTAGGCTCCTCCTCTAATCCTTTTTGAAGCTTCATAACAACCACTCCCAAAGATGTAGGAAAAATGGCTTCAGCTCCGTACACCAACTCATAAGGTGGAGTACCAATTGACCTTTTTGTACACACTCTATTAGCCCACAGAGCATACTTCAACTTCAAATGCCATGACCTTTTATTTTCTTGCAGCACCTTCTTAATAATCCTCACAATGATTTTGTTAGAATATTCAGCAAGACCATTACCTTATGGATAATAAGCAGTAGAATGTCCAAGTGTAATGTGATATTGATGACAAAAACTGATCAGCCTCTTGGATTTGAAAGCTTATGCATTTTCATTGATGATCTTCATTGGACAGCCAAACCTGGACAATATATTATTCTCTAAGAATGAAATGATGACTAAATCATTTTCTTGCCTAGTTGGATTGCTTCAATCCACTTGGTGAAATAATCAGTTGTTGTCAAGATCCAGTGATGTTGCCCTGAAGATGATGGATAAATCTCACCAATAAAAGCTAGCCCCCACTACTCGGATGTCACCTTAACATAAATAAGCATCAATGGTAAAGGAACAAGCTTTTTCTTTCCGTAAAAAATCTGACATTCATGGCAGACATCTATCTTCTTGTAGACATCTTTGATCATAAAAGGTCAGTATTACCCTGCTCTAATAATCTTGTTTACTGTAGCCTTCCAATAGTGATGACCTCCACAATCTCCTTTATGAAACTCCTCAATCACTTTTTCAGCTTTTTCTTCCAGTAAAGAATTCAAAATAATACCACCAATATCTTTCCAATACAGATTTTTATCTATGATGCAGTACCCTATAGATTTTTATTCGCAAACCTTGTTTTAGATTTGTCAATTCAGCAGGAGCTCTATGATGATGTAAGACAAAGACAATGTCTCTGTACCAGTCAAATAAGATGTACTTCTATTCAATAGGAATCATCTCTTCATCTTCATCTAATAATTCTGAAATTTCTGCAATTAAATTCATATCAAGACAGTCAAAATTGGACTGTGCCATCAGCTTTGCTAGTCCCTGACCTTTCACCAATTTTGTCAGTCTGATTTCTATATCATACTCTAGCAAGCTAGCTATCCACTTCCCTCTCTTACCATCAAGATCAACTTGCGTCAAGATTTCCTTCACTACAACATTAGGCACAAATGCTATGACATGAGAATGCAGAATATAAATTCCAGTACAAGGAAAATACCCTCTACCGGATGTTTTTGAGGAACCCCACAGAAAAATACTCCATACATCCATTTCTAGCGAAGGTTACCAGAGGAGGTTGGCAAGTGGAGGGTTTTGTGGATGGTTTCCTCTCAGTGCGCTTATCATTACACGTCACCCCGGTGCTTTGGAACCGAGAAAGCACCAGTGCGGACAAAAAAATTGGCACACCGAACACCATGCACTCCATACAGACCTGCCCGATGCGTCTTATAATTCTTTAGCACTGGTGCGTCACAGATCTTCTGCGTCGGTGCATTATAAAACACCGCGCCGAAACTGAAACCATCCGGTGCGGTAGAAAGAAACCGCAACAGTGCATTATAATACATTGCGCCAAAACACAAACTGGCCATTGTGTTTGTAAAAAACAGAACCGGTGCGCCTATAAACAACGTGCACCGATAAAGGGTTAAATTTAAAAAAAAAAAATTACAGCAAAATAACCCGGATTTTTCAGTTTTCCAGTGCTTCTGAGCTCTCAATTACCGGTGTGTGCCCTACCATATAACACACCGATGCACACAAGACATTGGCACACCGGATAGCTTGCGCGACGCACACACACATCTGGGGCCTCCTACTACTGTAACGCATCGGTGCTTCACTACTCTTCCGCGTCGGTGCAAAATAAAACATTGTGCCAAAACAGAAAGGCACTAGTGCGTTTTTATCAAAGAGCACCAGTGCGCTGATAAACCACACACACCGGAATAATGTTACATAAAAAAAAATTAAGTCCAAAAAACCGGTGCTTTACGACTATTCCGCACCGGTGCTTTACGGATATTCTGCCCCGGTTCATCATCAAAATTTCACGCCGAAACTGATCCCAGTGCGGTGTTAGGGAACCACCCTGGTGCATTATAAACAATGCGCCAAATTTGACACAACCTAGTGCGGTTGTAGGTAAGCGTACCGATGCACCTATAAAACTACGCACACCAAAACAGGGTTAAACAAAAAAAATTACGGCCAAAAAACTTCATTTTTCACTTCCTCAGTGCTCTAGAGCTCTCAAGCATCGGTGCCATTTCCCCTTGTTTGAGCCGCCCTGACATCAGTGCTCTCATTACACCCATTGCACGCACTACTGCTCTGCATTGGCCACCAATCTGCAGCTTGAATTTTGAAAAACGGTGAGCAAATTTTCTTTTGCAAAATTTACAGCCAATATGCCTCCTCGAAGGTGAAATGTACAGGTATTTTTCTAGTTTTTCCATAATTAAGCCTTTTAGTGGATTAGAAATTGAAATAACATTAAAAATAACCATTAAAAAAGAAAAAGAAAAAAATTGTCGTGTGGTGCGTCGGAGATGTTCGGCTCACACTGGAGATGTTCGGCGGTGCTTCTTGTAAAATTTACAGGCCACACCGCCACCAGTGATAATGGTATCCACACCATTTCTGGGGCGGTACCGAAAGGTGCCCCGAATAATTTTAAAATAAAATAAAATAAAATAAAAGGCGGTGCGCTCATTTATCCAGGCGCACCATTGACCACGAGAATCATAGTGTGGTGCATTGACAGAATTATCTGCCCCGGTGTATGTCAGCGCACCGCATTCTAGATTTCGAGAGGGTCAACGGTGCAGCTGGGTAAAAGACCGCACCATCGACTATGTAATTTCCATGAAGTCGGTGCGTTGACATGACTATATGTGTCGAGGCGTATATTTCAGTTAGCACACCGCTATTCTGAACTTTGATGAAGTTAACAGTGCTTGAAAAATAGACAGCTACACTGAGGCCGGTGCGTTGTATTTCATTAGGGGCACCAGGACCAGTGCTCTAAATTCTTAAGACGCACCGCAACCGGTGTGTGACTATTTTTATGGCACACCGACTTGTCTGTTTGTTTTTTTTTCAAAAAAATATATATATGTATATTCCTAAATACATGTATGTTTTAATAATAAAAAAATTATTTAATATGGCAATGATTCAGAGAGAAGAGGAGGAACAACAACAACAACAAGCTGAACAGTATGACATGATTAGCCAATGGGAGGCCGGAGAGAGGGATAGAGATGCATACCCTCTTCCTATTACCAAAAATACCCAGGATATCTTTAGGCAGGTAGGCCTCCTCAAGTTCTATGAGGAGGCTACTTCCCTAGAGGCCCACAGTGTGTTTTTGAGATACCTTATCCGCAGGTGGAATGCCCACCGACAGGATTTCCAGGTTGGTCCTGACTAGTGGTACAAACCCACTGAGGAGGATATTTATTTTATTACAGGACTGTCGAGGAGAGGGGTGGATTTTCCCTCATTCTCATACGTGCCAGCTGGTTGTGTAGCAGGGAGTCAGTTAGTTTACTCCCAAAGATACATTGGAGCACATGTGTTGTCTCCTTCAGAGTTTCAGGTACCTGGAGGTCAGTTACGTATAGGTGCTTTTGGTAGACAGGACATGTAGTGCCTCTCCCTTATCATTTCGACCATTTTGCACAACACCAGTGATGGGAAATGCATTAGTTGCTCACTTTTATATTATGTTGATTCTTTAGTACAACATCCACGACTGCTCAGGTGGTCTGCCATTTTTTTGCGACAGTTTTGTATGGCCTTAGATAGATGTCGTGCTCATGCACAAGGGAGGGTCAACTTCCATTTTGCTTCAGAGATGTTTTGTTTATTTTTTGAGAGGTTTCCAGAGATGAGACCTATTTTTGTTCGACAACCTCGTAGGCCGATGTTTGAGGCTCGGATGCACATGTGGGGGTAGATGATGCCCAAGAGGGGAGACACTTTGTTTCCAGTCAGGATATCACATGATTCACTGGACTTACTAGCCAGTGTTGACGGGCTGCATCCCTTAATTATGGTCCCATGTCCTTATGTTGGCTTAGATTGGTGAGGGTGTTCCAACATCCTCTTCACAGCTGTGGAGCAACTAGATGATAGAGGTAATATTACTATTTTATTTATATTTATTCTAACATGTTCTTAATTAACTTGTTTTTATTAAATTGTGTAATGAAATTGTCTAATTATTGTTATGTACGTGTATATATTTTACAAACATTGGGTTTTTTTATGGCGAGGAGATGTCAGGTCCACCACATGATCCAGGTGTGGATCCAGATGATGAAAATGATCAGGATATGGCTGATGCCAAGCATGATCATGATGAGGATGAGGCCAGTGCAGCAGAGAGACATGATCCTGCTCATCATGGTGCACCGGTGCCACCTTTTGCTAGTGGTGGTCAACTTGAGACCAGATATAGGATGGATTTGGCCAACCAACTCTGTGCATTGATTGTTGATGCGGGAATCAAACCCGCTCATTATAGAGACATACAAGCTGATGATAGGCTATTACGGATGTGGAGAGGCATGCTGCGTGAAATGTACAGCCTGATGTGGCATGTCGTAGGAGCTACGACAATTGTTATGTGACTGAGGAGGATTGTCCGTAACTATAGGCATAGTCGGGCCGCGACACGTGATGGATAGTCAGCGAGCAGTGACTCACATGCATCTCATGATGAGCATGATGAGCATGATGCTCCACTGGCACGCCTGATGAGCATGATGCTCCACTGGCAGCATCTGACAGTCATCATGGAGATGAGGCTGGACCATTGGCCATGTCCAATCAACAGCCTGCAGTTACATCCATCAGTACTAGTCATGATCATGATCAAGCTGGACCATCGACTGCCGAGGCTGCACTATTGACTGAGCAGGCCTCCATTACTACTGCTCATATTGATGTTGTACTACCACCAGTGGATGCATCCATCAGTACTAGTGATCATGATCATGAACAGGCTGGACCATTGACTGTCGAGGCTGCACCCAGCTTTACTGAGCAGGCATCCACTTGTAGTACTTCTATTGATGTTGTTATACTACCACCAGCGCCTGATCCATAACATTTATATTATAGTTGTATATTTTTAACTATATATATATATATATATATATATATATATATATATGGTCCATGTATTTTATGTTCATGTTGCAGTTGTACTTAATTTTCATGTTGGTGATTATCATGATGTGGCACATATTGTTAGGTCATTTTAGATATGTTCATTTAATTTTTAGCTTGTAGCTAGATGTGTATATGTGATAGCATGAGTTATTTGACATATTGAGATGTATATTTGATGTTTGAATGTGTTTATTCGTCGAATATGATGTTTGTACGATGGTTATCATGATCATGATGATGTTTATTAATTAATTTAATATTAAATGACCATGATATTTATTAAATATTATGTCGTGATTGTAATTGTAATTTTAATTTTAATTGTATGTAAAATTGTAAAATTGTATTTGTATTTGTACTTATTGTAATTTAAACTGTAATTGTATGTAAAATATTTATTAATGTAAAATTTTAATTGTAATTGTAATATTTAATTTATTCTGAAATTATTGTAACTGTATATATGAAATATTGTAAATGTAATTGTATGTAAAATTCTAAAATTGTAATTGTATTTGTAATTGTAATTTTAATTGAATTGTATGTAAAATATTTATAAAATTGTAAATGTAATTGTATGTAAAATTCTAAAATTGTAATTGTATTTGTAATTGTAATTTTAATTGAATTGTATGTAAAATATTTATAAAATTGTAATTTTAATTGTAAATGTAATTCTATATAAAATTGTAAATGTAATTGTCTATAAAATTCTAAAATTGTAATTGTATTTGTAATTGTAATTTTAATTGAATTGTATGTAAAATATTTATAAAATTGTAGTTGTAATTGTAAATGTAATTCTATGTAAAATTGTAAATGTAATTGTATGTAAAATTCTAAAATTGTAATTTTAATTGAATTGTATGTAAAATATTTGTAAAATTGTAATTGTAATTTGTAATTCTATGTAAAATTGTAAATGTAATTGTATGTAAAATTGTAATTGTAATTCGAATTCTAATTCTAATGGTAATTCATGTATGTGAAATTAATGTAAAATTGTAATTGTAACTTTAATTCTAATTGTAATTGTACTTTTAATTGTAATTGTATGTAAAATATTTGTACAATTTTAATTCTATTAATGTGAAAATTTTAATTCTATTAATGTGAAATGATTCTATTAAAATATTTAAATTTGTAAATTTGCAAATAATTGTAAAATAAAAAATCTAGAATAATACGAATTTTTGTAACATAATAAAGTTTAGAAAATAATGAAAATATATTCATGTACTTTATAATTATCATTATTTTATTATGATCTTACATACCAAAAAAAAAAAATTATACAGTCCAGTGCACTTATCATCCTAACAAGCACCGGTGTGTCATGTAAATAAGACGCACCGGTGCGTCACAACTCTTTTGCACCGATAACGAATAAGCGCAAATAAAAAACAACGCAACTCTATTTTCTTTAAGTGAAAAAAAAAAAAGCAGCAATTTGAAAAATGGGCAGCAAAATATTTTCGAAAATATAATTTCATAAAATAATTCTTTAAATACTAAACAGTTTTCATTATTTCACTATTTTTGCTAAAATTTTCATCCATATATTTGCAGGAGACAGACCTGGAGCAAGAGAGCAGGAGGGCACTGTGGAGCAGCGAAATACGTTCGAACAGAAGTATTCAGACAATCAGAAACCAAACCTCTGGTGATTCAAACCTTGTATCATAGAATTTGAGACCATCTCGTGATTAAATTTGATTATTTTTTTTACTTTTTTCTGCAGCTTTTTACTTTTTTCTGCAGTTTTATCCATTTTTACCCTAAACCCTTCATTTGTTTGTTTTTTACCTTTCTTCTCCCTGTTTATACGATTTCAGAATTAGGGTTTTTCATTTTAGATTGACGTCCAACCCATGGGACAACTTGCATAGTCGGATCCCAATCCATTTGGCCATTGCGTGAATTTTTGAAAAAATTGATTTTTCTTTATCAGTGCACCTTGCATACTATACCGCACCGGTGTTTTGTGTTATACAACGCACCGTGAAAGTACTATAGTCAAAAAAATGAAAACATTTTTTCTAAATCCGTGCGCCAAATCTAAAATAGGGCATTGGTGCTCCATTTAAATAGGAAAGCATTGTACGGTGTATTACACTATTTTTGCGGTGCATTTATAATACCTCATGCATCGTTAGGTCTATTAAACTATTTTTGGTGGTGCGTTTACAATACCTAACGCATTGTACGGTGTATTATACTGTTTTGCGGTGCGTTGTTAATATCCCTACACACCGGTGGCGGTACGGACCTAGTGAAAGCTGCACCGGTGTCTTGAGATTTATTTTCTACTTGAAAAGTTGAGAAATTATTTATAAATATGTTAATTAATGATATGGTACAAGTTTCAAATTGATAAAGAAATGTCTAACAAGAGATCAAGTAACAAAAATATTGTTAACACATCAAGAAAAGAAAAAAAGACAAGTTCTTTGTAAATTCTTTATAAAAAATATTATTTTTGAACTATATGTAAGTTTAACTAATATGTATTGTTTACTGTGTATCATGCAGAGCCAAAAAATGATGAAGCTCGATATGATTATTTATGATCTAGGACCAGAAGAGCGTGAAAGTTTAATCAGGTGAATGAAAAATACTATCGATCCAATATGAGTTTCTTTTTTTAATTATCATTAATAATATAGTTAAAATTATTAGACAACATGTGTCAAATAGTATACTAATTCACATCTGTTTAATGTTGTACAGTGACCAACAACTCAGAAAATGAATGTTGTTCTAAGAAAAGAAAAAAAAAATAGAACATGCAAATGAAAATCAATTACTCCTTAACTCATCTAGAGTGGTGCTGGAAGTTAACTAAAGGGGAAAAAGCTTTACAAAAGTTTGAGGGATCTAGGGGAACAAATGTATAGACATTCTTTCCAACAAAAACAACGTGTTTCAAATGTAATATATAATAATTAAATTTTTCGATCATTAGGTACAATAAATAAACAATTTAGCATTAAATATTAATTTTCAAGAATTTTCTTGCAGAAAAGAAAATAAAATGGAACCCATTCAGCACATAAAACAGGATGACAAGGAAGAAAATGGTTGATCTCTAAGTTTGTGAGTAATTGTTACTTCCTTATAACAACTTAACTAGATTTCATTTTTGTATTTTTTAAGTTGTTTTACAAAAATCATCATTGAATGTCTTCAAACATGTGCTAACATACAAAGAAGAACCATCAGACGAATTGATTGAAATTGGGTTAAATATGGATTGTGAGTATATGTTGGCATATCAGAATTTAATTGTGGAATTTGTAAGCATCTATCGATCTTGTTTTACTTAGCTCCATCTATAATTAATAGAACAAAAACACCTTTTATATTAAATATATAATTTGTTATGGGGTATAAAACTTGCAGGAAACAAAGTATGGAAATGCGCCAACAGATGAAATTTTGAAAGATGGCATGGTACATGGTTTTGAAAGAATGTGTGTAATTTATGAGTCAATTGTTGCTATGGTACGCCATTTTTCTTTTCGATTTACATTGATGTATATTATTTAATATTTCATTTTTCATTTTTCTCACCAATGTATATATACTCATTTTAGTTTATTTTTATGTTTGTAGATGGAAGGTGAAGAAGAAGAAAACAATCAAAGCCATGAACAAAACATTCCTGAAAATAACCCAAGTCATGGAAGTAGCTCTAGCAGTGACAGTAGTTCAAGCGAAGAATGATGATCACTATGTTTGGATATCAAATCAAGGCGTTTTATTTTTTGAAATATATATGTCTGTGAAATCAAGAATTTTGTTTAATGTAATGGACATAGTGTCCCAATTGAAAGACAAAGGGATACCAATAATTGTCCCATTTTGTATGATAAAGATTGTCTTATTCATATATATATATATATATATATATCTATATATATATATATATATATATATATATATATATATATATATATCTATATATATATATATATATATATATATATATATATATATATATATAATCTAAATATGTTTTAATTTATTCTATTGCGTTCTCCATTGTCGTTCTCAAAAGCACTAATAAAAATTTAATTCATATGAATATTGTTATAAGATATATATGTGTCAACTTTTGATGAATAATGAATTTTAAAAAACTACAATAATTATATGATATAACAAATTAATCCAAACATCACATTCAAATGTGTTAGTATGAATCTTTATTCGAGGTGTACAAAAAAAGACCACTTTAGTTGTGCATAACTTACAGCCATAACAACAGAAATGACTGCTAATATCTTCAAATCGGGAATTAGATGATCAAGACAAATGCTACAAAAATATAGATCTATGCATTAGAAGACATTAAACAGTAGGAAAATAATATTTACTCCATAGATACAATAGACAAGACAAGAGTATATCCAATGAATATTTTTATTAATGGCACCTGGGAGGAAAACACAAGAGGGTGTTCCCTGTTCTCCTCAATGGGATGGGTTCTTGTGAGTCCTCAGCACTTCAGATTTAGAACTTATCTTTCTTGATGGTGTAGAAAACCTAGACAAAAATGGAAAAGTATGGCTATGATTGTGGATCAATATCCAGACCAATTGTTGAGATCCAGAGTGATCTTTAGGCAACAAAAGGTGATAAATGAATGGAAAAACCCTTCTATTTATAACAAAATATTGAGTTAGTCTAGAGATTGGTGCATAATTAAAATATTATTAACCAAATCTAGATCCAACTTTTATGGAATATTTTATTATATTTTTTGGAGGGAAAAAGAATTTGAATTGAGTCAAATCCCCTTATTTGTAAATAATAAATAAATAAATGATTTATTTATCATTTTAAGGATGTGATTAAGTAATAATAAATAAATAAATGATTTATTTATTATTTTTTTTTTTTTAAGGATGGTTGAGTAATAATCAAATAAATAATGATTTATTTAATTATTTAAGGGTGAATTAGTCATATTTAACAAAGAATATTATTTAAATAAGATTTAAACAATTATTCTTTAGAAAATAATAAGATAAATAATGATTTATCTAATTAATTTCTTTGTCTTGGGTTAAATATAACCAGAAATATTAATTAAACTATTGTTTAACTAATTATTTCTTTAGGAAAATCAAACAAATATATATTTATTTAATATTTTCTTATGGAGTTTCCTGTTTAGACCATAAAAAACTTAATAAAGGTGATTTACTAAGTTATTTTCATAGTGAAAGCAATTTTACTTGGAGTAAAATTGGTCTTACATGATGTACTTGGGTCCATCTAATGATAATAGGTTAGATGACCAAAAAATAGTGTAACAGATTACCCCCAGCATGTGAGCTTTAGGAGCTAATTGTATGACCGAAGTACGTTGTAAGAACTCAATCACTAGACATCGAAAGGGGAGTCAAAGAGAGAGAAGTAGAAGGTAAACCAAAGTGCTAAAAGAACTAGACCCTGAGGAGGTGACTTGCAGGTGCGAAAATTATTTTTGATGAGTGAATACCTGCTATAGGCGGCAGGGGAGGCATACCTATGTCTGCCGAGGCAATAGTACAAACAATAAGTCACCCGGAAAACCACAGAACACAATAATAAAGTATATACTGGCCTAAACATGAGCTAGATAAATAACACAACAATGAATCCCACATACATATTGTGCCTGGGATAACAGCTAGGACTTTGTACAAAAATATCTTAGTACATGAGATATAAATACAACCCAGATGCCCCTGAAAACAGGAAAGGGCTCTAAAAATATGACTGATACATGCAAACAAAAAGGAGTTGCAAGTGGCTGAGGCCGACATCATCAAATGTATGGAGCTGCATCGAAGGCTGTAATGAAGAGGTCATCCGAGTGTGTGGGGGGCTACCTGTAAGGCCAACCCCTCATGAGGGTTGAGACATCTCACACACTCTTGGAATCACCGATGTCAGCTACTGCATCACTGAACCATCGAGTATATGGATCTTGATCATGCTAAAAGGCGCTAGAGCTGAGAAACAATCAATTCAAAGGGCAATAAGAAGTCCCTTTGCTTGATCCGAGGCACCGAACAAGAGTGGAAGCTGGAACCAAGGTACATCGCCCTAGAGACTTGTCTTCTGGATTGAATGAGCTGATGTTGACAGAAGGAGGTCTGCCATAGGTGAGGCAATAAGGGATCCTCAACTAAGGCATGAGAGAAAATAGTAGAGTGAATGACAGACTGACACCAATGATGATGATGAAATGGGGGCGACTGAGTAGCAAACGGATGACTTCCCTTGTTAGAGCATAAATGGCATGGATGACCTGGCACAATATCATGAGGGATAGGGGACAATGGGACTGAAGTTCATAATGTGCGACACGAGAGAGGGACCAAGCAATGAATGATGGAGGACTATGGTGAGATGTAAAGGGACTCGGGATAGACTCCATGGAAGCAATGATGACTCCACTCAGATGCTCTAAACAAGGGTGACTCGATGGTGCTTCCACATACGTAAAGGGTCCAATGGGGACCATAAAAGTGTGAGTACAAGATGGTAACTCATGACGAAAGTTTACACGAGCGTGGACAAGTATGGAGGAAACATGGTGCCCCCAGTACGAGTGTTGCAAGTGAATAAATTCGATTTTGACGAAGGGTGAAGTGGTGCTTCTTGGACAAAATGTGTCCTGGTGAAGTATCAAATCAAAAAATATAATAGATACCCATTTGAGGGCTTGGTGAGATCTTTCGAATGGTATATATGGTTCGTCAAATTGAGCTACATTCTGTTCGCAGTAAGCGAAAGAAAAATTAGGGGTTTTCTTTTAATAAGGCATTGTCCTTGATTCACTTATTTGCCAATGGAGCTGTGGTGAATGTCGTGAGGAGAGGAGGCCTTAAATATTGCAACAATTATAGCGGATAAACCGACCGTTGGAATTTGAGATCTATCAGTTGTAGGTAAGAGGCATAATCCTACTCTTTCATTTCAGTGGATTTAAAGTTTAGTTTAGGTACCCAAAGCTCGTGAACAGGCCAGGTCGCACTTTTTGGGGTCTGTTCTGCAACCTGGGTAGCAGGTTCTAGGCAGAAAAATGTGACCTGTCCCAGGAAATGACCTGAACAAAGCGACCTGTCAGAAAAAGGGGTTTAAAGTGCTGTTTTTGGCTGAGATCTAGGATTTTTATGGTTGAGGAGCATAGGTGACCCCAAGCATGTTGTGGACATGCCAAAATGTATTTAGAAAAATGGAAATCTAAACATAGTTTAATGATGTGGTGCGCCACTTTTTTTCGGTATGGTTGCATAGTTTAAGAAAGGAAATGGACGATTACCAATCTCTTTTGACACTGCATATATGAATAAAATGGACTTTAAGTTTCTAGGTTGGCACACATGGTGATAATATACCAAAGATAGTATTTGGGATAATGAACTAATGTTCTCCCAGAAAACCTATAGGTTGGTCAACCACAATGTCTATGAGACTGGGTTGCTGATGAAAATGAAGGAATGATGAGGGGTATCATCCCTAGAGTGATCTTGAAGTGATATGGGACTCTAGAGGTTCTTCTAAATGTGGAAGAATAATGGGACTAGAGTCGTCACAACTAGATTCACTAGGAGAGTGTTGAAGAAATGATTCTCCTAGTCTCGCCAATATGAGTGCCCCCCTTACCCAAACATTGGGTGTCAATGTAATGGCCACACGGTGCATGTGGTTCGAATGCATGAGTTTGATGTAAGGGGGGTAGATAAAGTCAGGAGTGGTCGCTGCTTCCATAATTTCATCATCATAATAGAAGATGGGGTGACTGATGGAAGAAAGACCACCTGATGCGACGAAACAACCTTACTCCTCATCATGGGAGGAGAGGTTCATATGCGCATCGTCACAAGGGGTGGTGGGACAGTGAGTGGAAAAAGGATCCACCAATGTTGAGACTAGGGAGGGGGCTGAAGGGAGGTCAGGCGAAACATCAAGGGAGGTCTCATCGTGGACTTCCGACCAAGGCCCCGCTATCTCAACATTATAAGGGGAAAAATTAATGGGAGCATCTGTGTCCTTGGGTGTTGCTAAAGCAAGATGCGAAAATAAGGGAGTGGGTGACTCATGGCGCTTGGCCTCAAATTGGTGTAAGGCTTCTAAAGAGGAATGATACTCTTTGAGGTGAGGACACAGGTGAGTGTAATGGCCATGGAAATCACATAAAGCAAAAGGGTGATTTGTGCGCAATGGTTTGAGTTTCAGGATTGAATCGGGTATAGTGACATTTACCTCCGGGATATCAGATTCTGGAAACAACTCATTGACCAAGGACTTGAGGTGAGGAAATTCTAGGCAAGTATGGGTGGCATGGCCGACACTGTCACACAAAGCACACTAGATGGTACGCTTTGGAGACCGAGAGGGGGCAGGGTTTGTCAGGGTAGCCTTATCCTTTGATGCCCCCTTGCGAGCTTTGCCCTTCTTACCCGAAGCAATCACAATGGGAGGTGGTTCCTGTTGAGGTGAATGAGGCACTGTTGCAGTGGGAGAAGTCATACAGACCAGTTGAACCAGGGTCAAAGCGAGATAAGTTTTAGGTTGACCAGGTGGGGTAGCAGCTGGAGGATCAAGGTACCAGACGACAATCCCAAGGGTCAGGTTAGGAAGAGAGAGGGTGGCCATAACAGGTACTGTGTACACTTTTAGTGGGGGAGCTAGGAACGGTATCTGACCAGAGGGGTATTGACCAGGCGGGATGGCGCCAAGATGGTTGAGGCCAGGAGGAACCATCCTAGGAGGGTAAAGGGGGTCATGAGTACCAACAGAAGGTGAAGGGCCAGGAGAAGAAGGTTCAGAAGGTGGATCAGAGGACATCATGAAAATTTGGTAATCAGGGGAACCAGATGGAAGAGATTGAGTGGCCACAGGTCCTTCAGGTGGTTGGGTAGCCACAAATCCCTGTTGAGGGAAAGGATCTGTAAGTACAGCCGGCTGACTAGGTGCAGGACTGGGAGGAACGGAAGGGATGGCTTGTTGTCCTCTCAATGTTGCTTGAGATTCCCATAGCTGTTGCATTTGTGGGAGAAGAGGACAATCATGCATATAATGACCATAAACACCACTACAAGAACAGGGCTTGTTCGTACGAAGAGGCCTATCCTGCTTGGGCTGAGCAGTGTTAGGAGCATTACCTTGATTAGGTCCAGGATTACTAGAGGCAGCTTGATTTTGATTGCCTTTCCTCTTCCTTTTTGAGGTAGGAGGATTAGTCGTGCCCTGTTGTGCGTATACTTACCCCAGAGGGGGTGGTGGTTGTTGTTGCGGGGTTGAGAAGGCAAGGGAGGAGGAGGTGCTAATGTTGTAGGAGCTGGAGCACCAGGTTGTGGATACGGATAATAAGGAGGTTGGGTAGTAGTGTGGTAAACAGGAGGTTGGGAAAAAGGAGGATTCATGCCGTATCTTGGATACGTGCTACCGGGAGGGGGAAAAGTGCCGGAGGAGCTGGCCCCTCCCTGAGAGAAACTATAGCCCATGGGAGGTTGAGCATACGGATTAAAGAGAGCTCCAACGATACCGCCGATGACATGAGATGCCCCTGGTGTGTTGGCACCACCAAGTCTGGGAAGATCAGGTATAACGGTATAAACATAACCCAACTGAGCGTAGATCAGGTCATATTTTAGCGCAATTTGGAGATCAGCTTCTTCAGTTTGAGGAAAGTGCGATGCGATGTCTTTCTCGATAGGTGGCAAGAGATTCCTAAGGAACCATTCCATGTCGACACGGTTTTTGAAGGTAGGGGCTCGACATAGGCTCCTTCTTCTCTGCTATTCCTGAACATGGTCGGAAATGTGGGTCGCACATTATTGACGAAAAGAGGTCAAGAGCTCGGTACTAGTGTCGTAACATAGGGGGAGCTGGAAATAAGATAAGAAATCCCGGGCCAGAGTCGCAAAGGTGGTATGAGAGGAAGGGGCCTGATATACATACCACTTAGAAGCTTCGCCTGTAAGCATTCATTGGAACAACCGAATATGAATAGAGTCATTGATAATGGAATTAGATGAACACCACACGTGGAAAGATCGAACATGATTTGAAGGATCTTGTCCAGCAAGACCTTCAAACTTTGGGATGTCTGAAGGGAGCTTTGTTGGCATAGTAGGCCAACTAGTGTCATGGTGTATAGGGTTGTTTATCAACTAGTCAAAATCGAGGAGGCTGAGGCCTGCCATGAAAGGGAGCAAGGGTTTTGCCAGGGTAGTGTCAGTGGCAGTCCCATTAGTGGTATTTCCAGCGAGAGGGTCGGGGTTACCACCAGCATTAGGTCCTACACTAGACATAGTGAAGGTGTCAGGGGGAGAACCAGAGGTGGGACGAGAAGGAGAACCCAAAGGACCAGAAGAAGAGTCGGTGTGTAGACTCGGTAGAGGACTAACTCAAACTCTATGTGGAGGAGTAAGTCTTCCAACCGGAAACTGAGGATGAAGGCCAAGAAATATCTGGGATAAATTCCTTGGTGGTGCAAAGGTGACGACATAAACATGGCACAAGGTAAAAAGAGACCAACAAGGGCAGGGAGGTGCAGGATCAAGTGATTACAATGTTGAAACAAGGGCAAAGAGGTGCAGGATCAAATGATTTCAATGTTTTAGAGTCTTTGCTTGGCGGTGTTAACCAAGCCCTTTTTCGCTTAGGGTGTGTGTGTAAAAGTGTGTAAATTTTAATTTTTAAACCTATACATTTGTAGAGAAAAAGAAAAAGTGTTGTTGTATAGCTGTAAATAACCCTGCAAAAGACAGTATATAGGCCTACAAAACAGAAAATAAATAGCTAATAATGCAACAATCTAAACCCAAGCAGGTGGGCCTCTCAACAACTAGTCTATAGGTGAGTAAAAAAATAATCTAAACACACTAAAATAGGCTAATAGATCTTGGGTCAAGAGGGACAGAGATCTAAAAGGAAAAATCTACTGGAAAGTGGTGCAGAAAATAGCAACAATTCAGAGGAAAATTGTTGTAAAAAAGTGGTGGCGAAGGGATATCTCCATGAAGGAAGCGGAGTGCCACCTAAAGGAAAACCCAAACAAAGCTAAAAGAGGAGATTTGGATGGATAACAAGCCGATCTAAATTGGATCTGAAGATGAGGTATCAGATCTGAAAAAATGGTTGAAGACTCTGAAATTTCAAACAACCTGCAACAACAAACACTCTTCCACAAAATGTGGAGGGTACTAAGGCCCTAGGGGGTTAGGTTCCCACTTATTTGAGAGAAACAGAACAATTACAGGTCCAAAACAAGCAGAGACAGAGGTCAGACAACCTGGAACAGAGGCTCAACAGAACCCATAAAATTTTCAGAAAAATCCCTGCAGAAAGTCCAGGTCGCAGTTTTTGGCCTGTTTTCAGCAGAGGTCACACTTTTTGGGTTGTAAAGTGAGCCCTGGAGGTCCAGGTCACAGGTTTTGGGCAAACAAGTGTGACCTGCACTTCCAGCACTCTTGGCAGCAGGTTTCAGAAAAATTTATCGTCTTAGCTACGGCTGATGTCTATCACTTGCGCAATGGGTCCGAAAACACGCAGAAGTTAGAATTTTTATCGTTTTATGGTTTTATGGGTTAAAAACAACATCAAGAATAAGAAAAATAAGGGGCTGAAGAGAAATCCTAGGGTTTGAAGCAGCTGGATATGCAAGGATTAGAAAAATGACAGCGGTCGTAATGGTAAACCTGTGTGGAGTCGCCAGTTGTTAGTATGAATATTTATTCGAGGTGTACGAAAAAATACCACTTTAGCTGCACATAACTTATAGCCCTAACAACAGAAATGACTGCTAATATCTTCAGATCTGCAATTAGATGATCAAGGCAAATGTTGTAAAAATCTAGATCTATGCATTAGAAGACATTAAACAGTAGAAAAATAAGATTTACTCCATAGATCCAATAGACAAGACAAGAATATATCCAATGAATATTTTTATTAATGGCACCTGGGAGGAAAAAAAAAGAGGGTGTTCCCTATTCTCCTCAATGGGATGGGTTCTTGTGAGTCCTCAACACTTCAAATTTAGAACTTCTCTCTCTTGACGGTGTAGAAAACCCAGACAAAAATGGAAAAGTATGGCTATGATTGTGGATCAATAGCCAGACCAAGTGTTGAGATCCAGAGTGATATTTAGGCAACAAAAAGTGATAAATGAATGGGAAAACCCTTCTATTTATAACAAAATATTGAGTTAGTCTAGAGATTGGTGCATAATTAAAATATTATTAACCAAATCTAGATCCAACTTTTATGGAATATTTTATTAGATTTTTTGGAGGGAAAAGGAATTTGACTTGAGTAAAATCCCCTTATTTGTAAATAATAAATAAATAAATGATTTATTTATCATTTTAAGGATGTGATTAAGTAATAATAAATAAATAAATGACTTATTTATTATTTTAAGGATATGGTTGAGTAATAATCAAATAAATAATGATTTATTTAATTATTTAAGGGTGAATTAGTCATATTTAACAAAGAATATTATTTAAATAAGATTTAAACAATTATTCTTTAGAAAATAATAAGTTAAATAATGATTTATCTAATTAATTTCTTTGTTTTGGGTTAAATATAACCAAAAATATTAATTAAACTACTGTTTAACTAATTATTTCTTAAGGAAAATCAAACAAATATATATTTATTTAATATTTCCTTATGGGGTTTCCTGTTTAGACCATAAAAAACTTAATAAAGGTGATTTACTAAGTTATTTTCATAGTGAAAGCAATTTTACTTGGAGTAAAATTGGTCTTACATGATGTACTTGGGTCCATCTAATGATAATAGGTTAGATGACCAAAAAATGGTGTAACAAAATGCATTAATAAAAATGTAATTAATATGAATATTTTTATAATATGTGTCGACTTTTGATGAATAATGAATTTAAAACAATCACAATAATTGGACTGTCATAGGTCTTTCTAAAAAATAAAACATGAAAACCGGTGTGTGTCAGTAACTGTACACCGGTGCGTTTATGTGTCTATACGCACCGGTGTCGTTTTATGATCTATGGGCACCGCACAAATACCAATACCAGTTATCAATATCGGTTCGTTTTTGTGATACTGCGCACCGGGGTATTTACGTATCTATAAGCACCGGTGCATTTTTACGATCTATGGGCACCGCATGAATACCGATACCAATTATAAATCTTGGTGCCTTTCTGTGATACGGCGCACCGGTGTGTTGATACGACCTATGGGCACCGGAAAAATCCCAAGACCAATTAGAATGGCCCCGTGCATTGTATGACCAACACTACGCCCGGTGCGGTTTTACACCTAAACTTCTCGGTGCGTTGGACTAAGACAGCCTTGGGGCGCCGTCGGAATGTGTGCACCGGTGCGTTAAAGGCAGAGTAGCGCACCAATGAAAAAAACATCCATAATAACCTCTGGCCACCCATTTTTTTTAGTTGCGTTGAATTTCTGTTAAAATATCTGCCAAAACCTCCGTAACCATAAACGGATGTTGTAGAAAATGTTTTTTTGACAATTTTGGCCAAGTTTATAACACTAAAAACCTCCTTTATAACCTCCACTAGAGGGTCTTTTCCTTGTAGTGCTCGGAAGTCTTTGATGGCTTTGACCAAAGCATATTCCTGTTGCTCTAGGATATTTTACTTCAAATCTGAATTAGCAAGGGTCCCACTAAAGAATGAAATGGGCTTCTCTACACCTCGATGTCCTTTCTACAACAAATCTCTAGCAATTGTGTTTTCTAATGCAAATGTAAAAACCATAAATTCCTTTGAAAAATATGGGCTAATAAACACTGGTGCTTAAGTGAGTGCCTTCTTGATTTGCTCAAATGACTGCTTTGCTTCAACTGTCCATTTAATGTCAGCTCCTTTCTTCGGCATCTTGGTTATGTTTTTGACAATCTTAGCAAAGTTGGGAATAAACCTTCTCACAAGATTCACTCTTCCGAGGAAAGATTGAATTTCCTTCCCGCGTCTAGGAAGATCTACTTTCTGAATGGCATTAACTCTGTTTGGATCAATATTTATCCCATCTTTAGAAATAATGTGCCCAAGTAACTTTCCAGAAGTTAAATAAAAAACACTCTTAGTGGGATTGAGAGAAATACCAAACCTTCTACACTTCAGCAGAAATTTCTCTAGATGCTTCAAATGGTCTTCCTCTCTTCTTGAGAAAACTGTTATGTCATCTAGGTAGAAAACCACCAACTTATCCTTATCTTCAGCAAAGGCAATATCCATTGCTCTTTGAAAGGTCATTTCTACATTCATTAGACCAAAGGGCATCTTAGCATACATGAATTTTCCCCATGGTGTGGTAAAGGCAGCTTTCTCTTGATCTTCTAGGTGCACTAGTATCTGATTGTATCCTGAAAAACCATCCAGCATAGACATCCTTTGGGAGACAAAAATTTTCTGTAGAATTTGGTCCATATTTGGGAGAGGGTAATTGTCCTTCAAAGAATCTTTGTTCAAGTTTATAAAGTCAATGCAGATTATGATTTCTCCACTCTTTTTCTTGACTGGTACCAAATTTGCAATCCAATTTGAGAATCTGATTGGGATAATAATTTTTGCATCAAAGAGCTTCTTAATTTCCTTCTCAATTAGAAGCATGAGAAGTGGATTAATCCTCCTCAGCTTTTGTTTGAAAGGCTTTTCATTTTATTTAATAGGAATAGTATGCTGAATAATATCAGGATCATATTTTTTCAAATCAGAATAACTCCATGCAAAAACATCTATAAATATTTTCATCATCTCAATATATTTCTATTTCATCTCTATAGAAAGAAATTTTGAAAACTTAATCATTTTTGGCATTGCTATTGTACCAAGGTTACAACTCTCTACCTCTTCATCATTAGTTTGTATCCTAGGAGACTTGAACACATCATTTTGGTCAATAAGATTTTCAAGTGGGATGAGACCTTTGGGTATAGAATTATTCTTCAGCTGCAACACTTCAGAATTACCCTTAGTTTCAGCAAGCATGTTTTGCTGACCTACTTGTGTGCTTTCAAACTCCTCTTTCAATTCTATGAAGTTTTTGACTTGTTGGTCATATTCAAAAACTGGCCACCGAATTATGTTGTCTAGGATAGCAGGTCTATGACAAACTTCAACCTCATATCTTTTAGTAGAATGTGCAGGGATAAAAAAAAGACTTGCAGAAACAACTAGGGAATTAGCTACTCAGTTTTGATCCCTAGTCTTCATTATAAATGAGTATTCTTGAAAATTTTCTAACATCTCCATGATAAAATTTTTGTATGCTCTCATTCTCACATCCTTGGTTTGATATACACCTTCAACTTGTTTAATAACCAATTCAAAATCTCTACAAACTGAAATTTTTTGGGCACCCAATATTTTCAAAATTTCTAAACCCAAAAATAGAGATTCATACTCAGCCATATTATTTGTGCAATCAAAATTCAGTTTGAAAGAAAAGAACTTACTTTCATCCTCTGGAGTTATGATCTAAATTCCTGCTCCAGCCCCCTCTCTTCCTATTGATCCATCAAAGTGTAACAACCACCAGCCCTCTGCCTTTTCTTCAATGATTTCGTGATTTTCTGTTTGCTAATTTTCAACCTCCTAAATTTCTGCTTTTCTTTCATCTTCTACTTCATCAGTTAACTCATTGAAAAGAATAGTTGATCCTAATTCAGTTTCAACAACATAAATTCGGAAATTCGGAGGTTTTTCCTTACTACTTACCATATATTCCATCCTTTTATCTCTGTACAACCTTATTTTCTCACCAAAAACAAGAATAATGGCATATGTTAGGTCCATATGCATGGTGCATTTGATCTTTCCTACCCATGATCTGGATAGCAGCATGCCAAATTTGGGTGGAATGTCTACTACCACAATGTCCATTACCACTATCTTGGAAGGGACTTGTGTAAGACCAACAACAACATATTTTATCAATCCATTTCATTGAACTCTTTTTGAATCAAAGGAAAACAAATCCCTGTATGGCCTAGTGATTTCCAATCCCATCCTTTCTATAATCACTTTGGGCATGATGTTATGTGAGGCTCATGAATACAATATGGCATTGTATAATGTCATGTCATGGATACTAAGGCTGACATAGAAAGGGCGTACCTCTTCATTCTGCTCATCTTCCAATATTGGTCCCAAATAGATGGTAGGATGATCCTCTTAAACATTAATGATGTCAGTAGCTCCTGGTTGGGAATTCAACATTTTTATAATTTTACTTCTATAATATTCATTCACCTTAAGAATTTATCCAGCTCCAAAAAGAGAAGAAAAGAGATATCAACGCCTTAGAAATAAGCCACTTCGAGGGGGCAACCTCCAATACATTACATGAATGAAAAATTCTTGGATGATCTAAATTACAAAACCTCATTTCTATATATAGGAGTCCATGGGGCCACAATGTAATCCTAGCCGACCTAACAATAATAATTTAAGGGCACAATAATAACAATATGGGGGTTACAAGGGTACAATAATAACAATAAGGGAGTTACACTAACAACAATAAGGGACTATACTAGTAATATAGGGACCTAACATGCCCCTCTCCTTCAAAAAAGTGTTGTCCTCAACGCTTGAGTAGCTCTGGGTGCTTCTGTATAAAATTCTCATCCTCCCATGTAGAATCTTCAGTGGGTAAGTTCTTCCACTTGATGAGATACTCTGAAATTGATCAATTTCGTAGTTGTCGAGTTCTTGTTTCTGTGACTGCTTCAGGTTCCAATATGATTTTTCCTTCCTCATCAAGTTCTAGAAATATTGTTTGAACTGGAAGATTTTCACCTATAACCTTCTTTAAGCATGAAACATGGAAAACTAGATGTACTCACGAAGAAGCAGGAAGCTCCAATTTTTATGCCATAGTACCAATATTTTGCAACACCTTGTAAGGACCATAGTACTTTGGCGATAATTTATTATCCTTCTTAACTTGCTTGAGGGACATTTGTTTGTATGGTTGTAGCCGTAAAAATACCCAATCTCCTACATCAAAACTTCTCTCGCTGCGATGTTGATCTGCCTGTTGTTTCATTCGATTTTGTGCCAAATTCAGGTTATCCTTTAAGAGTTGGAGAACTTCTTGCTGATGCTCGATGTGATCTTCTACTACTTGAACCTTCGAATTTTCCCTTAAAGATGATGTGATGGATGGTGGATGATATCCATAAAGTGCCATAAATGGGGTCATTTTTGCTGCAGTATGGAAGGAAGTGTTATACCACCATTCGGCGAGAGGTAACCACTTGACCCATTGTGTTTGTTTATCAGATACAAAACAACAAAGATATCCTTCCAAACATTTATTTACTATCTCAGTTTGACCATCAGATTGAGGATGATAAGATGAGCTATGAGCTAATTGAGTACCCAAACAAGAAAATAACTTCGTCCAAAAATTTCTAGTAAAAATGGGATCTCTGTCACTCACAATAACCCTTGGGTTTCCATGTAGCTTTTGAATTGTTTCCATAAATGTAGTAGCAACTGTACTTGCTTTAAATTGATGAGATAATGCACAAAAGTGTGCATACTTGGTAAGGCTATCGACTACCACCATGATGACACTCTTTCCTTTGGACTTAGGTAAACCTATGATAAAATCCATTGAAATCTCCTCCCAACATTGACTTGTAATGGATAAAGGTTGTAGAAGACCCAGGGTCTTAATTGTCTCAACTTTATTTTGCTGGAAAATCAAAAATTCTGCCACAAAATTTTGAATATCAGATTTAAGGCCATCCCAAAAAAAATCTTTCTTCACCGTGTGGTAAGTTTTTAAAAATCCTGAGTGTCCTCCTAAAGGAGAAGTGTGCAATTCCAAAAGAATATTTTTTTTTAGTTGGGAATTCTTACAAAGATATAAGCTATCTTTGTACCACAAGGAATCATTTTTCCAACTAAATGTATCAGATGTACTAGGATATTGCTGCCACTTTTGAATGAGTGTCCACACTTCTTCGTCCTTCTTCCATTCATCCCTTGCTTCGGTTATCCAATCTGGTTGGATAATAGAAATGGCACAAAGCAATGCCTCCACCTCTTCATTCTTTCTTGAGAGTGCATTTGCAACAACATTAGCTTCCCTTTTTTGTAGATTATTTCAAAGTCATAACCCAACGTCTTTGTGACCCATTTTTGTTGCTCTTCTGAAGATAGTCTTTGTTCCAAAAAGTGTTCAAGACTATCGTGATCAGTTTTTACCTTGAAGTGTCTTCCCATTAGGTAAGTTCGTCATTTCTTTAGTGCATGCAATATTGCTAACATTTCCTTCTCATAAATAGGTTTCTGTAAATACTTTCCTTTGATTGGAATATTTTCAAAAGCAATGGGTCTTCCTTCTTGCATTAAAACAACACAATTCCATTTCCTAAGGCATCACATTCCACAATAAAGGTTTTTGTGAATTCTGGTGTAGCTAAGACCGGTGCTAGGCACATTGACTCTTTAAGATGTTCAAAGGCCTTAGTTGCTTCAGGAGTCCATTAAAATGCATTTTTCTTCAATAATGTTGTTAGAGGTGCTGCTATTCTCCCATAATTCTTAACAAACTTACGATAATACCCTTTTAACCCAAGAAATACTCACAACTGCTTTATGGTTGTGGGGAATTTCCATTCTTTAATGGCTTTAATTTTGTTAGGGTCTACCTTAACACCCTCCTGAGATACAATATGACCCAGATATTCCACCTCTTGTAATCCAAAGAAACATTTGGATGTTTTTTCATATAATTTTTTCTCCTGCAATAGTTTGAGCACCCTGTCAACATGTTGAACATGATCCTTCCAAGACCTGCTATATATTAGTATATCATCAAAAAATACTAGCACAGATTTTCTAAGGAAGGGTTTGAAAATGGAATTCATCAACCCTTGAAATGTAGAAGGTGCATTGGTAAGGCCAAAAGGCATGACCAAAAATTCACAATGACCCTCATGAGTTTGAAATGTTGTTTTCGGAATATCTTCAGTCTTCATTCTAATTTGATGATATCCTGAACGAAGATCCAACTTGGTAAAATAAATTGCTCCATGTAATTCATCCAATAATTCATCAATCACAGGAATGGGAAATTTACCTTTAATGGTGAGCTTATTGAGCTCCCTATAATCCGGACACATTCGCCATGATCCATCCTTCTTGTGTACCAATACTACAGGAGCAGAGAAAGAACTTTGACTAGGTTGAATTATACCGGCCTCTAACATTTCTGCAATCATACGTTCAATTTCGCTCTTTTGGAAGTAAGGATATCTATAAGGCCTGATGTTTGGAGGAACATTTTCTGGAATCAAATGAATAGCATGATCATGATCACGAATAGGTGGGAGTCCTTTGGGAGTTTCAAACACCTTGGAATGATTGTCCAAGACTTGTTGGAGATCTGCATAAATAGATGATTTTGATGTTGGAACTTCTAGTGAGCATAATTCTTCAATTACGCCTCGTTGTTCTTTCTTTAGAAGCTTTGTCATGTCATTAGAGCTTATTATCCTTCCCAGCTTCCCTTCAATACCCCATAATTCGACTTCCTTTCCTTCTGAAAAAAATTTCAAGAAAAGTTCTTGAAAATTAAAAGCTACCGTCCCCAAAGATTGTAACCATTGTACTCCTAGTACAACATCGGCACCTCCCATAGGAATGGCAAGCATTGGACTATTCAATACATATTCCCCCATGGTTAGCTTGATATTATGGCATTTTCCAGAGCAATTTATAGTTCCTCCATTTGCAACCATCACTTGACATTCTGGTGCTGGGTATAGGAAACAATTCAATTCCTTGGCCACCTTACAATGAATAAAATTATGGGTACTACCTGAATCAATCAACACTATTACCTTTTTCTTCTTGATATGTCCTTCTATCTTGAGAGTTTGAGTGGTAATTCCTGCCAATGCATTACATGATATGGTTAGACTCATTTCTTCCTCTTCTTGGGTTGGTTCCTGGTGTATATCCTCTTCTTGTTCATTTTCTTCTTCCTCTTCACAATCTATGTAAAATAATTTCTTCTCAGCACACTTATGACCTTTAGTGTATTTTCTATCAAAACTGTAGCAAAGCCCTTTTGCTCTTTTTTCTTTCAATTTTTGTGGTTTCAACCTTGTAGGTTGTGGAAATCTAGGAGTAGCAACACTTCCCTCTTTATAGAAGTGAGTGGTAGGCTTCCTTGTCGCCATAATTTTACATTCAAATTTTCTTGCCAACATGAATGCCTTCTCCAATGAATTAGGTTCCAAAACACGAACTTCATGTTGGATGCTATCATTTAAAGTACCTATGAAGAGATCAATCCTGTGTTCCTCTGGAATATCAGTTACCCTTATATTCAATTTTTGGAAGTCCTCAATGTGCTCCCCCACTAAACCTTTTTGTTTGAGATTTATCAATTGGCTAAAGAAGGTGTTGCTCTTTGTATCCTCATAATGTGCTATCATTTCCTCCGTAAAAATTGACCAAGTGAAAATTTTTTTACGGGAGAAAAGCCATTGATACCATACAAATGTATTTTGTTCTAAATGTAAAGTTGCAATGTGTACCTTTTGTGTGTTTTTCACACTATGGAGATCAAAATATTGCTCCATCTGTAGTATCCATGTTACAGGATCCTTTCCATCAAAATTCCTCATATCCATTTTTGGAATATGGTGGTTCTTTCCACCAACATTAGATTTTATGAAATCATGATTAAAATTTATTTTGTTCTCATCATGAGTTTCCTCTACTATATTTTCACCATTACGAAACATTTCTTGTATCAAATTTGTCAAACCTTCCATGTCTACTTTTAGATCATTCTTCATGTTTTCCATTTTCTCATAGATCTTAGATTCCACGCCTTTCTTCAAACCATCCATCTTAGTTTCCACACCTTTCTTCAAAACTTCCATGTCATTTTTTGTTGCTCTTTGCGAGAGCAAAATTTGTTGCACTTGCTCTTGTAATTTTGATATGGCATGTTTCCATTCTTTGTCTTCATGAGTCATAGCAGAGCCTTCTAAAGGCTTAATGGGTGTTTAATTCTTTTTAGGGGCCATTTTAGAATCCAATATTGATTTCTATTCTACAATATGCCCTTGGAATCAATTCAAATTGATTCTTCAAATAAGACTTATGCAATTCGGGAAAAAACAAATACACACCTTTTACTTGCTTTTGAGTAGCTCTATATTGAGATTGCATTATATATATAATTGCGGATTCTCAATATCTGAAATTTGGCCTTGTATTAGCCCTCTAAATCTTCTTTCAAATGTCACAGGTTTGACCTGATTTGGATTCTTCAAGACAAAGATATGTCCAATCTCCCGCAATGACCCAATTATGGATTGGTTCAGTAGAGCGAACTTATACGACTTGCCACATATTTTTATTTCCTCCTTTGGCTCTGAAATTGATAGAAAAAAAACTAAAGTCTGTTTTCTTGCAGCCAATTTTTACAGCATTCCAATCCAATGCTCAGAGAGATAGTTATGGATATTTTCCCACGATAACCTCTTTGAGATGAAATTCGGGAGCCTGAAAAATACCTAAATTCCACAGATCATATCTCCGAAAATATTGTGAATCAAGCTCTAAAATTTTGCGACGATGTTACTCAGGATTTCAGCTTTGCTCTCCAAAAATTTCAGCTTCTGAATCTTCGCAGAAACAAATTTATAGCGAAAATTTCGTGATGTTCTGTTTAGGTTAAATTCAGGAGCCTGCAAAAAGCCCTAACTTCCACAAATCATATTTCCGAAAATATTGCGAACCAAGCTCTAAAATTTTGCAACAATGTTCCTCAGAAATTCAGCTTGATACTCTAAAACTTTTAGCTTCTGAACCTTCGTATAAAAAAATTTATAGCTAAAATTCCACGATGACTAGTTTGGAGTAGTGAAAACCCTAGAATCCAAACCTCTGATACCAAATGTTGTGAAACCAGCTCCAAAAAGAGAAGAAAAGAAATATCAACGCCTTAGAAATAATACACTTCGAGGGGGTAACCTCCAATACATTACATGAATGAAAAATTCTTGGATGATCTAAATTACAAAACCTCCTTTCTATATATAGGAGTCCATGGGGCCACAATGTAATCCTAGCCGACCTAAAAATAATAATTTAAGGGCATAATAATAACAATATGGGGGTTACAGGGGTACAATAATAACAATAAGGGGGTTACATTAACAACAATAAGGGACTATACTAGTAATATAGGGACCTAACAAAGGGCTTTGAACCACTTTCTGACCTCACCAATGAAACTCTGAGAAAAAAGCCTCATTTTGACATCTTCATGGTCAACCTCCTCCCTGTCTATGAATTCATTAAACTTTTCTACATGCTCGTCAATTGTAATCTCTTCATCACTACCCAAAGTTTTGATTCTAGCAGAATATTTGCTTGGAAGGGGAATAAGGACCACTGAAAGAACAAGAGGGGCATACCTAGCAGGTGCAGCAGGAAGTGGAGGTGGAACATCTCTAGCCATGATTACACGGACTATATTATTTTTATGGACAACAGGTAGAAGAAGAGGCACTGTTAGGAGGTGGTGTGGCTGGTCTTTGTAGTCCAATTACAATTGAACTCCAATCAGGTAAAGGAAAACCGGATTTTCTTCTTAGCAAAATTTCAAATGGATCTAGTTCCTTCAACTTATCTGAAGATTCCCTCTCTAACAATAACTCTGATGTGACTGCCCCCCAGAATTCTTCTTTATCTTTTTGGGTCACTAAGGCCGAGGTATCAATACCTCTTCTTTATAGGTATAAAACAATCTTAGTCAATTATTTTTCATTTTCAAACCTAAACAAGACTTCCTGAATTTTATCATCGTACTTTTTATCTTCGGGACTTCTTAAAACTTTAGAGGACAAGGCTTTTGTGTGTAATGGAGTACCTGATAGTACAAAACTGCCTTGAATGCCTCTGGAAATTGTGTTTGGATTATCCACAATTGTAGGTGGATTTGGGTCAAGATTACTCCTCGTATATCTCTTTTCCGAAGCCACCTTTGAACATAAATATTTTGAATGGAGTTACCAAGGTAGTTGCAGCCTCAAACATATTATAAGCTCTTGCTACCTTCAAGAGTTTAGCTTCAAAATTTTGGGAAAATTATATCTTCAGGCTCCCGGAAGATGCACCGAAATGTTATCACAAAATTATACTTGCTTGGATTCTTATCAAACAACTCAGTGTAACTATTTCAAACCACTTCTAACTAAAGCTTAGCCTCTTCAATTTGAGAGGGCTCTCTCAAGGAGGTTTTATGATATTGAATAATGATAGTACTAGATGACTAACTCTATGGAAATTGTAACTTGGTTTTTATGATTGCGAGTTCAAAAGAATGCAGACTTGCTACCTTTTGCCTTATGGAGTCAAAAATCAGTATTTTCAGTTACAAAGGTTCTTCAACATGGAAGATGAGGCAGATAGAGGTCTTTAACAAAGGCAACTCACACATAAAACATAGGAAAACAAAATCATTTCATCACTAAAGAAAGTCAGAGCATAAAATTATGAATTCTGAGTAATAGATATGAAATCTACTACAAGTGATAAAACATAAAGATATAGATTAGTAGGACATCAAAAACCTCATGAGAATCTCAGGTCTACAAGAAGAATGTCACTTTGTATTACTGATATAGGTCAAATACATAAAGCAACATTTTGGTGCAAATGTTCTTCAACACCCTACTACTTCGATGATTTTCATTTAAATAGAAATTCTTTACAAAAAGGATGATTTGCCTGGTGGCTATATCATCGAATTATCCTATGACACATTTCATAATTGAAAGGCATAACTTCTAACAGAAAACTAACATCTACACCTTAAAGAAACCATCTCCTAATAGGACTCTAACTCCTATTTATTACATTACTCTTATCCTATCTATGAAACAGTTACATGATGGTTAAAAAATAAATATCACATGCTCAAAATACATATGACAGAGTTCATCACCACTCTACATATTTAAAGCCTTCCTAGATCTATGGAACATGACCCTGTTTTTTAGGAATGGATAGTCCTTATCTTCAACAATGTTTTGACTGATGACCTGTCTTCATAGTGCCTCCTTTGAGTCATAAATGTCTGATAATAAGCTCCCTTGACATGCTGGAGGACTCCAGCTGGCCAAAAACTACTTTTAGGATGCTCAAAACCTCCAACAGTTGCTCGCTAGGAAAACAGGACAGTTTCGTAGCGAGTTTTGGTAGCATGGAAAAAGTGGATTTTGCATCCATTTACATCGCTCCTTTGTTATTCCATGATGTTGATCAAATAATGACACATCACCACCATGAATCTCCCTCCTTGAAAACTACTAAAACTGATTTAAAAGCAAAAAGGCTACTACAGGTTTTTTCGTAGCATTTTCCTGTCTTTAAGCCCGAGGAACGTTATGAAATTGTGTAAAACCCCAAAAATTTCCTATTTCAAAATTGTCTTCAAAAACTGACCTCTAGCTACAAAATCTTGATTTTCTGCATGTAATGAGCCTTCTAAGGCATATTCAATCTCAACTTATTGCTCATGTGGTGTTTCCTCCTCATTTATGATCAATTGAGCTATAGGTTCTTCCACCACTGTCATATTTAAACCTTTATTTTCCAGCTCTTCATGAATCGGTTCTAATTTCTCTTGAAGATCTTTCACTTGGTCCTTCAATGTCCTATTCTTAAATTGAAAGTGCAGGTTTACCTTTTTGATGTGCTTGACCTCCCTTCTTAGTGTCTGAGTCCACTTTATTAATTTTTTGTATTGTCCAAGGTCTTTGAAACACTTGTGACTTGATCCTCCCAGATCATCCTCATTTGTTCAAACTAAACCCTTTCAAATCTATTCTTCATTACCTCTTTCCTCAAAACTGATATCGCTTCACCTGCCTCTTTTAACTGTTCCCTAAGGGTTTCAACTTCTAATTTTTCAGAGATTTTCTCTTTACCCTTATTTTGTTTGATGATCAGTTCTTCTTTTGCAGGTGACGAGAGGTTTATGATGCTTAGTGGTGGCTGAGTAGTTTCACTGACCTTCTGAGTCTCTTTGCTGCTTTCCATGACCTTTCTAGCATGTCTAGTCATTGGCTTTCTAGCTTGAAACATGAAACCAACATCATCACCTGCAAACTCTAACTTTTTAGTTGTCTTACCTTTCTTGAGCTTTCTTTCTCCCTCTTCAACATCTTCAGCTTGAACAATGGGAGTTTCTTCAATATCAATTGCATGCAAGATGCACTCTAACTTAGCCTTAACCATTGTTTGGATCATGGTAACACTTTTTCTGCCATGTTTGCTAACTGTTGGCTTATGTTTTTCATGTGTAGCTTTGGGTGTGTCAATCTTCTGCAAAGGCTTTGTCTCCATGCTCACTGGTTCTAACTGATCTGCCATTGTTGGTGATGAAATATCTCTAGGTTTGGGAACTCTTTTAGGAGTGACTACATATACTTAAAAACCACTCATGAATAGAAATGATGTCCAATATTTGCCTAATCTCTTCGACTCCTCTAACACCAAAAACTTAATCAAACCATGGTGAAAAAGAGAATTTTCATTTCCTTCTTTTTTAACTTGGACCTTATCTGACATTTTAGTTAGACTTCTGTATAAGTAAAAGGGCAAGTCAAGAGACCTCTTGCCCAAAAAATGCAGCAAAAGCCTAAGGTGGTAGGAGTAGACCATGTGAAACCTTCCTTCATAGGTGAAGTACTTCTGAATGATCATCAGCATTTTTGAGTAGTTTTTCTTCATGTAGCTCCTTGGGATAGCATTTGTGAGATAAATTTCACTATGCTCTGGTTTGATGAATTCTTTGTAGTCATGCATGGTGAAATTGATGCCTTTAAACCACTGTTCCCATCCTATAGGGATTCCTATTGCTGCTGAAAGACTGTCTGGTGTTACTGTGAAGTTTAGCATTCCCACCTTTGAAGTTGTCCCAGTCAAACTATTAGCAAATTCCTTGGAAACCTGTAGATGAAAACCCTGCAGCCTTTGGCAGAATTGAAAACAACTTGTTCTTCTGAATACCTCCAAGGAAGTTGGGTCTTCATTTAATAAATTTATGTCCATGGGCTCATACCTGTGGCAGTGACCACCTTTGTTGGTTTTCTTCCTTGCAGCCATGGTGACTTTATATCTTCTCAGGCTCACTTGCTCGATGACACCTTCAACCTTTGAATCTGCCAGTAACTTGCTTGGATCGATGAAGCGACTCTCCATAACTTAATAAAATGCAAAGATGAAGTGAAGAATGAAAAAAATACTCAATTGGGTAATGTTTTATTGTTTCTATGACAACTCATGCCTTTATCATGACACATGCATGCTAAAAACAGTAATGATGACCTCAGACATGACCTTTGTACTTTTAAATTTACCCTAGTAGACTTGAATGACATCCACCCTAACTCCTCCAATGATGAACTGAAACTTCACCTTAGGTTTGACAAGACAGACAGGAAAACTATTTTTCAAGCATAGCTAGTTCATTTTCTAACAGTTTTGCTACGAAACGATTAGGCAGTTTTGTAGTGAAAACTGTTGTTTCACAGTGTAAAACGCTACGAAAAGATGTAAAAGTGGCTTAAGTGTCCCTTTTTTAATTTAAATGCTTGGGAAATTAAATCTGACACCTAATGATGACTGATGGGACATGACATGACCTAAATGAAGGTGCGTTTGAACCTTAGGATAGGTTAAATATGTAAAATTTGAAATTTTCCTATATCAACTTGAAAGGCTTAAGGAAACCTTTGACAAATGAAATCTATGACCATGTAAAATAATGTTTCATATTTTTCTGAGTGATAAGAGATTCAAGGGAATTTAATCCCTTCCAGGTGGTCTTCCTATTCTTTGGCATGCATCACAAGATCTACAATACTCCTTTATATCCTTATGCACTATGGGCCACCATAATCCAGCTCTCAAAATATTCTGCACAGTGGCCTTCCCTACATAATGGCCTCCTACAACTCCTCCATGAGCGTCTGCCAATATATGTTTCCTTTCATGCTCAAAGACATATGTCTGCATTATTTCATCTGGTCCCATATTATAAAAATGTCCTGAAATCAATGAAAAATCAATTGCCTTGACTACCAACTCCTTCTTATGCTGCGTAGTGTACTCTGCGGGCGTCATTCCTGTAGCCAAAAACTGAATAATATCCACGAAGTGATCATCTGCAACCCTTATTGGGAATAATTGTGCATTAGGCAGGTTCTCCTCAATGCTCATGGGTTCTTCCCCTCTCTCTATCCTTGAAAAATGATCAGGTCCAACGTTCAATCTCCCTTACTTGACTATAAATTCAAAGTCATACTCCTGAAAAAATAACAACCACCGACATATATTTCCTCCTAAAATAGGGTTATTCACTAAATACTTCAATGTGGAGTGATCAATAAAAAAATTTAAGTGTGCTCCAAAAAAATAGTTCCTAAACTTTTGTAATGCATAAACCATAGCCAACCCCTATCTTTCTATCGTAGAATAATCCTTCTTTGCCTTCGAAAATTTTATTCTTGCAAAAGCTATGGGGTGATCAATATCTCCTTCTCAAGGTTGCGGAAATACTTCACCCAATGCTATGCAAGAGGCATCAACATGTACATCAAATTCCTTATTCTAGTTCGAGAAAACTAGAATAGGCTCAGTTACCATCTTTTCCTTTAGTATGTCAAGGAATTCTTCATCCCAGAAAAAAGTAACATCTTTCTTCAATAGCTTCTCCATCGGCACATTTATCTATGCATATGCCTTTATAAAATTCCTGTAGTAGCTATTGTGTCCAAGTGTCGTGTGCAGTTTCTTCATTGTCTTAGGTGGCTCTAGGTTTACAATAGCAACTATCTTTGCGGGGTCTACCATCAATTCCTGCCTACGAACAACATGCCCTAAAAATATACCAAAAGGTACATAAAAGATGCACTTCTACAAATTCAGTGATATCTGATATTGCCTACAGGTATCCAACATCAATCTCAAGCTTGAAACATGCTTCTTCGGCAATCCAAAAACAACCCAGCCATCAAATTAAACCTCCAAAAATTTGTGTATATGTTCCTTAAAATATGCGACTACAACTCTATAAAATATAACAGGAGGGTTCTTCAATCCAAAAGGCATCACAGTATACTGGTAACAACCCCAATCTGTAAACTAAGCAAAGAAGGGCAATGACATCCACTCTACACTGAAATTAGGTGAGTGAGTGGCTAGTGGTGTGACCTAGGTCTACCGCCCCTCCCTGCTCAACCTCTGAGTACACAGACCTACCCTGTGGCCTCACTTGTCATTGGCCCTGCATGAGTCCCCCCCCCCGAGCCCCCACAATGGATTCTGATGGAGGCCCATTGGATTCATCCTTCAGAGACCTCGTGGCAGGTATCTCTTCCAAAAATGGTGTCTCATTCTTCACTCATTTAACCAATAGCTCAGATTTTTCTCGATTGGATTCTGCATACGCTCGCCCGAACTCTGCAATAGCTAACACTGTCTCATGGAAAGATAATAGAAAATAACCATTGGAACCACCAAGGCTCCCCATTCTACCACAACAGGAGAGAAAGTTGTAGATGAGGAGGCTATTCCTAAAGAAAATTCAACGAAGCAGAATGCATGCCATCCTAAAGCAAAAAAAAACCCAGGAATTAATCATCCAGGATCTTGATGTAGCTGTCTATAGGGATTACATGCAAGAGCATGCAATCATCTACAAATTCATGGGAATCTGGCCTATGGAAAGAGCCCTAAAAGGATGTATCCATTCTAAATGGAACCCAAAGGGAGAAATCGAACTGCAACTTGGATCCAAGGGCTTCTTCATAGTAGTCTTTAGCCTTCTGAAGACCGAAACAGAATATTTGAAGGAGACCCCTGCTTCTTCAATTCAGCAGGCCTCTACATGATGTTCTGGAAGGAAAATTCTACCCTGGAAAAAGAGGATTTCACTAGAGTCCCTGTGTGGATAAGGTTGTACTCTCTTCCCACGGATTACTGGGTGCCCTCTATCATAAAATCCATAGGAGACGAACTAGGAGAATATATAAAGATGTCTGAGGGAACTAGAAGCAGGCACTACATCTCCTATGCAAGATTATGTGCATATATTGACGTCTCGAGAGGTCTACCGGAAGCGATCAAGCTAATCTAATGGGGCGAATTCTGGACACAAAATATTGACTACGAGAAGATACCCTATAGGTGCAGGAAATTCCATGAGCACGGACACCTTTTCCGTGACTTTCCCCAAAACAAAGCTCTAGCACCAGAAGACTAGACCAAAAAGAAGGAAAAGCAGGGATATACAAGGGCAGGAAAAAAAAGAAGACAATATAAAAGAGCATACATAAAAAAATATATGCCCAAGGTCACCCAACAAAACAAGTTTGAAGTTCTAAATACCTTGCAGGAGGAACATGGTTCTCTCAGCACAAGGGAAGAATAATACAGGCAGCGCGAACATCCTACACAAAACAACAACATGGATGTTGAAATCCAAAACTTTAGCATGTCGGTAAGAGAGACAAACCAAGAAGACACAGAAATGGAGCAGGTTCATGAAATACACACACCAGAGGATAATGCGATTGAAGAAGTATTGGTGGGAATAGATCTCCAAAAAATAGCAAAGGAATGGAATAAAAATGGGATAGATGCCATCCCACGGGAGAAAATTAATAAAATCAGAGAGTCATACCTCTTACAAGAGGTAATGAATCGAACCCCCGAGCAAATAACCATGGGAAAAATGGCAGACACTAGTATTCTTGCAAACCTAACTGCAAGGAAATATTTCCCAAAAGGGAAAAATAGAAAAAGAGGTTGAAAGACCTCCAGAAAACTACTTCCAAAGCTAAGAGCTCATCTCATAAAGGAAGGAAAGGTAAGATCCATTACCCTACCCCGCCAAAGTTTATCAATGATTTGAAATTATTGGAACATAAGAGGACTTAACAGTCCCGAAAAGAAAATAATTCTGAAAAATAGATTAATTTCTGATAAGCCAGATATAATGATGCTCCGAGAAACCAAAAGTGACTTGGACAACATGGAATTGATTAAAAAAACCTGCTTCAAAAACAATTATATCCATGTAGCAATATCGTCCACTGGAACAACGGGAGGTCTCACTACCCTATGGAATGATTCTCACTTTGAGCTCTCAGAATCTGCAGCCTCTAGATATGCTCAGACCACTATTTGGAAAACTATCGGTACCTCAGAGAACATCCGTGTAACCAATGTCTATGATACACATACCTCTATAGAAATACTTGAGTGGTTAATTAGTTTGGATAAACATATCAGCTCCTTCCACCATCCCCTCAAAGTCCTAGTGGGTTACTTCAACATGATAGTCAATCTGGGGGAAAAACAAGGTGGTCTAAGGAAGCTGGGAAAATAATCTGGAGCCTTTTGGGCCTTCATTAACGATATAAAGCTCATATATATCCCCACCAAAAATGACACTTTCACCTGGAACAACAGGCGAGGAGGAGACAGGTTAATTGCATCTAGGCTCGACCGATTTATCCTCTCGGATATATCAACTCTTGGGAAACAAAAGCCTACATCTCCCCTCAAGTAGGCTTTGACCACTAGCCCATTACTCTAAGGGTCTAGATTTCTGATGGACCCAGAAGTAAACCCTTCAAATTTGAGGCTCTCTAGTTTGACCACCCATAATTTATGGACAAGATGAGATAATGGTGGGCTACTCCCCAACCCACCCAATGCAACAAATGTACAAATTTCAGCAAAAACTGAAACTTATTAAAAATCAAATCATAATTTGGAATAGGGAAACCTTTGGAAACATCATTTCTGAGAAGAAACTACTGGAACTCAAATTAGAGGCCTTGCAACAACAAATCATTAATAGTGGCGTGAATGAGAAGAGGAAGCAAGAGGAGATACAACTACAAAAAATCTGGGAAGAAAGGGTATCCCAAGAGGAAAAACTATGGCATCAAAAATCTGGTATAAATTGGTTGAATTGTGGGGAGAAGAATATTTCCTTCTTCCATCGCCCTATGATCCAACACAGAAGGTACAAAAAAATCGTAAGCCTCAAGACCATGCAGGGAAACATCATCAATACTCATAAATATTTGGAAGAAGAACTCAATCAATACTTTTGTGATCTCCTCACTAAAACCAACAATGCAAGGGAGGATGCTATAAAGAAAATTACAGATAACATCCCACATATTCTCACAAAGGAGCACGATCAAATGTTGATCAAAAAGGTTTCTCTCCAAGAGGTCGAGGAGGTTGTCATGACCATGCCTAATGAGAGAGCACCCAGACCGGATGGTTTCACTATTGACTTATTTAAAGCTTGCTAGCCTATTTTAAAGGATGAGGTTCATGACCTTATGAAAGAATCCTAAATCCAAAAGTCAGTCTTAAAAGCACTAAATGCCACTTTTCTCACTTTGATCCCGAAATCTGACAAGGTCGGATCCCATGATCAATTCAGACCCATTGCGTTATATAACTTCATCTACAAAATAATTTTCAAGGTACTCGCTAACAAAATAAAAAAAATCTTACCCCTCCTCAACTCTCCTCGACAAACGGGCTATGTTGAAGGCATACAAATCATGGATAGCATAATTCTCTCTTAGGAAATCATTCACTCTCTCAAAGAGAAAAATAAACTAGGAATTATCATACAGATGGATATGTCCAAGGCCTTCGACAAAATTAGTTGGGTATACATCAGGGTTGTGATGAAAGATTTCATATTCAACAAGTACTACATTAAATGGATCATGGCCATGGTCTCCAGAGCACTCTTCTCCATTCTTCTAAATGGCTCCCCCTCACCCATTCTTAATCCTACCTGAGGTATAAGGCAAGGAGACCCCATCTCCCCTTCCTCTTTTTCCTTATGGCTGAGGGCCTCAGTCGATCTATTATGGCGGCTTCCTTAAGTGGTAGCATGGCTGACATCAAATTATACAACTACACTCCTCCCTCCATCCATCAAAATTTCGTTGATGGCACCTTGCTAATGGGCACCCCCTCTGTAAAATAATCCCTAGCCTTCAAATCCATCCTCGCAGATTACACTGAAGCCTATGGCACCTCCATCAATGTGACCAAATCCAAACTTTTCTTCATGAACACCTCTTTACCAATCCAATTACATATTGAAAATATTTTGGAATTCAAGCTCAACTCCTTTCCTTCAAAATACTTGGGAGTTCCCCCCACTGACAAACCTCTTGCCAAATCAAATTGGGAAAATATTATAACCAAACTAAAGAAAAATCTGGCCAATTGGACCTTCTGCGCTTTAAACCTTGTTGGTCACTTAGTTCTTGTAGAAACTTCTTTGCAATCCATTCCCCTTTACCAATACCCTACCATGGCTACCCCCAAATCCATCTCCTATCAACTCAAGACTATCCAAAGAAACTTTCTTTGGAAATGAAAAAAATTAAAAGGCAAATTGGAATTGGTAGCTTGGGACAAATTATGTAAGTCCAAGCAAGAAAGAGGACTAGGACTAAGAGACCTAGACCTGATCGGAAAAGCTTCAGGAGCCAAAACATGGTGGTGTTGGATCATAAACTCGCAAACCCCGTGGGCAGCTTTGTGGAAAGCTAAATATGCTCCATCCCACCAATATGACACTCTCATCTCTTTAAGTAGTACAATCAAAGGCTCTGGACTATGGAACCATGCTTGGGCGAACAAAGAAATTATCCAAAACCACTGCTTCTGGGAACTCGGAAACGGAGAGACAACCCTGTTCTAGGACGATGAATGGTAGCAAAGCCCCAGACTAATTCAAGAGCAGTATAGAAAAATTAAAATACAGATGGAAAACAAAAAAAATTGTTTTTAAAAGACAACTGGAGGAACAAAAATGACAACAGAGGTTGGAGATAATGGCTGGAATCCTCTGAGTGGGATCACTAGGACTATCCCCTAGCCTGGAAAAATCTCAAAGAAGAGTTAGACAAAATATTGATTCAAAAGGATGGCGAGAACAATAAGCTAATATGGGGTAAAAATGCAACTAGCCACTTCAATATCAAAGAGGCTTATGGATATTTGGCCTCTTTCAACCCCATTCCACTGGACAGGAAATGGAAAAATATATGGAATCGCACACAGTGGCCCAAAATCTCAATTTTCCTATGGCTAATCATGCACAACAAAATTCTGACCTGGGACCACCTGCTCAAGAAGGGCTTCATTGGACCCTCCATCTGCATTCTTTGCAAGAATGAGGAAGAAAATCCCAACCATCTACTAAATGAGTGTCCCTTTGCTTCCAACATCTCAATATGGGCCTACCTGGTCTTCAGATTCATTAACAAGGACCCCTCCTCTATTCTTCTCTCTTTGAAGCAATGGTGCTCTTCCTTCTCTTCCAATCCATTGATCAATTAGGCATGGAATCTCCTTCCAAGCATCATCTGCTAGTCCTTATGGAAAGAACAAAATACCAGAATCTTTAGAGACCAACATAAAAAGGAGGAACAAATCATCTCTACCATCAAACATACCCTCCAAGAAATGGTTTCCATCTCCAAGCTGCTTGATCCCACTAATCCCCCCACTCAGGAGGACCTTCCCATACTGTCCCTGTTAGACCTATCCATCTCTGTCCCCCCCTTGACCTCTCACCTCCCCTCCGCTCAAACCTCTATTCCCAAATGTAAACCTCTAGAACCTAATTTCTTCAAGCTAAATTATGATGGAGCAGCGAAAGAAAACCCTGGAAAAGCTAGTTTTGGAGGAGCATTCAGAAACCACACAGGGCAGATTATATGGATCTATTGTGATATTCCAAAATAGGAAAAGTAGCAATATAACACATAAAAATGGAAATAACAGTGAATAATACTACATCAAGATATGAGACCAATATGAATCCATTATATTAATCATATAAGCAAAAAATAAGTACAAAATACTAAGGCACAAATCATATGATATAGGAAAACAAGCCTCCAATGTTTAAACACTCTCAAAGTGAGATGTTGCTACTACACAAAATGTCGGAGAGCTACTATAGCATTGTAATAGTTAACATAGATGTAGCTGGAAACATACAATGATATAAAATAACTAATATATGCCTCAAGAGATGTTAGACATAAAGATCAAGGCTCTATATCACCTTTCCAAGAAAACCCAAGAGGGTTTCCAGAAATACACCATAAATACAAATGGTGAACTACAATCCTAGGGATGAATATTCACTGCAAATGAATAGCTGGGAAGATATGGTTGAAGCTTATGTAGAAATAATAGAATCTCCTCCCAATATATTCTCCAGGTGAAAGGTTGATCCCTTCACTAGAAATCTAACTCCCCAAACAATGCACTAAAACCACCCCTGAAATTGCTCCCTGAAATAACACAGTCTAAGACTGAAATTGCACTATAGGGGATGGTGATGGATTGGCCTAGTGCCAAAATTTAAAATTAATCTTAAGGACCTTCCTTGCTGTCCTCCCAAAGGAAAGAATGCTTCCTTCACTGAAAACAAGCTCAAAAATTGCCCTGTCAAACCCTCCACTACTGCAACCCTGCAACACAGCACAACCCTGGTAGAAATTGCATTGTAGAAGAAAGATGTAGCTTGGCCTGATGCTGGAATGTTGAAATTTAGCTCAATGACCTCTCCTGAGTGGGCACTCTAAGTCCCCTGAGGATGAGGGTGGGATTCCCACTCGAGAACACCCTTGTGCTAAATAACACTGTTATATCTGCTAAACAGCTGAAGAGAGAAACAAGTCATAATAGACCATAAACAAAATAATACTCAACATGCCTTCCATGGCTGCCTTCCCCTTCCTTATATTCATAGTGAGCCTCCTCACCCTGGGCCCCACTCATTAAAGCCACTACTTCCATGCAAAGACTCTCCCTCCAAAACTGCGTTGTCTCTCATTGATTATCCACTCCCTCCATACCAGCGTTATTAATTTGGTCAAACTTGACCCTATCAACATGCTTCATCCTCTATTCACACATAAGGGTGCTTTATCTAGCTGATTTGAAGCTCCTTATTCAGAATAGGAGTGATTTTATTCATGCTAAGGAGCTTTATGGTTCTCCCTACCCTCTTATTATTCTAACTAAGAAGAAAAAACAAAATTTAATATTACAACTAACTGAAAGATAATTGTGAATATTACATTCCTCCCCTCCCAAATGTTGCTTGTCCTCAAGCAACTGTAAAGGTGAGTGCTGCAAAACTTCTCCTCCTTCCCTTGTGACACCTCCATGTGATAGACTCTCCTCATGAACCAAGTGTCTCCCAATCAATCCATCCATGAAATTATCCTTCCAAGTGATCATAAGATGCATCTCCCTAGTGCTCAAGTTAACCAAATAGCTCATCCCATAAGGAAACAAGAGGTTTAACATAGCAATCATGTGTTTCCCAATGTTCTCCCTAAAGCATGAATCATAATAAATGTGGAGAATCTCACTCCCAATGGGCACATCCAATCCATGTGTCACCCCTTCAATGATGCCCACAACAATGATAAGAACATCATCAACATATGGGATCATAATCAAAGTCATACTAGCTACCATATGTAACACCAGAGAAGGATAATGGTCCCTCAAGTGAAACCAACGAAGTTTTACTCCTAACTGCCTCAAAATATGATATGATGAGTGGTTTCCCAACCACTTTCTTGCTGTCCCAATCCTCTCGCATGTTTGGAGAAGGTGAATGATGTGTGGTGTCAATTGAGCACACCCTAAATAATTATCGTCTCCCCAAAATCTCTTAGGGAGTGGCCATCATCGTCACTGCTTATGGCTCCAAGTAGATCATGCAGTCTGAAGAAAAGAGTGCCCCATTTTGGAGCAATATGTACATGAATGACAAAGGAATACATGCACTCAGTTAGTGAATCATTATGCACAAAAACACAATCCTTACCATGTACCTTGAACAAGCTGGTGAAGTGCTCATAGATGAGCCTTCTCTCATTCCCAATGAGAAAGGAAACGGCTATGATAACTCTACCAAAGAGTTATGTCTCTCCTCAATCTCTAAAAATTCCATGCATCTTCTCATATGCTGATGTATCTCCTCTTTGAAGCCTCCCAAAGTGAATCCCTCCATGATAGTATGATATTCCCGCATGAAATCAATGTGGTTGGAGAGAAAATACTCATATGTTGCATGTAGTACCTTCTCCTTGAGCTTAGAGGCTCTATTCAAGAATATCCTACTATGATAACAAATGGCCCCATCTATCACTGTATATCTCCTATTTGATAACTAGCCATCAAGTAGCCTACATGAAAAGAGATCCTTGGAGTATTCCACCAACAACTGGGATCCAATAAGGATCAATAATCAATAATGACAACGTTGTTGATCTACAATGTAAAGCACCTGTCATGTTGCTGCCCTCTTCTTTGACATCTCCCATGCCAAAGTCATATGTCGGGATACTGCTATCCTACCTCTGCTACTCCTCCTGTAGCTTCTCATGCTCAAGTAAAGGTTGAAGTTTTTGGAGGTTAGCCTTCCATGGGAAGCTATCACCTATCCAAAACCTTCTGATTTTGGCCAATGTATGCATGAGTGGCCACCATCCTCTACCATGTGTGGAATATTCCTCCCTATGTGGAAGTATCTTCTGGTTCTCAAAATCCATGGAGTGGTCTCCTTGCACCATGATGGTGCCATCCTCCATCCCTGAAACACCTTCTCTCAGCGTAAGATGTTTGGTGAGATTGGGTAATACTGATATTGGGAGAATGTCTCCCTCCTCCTTGAGCCTACCCAAGACTCTTTTCACTACACCAAGTCCTCCCAAGGTTCTCACCCCTCCTGGATCTATGAGTGGTGCAACCTGTTGTGAGACATATCTCATCAACTCCTGGTTTGGTGGTCTCCCAGGTGGAATGTCTCTAAACAGTAATGTATCATGGGCCAAAGTTGATTGCATAACTGAATGGAATGTTAGGTCCTAGCTTCCACTGTGAAAATCCATCTCTATTTTCTATGTGGAAACTATCTGCTAGGGATAAGTGTGCATGCCCCTAATCATATGATGCTTACCACTCTTTTTATCTATCCACTCCATCTATAAAGTCTCCCAATCTGTGGTGACCTTCCCCAAAGTAATCAACCACTGCACACCCAATATCACATTAGTGTCAGGTATGTCAACCACAAATAAGTGACCAGTCAAGGTATATTTCCCCATGGTGACAGATAATGATGGAACATAATGCATGCACTGCATGGTTCTAGCTCCTGGGACCAAAATTGAAAACCCCTCAAAGTCATCAGTTGGTATTGCCCTCCTCTGCACTAATTAGGCATCAATAAAGTTGTGGGTAGCCCCACTGTCAATCAACACTAATACCTTCTGATCCTGAATGGAACCTCGAACTCTCAAGGTCAAGTACTTGGGTACTCCCCTCAATGATGCAAGGGCCCCTCCAATTGGAGAAAATGCCTCATTCCCACCTCCTGGTGATGGTGGATCCTCTCCTGTTATCCCAATGTTGTGACCTCCTTCTGGTTCCTCCTCTTCCTCCTCTTCATCATCAGAGAATACCTCTATATAGTGTGCCTTCCCTACTGCACATCTATGTCCTGATGCCCATGATTCTTGGCATGTGAAGCAAAGCTTCCTTCTCCTCAATTCTCTTTGGACATCATCACTAAGAGGTACTTTTTTTTGGCTCTCTTTTCAAAGAGGAGCCTTCACATCTTTTCCCTTTGATGGAAAAGTGGGATTTTGATAAAATGGTGCCTTTTCTCTAGGCAAAGCATCTTGTAGATCTCTATCCCTTTCAACAACATCTTGAAGGGTAGTTGGTTTGGTTGACTTAACCAACCCATGTAGAGGTTTTGATAGCCCATCAATACACATATAGACCATCCTAGCTATAGATAAATCAGGAACCATAACAAAAAGTTTTAGAAATTCAGAAATGTAGGTTTCTATATTACCTGACTGTTTGAGCTTAGCTATATCAATGAAAGGTGCCTCTGAGTCTCTTCTATCAAACCTCTCCACCAACCTCCTAGTGAAATATGAATATGCAGTCACATTGGCATGCCCAAATGTAGAAAGACCATGAAACCACCAATCATGTGCCTCACCCTCAAGGTGAAGCACTGCTATTTTGATGGCTTCCATCTCTCGTACTTGGTTCAACTAGAAATAGATGTCTAGCTTCTCTACCCAAGATTTGGCTATGAGTTTGGATGACCCATCAAAAGTGGGTAAGAATAATCTACCCATAGTCCGGTGAAGATCATTGTTTTGTGTGAATCCTCCACCTCTATTGAGATGTCGGGGTCTCCTATTGTCCTTGATCCGAAAAAACTCTTGAAAGCTCAAATGATCCTTGAATATTTGAGATTGATATTCATACTCAAGAAAATAATCTTCAAGAGTGTCTTTTTCTTGAAACCCTCCATTTCCCACTGCTAAAAATGTAGGCATAGTAGAGAATTGGGAAACCTGCTACTTCACTGGTTGATCATGCCAGTGATGTGAAATGTTGGAGCCTTCTCCATGTAGAAACCCTTTAGGGGATTCTTTGTGCCTATCCATCCTCATCTCCTTGATTTCTCTTGCAATATCTTGCATGGTTTGAAGAAGAAGCTTAGGGAACCCCTTGTCATCCTCCTATCATAATATGGGAGTTTTGTCCTTGTATTCTCTATCATATGAATAATCATATCTCTAGTTTCTTCTGAGATATCATTTCTCTCTATTTGTGAAAGGATCTCCCTCTTTTGATGACATATTGGCTGAAAAGGCACAGGCTGAGCCAAGATTATGCTCTAATACCACTGTAATATTCCAAAATAGGAAAAGCGGCAATATAGCACATAAAAATGGAAATAACAGTGAATAATATTACATAAATATATGAGACCAATATGGAGCCATTATATTAATCATATCAGCAGCAAATAAATACAAAATACTGAGGCACAAATCATATGATATAGGCAAACAAGCCTCCAATGATCAAACACTCTCAAAGTGAGATCTTGCTACTATACAAAATGTCGGAGAGCTGCTACAATGTAGTCATAGTGAACATAGTTGTAGCTGGAAACATACAATGATATAAAATAACTAATATATACCTCAAGAGAAGCTAGACATAAAGATCAAGGCTTTATATCACCTTTCCAAGACAACCCAAGAATGTTTCCGGAAAAAACACCAAAAATAAAAATGGTGAACTACAACCTTAGGGATTAAGATTAACTCCAAATGAATAGATGGGAAGATATGGTTGAAGCTGATGTAGAAAGAATATAATCTCATCCCAATAGATTCTCCAGGTGAAAGGCCGATCCCTTCACTGGAAATCTAACTCCCCAAATGGTGCACTGAAACCACCCCTGCAACTGCTCCTTGAAATAATGCAGTCTAAGATTGAAACTATGCTATAGGGGGTGGTGATGGCTTGGACTGGTGCAAAAATATGAAATTAATCCCAAGGACCTTCCTTGATGGCCTCCCAATGGAAATAATGCTTCCTCCACTGAAAACAATCTCAGAAACGACCCTGTCAAACCCTCCACTGCTGTAACCATGCAACACAACACAACCTTAGCAAAAACTGCGTTGTAGAAGAAATTTGTAGCTTGGCCTAATGCTGTAATATAGAAATGAAGCTCAATGACCTCTCTTGAGTGGGCACTCGAAGTCCCTCAAGGATGAGGGTGGGATTTCCGCTCGGGAACACCCTTGTGCTAAATAGCACTGATGTCTCCGCTAAACAGCTAAAGAGAGAAACAAGTCATAACAAACCATAAACAAAAAAAAATACTCAACATGCCTTCCATGGCTACATTCCCCTTCCTTATATGCATAGTGAGCCTCCTCACCTTGGGCCCCACTCATTACAGCCACTACTTTCATGCAAAGACTCTCCCTCCAAAATTGCACTGTCTCTCATTGATTATCCACTCCCTCCATACCAACATTGTTGATTTGGTCAAGCTTGACCCTATCAACTTGCTTCATCCCCTATTCACACATAAGGGTGCTTCATCTAGCTGATTTGAAGCTCTTTATTCGCACTAGGAATGATTTTATTCCTTCTAAGGAGATTTATGGGTCTCCCTACCCTCTTATTCTTCTAACTAAGAAGCAAAAAAAAAATTTAATATTCCAACTAGCTGAAAGCTAATTGGGAATATTACATCTATAATGGAAATCTTGGTCACAACACCAAAAACACCACGAAGTTACAAGAACTCGAACATGGTTTGGTAATTTATAGAGAACAAAACTTCTGGCCACTAATTGTAGAAGGTGATTCGATGATCGCTACCAAAGACTGTAAAAAGCTTCAATAAGGCAAAACCACCTTCCAAGTCTCGGATAATTGGAGACTTAGAAAAATCCTCCACAGGATAAAGCTCCACATTAACCGAGCCAAAGGAGTTTCTTTCCATTTTGTAAGGCATAAATCCAACTAAATGGTAGACACGCTGGAAAATGCAGGCATTCGCAGTAATCTTCATGTCCTCTCCACAGCCTGGGAATATTTTTCACATACGGAAGTCAGGGAGGCATGCTTAAACATAATGAACAAGGAATGACAAACTAACATAGCCAATCAAATTGACAGTACACTCCACCATCAAAACCATAATTATTTGGATCATCCATCACTCTGATCCCTACAACCTCAATACTATCGCTCTGATATTTACCTCTATCAGCTACCCTTCGGACTTCTCACAGTCAAGGAGAACCTACTATAATTACTCCTATCAACTCTCGGAATGCCAGCCCATCATTTCTCTCCCCCTCACATCTCATCAGTTCCTTCCATCTTCTGGCTATGTAAACCTAACCCTCATCTCAATCGCCTCATCCTTCTGTGATCTCTCTGGCCTTCATTTCTGATTCCCTTTCCCCTTGTCGCCCCGTCTCAATTCTTCCCCCTTCTCTATTTCCCTCAGCCCACCTATCTAATATATCTCGACTTCTTTTTCCTTCATCTCCATTCATCGATTATGGCTCTCCTTCGCTCCAATTCATCCACTCAAGCAAGGCGCAGCAGAGGCCGTGGCTCACGCTGGACCACTCCAAATAGACCTCCCACCATGTGAGTGGAATTAGTGGTAAGGAATGTTGCTCTATTTTATGAAAAGAAAACCATTCGATCTGCCAAAGATCAAATTGAGAAGCTAGAAGATAGGGTCCAGGAGGTACGTGGGAGAGTTACCACAGAGGAAGTTGATGAGGCATTTAACTGGATCCACGATCCATGTTTAAATCGAGCAAGAGAAAAACTATTCATCAAAGCCATCGAGCTAAATTGGCAAACAAAGAATCTCCTGGCTATGGCCCTACAAGAACAGAGGGACAACAACAATGTCCTAGAAAAAAATATTGATGTTCTAACTGAAAAATTTGTAATTTATGTGGGTGATGTTCATCATCACAGATTTATTGAGAAAAAATTCCTCCTATTACACCCTCCTCAAGCACCGCATAGCCATTTGTCAAAACAATCTGCAACTCAAAGAAGAATCAGGTAGTCCCTCTACCAACAGGCCTTCCATGAGCAGTATAGCCTTGCATGTGCGGGACCCTCTTTTAGTGGCAAAGATCAGTTCTCTTCAGACTATGGAAACACTCTAGAGCACCCTATTAGAATCGACGACCACTTGGGGGATTATCTAGACTAACTCGACCCTTCTCTGCTAAATCTTACAAATCCAATGCTAAATTTCAAAAGCAAGGCAGATATGCCTTTTTTCTTGGAGTTGTGTCTCCATTTTTTCTATTTCAGTCTTTTCCCCCTCTATACTCTCCCTTGTAAAATCACTCTCAGAGGGAAAAATGCAGTCCAAAGCTGTGGGCTTCACAAAGACTTTCGGCGTTGAATATCCTCTCATGCTAGTATTTCTTTGAAATTTAATATAATATCTGGTTTCCTTTGTTAATATATCTTTTTAAATTACAAAAAAAAAACCCCACTCTGTAGTGAAAGTTGTCTTACGTCGATCTTCTGACGCAATCCTGATCTGATGGTATCCTGAAAACCCATTTGTGAAAGAGTAAGTCTCAGGTCCTCCTACATTTTCCAACACTTCATCAGTGAATGGTGTGGGAAAAGGGTCATGTACACATTCATCATTCAATTTCCTCAGTCCACACATATTCCGATCTCATCCTTTTTCTTCTTTTCTTGAACTACAATAGGGATGACCCATTCAGATTCTTCGACCAGTTCAATGGTCCCTGCCTTGATCATATTTTCTAGCTCTGCCTTTACTTTTTCCTTGTATTTTGGGTTAACTCAATAGGGCCTTTTATTTACCGGCTTCACATCTGGCTTCAGAGTAATCCTCATAACTCCTAGGTCTCCTATTATATCTTTCAACTTGGAAAAATTCATGGGGAAGAGCTCTTGATACTCATGAAACAACTCTGCAAGTTTTCTAACTGTGTCTTTATCCAAATAATCTCCAATTAGTGAAAATTTTGGCTCTTCTTCTTACCCAATTTTCACCTTCTTTGTCTTCACAGGTTGCGTTATGTCAGGGATTTCTGGCTCTGATCCAACAACTTTGCGATGTCCTTTTTGACTCTCGGATATCAATATTATGTGGATCCTCATCATCCTCTTCCATTATCACATTATATCATTCCAATGTGTGCTACAACTACGCAGCCCAATCAAGTTGCATCCAAGTTAGCGCAATTGTAGTCTTAAAAATATATGCTCTTACTTCCTGAAGGGCTTCATCAATGCATTGACATTCATACTCAAAACTAAATTTCAGTAGGAACCCTTCAACCAAATCTACCCAACTCGTCATTCCATGGCGCAACTCTATCTCAAGCTACCAATTCATAGGTATCAGGTCCAATATGTGAAAAATTATATGTACCCACTCTGGCTCTGGATCTTTGCCCCAAACTGAAGTCCAATGAGACATTAGATCCCGAGGATCATCCTATCCATCATATTTTTTTTTTATTCTGGTATTTACTTGGCCAAATATAATCGTCATCAATCTGTGATACTCTTTCGAACCTTCGATATTTTATTTATGAGTACCCCACCATCTAGCAGGTGTAGATATGAGGGCTACAACTAATTCTTGGAACCTTTGTTCTTCTAGAACCTCTTTTTCAAATTTATCAAGAAAAATACTAACATCTCCTGTCCCATCATAATAAGGAAAATTACAGACCTCTGAATTTATGCAGCGAAGTGATCTTCTAATTTTGTTACATCATCTTGTAGAGACTTCATGAAATCTATTATGCTAACTTTCCAGTTCTTCGTTAGAGTCTAAAATACAGGAACTGTCCTACTCCCAACTTATCCTTCCATCTATAGTGGTATTAATCCTTTATTCCTCCTTAGCTATTATCTTTTAGATATTTTCAATGTTGGCATCACTATACTCATCACAAAGAGTCTCCGTATATCGTGCTCCTTCTGATGGGTCTAAAGGAGCAATGACCCACAGATCACCCTTTTCAAACACCATCTGTCTCCTTTTCAGATTGATTATTGCGTCAGTATCAAAAGCCCAATCCAATCCAAGAAGCGCTGGATATGTATTGCTATCATCTACAATATCAATTACTTCAAAATATTCAACAATGTGCACTCCTTCAATATCTACTACAGCTCCAGATAGCCTTCCCATAGGGATGATATTTTTTTGGTTGGCCATTCTCAACTGGATCGACAACAATTTAAACCTAGAATTTCCCATTCGCTCTCAAGTTTTCTTAGGTAATACATTGGCATCAAATCCTAAATCCAGGATTACCTGATCTATGTCATATTCTTCGATCTGCATAGTTAGTCTCATCTCCCTTCTTGTTCTCTTCTTCGATCCAACATGTTGACTATGTGTGACGCATTTCGTGGTTCTTCCTTACCAACGTAGGACTCTATCACCTCTTGGAGTCCTTAAACAACCTTTTTATCTCGCAATAGCTTCATGCAACTCTGCAAAAATTATTTTAATATAGCTGGATCAAATTATTTCAGCCAAGTAGTTACTCTGGCGATGTCCTTCTTTGGTATCAACTTCTATTGTGGCTTCATGGTAGATGTCAAAGCTCCCAGATCCATGAAAATTCGCTTCACCTCCAAGAATGATTCTTTTTTTGCCTGAATACTGAACCAATGGGCTCTTTCTATAGTCTTCCTAACCCATGTGTCTTCCATCGTCTTCTTACCTTCAGTTATATCATATCCTGTTGTAATATCCCCAGTTTGCTATACTTTTAATTTGACAATTGAACAAATCCAAAGGGGTAAAGTGAACCCCAATGGAAAACTATTATGTGGATTTATTTTATTATTTTAATTTAATAAAATAAAATGGAAAACTATGTGTGCAATGACTAGATTGAGATTTGATATTTGAAAACCCAATCCATGAGGATGGATAAGGTTGTAAGACTTTCCCAAACTTCCAGAAATCCTTGGAAGGAATAAAGTAAGATACTAAAATTATATTTGGAGATAAATATATAATTACCCCAATAAAGAGGAAATTATTGGGAAGAGGTGGAATAAAGCTGAAAAAGAGGAAAACCCATCTTTAAAAGTACCTTTGTGGAAGAAACAAAGGGAAAACCTAGGCAAACAGGAATACAACATCCTGAATTAACTAGTCGCAGTTAAGGGAAACATGTTGGGGAAAGCAAAGCTTCAATAAGATTTTTCAGGATAGATAAGGGGTTGTCTATCGTTGGAGCAAAGGATCTCTACTCGGGGGTGAGATGTGGAGAAAGAGCTCTAAGGTTGGGAGAAAACTAGTCAAACCTAAGAGGTATGCACATTAGTTAGAATGGATTTTGGGAATAATTGTTGAGGCTGTGATGAATTTCTGAGATGGAACAAATAGTCAGTTTAATCTGACAAATTCTAAATTTAAATCTGAGTTTAGAATTTGACAAGTTAGGAATTACAAGTATCTGTATGGGTCTATACATTTAAAAAAAATAACTATAAGAGAAATATTCAAGTCTGTATGGTTGTACAGGCATATACTATAGAAGCCCAAATCTCAGAATGTCTAAACCCAATGTTGGATCTAGACTTGAGATTGGGTACCTCAGAGAAAACTATCAGTTCAATAAATTAATTTTTGTATTATGTTGTTAGCTAAGTGTATAGTTTACTGATAAATAAAACCTAGCCAGAAATTTATAAGTAGAAAAGATTTATCTAGATACTTATAACTAAATATATACAGTACTATCCTTGTACATAATTTGGTGCTGGGTAGAGAAAAATAAACTAGATCTGAAGTTGTTGGAGACCTACAGAAAACTGAACTGTATCACTAAAAGTACATACATATAAAAACTCAGATATTGAACAATTCAATAGATGCTTTATTATTCTCACAGGAAATTCCACATATAGTTGAGAATAGATAGGAATAAACTGTATAAATTTAGATATGGTATACAAATACTAATCTAAGTGGGAACCTTACCACAACATGGTGAGATAAAGACTATAAGACATAGTATACTTTGTCACTATACAAATGGAATGGAAACAAACAAAAGAAGATTGTTTCAGAAAAGTGTATACCTACATAGAAAACTGTAGGGTTATTCCGTAAGAGATTAAATCTATTCCTACTCTCTATGTATACATAACAAATAAATAATGATTGTCTTTAGGCTACTATCCAGATTAACGAAGATATAAAAATATATATCGGTATGGGAAGTATATGTTTTTGCACATCAGAACTATATTCCTATATCAGAAGCTATTATAAAATACATATTTGTTACACAGAGATATCATTGCGTTGGAAACAAAAAATAAAATTGGATTTCGTTATTTTCAAATAAAAAAAACAAGGAGTTATAAAACTAGATATTGTAGAACGAAGATCCTTAACATCTTTGTTGGCAGATATAGTGCAGTAATTTAATAATAATAACTGTTAACTTAGCTAATACAATAATATAAAATGTGTAAATACATAGAGTTTTGAATAATTAATTTTACTCGGTATGTAACCAAAAATATTACCGGAGCGAACGTTGTTTCCTAAATGGTAAATTGTGAAGTCCCTTGGAAAGTTCATGTAGAGATGGCATGGTGGAAACCCGATGGGATGGTAACAACCTGAACATGAACGATCCTACTATCAAAAATCAAATAGAAACGATAGAAGACAATTATCAGTCCAGAGGTAGGGGTCCCACCTAAAAAAGTTAGAAACATATGTTAGTTCCAGGTTATGGTTGAAAAACACATATACTAAAAAAAAAAAATTTAATGTCAAGAGATTAAATGATTCCCTCGGTGGGCAGAGTAATATGCTACTGGAAAGTTAAAAAGGAAAAAAACAAAAGAGAACTGTTGAAATGACTTTTATAAATTCATATGACAGAAATTCTTGCATGTATCACTCGAAATTATGGTTACTTCAAAACCATTTATTGAAAGGATATAAATTAGGTATTCCAGAGTACGATACAAGGAGACCCAAATACACATATATAAAAATCATTTCAGGAGCAATTGAGACACAATCTTAGTAAATAAAATTACCAAAGAGGTGTAATTTACGAAAGTAAGAATGGGAACCATTGTCCAGATAGTTGCTTGAATCGTAAATCGATTTTTAGGAATTCGACGTAAAATTTTATTCCGCAAGCCTGAACATCTTTCCCATCTACAATAGAGTCGATTTACAATTTTATCTACAGTTTGGGGGAAAACACACAATGTGAGAAATAAATTTATGAAGACAGAGCCATTCGTAAGCATATATCGATCATTCCATTCTAAGGACAGGTATGAAAAATAAATAAAACCCCATAATTCTAAGAATTGAGATTACAAATATTCTAATGGAGTAATATTAGAGATTTTTTAGAAATTGCAACTCAGTACAAAAGTGACAAAGCTGGAATTCCAGTAAGGTAGAATTCACTTCCAAAAATTAAACATAGAGAATTCTTTCTCAAGAGTTAAATGCAGAGAAGGGTTAAACAAGAGACAAAAATCATTGAAATGTAGAATGAAAAGTAGAAAAAAATGTAATGACAGTAGAGAGTATTGTCTATACCATAAAGAAATTCTGCCAATAAAATCTACATAACTTTCCTTCGGCATTTCAACAACAGAAAAACAAACGAGAAATCATAGTCGGGAAATAAATACCGATACCAATGTATCCATAAAAGGGAACACAGATATAGCTATTGTACCTGGTGAAAACATGGAGAACGTCCACCACATAAACTCAAAAGTTGCAGTCGTGAAATGAACTAGGGTTCTTAGCCATAATGGAACCGAATAGTAGTAACATATTTGGACAGGAAGAAATGAAATTGCAGAGTTAAGAATAAACGTTTTAATAAACAAGGATAACCTTACAGAGAAAATGGGACGTCTTCAAATCCTGAGCTTTTTATTAACATAAAAAATACCCTAAAAATGTATGATATCAAGAGCATCAAAGTGTCGCGCATCCAAGGAGGACAACGAGTCTCCCACGCATTACATCTGTGGGGTACAAGCCATGTGATATCGTCCTTGCAAAGTTAATGCATTCAACATTACAAGAAATTTTACGGCAATTTAATCATAGTTAATTGTTGAATAGACCAAGACCAATAAACCAGATTCGGTAGTGTACCCTAAGGTGAATTTAATATAATAAATATTGTAGTAGTATTAATAATACGAATCACTGGCAGGTAAACCAAATCTCACTAAAATATTTCCTTCGGAATTGTATTGAAAACTTGAGGTTTGTAGTCTAGAGTTAGTGATATTCCACGTAATAGGAGTTGTAAGGGTTGTGAATGACATTTATGATTAAAACAATCATTTTCCAGGATTATTCAAATAGAGTAATTGGGGTTTAAATTAAAGTATTTAATCTATAAGAAAAGTGAATAAGACATCCCACGTTAAAGGTTTTGAATTTAGTCACTGTGTAAACAACATATAAGGACTAAATCAAATGTTTTAAGTTTAGCCTATGAACTTATAAAGTGGGAAAAAGATTTTGCATGAGGAAGAAGTGATTCCCTTGTTTTAATGTTAAAATATATTCGAGTGGATATGCAAGCTCTGTCCCATAAATAAAGAGGAATTAATATAAGTAGGTAGGACAAATGTATTCATGCTCTTCTGCCCATTATGGAAATATTTAACACTACGTATATATGACTATTATACTTATAAGTAGAAGAACATCCATGGTATATATAGAGTTTTTTTGTAGTGTAAATAAAGACAAGGTATTTGAGGATGGGAGAAAATGTAGTTGGACAAATTTATAAGTAGAATTCTAACCTAATGGTCAAATAAATTTTAGAGACTTGAGATGATAAAATCAAAGCTGGTGACAAAACCTCATCGGAATGCGACGTAAACTTAACAAGGCGAAACTGTTGAAAATGAAATTGTCTCGTAATAATATTACACAAAGAATACTGCTAAAAAAAAAAAATTTAACTATGGAAATGAGAGGTGTTACACCTGTAGTTGTGCCACTTCACGTGACTATGTTAATGCATGGGTCACCTTCCCTTGGTTCAATAGTAATCATTTGAAAATAAAGTGTAGGATGTTGTTTTATTTTCTCCTACGTCTTTTTCATAAGGATTGGACATTCTTCTATCACATGATCAAAATCTTTACAATACTTACACGTGGAGGAAGGATTCTGAAAATTTCGCGTGAAGTGTCCCGCTTTGCTGCAATTTTAACAAATGAGTTGTCCATGTCCTCAACCAGTGCCTCCTCCTCATCCTCATCCTCATCCTTGGAATCCTCCTCGACTGGCATGCTAACCTTGATCCTCTTGTGCACGTCACTGAACTTTCATTCTATAAGCACCTGCACTTTTTTCTATCATCAAATCATAACTACGCCAATTATTCTCATCATTCCCCATTGAGATACATAAATTACAAAACAATTGTTTCGGGTTTTTCACATACTTTTGCAACAAGTAGCATTATTCCATGCAATGTTGACCTGCAAATTTACATAAGTAACACCATGCACTTGATCCTAGCTGCAATGGATTAGGACCTTGACTATTGCCATGTATTCTCTGAACATAAGGCATTGATCCTTATAGCGGCCTTCTTCCTTACACTTTATGCTCTATAATTTTGATCAAATCTCTCACTTGAATTCCTTACCCTTCTTCAGATCTTATAGCTCCAAATGCATTGGTGCTAGTTGGCTCTAAATCTGTTGTACTCCTAAATTAGTATCTTCCACTAGGGAAGCTTTTATCTTCATCACAATTTCTAGAGCTTCAACCTCTATTGATATCTTCTGTTGTGTCAAAGGTAGTCTAATATGTGGCAATAATGCAGTTATAAAACACCCCTTATGTTGTTCTTCGGGGATTGTAAAGCTTACTTGACCCATTAAAATCTTGAACCTTTGATCTAATTCCCAAATAGACCCAGTTACAAATTGCTTAATCTCCTTTAGTTCAGTAATACACTGCAACTGCGATTTTGGCTTCTTAAACTCTGCAGTCAATGATTTCTTTGTATCATCCAATGAAGCACCCTAATTCATTGTCAAATACTTTATGTACTATGCCAGTATTCTTTCTTGCAGGACAGTGACAATTTTATTTGTCTATATATACTTTCTCTGTGAGTATATATACTTTCTCTGACCTGCGCACACAGTTGCAAGTGATCTGGGAAAAATGCTGCAGACTCTTCAAGGCTTTCATGCAAACAAATGTGGAGCCTTCCCTTTGCCCACAACACAAAAAGATAGATATTCAAAAATTTGTGCTCATCACAAGTACAAGACTTCTTGACTACTACTTCGACTCAATGTTGCATTTTTTTATATAGCCTTTACATCATACAAAAACCATGGTCCACATACCACGGGTGGACTCAAAAATAAAAAAATAAACCTGATCCCTTTACAAAAAGTGGGGCTTTGAACCACCCCAAATCCCCTAAACTTCACGTGGTTCCTTTATCTTTGTTGAACTGTGAACTTCGCTCCTTGATTTTCAAAGTCATTTGACCCAAAATGGGCCAAGTTGGGTGATGCCCAACAAGAACGTGGGAGCACCCACATCACATCGTAGGAAGAGAAGGTCCCCAGAGAGATACACTGGATACATGGCTCTTATGAGTGAAGGTGTAGAGATAGATCCATCCTCTTTTCAGGAAGCAGTGCAACAACCAATTTGGGTTGATGTTGATTATTTGATATTGATAGGTGATGAGAATCTCATCAATTATTGCAAAGAGGATCTTGCAAAACAATTTGAGATGAAGGACATGGGGCTCTTTCACTATTTCTTGGAATTAGAAATGTGGAAAAGAGATGGGGAGCTATTTGTTTCTCAGGGAAAGTATGCCAACGAGATTCTCAGGAAGTTCCACATGGAGGGAAAAAAACTCATGGAGACTCCTCTAACATAAAAATGGAGGAAAGAGGACACTACTTCAAGTGAAGTAGTAGATGCTATTTTCCATATGCAACTCATGGGTTCACTCATGTATTTGGTGAACGCATGACCAGACATATGCTATGTGGTTAAATAGCTTAGTCAAGCTATGGTTAAGCCTACCAAGCACTTTTGGAAGGCAGGAAAGCATGTGATGAGATACCTTAGAGGCACTACAGATTTGGGCTATGGTATAGACAGAAAAAGGGAGTGAAGCTTCAAGGCTTCACAAATGTAGATTGGGCAAGGAGTCCATCTGACAGGGAGAGCATATCAAGGGGAATCTTCAACATAGTATCAACAACATTTTCCTGGTACAGCAGGAAACATAGATCATTTTAACTCATTTCAGCAGAGGAAGAGTACATGGCATCTAGTTAGGCAGCATCTGAGGCCATTTGGATGAGGAATAGACTTGTTGGTTTTTTTGGTCGACAGATGGATCTGATAGTGATTTAATGTGATAACCAGAGTTTCATCAAACTCTCGGTTAATCTAGTATTTCATGACAGGTCCAAGCATATTGATATCCAGTATCACCATCTTAGAGATTGTGTGCAGAGGCGTATTATGTCATTAGAATACATTCCCATGGAGGAGAAGGATGCAAACATCTTAACGAAGGAGCTGTCAAGAAGAAAATTTGAGTTCCACAGATACAGGATTGGGGTAGTAGACAATCCCTTTCGTGTTGAGAGGGAGTGTTGAAATTGGCAACAAGAAGGTCTTCTAATTTAATTTTCCCTTAATTAAATTATAAGTAAATTGTAATTCCACATCACATGACAATTTGTACGAGTTAATTGAGTTAGGAAGACTTAGTTAGCTCAGTTAATTCGATTTGGGGGTTAAACTAGAGGCATGTAGAGTTCACTCTAAGTTTTAGAGAGTCCAATTACATTTTATTTTGAGTTGTAATTAGTTAACACAATTATTTGAGTTAAAATCAGTTTAACTAGTTCTAACTGAGAGATGAGACAGTGAGAGGTCTAGTGAATTAAATCTGACTTAATTCACATGTAGTGATCATTTAGATAACTGAAAATTATCTATAAATAGTTGTTTCATGTCATTTCTAAGGAAGGCCCAGTTGAGATTGGAGTTAAAGGGAAGAGAACTATCATTTGTATAATTGGAAAATTGTGCCAGTCATGCTTGCGGTCAACAAGATGCCTTAGATGAATTGCGCAATAAATTCTTGGGAATTTCCTAATTAATAGGGGTTCAATTCCTCCAAGAATGCGTAAGAAATTCCAAGCAACCCATAGGAAGGATATTGGTTAAGTATCAGACCATTCTTGTTGGGATCAGAGTGAGACAATCAGAGATAATCCAGAGGTTTCTCGAGAAGGGAAATAACATTGTATTGTTTCATATTCTTGACTTAATGCAATATAGAGATAGTGGGGTTTTTAGATGAGGTTTTCCCCAGATACATATTTTTTTTGTGCGATTGAAATTATTGTGCGGTCATAATTGGTTTATGCAATTTGTAGAATTGATTGAGAATTTTTTTTAGCGTATTACAAAATCAGTTGAATGTATTTAGATATGTTTACATCGTATCAAACCAAGAATCGTTATAGAAGAGAAGAACGAGATTTTGTTTTGAAGAGGTGAATCGAATTTTCAGAGTTATTCTTCAGGACTCGTAGTAGATCAGGATGTCTTTCTCTGGATTGAGACTCGAATATTCCATTGAGGGTAATTTGAATTACATATCATGGAAGGACATGATGGAGGCAGTTTTTGAGGAAAACGGATTGAAGGAATTCATAGATACTCATATTCCCTAGCCCGCAACAAAAAATGCTCAACTTCTTGATGCATGGAAGAGGAATGTAGCAAAGGTGGGAAGGATTATGTTAGAATGAGTTTGGGATCATATTATCTCAAACCTCCATGGAAAGGAAACTCCATATGCTATGTGGAAGGGCTTAGAAGATCTATTCACTACAAGAAAAAAGGACATTGGTGAGGGGCGAAAAATGTCACCATAAGCTCATTGGTGACGGCCAAAAGAGCCTTCGTCACTAAAAAATGAATGTCACCAAAGGTGGAGTTGCCGAAAGTATAAGTTTTGTGGTGACATTCAAGGTTCGTCACCAATAATTATTTATAATGGCGGATAGTGAACGTCACCATTTCATATGAGCAATGGTGACAGACAATAGCCTCAGTCACCAAAAAACTAAGCGTCACCAAAGGTGGCGTCACCAAAGGTGGCGTCGCCGAAAGTATATGTTGTGGTGACATTCAAGGTCCGTCATGAATATTGATTATAATGACGGATAGTGACCGTCACCATTTAATACGAAAAACAACGATTTATTGTGATGGACCTTTCATGGTCATCACTATTGGTGCATATATATGGTGACATTCATTGACCATCACCATTTCATATTTGGTGAGGGTCAAAAAATGTCATGATAAGCTCATTGGTGACTTCAAGGTCTATCATGAATAATGACTATACTGACAAACAATGGCACTCAACATTTCATTTCAACAACAACGATTTATGGTGACAGACCTTTCATGGTCGTCACTATTGATGTGTATATATGGTGGCCTTCGTTGACCGTCACCATTTTATATTTTGGTGAGGGTCTAAAAATGTCACCATAAGCTCATTGGTGATGGTCAAAATATCCTCCATCACCAAAAACTAATCGCATCCATTCCATATGAATATCAGAGCACGATGGAATCGAACCACCAACCTCCTGCTTATAAAGCAGGTGCTCTTCCATTGAGCTAGCACCCTTTAAAGAATTATAATTTTAAAAATTATATCTTGAAACTTTATAGATTGTAAATTCTAAAAATTTCAATAAATTAAAGTCTCGACAATCTTTTACTAAACAATCAAAACATCATTTAAGTTGTAGAACCCTACCTAATTGTTATGGAAGTTATGAAAAGTGGGTGGAGGGAAAAATAGTTATGTATAAGAGACTCAATATGTTGAGTTGAATACTTAATTAGAATTGGAACACTAAGGACATTTATAGCCTACAGATGACCTATAACTCGTAAATGCACCAAATATTGCAAAGGAAATGTCATAAGTGGATATCACATGGAAGAAGAGCATTGATGAAGAAAGATGCAATATGTTATAGGTTGAACGAAAGAAAAATCTCAATGTTGTTGTTGTTGGGTGAATTTTTATAATTGGGACATTTGTCTTTCCTTTATCACTTAAATATTCAAATTAAAATTAGAAATTTTAGATATCTAAATGATATCTAAACTTTTGTGCAAATGTAACACGGATCTCCAAAGAACCATAGGGAAAAATAAAAATAACTTAGTCCTGATGATGAACCACACTAGTTGGTTCGAAACGCGTCGAATTTGTTCATGATAATGTGATTATTACTGAAAGATTTCTTCATATAAAAATAACAATAAAAATTATATATATATATATATATATATATATATATATATATATATATATATATATATATATATATATATATATATATATATATATATATATATATATATATATATATATATATATATATATATATATATATATATATATATCACATAAAGCGACATGCGGTTTGGAATTCACAGGTCCACACTCAAATCATGACAACAACCAACAAATAAAAAAAAATGAAACTTATCATAGTAAGAGTATCGCTTTTCAGCAGTAGACACCAAACAATAATATAGTAATTAGTTCACTTTAAGAATGTAAAACATTGGAAAAAAACAATGTGTTCAATTATCTGCCAGTACAAAATGGACTTAATTCTAATGAAGCAAAATAGTTTATACTAAATCACAAATAGTTATGTATAAGATACTCAATATGTTCGATTGAATACTCAATTAAAAGTGAAACTTTGAAGACAATTACAACCTATAAATAACCTATAATTATAAAACCTAAAATATGCAATTACACTAAAGATTGATTTCTCACCTTTTGAATCATGTAAATTTGTTGTGAAAGCATAAAAATATACCTTTAAAAGGTTGATTTGCATGCCAAAAAGTAAAAAACAATGAGTATATATGACGTAGTTATGAATAATGGCAAAGATGATGATCTCATTCATAGGATTCGTAAAGAAGAAGATGTCTTGTATTGTTTAGCTTTGAAATATCAGCAACAAGTCTTCCAACTTGCCCATCACTAATGATGGCCTCTTGCAACAAACCTTGTTTGAATTTGACAGATTGCATTAAAAGAATGAATTACTCTACGAAGAAATTATTTCCAACTAAGCAATTTCTATAAACAAATATGGTAATATTCATTAAGTAGAAAGATTATTCTAGCATAATATCATGTTATACAACCTAAAGTATACTAAACATCCTTTATATCCATCTATAATATCACCTCAAATTCATTTATCTCTTTATGCAACATTCCTTCAAGCTCTACAATTTGTCTCCTTGATTTAGTAACCTTAATACTAGAATAAAAGGATCTAGATGTGGCGATTTTCTGTCCTATCTAACAAAGAAAATTAAAAACCTCTCTAAACAGCATTTCCACTTTACCTGCAACGTATACATTTGCATCAAAATGCACATTAGTTTGGATCTGGGGGGTCCTATGCCATAGGTATGATAGGCATATAAATTAATTACCAAACATCTACCCATATGTATAATATTAATCATAAAGTACCTCTGCAGCTTCCTTTCTGAACCAAACTTGTTAATGTGGATCATGGAACTCTAATTTTGAAGGTGGCAAATGCAGAGACAAAACATTTATGGAGGAATATTAGAAACATGCAATCATACTGCCAAACCTCTCACATTGAATTTAGGAAGAAAATAAGTCCAATATATTAGTATAAAATAGCCATTAACTGTCATACACAATTATGGGTACTACAGAAAAATCATGAATTAGATAAATTATGTAAGATATCATAAGGTCAAAATGAAAAAATAATATGAAAAATGCTTCAAAATATAAAGCAGCCAAATTTTGTGGCATAAGAAGAGAGAGCATTGTGGCAATGCTTTAGGTGTAGCTTTAAATTTTACTTCATGTTTAGCATATTTCTTAAAGCATCATGGTTGAAAGGGCTGGAAAAGGGTAAGTGGAGATAGGAGTCAACATTGCATGGTACATTTGATGAAAGGAAAAAAAAATCAAATTTTTTCACAAGCTTATAGAAGAAGCTTTGAGACCATAATTTGAAGAAGTTGTTGCTATTTTAGATGGAGAAGGCAACATATAATTGGAAAGAGACAACGTTGCTGGTACATTTCGAGAGGGTACTACAGATCCAGGGGGAAGATAGCACGACAACCCTGATGTAGAATGAGATATAGACGCTTTTCTCAAGCAAAACAATCTCAAATAATATGTGGTGTGTTTCAATGGTTCTCCCATTTATAACACCTACAACTATTATGATAAATAATTTCATGGAAAAATAAAGCAGGCTAAAAATGAAGGTCGAGAATTATGCTGAATGGCCCTGTCCTGGACATCTTTTGGTAGAAATTCAATTTGATCATTGAAAAATGATTCAATAGCTTATGTCCATGTCCACATTCAGACACCACTCCACCTTGAGGTTACTCTAAGTTAAATACTGAACTCAACACTGAACAATTGAATGTTATAAAAAAGGGAGAATGGTCAAATAGAAGCAATATAGTTGAATTTTCTGGCAAGACTGAAGTAAACTCTTGTGGTTAAATCATCTCAACATCTCTGAGGGAGTGGTAGACAAGAAATCCATTTTGAATTTCAATAAGAGTGGGGAGATAAACAATGACATCGTTAGTGAGGGACTAACAAATGATGGTGAGGTTGATGATATTCATTCCAGCACTATATTTTCACACAGACACAAAAGTTATGGGGATGGGTTTCTTTCTATGACAAAGGCTCGACCTTTTCCTACAACACTTGAATTAAATTTGAGGAAGAAAAACCAGTATTGTATCTTCCCAGATAGTTGCAAGGGAAGCATTTCCGTTTAGGAGAGATATTCATGGGATGGAAGTTTTTATGATGGCCATTTTCAAAAATGTGCACTTAGAAGTTATCTTGGTTTTGATGTATGATGGAATTTGTGTTGGGTTTCACACCCATTAGTGTGGGGTGTGACAAAGATCTCTGGCCCCTATTCGTGCACAAGGAATTGAGGATTCCAACGCTATGTTTTCATGCAGAGATAAAATTTATGAGGATGAGTCTCTTCCTATGACAAAGGCTCGACCTTATCCTACAACACTTGAATTAAATTTCAGGCAACAGAACCAATAATGTATTCTCCCATATAGTTGCAAGGGAAGCATTTCAATTTTGGAGAGATATTCATGGGCTGGAAGTCTTTATGATGGCCATTTGAAAAAATATGCACTCAAAAGTTATCTCAGTTTTGAATTATGATGGAATTTGTGCTGGGTTGCACACCCATCAATGTGGGGTGTGACAAATATCTTTGAAACCTATTCTTGTACAGGGAATTGAGGATTCTAGCAATATGTGCACTTAGAAGTTATCTCAGTTTTGAAGTATGATGGAATTTGTGCTGGGTTGCACACCCATTAATGTGGGGTATGACAAAGATCTTTGGACCCTATTCGAGCACACAGAATTGAGGATGTCCTTGAATTGAGGATTCCAGCAAAAATGTGCACTCAGAAGTTATCTCAGTTTTGAAGTATAATGGAATTTGTGTTGCATTTCACATCCATCAATGTGGGCAGTGACAAAGATCTATGGATCTTGTTCATGCACAAGGAATTGAGGTAGTATAACTAGTATTATATGCTCCCAGATAGTTGCAAGGGAAGCATTTCAGTTTTCGAGAGATATTCATGGGCTGGCTGGAAGTATTTATGGATATAGCCCCAACATTCCAGAAACTCACACAACATAGAATATCGTTTTGTAATTGTGTTTATAAAAATATTTCCAAGGTATTAGAAGTGACATTGAACAAGGCCTTTTCAGAGGTAATCATTCCTAAACAATTTGGATTTCAAGTTGGCAAGAAAATCCATGAAGCATAGGATTTACTCAAAAAGGTCCACGCAAAATCAATCCAGAAAGATGACAACTTTGGTAATCAAGTTGGACCTTTTCAAAGCATATGATAGGACAAACTAGTTATATCTCACAATGGTGTTAATACATATGGGCTCAGTTATCTGGCGGTCAAGTGAATTATGAGATGTGTCACAATTGTAGAAGTGAATTACGAGGTGTGTCATAAGTTATAACTGCCTCTTCTTCTATGCTCATCAATGAAGCAGCCTCTGCATTCTTCACACCTCCAAGGGGTATAAAATAGGGTTTTCCACTCTCACCCCTTATGTTTTTGTTAGTCAAAGAAGGGCTCTGTCCAGCAATTTTAGAAGTAAAACAATTGGTATTCTTAAAAGGGGTCAAAATAAATAAATAAAAATGTGATTTTAACTCATTTGTTATTTGTCGATGATATATTATTGTTCTCTGATGGTTTAAAGACGGGAGCTAGAAAAGTCAGAAACTTATCAATCTATATTGTATGGTAATGGCTATGGAGATGAATGTACAAAGGTCATGCATTAGTTTTAATGGTTTGAATCAGTGCTGCAAACATCAAAATGCTCTAATTTTTTCAATGGAACGATAATATCACCCACAAATATTATGATATTTTCATCCCCAATATCACAATATTACCGCACAACAAACAAAAATATTACTCACCCATAGAGGTGCATAAATGTGCCTTTTTTTTACTCTTTTCATCATTTTTTTATTTTATTTTTTGCAATATTTTTCCAATGCCCCCAATATTTTATTTTCCAAACCCTCAATGATATTTTCACCGACAGGTTGTTTTCAACACTGGTTTGAATGTGAACTCCAAAGGACTCCTACAAGCATTGTTTCCTTTTAGGATTTGACTTACAAAAAAAATTCGAATACCTAGGTTTCATTCTCAAGGCAAATGGATACATAAAAGGTGATTAGGGATGGTTGCTGAGAAAAATAGAAAAAAAAATTCATTTCTTGTGTAACAGATGGTTCTCAAGATGTGCATATTATCCCTTGACAAGGCTATCCTGGAAGCCATCCACATGTATTAGCATTCTTTAGCTTGAGTCCCAAAGGGAGCACTTGAAAGAATTAGAAAACTCCCTTGAAAATTCTTATGAAGTGGTAAAGGTTAATATGGTGGGAATCAAGATTCCTTGGGCCTATTAGTAGTCCATAGCTCTTCCTCAAAACAAGGAAGATGAGGTTTGAATCAAATACAAGCATTTGGAAAGGCTCTGGTTGCAAAAAATCCTTGGAATATCATTACAAAGGAAAGCCTTCATAAATCTATTAATTATTAATATTTAAGAAGTATGTAGCCCCTACTTATTTATTGGATTAGATAAGGACTCCTTAGAAAAGTATTAAGAATATTTCAAATCACTAGAGAGCCATGGCACTAGCCTTTCCTATCATTGGAAACTCCTTTACATAGAAAAATGGAAATGAGAAGAATGTAAGGATTGCCTTAAATCTAATTATGGGATGTGGTGAACACATTATTCTAGGTACTAACTTGATAAACCATTTTTCACAAGAAAAAATGAAGTATTTGTTGTTTTACATAAAATTGTGTATACTAATGCTACAAATGTTTGGCAGTGGGGTTGGGAATCAACATGATCTATCAATTTGGGTGGTGAATGAAAGGATTCAGAAGCTTCCTTGATGTGGGCTAAAAATAATGTTATAGGTATGTACACTATAAAGTCAGGTCATATACCTTTAAAGGATATTTTTGGTCAAGAAAATATGTGATGGTGGATAAATATAAATAAAAAATAAAAATAAATAAATAAAACCTAAGAAACAAGAATATTCCTATGGCTCACAATCAAATATAAGGTTCCAACATGGGAAGGCTTACAGAAATAGGAAGACAAGGACCTAGCATGAAGAATGTTATTCATTGTCTATATGCTCAATATCTTTAGAAAGATCTAGAAAAAATAATTGGAATGGACAATGTTTGAAGAGGTACTTCGATGGAAGAATGCCTTAGATCTTGGTTTCCAAAATAGGAATTAAAAGTTTGTAGGGAAATTTTATGTCCTGCTACATAGGGTATTTGGCTGGTATGTGATGCCTGATCTTTGAAGGGAAACAAATCCTTACTTCCAAGGTTTGCAATAAGGTCTATGGAAATTTTCATGAATGCAAAACATCTTCAAAGATAAGACAACCATGGCAGGCCAGAGACATATATATTGACAAATCCTCTCCATGAAGTTTTGTTTGATGGTGCTAGACAAGGAAAAGATAATTTTAGAAATGCAAGAGGTTGTTTATTCCCATCTGAGGAGCCCCCAATCACATTCAAGGCTGGTTTGGGAATTGGGTCAAATAATTACATTGAAATAATGGTCCTTCATCTTATTTTGAAAAAATCCATGGATAAAGGGCTACGAGACTGCATGTATATGGGAACTACCTGGTTATTCAATGGATGAAAGGGGATATCAAAATTCAATGTACTCAGCAGAAATATTTTGGAAAATCAGTTAAAAGCGACATCATCCTTCTTCGTAGATATATCATAAATTCATGTATAACTTGACACAGTCAAGGTCTTCTATTTTTAGATTTGAAGGCTAGTGCTAAGGAGTCATTATCACTGCTATGATTCTGCATTGCAAATTTCTCAGGACAGTCATGAGACTTACTTTTGGCACATATCGTTAGAAGATAATCTCAAGTTCTCAACAATAGAATGTAAGGGGGATTTCCTTGCTTTAAACTGTGATTTTTTTAATCCCTATGTATCCAGACGAAAAAAAGAAAAACCCTTTATGTTCATCCTGTTTTGTAAACATGCCTAGAGCTAAAAAATAATGTGAATTCCATTCCATCTTTTGAATAGAATTTATTATTTTTTGAGGAAAAGAACCTGAGCTTGTACTATGATTTAGACAATCTAGGCCCAGGAATGAATTCAAATTAATATGTAGCTATCTGGAAAATTGTCGTTAATTTACATGAAGTTTCAAGTGGAAAATATAAATCCTCTTGCAAAAAATCCATTTAGTTCAAAATATGAATAAAATCAAATCCAATAAATGTTTTTTTTTGGCTAAATTAATGCATGAGAAAACAGATATACATAACCAAATTTTGGAAAACAACAGCATTCACATTTACAAACCATGACTAACTTCAACAATCATATTTCAGATTTGGAAAAACTTGGCCCTTTCCTTCGTTAATGCCACAATGGATAGGAAATTGTGCTAAAGATAGATGGAAAAAAATTTCAATGCAAAACATCCTTGAGCAGATTGAAGAACTAACCAGCAAATACTTCTACAATTTTAGGAGGTACTTCCATTTAAGATAAATGTATAAGAAATCTAAGGAGATCTTATAATTTACATACTTGACTTGTCGAAGATATTCAATTCCATCCTGATGTGTTCCAGAATCGAAGTCAAACTCTCCAACAAGGAACACACTATCGTCAAAATCATCCTGCTCCTCATATGGCAGATTACTATTTGTTGAATGTTTTCAATATTGCTTTCTGAAATTTGAAAAGGTAGCTCTTCGTAGCACTATTCTTTTGATTTTATCGGCAACAATGGACCTACAAAATTAATTGACAAAAATATAAGATACTCATTGGCACATTGACAATAATTTGTTGCTTAATTTATATGTATTAAGAATTGAGGAAGGCTACATAGAACACCAGTGCTTAGAGAATTGTTTCCTTGAACAAAAGAAAAGTGATAATTTAGAAAAGTTTCAGAACACAAAAATTTCATAAAAATTTTTGAAATTTGAAAAGGTAGCCCTTCGTAGCACAGTACGTTTTATTTTATCGGCAGCAATGGACCTACAAAATAAATTTTGACAGAAATATAAGATACTCATCGGCACATGGCGGCGATGTCTGATGGAGATTGGAGATGGGTAAATAAAGTCAAGAGTTTTTCATGTGTTGCTTATTTTATACACATTAATAATTCAGAAAGGATACATAGAAAACTTATTCTAAGATAAATATATCCTAGAACAAAAGAAAAATGATAACTAAAAAGAGTTTCATAACATAAGAAAACTAAAAATATTTAAACTACAAAACACAACATTTAATTAAATCTCATGATGGTATTTAATTAGAAATTAAAACACTAGCATCGTTTGAGAGAGCTAAGTAACAATCGATTTTGATTTTGATCAAGTGATACTATGGTCTCAAACATAACTCTATACAGGGAAACAAAGAATTATGAAGTTTATGTGAGATGCAAACTACAATAGTATATCATGTGGTAAAAATTGTCATTGATGAAAAATAGCTAAATATCATAGGGTTTCTGGCTCGCTGACTTTGTTGGCGCTACTCTCTTAGTCTTTTCATAGTGAAAAGAGGGCCAAGTTCAAATTCCATAGTAGGAACTCTGCATATGGCTGGCTAGATTTCAGAGCTCTCTATGAGTGCTCAGGCTGATCAATGACATGGAGGAGGAGCTTTTTGTCTGCCATTTTTGGGAATAGCGTTTTGACTTCTTTTAAGACAAAATCTTAGAGATAAATTTTTTGGGACCATAGAGAAGACAAAATCTTGAAAATAAATTTGTTGAGGACCATAAGAAGAATTAGAGGAAAAAAAATGGAGCAGCGGTCTCCTTGTTGACCGATGTTTCCAAAGAAATCCTGAGACGTTGCAGTGGGCCTGGCCACAAAACTTTGACCCAAAATTCAAATGCAAGAGTCATCACTCTGGCTGGATCTCGTGCAATGTATGCTGGGCTGACCTTTGTACAACAGTCAAGGGCACTCTTTTAAAAGTCTTGGTGCAAGCCTGCCCTCTCCCCAGTCATCGTGAGAGCGGCCTAATTTGCTATTTGATACATTTTCTTTACACAAGTCTAAGTGTTTCATAGCTAGAAATTTCCAGGAAAGGAAAGGCATTGTTGAGAATAACGTGTACAATGTGATGGGCCATGAGATAAACGCAGGAGTAAGTCTCTATCCTCAATCTATAGGATTCAGAAGTTGTATTCCATTTTTGATGATGCATAAGTCTCTGGTTCTGGGTTTTCTGATCCATCGGTTTATGAGGATCCATAAGGCCAGCCCCCCAAATATTAAGATTGCTACTCCATATTTGCCAAATGTCTCCATAAATAGCAAGATCGCCTAATAACAATTGCCTAAATATCTATTACTAAAGCCCTATTTTTTTGGGCATATTCACCGAAATACAGACCTGGACCAATAACCAAGGCCCTGTGCTGGCCCTCTATTTATTTCAGGCCCGATCCTTCCCGATGAATAGAATCCATACCCCTTCTTTATATCAATCACATTTTGCAGCAATGTCAGTATTTCCACCTACCAGAAAATCTCACTGGTATGTTCTAAACATATCAACAAGTCCAAAGACTAATAGGTAATGCGCAGATTCCAGCTGAATATCCAATTTTATGTTCGTGTCTCACAAAATTATGAGTGGGAGGGAGATATGAATGTCGAATCCTGAGTTCTTTCACACAATGACCCATTTTCCATTAAATCAAAAAAAAAAAAATGAATATAAAATCTAGAACTGAAATTTCATGTAAATGTGTTGGGCTTTTAAGCAAATGAAGAACTGAAATGTGATGTAAATGTGTCGGGATTTTAAGAAAATGAATAAAGAAAGAGGGGGTCTCACCTTCGCAATTCCTTGGGTACCTCCGAGGGTTTCAATAGCTTGTGAAATGGAAGAAGGATAACCAGCATAATTTACAGCAAAATATGTACTGGTGTCCGGTATCACTCTCACAAGCTTCCGTCCTCATTTACGGCCATCTCTGCACCATTCACCGTCCTCATTTACGGCCATCTCTGCACCATTCACTACACTGTGTGACGCTTAGAACCCCGCTTAAACCCTGTTCAAAAACCGCTGGCCTTGGATTTGACCTGCAATCCGAGGGTTTCAATAGCTCGTGAAAAGGAAGAAGGATAACTGGCAGCGAAATATGTGGTGTCTGGTATCACTACACGCTTCCGTCCTCATCTACGCCCATCTCTGCTCCATTCACAACACTCTGTGACACTTAGAAACCTTCATAAACCCTGTTCAAAAATCATTCTGCTTGGATTTGACCTGCAGTCCGCATTTTTTTCAATTCGAATTCCCGCATGACTGTCAAACTTCGCTCTTTTTCAAATTTTAATTCCAGCATTATGACTATCAAACTTTTCTCTTTTTCAAATTCTAATTCCCGCTCGAAAATAACGCTTGCCATGGTGAATGTATATTCGATTTTAAAAAATTTATCTAGATAATTTCCTTTTCAAAAAAAGAGTCGAATCCCGATAGTTAAAGTTGGGGGACAATTTATGGAACAAGATATATATAATTTATATAATAGGCAATTATATATATATATATATATATATATATATATATATATATATAACTTAAATTTTTATGTATTGGTAATGTGTTAATTGTAAATGAGATACAATAAGCACATCTTGTAAGCTCATGCAACCATCTAATGAGGGATAGAGTTCAAACCCCATAGTGTGTAAATTTGTAATTCCACTCAAATGGCTTAAACCATTCAGTTTATTGAATTTAATTCATGTTTTCTAATTTTTATAAAGTGTGAAAATATCTCAAAAGGCGTAGATGACTTAATGCTTAAATCCCTAATGGCTTTAAGTTCAAAAGAGACCAATGATCCAACCTGTAAAGGACAACCAATGGCCATAGTTAGAATGACCAATATCTGGAATGGCTTGATGGAAGTGTTCAAGGATGGGTTGATAAGTTTATTTTTGAAAAGGGCCCGATGGCCCAAAGTAAACCATCAAGAATTGGAGCCTTTGCTTTATTAAGTTTGCAAAGTCAAAAAATGCTTTCATGTGTTAAAATGGGTTAATGTTCAAAATCCTCAAAGTTTAAAAACCTTGCTTCAAGTTGCAAAGTGGTTCAACAGGCATTAGTTTGGAAAGGGCCAAAGTTTCAAAAGGGTAAAAGTTCAAAAAACACCTAATGTTTCAAAAGGGGTTTAAGTTGGAAAATCATTCAAAGTTTCGTAAGGGTTTGGAATTTGAAGTGGTTCTAGTGGGCCAAAATTACAACATTTCCAAATGTATGATGTTTCAAAATGACTCAAGTGGATTAAGTTCAAAGATGGCTAATTTGAATTGCTTGAATATGTTTGACACATGTTATGTCCAAATGGCTCGATGGGAAAATGACCCAAAGTTTCAAAATCACCCATTGTTTAAAAAATGATCAATGTTATGAAGTTTGAAAGAGAGACTTTGCTAAAAATACTGCAAAAAAATTGATGCTTTAGTTGGCTCTAATCACTAAGCTTGAAAGGGGGGTGATACTTTGGAGAGTTAGTGTCCTCCTTTGAAAGTGTGTGGTCACCATGGTTTGAATGAGGTCAATATCCTTCATAAAAATGAGGTTGATGCTTTAGGTGGGATTAATGTTTCAAAAGTGATTGATACCCTCATATAGAAGCAGTTGATGTTTGAAAGAGGCATGTTGCTCAAGTGAACCTAATCTCTTGAAAGGAGTCGATATTCAAAATATCTTTGATGTTTGAAAAACTTTGATCTTTTAAAAGGGTTCAATGGTTGAAGTTTAAACAGAGTTTGATAGCCTATGGGGGAAAATATACATCATCAAAAGAAAATCACTAGTGTAAAGGGGGTTGATGCCTTGGATTAGCTCGATGATCAAATCTTGGTATTTATAATAAGGCCTTTGACAATTAGTTAACATGTTGTATGGTGCAAACGATGACTCACAAAATCTTAGTTTAGGCATTAGTTGAGCATACAAATTCGAATGAAGATGAAATTTCAAGTGAACATTGTACTAACCTTCACACTCACCCTCAGGCTAATAAAAAGATAATTTCCCTAGAAAAATAAATAATTCAAATGAAAGGAAGGAACCATGGAAACTTGAGTTGATGGGTAGGAATGAATGAAGCTTTTTTTATTGTAAGAGAGAAAATTGTTGGACCAAAGAGAGAGGACACAGTTATATTCTATTGACTGACCATGTCAAGAAGGGGAGGAACCATGTAGGACATGTTATTTTGACTTCTTGAATTGGCATGCACTTTTCTTTCTTTCTGGATGATGGCCATTATCTAGTAATTATGTGCATTGGGATAATTAGGGTATCATAATATCATAAATAAAAGATAAATAATTTGATTTATGATTTTCTGTTGCCATTAACAATTGACTTTTTTATTAGCACACTACAACAGTAATACAAACAAGAACATAATAAAATGACCAAAAGAGTAACAAGTACATTTATTGCAAAGGTGAATCAAAACCAAGCACAAAAGGCATGCAATAAAGTAAGCCCTCTCTTTATTCAAATGTTAGTTATCTTTCCTCGTGCGTATGGAATGGAAAATAAGGATTCATTACTTCTTGTTGCAGTTGAGAGAGATACTTTACCTCTACATGCACATCAACATGAGATGAGTTGGAAAGGTCAGATTTAATGAAGCTCCTTAAGGTCAATGGGTGTCAATCCTAGATTTTTGTTACATGGTTATGACAATTTTAGAGTCGTTATCGAGGATATTACATAAAAGCGTGATTACATATATAAAGATCATATAAGTCACTAACATACTTCGAGGTAAATGGGTCATGAGTCTAAGTCTTGATAAGTATTATGACTAAGTAATGGTATTACCTTAGTTTGAAGGTAAGGTTATCCTTATTTCTTCATGCCCCCACCCCCCGCCCCCCCCTCCACACACACACACTTCAAATGTTAGACCAAATAAGAAAGCATTGACACCCTTATTCTTGTGAAAATGAGAAGAATCGGGACTTGACTAGATTGTCCTACCCTCCTCACTTCTTGAAGCATTAACTCACCTTACTGAAATGGTTAGATGATAGTTTGGTTTTACCTTCATCATACTAACACTCTCATGAGGGTGGAGAGGGGCTCCATGTTTGTTGAGATAAGGTGTGGACAAAGTAATTTAAGAGAGAGGGAGACTTTGGGTTGGGCACAACATTTATTTTCTAATGACTATGATGGTATGATAGCTAGAGAGTGTCAAGGTGTTCCAAGGAATGTAAGGTTCCCAAGTAAGGATAGTTGTGAGGGCATGAGTGCCAAGGTGTGCTTGGGAATGCTAATGTGTGAAAAATAGTGTGAAGGCATGTCAAACATGCTAAGATGTTCCAAGTGTTAAGGCATGCCAAGATGTGCAAGGGTGTGACAATGTGTGTCAGGAACAATCAAGCAAAAAAAATAGATAAAATTGCCAAGGCCATGTGGGTTGGATTCTACATTATTTTTTCCCTAGAAAATTGTATTGAGTTTATTGGCTTTCCCTGAAAATGATATAATACTTGGCTACAAGTATTGTTTTGGAGAATTTCAATCACATTCTCTGTATTGAACTATCTTCATCTTTGAGATCTAATTTGTCATGCTTTTCAGCCATTGGACACAACAAGTTTATTTTCCTTAGCCAGAATTATGGTTGCAGGGTTGTCTATGAAGACACTTGTTGCAAGACTAACTAGAAACAACAACTTAAGGTCATACAACACAAAAATGCAACCTGTTGATTCATGATTGTCAATTCTAACATGTGAATTGTGATACACAAGTCTGCACTCAAAGATAATATAAATATGAGATAATTTCCAACGACCACACATATACAACAGTGTGAATACAAAGGGAGTGTGAATTGAGATTGCTAAGTACTGCTCCTATAAAATAAAATAAAAGATCAATTAAGTAAAAAGCAGATATAAACTAAACTATACTAGAAATGATTTTTGTATTATAGTAGAATGAAATGGAAGAGATGAGTTGTGATGCAGAAATATGCAAATACTATTGAAAACAAGAGAATACCCTCAGAGAATTAAAAAATCCTAACAACAGGACTGAACTTTAGTATCTGCCTATCAAAATTTCAGATTTTTACGAGCAGAAATTGAAGGATGTAAATTCAAGAGTGAAAACACAGCATGTACAACGGATTAAAACAAAAAATATATTAGGCCCACTCTACACAAATCTGCAATCTGAGCATTCAGGATAAAAAGAGCAGGCTCCAACAACAATTGCATAGAAGTCTTTATTACTCAAATAGAAGAATTTCATGACAAGTTGTCATCTCACAAAACCTCCTACTACAACCTACAACTAACAGTACTCACTCTTATTATCTATTTCTACAAATGTCTAACTAGTGTGCCCATCCTTTTCATTTATAAGTTAAGAGAAGGTGTTGTTAGAAAACATGCTAATGATAGCGTTAGTGGTGCATCTCCCTTGAGCATGAGCAACCCCCTCATAACTTTGCCTTGTATGCAAGGCTTTTCTTTTAGAGTAGTGCATTATGATAGTAGATATAACTCCTCTCCTGAAGGTGCCTCATTCCATAAGTGTGCACTCATGAATGCACCTGAGATGACGATGTTAATCTCCTCAACTAGTGTGCCATAATTAGTGGGTGTGACCCAATAACTAATTCTTCTATCCTCGAACGTGTCATTATAAGCTTCTAGTTGTATTTAAGAATATTTCTAACTGGTGTACCACAATCTAGCTCTGCAATCCTGGTGTTGCTCAACTTCTCAAGGCTAAGGTGAGATCAACTCGGACCAACTAGATAATCTAACACTCTTGAGAATTTATTTTTTTCCAATAACCCAAGATTCTCCCCCAACTTGTCAAACTTCCCCTTTGCTAGGAGCTTTGTCAAACTATTAACCATATGCAACTTTGTCAGAATGTGGTCCAACACTACCAACTCCCTAATGAATTTGGAATCTTAGGAAATTATATTGAATATCAATGTGTTTGAAATGGTCATGACAGATTGGATTTTCATAGAGCTTGATGTAACTTTGATTCTCACAAGAAACAATATTGGGCTTCAATAATTTATTGGTTGATTCTACAATCAAGTTGAAAATCTAGATAGCTTCATAATAAGTATATGAAACTGCCATATACTTTGCTTCAGTGGAACTGAATGCAATTGTTGCTTGCTTCTTGTTGATTTAATAAAAATGATTTATAAAATGATAATAATGATGTTTAAAATGAGCCTTATGATTGTCTACTTATACACATTGATTGTTCATGAGGTGTAGGGGTATGTTTATAACATCACTGCCCTTGAAAGGTTTGTCTTGAAAGCACAATAATTAGAATTTTCTTTAGTTAAGCACATTTTTGTGGTCGAATGAAGTTTATCAGATATCTATTTATACTTCGTAGAGGTTTGACTTTGTTTGTCCTTTAAGTGTTGGTGAGGTTTCTTTGTATTTTTTTTCATCATAGTCTAAAGTCTTTTGACCTGATTGTTTAACATGAAAGCGTTATGCTTTTTGGCAATATATTTGAAATACCTGCATGATCAAGAAACTGTTATGGTTAACTAAATTACTAATTAGGTACTACAGAAAGAGGATGATGCTGAGAGGGCTTGCCTGGGTGACTCAAGGAGCAACCCAGAGGTGGTAAGACAAAGCTCTTCTAAGTTACAAATCTGAAAAGAAAAAACTGATGATGTATATGTGGTTGCTCAACCTAGGCTGTATGGAAAATCTTTGCAGAGAGTGTTTACCTTTCCGTGTCTTCACGAAAGTAGGTTGTCTGGTCACAGAATAAGATCACTACATGTAGGTGATGGTTATGTAGTAAGTTCTCAGCCTTATCTTCAGAATGGCTAACAGAGAGAATCAGGTTTGAATACGGGATATAGTTTGATGAATTTGGATATTTAGATTTAAAGAAAAAATTGTGGTGATGTTTGGATGGGTGCTAATTTGTAGGTTTTTCTATTTTTATAATTTTCTTTGTTGTGCTTTCTACCATGCTACCTAGTTTCTTTCCTGTTGCCCTAACATTTTAACTTTTTCGATGTCTGTCTCTCTATTGTTTCTTGCCCCATTTGAAATGTCATCCTTATTTTGTAGGTGTTTTCTTCAATATAGTGTGAATATTTTTTCATCACACAGCTTCTGTGGGGTTTGTCTACGGAAATAGCTTGTAAGGACCATTCATCAGGGTATTTGATGAAATGAAATGATTATCGATGATCACCAACTAATGGTACCTACAGAGATTTACTCTAACAATACTACAGTTTTCCTGTGCCAACAATTATACAACATTTTAACCTCGTGAACTAGTCTCCTCTGTTTTCTTAACTGATGCTATAAGCACTTATTGTTGGTGTTAAAGCTTTTACTCTCTAGTCCCATTGAGCTATTTCAGTTATTTGTGGACATTGATCTATTTTCATTTCATTTCTTCAACTTTTTTGACTGTTATGAGTTACCTTTGGCCAGTGCCTTCTTTCTTACCTATGTTTTTTCTGCTTAAGCATTCCAGCCAACCAGAGCAGCAGGGGCAGCAGGAGCCACGCAGTCCAGCCAAAGCCCAGCGGGGGCAGCGCAGAGGCAGCAGGAGCCACGCAGGCCCAGTGAGGGCAGTGCAGGGTCAATGTAAGCCCTTCAGCTATGACACAGGCCCTTATAGAGCAACGTAGAGGCCGACGCAGGCCAGTTAGGTTGACGTAGAGGGATTCAGAGCAGCGTATTACTGCCATTTTTATTTCTTTGTTTGGCGAACCAGTTTTGGTGCCCAGGATTTTTATACTTATATTCTGCATAATAATGAAAACCCTCTAGAGCTAGCTATACCGGTTTTCCCGCATTGGGTTTTTTCCAGGGACAGTTGTCCAGAAAATCCATGTGTCACTTTGTCTATGAGCATGTTATTAAGTATTTGATCTGTATGTGTAGGTTGCTAGTTGTATTTACTATTTAGTTCGCTAATTTATTGAATATTTCAGAAATAAACTCGTAACTTAATTCAAGTAGGATAAGTAAATCAAGATACTGCAGTAGGGTTTCTTAGATTAATAAATTTTCACATTCCCTAGGTCTAGCCCCATTAGGTCACCTAGGGCAACAATTTCCTAGGAATCTAGCAAGAGGAAAACTTATATCTCCTAGAGGCACCTGAGTTGCTGGGTTCCCTCACTCTCCTCAGAACTTGGGCTAATTCCGATGGTGGAATCTCCAGATACTGCAAGCCCTAGCTCTAGGATCAAGTTTTGCCTAGGTGTTCCCAAGGATAGAACCTAGTAGGATCAATTTGACCTATTGAAGTAAAAACTCTTGTCTGATCCTTTCCCATCACCTTGTCCAGGATAGGAACATCATTGGTTGCTAAGATCCATCCCCGAACCTGGGCTGGGTCCACTTGGCCCTATGTGGTCCCATTTGGTGTCAAATCCCTTTCATCAAGGACCATTTGGGAATCCAAGTTCCCAAAGGATTTTATGGATTGATAACTTCCTTCATAAGTCTTATTCTTCTCCCTCAACCCTTCAATCCCCCTCCTCTCTCCCTAGAATATAAATTCCCTTGCTTAAAAGGAAAGCAAGTCCCACTCTTTATTTTATCTTAGGGAAAGGGTTTCGAGGGTCACTTCCCACCTATTCATTGACCTATACTCTACAAGTGACTTCCTAAACTACTGAGACTCCACCCACTGGTGAAAGTCCATGAAGAGAAAGGAGCCTTAGCTGTGGTGACAATGGGCTAAGTCGCCATCGTTTCCCTTGTCCTAGAAGTTGCCCTCTTAGGAACTCCTTTTAGGTCCACTACTAGTTTGAGTGGTAACAAGTTGTTCACAATTCCATTTGTGAACAAATCTTTGGTATGCCCACTTTTTCCATACTATAGCTCCAAGATGAGAAGTCTAGGGCTATGGAGGTTGTCCTTCTTCTCACTGAATCAATCCTCTACAATATAGTGAAATAGGGCTAGTTGGTTGGCCCACTTGACTGTTACTTTAGTCCTTCAAAGTATTCACATCCTTAGGCCCTATACACTTGCCCTTCTACCAATTTTGTTTTCCTTCACCAGATCAAGGTTCAGGGCTCTTCTTTGACAATAACCTAACAACCCTCCAACTGTACTTGGACTACCATCAATCTACCCAACCACAGTCAATTATTTTTACTGATCTAGAGCCCACAATATTGTCTTCATCTAGGGCTCTTCAAATCTGCCACCTAACAATGGTTTGAGTCCTCTCAAGATCAATGTTCTTGTGTATCAACAATTTGATCTTTGTTGTCCAATCTATGAACAAATATGAACTACTCCTCTTATCATACTTCTAACAATCTGTAGATGATTGAACTAGGGTCACAATCAGCCACTAACAGTCCATTTACTAATTTTTTATAGGTTTCTTCAGATATTTGTTTAAAAATATATGGAAAGTCCACCAAGATCAACTCCTCGACATGTCAATCCATTCTTCATATGGCACATTTCTTCTGCATGCTCAATCTTCTGTTCAGGTTCCACCCTCCTTTGGATCTATTGTCTCCACACGTACTGAATTTGCAGACCATCTTCCAGATCTTTGGTCTTTATTGCAGAAATAAACCTCGCTCTAAGGGTCACAAGCCATCTTCTTCTACGCAAATTTGTCACAGTCTTAAGGGCATACCTTATGAACTAAACATGCTAGGAAATTGTCCTAACTAGGGCATTATACTTATGAACTTCTAATTGTTTTAGAACAAACCCTATCCACACATAGGAAAAACATGACTCTTTCCTCCATAAGAGACTTGACCTAGCTCATATGGATCCATAGATTCTGTGCATTTCTTTGACTGAATGACATGAACTTCAGATCTCAATGTTGACCCCCAAACTAGGGTTAACTCAGTCAATATTACACCTGCGTCGACTTATGTTATGGCTCTAAATTAAAGTGCAATCCCTCCTCCATTTATGTTGGTCTTTATCACAGACCTTGCGGCCTACTAACCACCACAAGGCAAGATGGTATCAACCCTCTCTTCTATTTCATGTAGAAAATCTAACCAATGAGATTCAATCTGATCTTGTAATGTACTAAAACAAGATACTGAATCCTTCCTACAATTTGTGGAAACAAAACACGATCGCACAATCACATATAAGTAAGAGAAACAAGTTATCAATCGCACAACACAAGATGCATCTGGGGAAGAAACTCCTCAAAACCCTCTATCTCTATTTTGTATTAAGTCAAGGAATCATGAAACAATACAATGCTTAATCTCGCTTGAGTTTCTCCAGCACTCTGTCAATTGTCTCCTGCTGATCTAGGCAAAATCGATTTAGTACTTAGCCAATTCTCAGCCTTCTTTCAGCCTGCCTTGCTCACACAATTCCTATGGAATTATCTCCATATTTATTAGGAAAATCAACCTTCCTTGATTGCGCAATCCATCATGGCATCCAATGAATTTATAATTTCACATGGGAAATTTTCTATAAATACAACTGATAGTTATGTTCCTCTGAACTATGTTACAATAAGGATCAAGGGTCTTTTTATTATTTAAAATAAGATAAAACCCTAACCCGAGGAGATGTAACACCAAGATTTTATGGGCCTCATTGGGGTTAGTTGGGCAGCCAACTTCCTAGGGTCGTAACTTGGTCATATGATCTTCGTTTGACGCACATGATACATAATTAGAAATATCTCTCCGAGGACTACAACTACTAATGCTATTTCTACGAAATAGACAAACATTTCATGCCCAAAAAACGTCGTTTGGGGCCTCAAAATGGCTTCGGAATTTCAAGACCCAAAAAACTGACAAAAATAGTAAATTGTGTTGTAATTAAGGAAACTGAAAAACTGAAAGAGACAATGGCGAGGGCCCAAGTGGAATAGGTGGGTGGCCACCAATATCCACCTCGATCACCTTAAATCTAATTTCTTGAGCTAACTCAATCATCATGACTTAGTTAACTAACACAAGTTGTTATGAGACGAAATTACAATTTATTTAAGGGAAAAATAAATTAGATGCCTCACATTCCTCACTCCTGGTACATCAAAATTCCTCACCAGTGTGGGTGCATTTTGTTTTTTCCTTTCTAGTTGCCAATTTCACTGTTTCTTGTTTCAAATTTCTACACTCCCTCTCAACAAGAAAGGAATTCAATCTATCCCCATCCGGTACCTTTGGAATGTTTTGCATGCTACACTTCTCTAGTGTTGTTTGCACCTGTAAATCCTGAAATTGAATAGCCTCCGAACAACTGAATCAGTATAATGCATCTGTCATCAGAGTCTTATGATTGCTGCTACTGCACCTGTCTAGTACTGGATTCTCTGTGTTGTTGCTGACATCTGCATCCGTGCCCTTTGAATTGTTGCTAACTCTGATTTGTGCTCCAGTATTTGACATTTTTCACTCGGATTTCTGTCTTTCTGAAATCTGACTACATCAATCTAACTGATCCTTCCTACTACTACTGTACTATGGGCTCCTCATAGCCCGGTTCGATCCATGAGACATGCCATCTCAATGGACCTTGCCCAATTTCTTATCTTGGGATTATGTCTACACATCACCCCACCTTACACCTCAAGGTATGGTTGCTCCCTCTTCCCATTTGGCTCGAAATTTCCCCCTCATGGAGGTCTCTGCTTGAGTGGACACTTCCACTCGGTCTCCTCTCTGCTTCTCCAATTGTGGCAGCTACTCCACAACCTTCTTAGACTGCTTCTCATGAGGATGCATGTTGAGAGGTAATTTATGCTCCCTCTAAACCACCAAGTCTCTAACTTCTACCTTTCTCCTCAAAGCTTTGCATGCATCTGGTACCTCAAGTGCATATAGGTTCTTGACTTGTGCATAGTGTAATTGTCCCGACGTTACAAAAAGTTTCTAAAAAAGAGTTGATTTTAAATCGATGATATCTCCCTCATCTGATCTCTGATTTGACTAATTTGTTTTTCCTATTTGGGTAGATTTTCGCAAGGAATCCAAATATTCTATTTTTTTTTTAATTGTACACCAAAACCTTCAGATATTCTCTGTAAACTCGTTTCCCAAAAAATTCCTGCTCCGATAACATGTAGAAAATCTAACCAACGAGATTCAATCTGATCTTGTAATATACTAAAACAAGATACTGAATCCTTCCTACAATTTGCAGAAAAAAAACACGATCGCACAATCACATATAAGTAAGAGAAATAAATTATCAATTGCACAACAACATGATGTATTTGGGGAAAGCAACTGCTCAAAACCCCTCTATCTCTATTGTGTATTAAGTCAAGGAATCATGAAACAATACAATGCTTAATTTCTCATGAGATTCTCGAGCACTTTGTCAATTGTCTCCCGTTGATCTAGGCAAACTCGGTCTAGTACTTAGCCAATTCTCATCCTTACTTCAGCCCGCCTTGCTCATGCAATTCCTAGGGAATTAATTCCTTATTAATTAGGAAAATCAGTCTTCCTTGATTGCGCAATCCATCATGGCATCCCAATGAATTTATAATTTCACACGGGAAATTTTCTCTGAATACAACTGATAGTTATGTTCCCTTTAACCTCTATCTCAACTGGGTATTCCTTGAAACTGACATGCATGCAACTATTAATAGTGAATTATCGGTTATCTAATTGATCACTCATTGTGAATTAAATCTAATTTAATTCACTGGACCTCTCACTATCTCATCACTCAGTTAGAACTAGTTAAACTGATTTTAACTCATTTAATTGAGTTAATTACACTTGTACCCCACTAATGCATCAACTTCAACTGGACCCCAAAAATATTAGAATCCCTCTAGATGCCTCATATTAGACCCTCAACTCGAATTTCTTGAGCTAACTCAGTCATCGTGACTTAATTAACTGACACAAGTTGTTATGAGATGAAATTAAAATTTATTGTCCAATTTATTTAAGGGAAAAATAAATTATATGCCCCACATTCCTCACTCCTGGTGCATCAAAATTCCTCACTAGTGTGGGTGCATTTTTTTTTGTCCTTTCTGGTTTCCAATCTCACTGTTTCTTGTTGCAAATTTCAACATTTCAGAATTTGATGAGGCCTTCACACAAAGACACCATTGAAATCACATTCCCAGATTCTCATGAGAAACCTCTCTTAAGCTCGATCTGCCAGAAGAGAACCAACAATATGCCATCCTACTTCCTAGCGCAAACTGACCATTAAGGTATGCAACATTCTTTTGAACCCTCACATGATGATCTTTCTCTTGGAGGATGATCAGGACCTCCCTTTAGCAACCCTTACTCGGCCCTCATTCTTGACCTACTTTAGGACTACATCTCTCTTCACCCCCTTGATGTGCCAGATGGTGGGAATACATGTCAAACATGCTAAGATGTGCCAAGTGATAAGGCATGCCAAGATGCGCAAGGGTGTGTCAATGCGTGTTAGGGACTGTCAAAACAACAAAAGCGAGAAAAAAATTAAACTACAAGGAAATGAACACATAAGAGGGGTAATAAGTCATCAATTTAGCTTTTCCAAGAGGGGCATGCTAGGCACACCAACACTAGGTGGAAATAGGTGCCAAGTGCAAAGTCTTAGTGCATTCTAAGTGCCAAGTATTCCTTTGTTGCTTCTCATCTACTTTCCAACAATTTATCATCACAAATAAATTTAATATTAAACCATGCCAAATCATACCAAGGCATCTCAACGTATTCCATACATGCTAAGACTTTCCAAGTGCCAATATGTGTCAGGGACTAGTGTTATGCATGTTATGAAGTGGAAGGGAATGTTAAAGAGTGCTAAGGTGTGCTAGAGAGTGATAATGCATGTTGATGAGTGTTAAGGAGTACTAGGAAAAAACATTAAGGGAGCACTAGGTAAAAATTCATGGAAGTTAATGAATATGAGGAATGTGTACTGCCAAAGACTAGTGTTAATGAGTGTTAGTTTTCATGCCAAGGAGGGAGTGACAAGGTATGCTAAGCATTGGTAAGGCATGCTAGGGAATATCAAGGCATGTCAAGAATTCCCAAAGTGTGCTTGGGCGTTCCAGGGTGTGCTAATTATATCATATGCCAATTAATAGTGCCAAGATATGCCAATACATGCTAAGTGCTAAGGATGTGGCGCAGGGTGCTAGCATATGTCAATATGTGTCAAGGCAACAAAAGGAAGAACCAATAAGAGGGTTAATAAGTCAGGACTTTATATTTTGTAGAAATTTTCTGAATAATGATTAATTATCCACCGAGACTATCCTGATCACATATCAATTCGAATTCATATGCAACACATAATCTCTTCCACTCAGATCATCACACATGTGGAAATAAAACAAGCGATAGCACATCAATTCATAGCTGAAAACCCCGCAGCTATTGTGTATATTATAATGGATAAATCATGTAACAAAATCAGTACAATACTCCTCACAAGTACTCAGTACTATCTCATGAAGTTACACACAACTATCTTGGTTTTGAACAAGTCACTGGTTCAAAACTCACCACTAATTGCCTTGCCTCTATTGCGCAATCATGGCCTGTCTAAATAGAGATCCAAGGTTCGAATCTCCTTGGCTTGACAGCGCAATCATCATGGGCAATTCCTCCAAGTGTGATGCAAATCTCATGCACAACTGATGTCGCCACTGATAGCTAACTCCACCCTTTCATCTACCTCTTTCACTGGTCTCCACTGAACTGATCATGCACTGTAGTGAACCGATGTGTTCTTGAGTTGAATAATGAGTTACTAATTAATGAATTAAATAATATTTAATTCACTCCACTCATAACTAATTGATTAGCTAGTTAAACTAATCTCAACCAGTTCAACTAAAATAAACAGAATACAACTCCACTAGCTGTCTCATTAACTCCACCAAACTTCTGCCACTGAAGTCCTAACTGAAGTCAACCATGCATGATGCCATCAAACCCTAGGAATAGCGTAATTCCTCTGTCAGATGCATGAGCCACTTCTGTAGCTCGAACTGAAGTGCTCCAAGAGAGTAAACTGAAGTTTATAGTTCAAATATTATTAAGGGTAAATAATATTTGACTTCCCTATTTTTAGGATAGGCAGTCTAAATATAGACTTCGACCTATAGGTCAAAAAATAGAGGTCCATATATTTTTACCAACATGACCAATACTCCAATAATAACATACTGCAACCCCTAGACCATGCTCCATATGTCTAAAAATAGACATAGTCTAAAAATAGACTTTGCGCCAGAATTTGCCTGCGGGCCCACTTAGTGAAGGCGACTTCATTTCACTAAGCTCCATCATCTTGCTGCATTCTCAACACTCCCTCTCGGCAAGATATGGATTATCTGCAACCCCTATCCTGCCTCTGTGGAATTCGAACTTGCTCCTGGTGAGCGCCTTCGTCAGGATGTCGGCATCCTGATCCTCCGTTGGAACATATGAAAGCATCATGATTCTCCGCTGAACACAATCTCTGATATGATGGTACCTGATGTCGATGTGTTTGGACCTATCATGAAATACTAGATTAGCTGAGATTTTAATGCAACTCTGGTTATCACAGTAGATCAATGTAGGCTCCAAATGCAACCTGAACAAACCTGCGAGGATCTTCCTCATCCAAATAGCCTCGCATGCAGCCAAGCTAGCTGCCATGTACTCGGCCTCTGTTGAACTGAGTGCCACGGATCTCTGCTTCCTGCTGTACCAGGAAACTACTGTCGACCCAATGCTGAAAACTCCTCCAGAAGTGCTCTTCCGGTCCGTTGGACTCCCTGCCCAATCTGCATCAGTGAAGCCAGAAAGCTTCGCTCCATCCTCCTGTCTGTACCATAGACCATATCCCGATGTGCCTCTAATATAGCGCAATACATGCTTGCCTACCTTCCAAAAGAGCTTGGTAGGCTTAACCATAGCTTGCGAAAGCTGGTTAACTGCATAACATATATCGGGTCGTGTATTGACCAGATACATAAGCGACCCCACCAACTGTCGATAGACAGTGGCATCCACTACCTCCGCTGAAGTAGCATCCTCCTTCCTCCAACCACCAGGAAGAGGAGTGTCAACAGGCTTGTAGCCTTGCATGTTGAACCTCTCCAAAATCTCCCGGGCATACTTGCCCTGAGAAAAAAACAGTCCTCCGCTGCGCTACCAAATCTCCAATCCCAGGAAATAATGAAGGATGCCTAAGTCCTTCATCTCAAACTCTCGTGCAAGATCCTCCTTGCATGAAAGTATCAACTGCTCATCACCAGTCAAAATCAGATCATCTACATACAGTACGATGATCAACAGCTTCCCCTCCACCACAATCTGGTAAAGGTTAGGATCCGCCTCACTCTTGGAGAATCCAAGCCCGGTGAAGTAGCTGTCTATGCGAGTGTACCAAGCACGAGGTGCTTGCTTCAGCCCGTACAGTGCTCTCTTGAGTCGGCACACATGCAACTCACTGCTGAAGATCTCGAAACCTTCAGGCTGCTCTATGTACACCTCTTCCTCAATAACTCCATTGAGGAACGCAGTCTTCACATCCATCTGATGAATGTGCCACCCCATCTGCGCTGAGAGAGCAAGGATCGTCCGTATGGAAGAGTACCTTGCGACAAGTGCAAAGGTCTCCTCATAATCGATCCCCTCGATCTGTGAAAAGCCACGGGCGACAAATCTCGCCTTGTACTTCTCCACACTCCCGTCAGCCGCCTGCTTCACTTTGTAGATCCATCGCGAACCCACCACTGATTTCCCCTCCGATCTTGGGACAATCTCCCATGCACTGTTCCTGACGATCGAATCATATTCTTCGATCATGGCATCAACCCATGCGGGTTCCTCCACAGCTTCCTCAAAAGAGGATGGCTCCGTCATGACACATTGACTCATAAGAGCCATGTATCCAGTGTACCGATCCGGTGACTGCCTCTGTCTGCGCTGTGCTGTAGGTGGTCCTACAACCTTCTCTGCATCTCGAGCCAGTCGCTCAGCTTCTGTAGAGCGCATGCGCCCTCTAATGGTTGGCGCTGCATGGGTGGTTTCTTCCACCTCCTAAAATTCCTCTTGTGGCTGATCCACATCCGGAAGCTCCTCCTTAGGAACTAACAACTCCTCATCTGCATGCAAGTGTAGCTCCCTCTCAAGCGAACACTGCATGGCTTTCTCCTCCTGAAATTTTGTATCCCGTCGCACAACAGTCTTTCGACTGTCTAAAAAATACACCCGATAGTTGTGAGGTGTATCAGTGTACCGCAAAAATATTCCAACCTCAGTGGTTGGATCCAGCTTCCTTCTCACATCCTTCTTCACATGCATGTAGACAGGAGAACCAAAGATCCGCAAATGGGAAATATCAGGCCTCTTGCCAAAATAAGCCTCCTCCGGTGTACTCATGCCAAGAACCTTGTGAGGACAACGGTTCTGCACAACACTGTTGTATTGCATGCCTCAGCCCACAAGTGAAGGGGTAGGCCCTGATCATGCAACATCGCCCGTGCAGCACCCACGATCATTCTGTTCTTCCGCTCAGCCACCCCGTTCTGCTGTGGGTTATGGGGTGTGATGAGCTCTCTCCGAATCCCTTCTGCGCTGCAGAACTCCTTGAATTCAGCTGAGATGAATTCACCACCGTTATCACTCCTTAGAGCAATCACCTTCTTCCCCGACTCCTTCTCGACCAGTGCTTTAAACTCACAGAACTTCGCGAATGTATCGCTCTTCTTATGCATGAAGAAGATCCAGCACTTTCGAGAGAAATCATCAACAAAGATCACATAATACTTGTGCTTTGTTGTCGAAGCAACTGAGAAAGGACCACACACGTCTGTGTGAACTCTCTCAAGGATCGTCGTGGTGCGACTATCCTTCTCGTGAAAGGTGGCTTTCACATACTTCCCTAAGGTACACCCCTTGCACTGATCTGACTGCGCAAGAGTGCCCTTAGGAATCCCAGTAGAAATCTGCTGCAGAATCTTCAAAGCTCCATGGTGAAGGTGGCCCAATCTCCTGTGCCACAGTTCGCCCTCATCATCCCGGCTCACCACTTCTCCTGCCTTGCATGCCATAGCTGCGCAGCCATCTACCTGCAACTGATAAAGGTTCTTGGTTCGAACCCCTATCTTCCGGGTCTCTCCAGTAGTCTTACTGCGCAGGAAGGCTTTTCCTTCGCTGAAGACCACATCATACCCTTTATCTTCCAACATCGCCACAGAGATCAAGTTCTTCTTCAATCCAGGTACATGCATGACATCCTTCAATACAAAGGGTTTACCAGACTCCCTCTGAAAGGATATGGTACCGATACCATTCGCACTGTATCTACCATCATCGCCCATCTCGATGTGCTTACCCAAATCTTTGTCCTCCAGATCTGAGAACAACTCCCGATCTCCTGTCATATGAAATGACGCACCGCTGTCCAAGAACCACACCGATCCCATCACACTTGAAACCAAGCATGCGATCAGTGAAAATTCAAGCTCTAACTGTGAAGCCAAAGCCTCTCCATCTGCAGATCTTCCTGCTTGCTTGTTTTTATTCTTCTTTGGACAATTGGTAGCATAATGTCCGTGATCATGGCAGTGAAAACACTTCACTTTCGCCATATCCTGCTTCTTGCCCTTTGCACTAGAATGAGAATTTTTCTTACCCTTCCCCTTCTTTGCTTTGGCAACCAAAGCACAATTTTCTTCATCAGCTCCCTTTGATGAAGATCCATCCCGAGTAGTCCTCCTTATCTCCTCCTGCATGAGATCCGCCCAAAGGCACTCCCAACCCGACAACTTCTCCCGCCCATTGACACTATCTTGATATGAATGCCAAGCCTTCGGAAGACCAAGGAGAGCTAGTTCTACCATGTCCTCGTCTTCGACAGTCACCCCCACACTTCCCAGCTCATCTCTGCACTGAGTGAACTTCGTGAGGTATTTGGCGATACTATCGCCCTTCTCCATCTTGATGTTCCTAAGCTTATCTTTGAGCGCCAGCTTCCTTTGGTCGCTCTTACTCTGGAATAGATCCGTCAAAGCTTTCCACATTAAATATGGAGTAGCCTTTCCATGCAGGCTGGATACAATATGATCCTTGACGCCCTCCAACAGGATCCTTCGACATTTCGCCATCTTCTTTTGCCATGCTTCGACTTCAGCAGGATCGGTGGGCTTTTGGACATCCATATCCACGAACTCCTTCAGTCCATTATCTTCTAATACTGCCTCCATGCGATCCTTCCATGCAACATAATTCGAACTGCCTTCAAGAGCATATTCGAGTCGCAAACCGTTGAAAGACATTTTCAACTCCAGCACCAAGAAAACAAAACTGCTGCAAAATTCGAATTCCAACTCAAAGCTCAATCGCTCTGGATCTGTGAGAACAAATTATTTCTAGCACATAGATCGACTGCAGGGGCATTTACTGGATATATCACCTTTCAAATAAAGGATGGATCCAGAGGCTACCTGGCCCGCATGCAGACTCTGTCTACCGAAATAAGTTTGTAATCACTGTGATGATCAATCTCTGCTTCAATAGCTCTGATACCATGTATAAATTTTCTGAATAATGATTAATTATCCACCGAGACTATCCTGATCACATACAATTCGAATTTATATGCAACACATAATCTCTTCCACTCCAGATCAACTCAGATCATCACACATGCGGAAATAAAATCAAGCGATAACACATCAAATCATCATACACATTAACACAGTATGTATGGGGAAAGCTTATAGCTGAAAACCCCGCAGCTATTGTGTATATTATAATGGAGAAATCATGTAACAAACTCGGTACAATACTCCTCACAAGTACTCAGTACTTTCTCATAAAGTTACACACAAACTAGCTCAGTTTTGAACAGGTTACTGGTTCAAAACTCACCACTAATTGCCTTGCCTCTATTGCGCAATCATGGCTTGTCTAAATAGAGATCCAAGGTTTGAATCTCCTTGGCTTGACAGCGCAATCATCATGGGAAATTCCTCCAAGTGTGGTGCAAATCTCATGCACAACTGATGTCGCCACTGATAGCTAACTCCACCCTTTCATCTACCTCTTTCACTGGTCTCCACTGAACTGTCCATGCACTGTAGTGAACTGATGTTTTCTTGAGTTGAATAATGAGTTACTAATTAATGAATTAAATAATATTTAATTCACTCCACTCATAACTAGTTGATTAGCTATTTAAACTAATCTCAACCAGTTCAACTAAATTAAACCGAACACAACTCCACTAGCTGTCTCATTAACTCCACCAAACTTCTGCCACTGAAGTCCTAACTGAAGTCAACCATGCATGTACTCACCAAACCCTAGGAATAGCGTAATTCCTCTGTCAGATGCATGAGCCACTTCCAAGGCTCGAACTGAAGTGCTCCAAGAGAGTAAACTGAAGTTTAGAGTCCAAATATTATTAAGGGTAAATAATATTTGACTTCCCTATTTTTAGGATAGGCAGTCTAAAAATAGACATCGACCTATAGGTCAAAAAAATAGAGGTCCATCTATTTTTACCAACATAACCAATACTCCAAGAATAACATACTGCAACCCCTGGACCATGCTCCATATGTCTAAAAATAGACATAGTCTAAAAATAGACTTTGCGCCAGAATTTGCCTGCGGGCCCACTTAGTGAAGGCAACTTCATTTCACTAAGCTCCATCATCTTGCTGCATTTTCAACATATTTTTGAAAAGTATCATGCTAGGCATACTAATAATAGGTCCCAATACATGCCAAGTGGCATTGTGTGCCAAGTGCTAATGTATGTCAATGCATTCAACCAAGGTGTTCCAGGGCATGCTAGGGACTATATGCAGCATGCCAACACATGCTAGGAAAGTTCCATGTTGCGCTAGCACATGCCACCATGTGCTTGAGCATTAGTGTCATCACAAGATTTTCTAGGTACAAAGATGTTCCAAGACATGTGGGGTGCTAAGAAATGTCAGTGTGTGCCAAAGCATTAATTTAACGTGTGCCTAGATTGTTGAGGATTGTTAGGTATTTCTCATTAATGAATTTCAGAGCTTGATTATGTATTAAATAATATATTTCCTACACACAATAGTGGAACTTTATCTAAAGGGAATTTTCTAGATAATAAAATTAATAGATATGAATCATGTGTTGACTCATAGGAAATCTCTATTCAACTAGTCATTACTTGAGGGAAATGATACACACTAATTACTTCTTAAAAAATTGACTGACCCTAACCACTATGGCCTTGGACATATTATAAAAAATACTCCACAATAATGGCATTAAATCGTTATCTTTTGACAAAAAATATATTAACAGACACATAGCGTCATCAAAAACTCATTGGAATGATCAATGATGACGGACATTTTTTGACTGTCACCAAAAGTAACAAAAAGAACATTGGTGATGGTCATTAAAAGTTCGTCACTAGAAGTGTCACCAAAGAGAGAATTAGTGATGGGCCTTTAACAACCCTAACCAAAAGTGTCATTGAAAATGTCTTTGGTGACGGACCATAAAGGACCATCACTATATACACTTACAATGACAATTTTTTAATGATCAATGATGATGGACATTTTTTGACCATCACCAAAAGTAACAAAAAGAGCATTGGTGAGGGTCATTAAAAGTTCGTCACTATAAGTGTCACCAAAGAGAGAATTAGTGATGGGCCTTTAACGACCCTCACCAAAAGTGTCATTGAAAATTTCTTTGGTGACGTACCATAAAGGACCATCACTATATACACTTACAGTGACAGTTTTTTAAGGACCGTCACCATATGTGACATTGGTGACGGACCTTAAAGGTCCGTCACAAGCATGACCCTCACCAATGTGTTTTTTTCTTGTAGTGATTTGAGAATAGAAGCGACCATAGGAAGATGGCACTGAAGGAAAAGTTCAAAAAGATCAAGATGGAGAAGAGCGACATGATAACAAAATACTTGATGAAGTTCACTCAATGTCAATATGAGCTTGGAAGTGTTCGTGTGACAGTTTCATAAGATGATTTGGTGAGCCTAGCACTTATAGGCCTTCCCGAAAGCTATCATAGCTACCAAGACTTGGTGACTGGGAGGGAGAAGCTACCAAAGAGGGAGTGATTATGGTATGAATTGGTACAAGAAGAGATTCAGTGCAACACCAGATATGGATCCTCATCAAAGACTGATGAGGAGGAGAATTGTGCCTTATTTGGAAAGGAAAATAAAGGGAAATGGAAGGCGTCCCATTTCAAATTGGATTCCAGTCAAGTGAGAAAGAAGAGAGACTTTTCAAAGGTAAAATTTTTTCACTGTCATGAGCTTGGATGTTATGCTACAAAGTGTCTGCACAAGAAGACCAGAAAGAATTCCTGAGGAGGAGTATCGAGTGAAGCACTTTCTTCACAGTTCAAGTTGGATTTCACCCTCATTGCATGCATGGTTTCATTGATGATGGGTTATATGTGGTACTTAGGGAGTAGAGCTTCATTCCATATGAATGGCAAAAAAGAATTCTTTGGTAAATTAGAGGAGAAGGATCTCCAGATGCATATCAAGATGGGAGATGACGGGAGGTATAGTGCTACTGGCATAGGTACAGTTACCTTTCAGAGGGAGTCAGGTACTCCTCTCACATTAAAATATTTCATGTATGTTCCTGGTTTAAATAATAATTTGGTTTATGCTTCTATGTTGGAATACCGTGGCTATGATGTGATATTTAGCGAAGGAAAGGCATTCCTTCACCACAAAGCCACGAGACAGGTGAAGAATATTGGGGTTCAAATAAATAACCTCTACAAATTAGATGTATGATATTGTGTTGCCTTGAGCACAAAAATAAAGAAGGTGGTGAGACAAGACACGGTGAGTTATGGCACATAAGGTTGGGCCATCTACACCATGATGCTTTTAAAGTCCTGCAAAAAATTTCTATAGGAATTCCAAAGGGTGCACTTGAGAAACAATATACATGAAAATGTTGTACATTGCGGAAGTATCAAAAGCCACCTTTCACGATAAGGAAATTTGAGCAAAGGTAATCCTTGAGAGAGTTCATTCAGACATGTGTGGACCGTTCTTGACAGCTTCCACAACAAAACACATATATTATGTGATTTTTGTAGATGATTGTTCACGTAAGTTTTGGTTTTTCTTCATGCAGAAGAAAGATCAGACATTCTCAAATTTTTTTTAGTTCAAAGCACTTGTCGAGAAATATACAGGGAAGAAGGTGAAGGTTCTAAGGAGCGACAATTGTGGATAATATGTATTTAATGAATGTAATAAATTATGTGCTTCAGAAGGAATTCAAAGGGAATTGATAGCACCTCGTAACCCACAAAAAAATGGGGTTTCGGAAAGGAAGAACATAACTATTGTGGGAGAAACAAGAGCTATATTGCATGATCAAGGCCTATCATTGCATCTGTGGGTGGAAGCATGCAATACAATAGTATTTGCGCAGAACAAAAGTCCTCATCGGATACTTGGGATGAGTACATCAGAGGAATATTTTTTAGGTAAGAGAACAGATGTGTTGCATTGTAAAAATTTTGGTTCATCAGTTTATTTGCATGTGACCAGAGATTCTAGGAATAAGCTAGAGCCAACAACTAAGTTGGGGATATTTGTGGGGTACACTAATACACCTCACAACTATCAGGTGTACTTTCTATCACAAAGGATGAAAATTGTCAGAAGAGATGTGAAATTCGATGAAAATAATTCCATGTGAATTTCCCTTAAGAGGGAGCTTTAGTTGTATGATGTTGAGGAGCTCTTGGCTCCAAAATAAGAACCTCAAGATGTGGAGCAACCACAACCGAAGGTGCAGAGAGTGGAAGAACCCACTCATGTAGAGACATCCCGAGACGGAAGGAAGTGCACCAAAGAGGCTAACAGGTTATTTATTGATGCTAGAGAAAATGTGGGAGCACCCACATCACACTGCAGGAAGAGAAGGTCCCCAAAGAGGTACACTGTATACATGGCTCTTATGTGTGAAGGTGTAGAGATAGAGCCATCCTCTTTTGAGGAAGAAGTGTAGCAACCAATTTCGGTTGATGCCATGGTTGGGGAATATGAATCCATTATCATAAACAGTGCATGGGAAGTTGTCCCAAGACTAGAGGGGAATTCAGTTGTAGAATCCAGGTGGATCTACAAGGTGAAGCAGGTAGCATATAGGAGTGTGGAGAAGAACAAGGCCAAATATGTGGCCAGAGGGTTCTCTCATGTGGTGGGGATTGATTATCATGATACCTTTTAACCAATCACAAGGTACTCATATTCAAATCCATCCTTGCATTCTCAACACATATGGGATGGAAGATACATAAGATGGATGTAAAGACAACTTTACTCAATGGGGGGACTAAGGAAGATGTGTATCTTGACTATCCGGAAGGTTTTAAGACCTTCAACAGAGAGTTTCATGTGTGCTAACTCAAGATAACATTGTATAGGATGAAGCAAGCTACTCGTGCTTGGTACACCAGGTTCGATGGCTACTTCATCGATTCAGGAAATGCAAAATTTTACCATATTGTGGTAGAAGGTAAGATTTTGATCATTTTACTTTATGTCGATAATTTGATACTGACGGGTGATGAGCAGCTCATCAATTATTCCAAGAGGATCTTGCAAGAGAATTGGAGATGAAGAACATGGGGCTCTTTCACTATTTCCTGGGATTTAAAATTTGGAAAAGAGATGGGGAGCTATTTGTATCTCTATGAAAGTATTCCAACGAGATTCTCAGGAAAGTTCCACATGGAGGGAAACAAAACCATGGACACTCCTCTAGCAGGAAACTGGATCAAAGACAATGTTACTTCAAGAAAAGTAGTAGATGCTAATTTCTACAGGAAACTTGTGGGTTCACTCATGTATTTGGTGAACACATGATCAAACATATGCTATGTGGTTAACCAACTTATTCAAGCTATGGTTAAGCCTACCAAGCTCTTTTGGAAGGCATGCAAGCAAGTGTTGAGATGCATCATAGGAAATACAGAGTTTGGGCTATGGTAAAAATGGACAGAGGGAGTGAAGCTTCAAGGCTTCACATATGCATATTGGACAGGGAGTCCATCCAACAAGAAGAGCACATTAGGGGCATCTTCAACATAGGATCAACAACAATTTCCTAGCATAGCAGGAAACAAAGATAAGTTGCACTCAGTTCAACAAAGGCAGAGTATATGGAGACCAGTTAGGAATAATGTGAGGCCATTTGGATGAGGAAGATACTTGTTGGTTTGTTTGGTTAACTGATGGATCTGACAATGATTTATTGTGATAACCAGAGTTGCATCAAACTCTCGGTTAATATAGTTTTTCATGACAAGTCCATGCATATTGATATCTGGTATCACCATATCAGATATTGTGTGTAGAGGTGTATTATGTCATTAGGGTACATTCCCATCGAGGATCAGGATGCATAAATCTTGGTGAAGGAACTGTCAATAAGAAAATTTGAGTTCCACAGATACAAGATCAGGGTAGCAGACAATCCCTTTCTTGTTGAGAGGGAGTGTTGAAATTTGAAACAAGAAGGGCTTATAATTTAATTTTCACTTAATTAAATTATAAGTAAATTGTAATTCCACATCAGATGATAATTTGTACGAGTTAACTGAGTCAAGAACACTTATTTATCTCAGGAAATTCAATTTTTTAGGGAAAAATACTGAGAGGGGGGGTGAATTAGTATTTAGGGCTGAACAATTTTTCTTTTCTTTTTCTTAAGCATATGTTACAGTATTGCATTCAACAGGTATGACCTGATATCTTATTATGTATTTAATTAGAGCATTGCATCAAATAAACATTAAGCATGAACAGAAATAACAGAACAACCATCAACACATATGAACACTGGGATTTAAGGTGGAAACCCAATTCGGGAGAAAACCACCGCTGCTGTAATCTCAGTTTTCAAGATTTATTATAGAGAAGACTTCTTACAATATATGCTGGTGCAGACTTATACCAGCACGTAGGCACCCACTTGCAGAAGGTTACAACCTTCTCTTGTTTACCAGCTACCACTGGAAGGGAGCAACAACCCCCTTTGTGAAGGCTCTGACCTTCAGCACTACTGTAGACCACGTTTCATCAATTTTCATACTGGATCCACCAATTTCCATACAACATACATAGTCGATCACCAGATTTATTTATTTTCATATACTCACATAAACCAGAGATTTATCATCATCAGATCATTCTATCCATGGGTGCATTGTAGTTTTAGATTTATCAGTTAAGACCAGAGTTCACCCATATAGATATTCCTTGGAGAAATTTTTTGTTCACAACCCTTACAATGCACACACATTCTTCATGATTCTCATCACCTTATATAGTTTTCGCTTTTAATGAAACCTTGGGTCAAAACCATTCACTTTCTAATGGTATTCCTAGACCGTATTTTCATTTACCATCCTTACGTACCTCTTGAATTCTTTTTAATTTATTTATCAATTTGAAGAACTTGATAAATAAATATTTATAACATTGAACAGAACTTTAGGATTAAAGTTAACCCTTCGCATTTTAACGCTTTCAAATAATATGGTAAACCTTGGACCCTGGGCCCACAAATATAGTTAATAGCCAATCAAATATGTGCATGGTACCATAGGTAAACTTCCACAAGTCCAACGTTCGATCACTGTTAGATTAGCAAGCTTCCAAATCAACGACGTATATGCATATCGCTCGACCTCCAATACCGATCGTTAACGTGCGATGGCACGCCATACCTGTGTTAATCTCCGCGCACCTTCAACAAATGATGACCGTCCAATGACCCCTTCCCAGATCAACAACGCTCAACAATATCGCTGGGCATCCTGGGTCGAAGTATAACGCGCAATGGCGCATGGTGAAAAGTGGTTTTGTGAAGTCGTACAGGAACATGTGTCAAGCATTCTATGGAATCGCTCCTCACCAGGAGATACCACTTGCCCGATGAGAGCGGTGTGATAAAAACCGAAAACCAACATTACTGTTCCTCTCGCAAGGTTTCGCCTTCTTCGCTCAAGGTTCCACTCCCCCTGCTTGATTATTGTAAATTGACTTATTTTTTATGACATCTCTTGCACTCTTTATCAACAGATTAACCCATCATTTTGTTTATTGAGGCCTGACACCAGTTCGATGAAATATTCGTAACATCCATAATATATAGCACAAGAAATTCACACCAGATTCCTTTGCAACCTTAAATTCGTTCTTGATTCATCGTTTCTCCTCTTCATGCTCCATTCTAGTTCCATAAGCACCAATGTACAGTTGCCATACCATGTTCCATTGTTCCAGGCAAATTTCCAACATATCTCCTCTTTTGCTTGTTTATGCTCCTTGACCGATACTTCCTCTGTTCTTTTGATCAGATTCTCCTTTGTAGCCAATGCCTTTACCATCAATGGCAATATTCCAACAATATCCCCCTTTGGCATTGATGGCAATATGCTTCCTCCGTAATACTCTTTCTCTATTTATCTTATAGAAGCCCTTCTTTGCTTATACTCTTTCTCTATTTATCTTATAGAATCCCTTCTTTTCTTTTCCTCCCCCTTTGACATCAATGGCAAAGGGTTGATCGAGATCCTTTGTACCAACAATACCATGCTCCCCCTGAGATCATGCTGCATCATCAAACAACAATTCATCCTTTTCATATGACCAATGCTCCCCCTGAGCCTGTGCATTCAGAGATTCCTAACAACACCTCTTAACCAATTTAATATTCTGTGTTTAAGTAGACCTGATCCTCTACATGGCAGAGACTACTCCTAGTTTTTTTCTGAGATATTCGAACGCTTCCCTGGGTAGAGGTTTGGTAAATATATCAGCTACTTGTTCTTTGGAGGAAACATACTCCAATTTCATCTTTTGTTCAAGCACTTGTTCACGTAAGAAGTGATATTTGATGGGAATGTGCTTGGTCTTGGAATGCATAACAGGATTCTTTGAGATACTGATAGCACTTGTCTTATCACACATAATGGAGATAGGAGGAGAGCATTTGATTTGAAAGTCTTGTAGGGTTTGCATCATCCAAAGAAGTTGAGTGAAACATGATGCAGCGGCCACATATTCTACTTCTGCTGTAGATAAGGCAATGGAGATTTGCTTCTTGCTGAACCAAGATACTAACCGAGGCCCCATATAGAATGCACCACCACTGGTTCTTTTTCGATCATCAACACTTCCAGCCCAATCTGCATCAGTGTATGCATGAAGAGTGAGATCAGCATTCTTTGGATACCATAGTCCAAAGTCTTGAGTTCCTTGTAGATATTTGAGTATTCTTTTTACAGCCTGAAGATAAGACTCTTTTGGATTAGCTTGGAATCATCCAACAATCCCAACTGCATGCATGATGTCTAGTCTGGTCCCAGTGAGATAAAGTAGACTTCCTATCATAGATTTGTATTCAGGTTGATTCACCGTGGGGGAATCATCATTAGAACTGAGATTACATCCGGTTATCATTGGTGTACTTACAGGTTTGCAGTCTTCCATGCCATACTTCTTCAGGATTTTCTTGAGGTATTTTGCTTGTGATAAGAATATGCCATCTGTTGCTTGTTGCACTTGCAAACCAAGAAAGAATGTTAGTTCCCCAAGCAAAGACATTTCAAATTCTTGCTGCATATCAGAAGCAAATTTCTAACTCATAGACTCTTTATTACTTCCAAAAATGATATCATCAACATATACAACCACAATCAATAGTTTGTCATTTTCAGTTTTTGTGTATAAGTTTCTATCAGAAGACCCTTTTAAAAATCCTTGTTGATGAAGATATTTGTCAAGACGATAGTACCATGCCCTTGGAGCTTGTTTGAGACCATATAGAGCCTTTTTAAGTCTACAAACAAGTTTTTCATCATTTCCCAAAATAAATCCTTCTGGTTGTTCTATATAAACTTCTTCTTCTAGATCACCATTGAGAAAAGCAGATTTAACATCCATTTGATAAACTTTGATTTGTTGGAAGCTTGAAAAAGAAAGAAAAATTCTTATGGCTTTAAGTCTGGCTACAGGAGCAAAAGTTTCTTCAAAGTCTATACCTTCTTGTTGAGCATACCCCTTGCAAACAAGTCTAGCTTTATTTCTTATAACATCCCCATTCTCATTTAACTTGTTTTTGAATATCCATTTGGTTCCAATGACATTTTTGTCCCGAGGTCTTGGTACTAATTCCCAAGTGTGATTCTTTTCAATTTGATCAAGCTCTTCATTCATGGCTTGAATCCAACATTCATCTTTGCTAGCTTGAATGACACTGTGAGGTTCAATAGTGGACAGAAATGCCAGATTGCTAGAAGATCCCACAAGAGTCCTTCTTGTTTGTACACCTGATTCCTTTTCTCCCAAAATTTGAGATTCTGGATGATTCTTTTGAACATATCTAGATGGAGCCTTTTCAGAAAACTCCTCTTCAGGTTCTTCACTGGGTGCACTGTTTGTATCATTACTGTTTGATGTAGAAGGATATGTATCCTCATCATCTTCATCTGTTGTTTGCTTTTCTTCTTTTGGGGCTGCAGGAGACTCATCAATAACAACATCAATACATTCAACAATCTTTCGAAGTCTTTTATTGTAACATTTATATGCCTTACTCCTAGAGGAGTAACCAAGAAATATTCCCTCATCAGCTCTGGGTTCAAACTTGCCAAGTTTTTCATCATTATTTTTGATAAAGCATTTTCTCCCAAAAATTCTAAAATGCTTTATAGTGGGAGGATTACCATACCAGAGTTCATATGGAGTTTTATCACTATTTACACAAACATGTGCTTTGTTGAGAATGTTTGATACTGCATGTGCTGCTTCTCCCCAAAATATGTCAGGTGTTCTGGAATCATCAAGCATAGCTCTAACTTCGTTTGTTAGTTGTCTTTACCTTTCGTTACATTGTGATGGAAAGCTACGACTGTATTTATGCCATGTTGTTCACAAAAATCAAAGAATTCATTTGATATATATTCACCTCCTCGATCAGATCTAATACACTTGATTTTTAGATCTAATTCATTTTCAACCAATGCTTTAAATATCTGAAATTTTTCAAATGCTTCATCTTTGTGTTTTAGCAGCCCAATCCAACACATTCTAGAGAAATCATTAATAAACAGAATATAGTATTGTTCTCCACGAGGTGACATTTTCCTCATAGGTCCACATAGGTCGGTGTGAATGAGTTCAAGAGGCTTACATGCTGATCCTTCATTGGCATTGAATTGCACTATGGTTTGCTTACTGAATTAGAAAGATTTGCATATGATACTTTCAAGCAGATTAATGTTGGGAAGATCATGAACAACTTTGAGTCTGCTAGATTTTGTGATTTGAGAGAAGCTCGGATACCCCAACCTTCTATGCCATAGCCAATTTCGAAAAATTTGTAAAGTAACATTGTTCTTCCAGGGTTATTACTGATTTCAGAGTTTTGAAATTCTTTTCTTTTATAATTGCTTTTCTGTATCAAAGATACGTACCACATTCTTTTGAACTAAATACAACTTCAGTTCCTTGATCACACATTTGACTTACACTTAACAAGTTATTCTTTAATCCATCCACATACATGACTTCATTATATTTCACCTTTTCTTTTAGAAAAACAGACCTTTTTCCCTTAATGACCGCAAGAGTATCATTCCCAAATGTAACATTTTTTTCTTTTTCTAGAGCACTATATGCAAGAAGTTTGTCTTTACCACCTGTCATGAGTCTTGAGCATCCACTATCAATGTACCATTTGTTTTCTTCATCTTCTGCAAATAACGCTATGCCACAATTTTCAACTTGTAATTCCTTCTTTTTCCATACTTTGGAGCTTGAAGGTACATGTTCTTTTGGCTGAACTTTGCTCCTGCATTCAGATTCTTCATGGCCAAAGTTATTGCAATAAGCACATTCAACTTCATTTTGAAGAGGAGAAAAGTTGTTATAAGTATTCTTCTTTATTTCAATATCAATCCTTTTCTTTCTTGCTTCTCTTGTCATGATGGTTTTATATGCAACACATTGAACAGCTTTATGACCAAAATTGTGACATGAGAAACATTGTCCATTGAAGAAGAAATTTTTGCGATCATGAAATCTTCTACTTGAATTTACCTGTTTATTGGTGTTTCTTTGAAAGGTATTCTTGTTAGTGTTCTTTGAATTGAGATGGTCATGCTTTGCTCTTTGTAAAGATTCTTTATTCCCTTGCTGAGTGGCAGCATGTTGTAGACCAGCTGTAACTGCTTTTAGATAATTTGGTGCTGAAACCTGAGAAGATTCTCCAATATATCCAAGACCTATCTTTATAAGAGGAGAAAATTGTACCTTGATAATCTCATCTAATGTTTCAGATCCTTTAGCAAATCTAAGATTCAGAGTTTTTACTTTCTCAAGTTCTTTTCTTAGACTTACTACCTCACATTCTAATTTCTCATTGTGTTTCTTCTTTTCTTCAAGCTGATTTTTCAGAGTTTCTATGAATATTTTACTTTCTTCTAAGCAAGTCTTGAGTTTAATGTTTTCATCAAGACAATCACTGTCTTCTAGAGCATCCACAAAAGTATCTTTTTCTTCTCTAGATTCTTTTTCAAATGCCATGAGAAGTCTAAGGTCTTGTTCACATTCTTCCTCACTATCAGATAACCCGTCACTATCTTCATGAGTGTAGTAACTCTTTCTAGTGCTAAAACGATTCTTATTCCTTTTTGCTACTTCCTTCCCTTTTTTATGTGTTTCTTTATAAGGACACTTAGTAGCATAATGACCAACTCTTACACAATCAAAACATTTTAAAGGAAACTTACCTCTGAACCGTCCTGTGCCAAGTTGAAGTTTCTTTACAAATTTTATCTCATCTTCTTCTGAGATATATCCTGATCCTTCTGTTTTTTGTACTTCCTTCCCTTTTGTAGAAGTTCTAAAGACTGCTTCTTTGACTTCAGAAGGTCCTCCTATTCTCATTTCATATGCAGTTAGTATGCCATGAAGTTGCACCACAGTAATATTTTGAAGATCCTGCTTTTCTTCAATGGCAGAAACTTTTGACTCAAATTTTGTTGTTAATGATCTTAAGACTTTCTCAACCAAGGTAGATTCGGTTATTGTTTCTCCCAAATTTCTCATAAGATTTACAATATCATCAAGTCATAAAAATAAATTGGCAATGCTTTCTTCATTATCCATTTTTAGATTCTCATATTGAATTCTGAGAGTTTGAAGTTTAGCACTTTTTACCTTTGCATCACCTTCATAACTTAGAATGATTTTGTCCCATATTGTCTTGGCTGTATTTAGCTGCATGACTTTGACAAATTCATATTCAGTTAGACTTCCCAATAGAGCATTGACCGCCTTTGAATTCATTTCATAATTCTTTCTTTCTGTCGGATCTATTGGTACTGCAGTTGGGTATTGATATCCTTGTTCAACAATTTCCCATACCTCTGCTCCCAGAGACTGAAGATAGGATCTCATTCTTGTTTTCCAGAAGATTAAATTGTTTCCATTAAAAAGCGGAGGCCTGATAGATGCTATTCCATCTTGATTGCTCATCTTGCTTGATCTTCCTTCTAGCGGCTAAGCTTTTTCAGAAGGACCTGCTCTGATACCAATTGTAGGGAAAAATAATGAGAGGGGGGGTGAATCAGTATTTAGGGCTGAACAATTTTTCTTGTCTTTTTCTTAAGCATATGTTACAGTACTGCATTCAATAGGTATGACCTGATATCTTATTATGTCTTTACTTAGAGCATTGCATCAGATAAACATTAAGCATGAACAGAAATAACAGAACAACCATCAACACATATGAACACCAGGATTTAAGGTGGAAACCCAATTCGGGAGAAAACCACCGCTGCTGTAATCTCAGTTTTCAATATTTATTATATAGAAGACTTCTTACAATATATGCTGGTGCAGACTTATACCAGCATGAAGGCACCCACCTGCAGAAGGTTACAACCTTCTCTCGTTTACCAGCTACCACTGGAAGGGAGCTGCAACCCCCTTTGTGAAGGCTCCGACCTTCAGCACTACTATAGACCACGTTTCATCAATTTTCATACTGGATCCACCAATTTCCATACGACATACATTGTCGATCACCAAATTTATTTATTTTCATATACTCACATAAACTAGAGATTTATCATCGTCGGATCATTCTATCCATGGGTGCATCATAGTTTCAGATTTATCAGTTAAGACCAGAGTTCGCCCATACAGATATTCCTTGGAGAAATTGTTCGTTCACAACCCTTACAATGCACACACATTATTCATGATTCTCATCACCTTATATAGTTTTCGTTTTTAATAAAACCTTGGGTCAAAACCATTCACTTGCTAATGGTATTCCTGGACGGTATTTTCATTTACCATCCTTACGTACCTCTTTGAATTCTTTTTAATTTATTTATCAATTTGAAGAACTTGATAAATAAATATTTATAACATTGAACAGAACTTTAGGATTAAAGTTAACCCTTCGCATTTTAACGCTTTCAAATAATATGGTAAACCTTTGACCCCGGGCCCACAAATATAGTTAATAGCCAATCAAATATGCATAGTACCATAGGTAAACTTTGCACAAGTCCAACGTTCGATCACCATTAGATTAGCAAGCTTCCAGATCAACAGTGTATATTAATATCGCTCGAACTTCAATATCGATTGTTAACATGCGATGGCCCGCCGTACCTGTGTTAATCTCCGCGCACCTTCAACAAATGATGATCGTCCAATGACCCCTTCCCAGATCAACGACGCTCAACGATATCGCTAGGCATCCTGGGTCGAAGTATAACGCGCGATGGCGCACTGTGAAAAGTGGTTTTGTGAAGTCGTACAGGAAAGCGTGTCAAGCATTCTATGGAATCGCTCCTCACTAGGAGATATCACTTGCCCGACGAGAGCGGTGCGATAAAAATCGAAAACCGTCGTTACTGTTCCTCTCGCAAGGTTCCACCTTCTTCACTCAAGGTTCCACTCCCCCTGCTTGATTATTGTAAATTGACTTATTTTCTGTGACATTTCTTGCGCTCTTTATCAATAGATTAACCCATCATTTTGTTTATTGAGGCTTGACACCAGTTCGATGCAATCTTCGTAACATCCATAATATATACCAAAAGAAATTCACACCAGATTCCTTTGTGACCTTAAATTCGTTCTTGATTCGTCGTTCCACCTCTTCATGCTCCATTCTAGTTCCATAAGCACCAATGTACAGTTTCCATACCATGTTCCATTGTTCCAGGCAAATTTCCAACATATCTCCTCTTTTTCTTGTTTCTGCTCCTTGACCAATACTTCCTCTGTTCTTTTGATCAGATGCTCCTTTGTAGCCAATGCCTTTGCCATCAATGACAATATTCCAACAAATTTGGGGGTCAAACTATAGGCATGTAGAGTTCACTCTAAGTTTTAGAGGGTCCACTTACATTTTATTTGAGTTGTAATTAGTTAACTCAATTATTTGAGTCGAAATCATTTTAACTAGTTATAACTGAGAAATGAGCTAGTGAGAGGTCCAGTGAATTAAATATGATTTAATTCATGTGCAATGATCAATCAAATAAATGATAATTCACTATAAATAGTTGTTGCATGTCAGTTCTAAGGAAGGCCCTGTTGAGATTGGAGTGAAAGGGAAGAGAAATACCAGTTGTATAATTATAAAATTGTACAGGTCATGAGCAATCAACTATTGGGAATTTCCTAATTAATAGGGGCTCAATTCATCCAAGAATGCATATGCAAGGCTGAGCAACCTAAAGGCATGAAATCAGTTAAGTATCAAACCATTCTTGCTAGGATTAGAGTCCGACAGTTAGAGATAGTTCAGAGGTTTCTCAAGAAGGGAAATAACATTGTAATTTTTCATATTATTGACTTAATGCAATATACAGATAGTGGGGGTTTTAGCTGATTTTTTCCCCAGATACATCTTTGTGTTGTGAGATTGAAATTATTTCTCTTTCGTGTTCATGTGATTGTGCAATCGTAATTGGTTTCTGCAATCTGTAGAATTGATTCAGTATTTTTTTTAGCATATTAAAAGATCAGTTGAATCAATTTAGATATTTCTAAACTCTATTTGGAACTATGGTTGCAAGTACAAAGAAGTATGGCATGTGGCCTGTGAGCTACGACAATGCACACATCCTTTTTGTGTGCTTTACCTCCTATCCCCCTAGGTTATATTTTCTCGGCTATGGAATAAATGCACTCGAAAAAATGGAATCATTTTTCCTCCTAGTGCCTCAGTTATAACATATCTCAATAACCTGCTAGTGATTAAGTTTGACTACCTAAACTCTTAACCATAGTTAGACCAACCTAGATCCATCTTAACTTAGGATCTACCAAGCGCCAAGAGGAATCAAATCTCTTGAGATGAAAACCTATTTTAGAGTGAAAAGAGATTTGATTCCTTTGGGTGCTTGGTAGATCCATAGTTAAGATTGATCTAGGATACTATAATATGTATGTAGTTGGCATTGAAACATTTTATTTAGAATTCACCTTCTCCACATTAAAATGTTAAAACATGCTCCCTCATATTTTTCCTTGTATGCATACATTTAACTATTTTGATTATTAATATTTTCTAAAAAAGTACATATCAAATCAATATTAAGCATTGAAATAATTGCAAATCTCCCTCATACATTGAATTAGAAAGAAATTATTAATGGAATAATAATTTTATCAATATTTCTCTATCTATAAATGTTTCATGTTAAAAATATTTTGCTCAACCTGTGTATTGAAATATTTTATTTATATTTTATTTATAACTCACGTTAATTTTTTCTTATAAGAATTTTTTAAATTTAAATTACATTATTTTTATCTATAAAAAGTAGATCTAAAATTATGTTATTTAATATGGACATTGAAATATTTTCCTTGTGGTTGTTAGGAAATTTTTTTTTTATTGTGAGGCACTCTACAACCCAATATAGGGTACATGTGTAGATGTAATGTAAGCATTTGACGTGTCAGAGCATAAGGCACATGCTTAGGTGTAATGTGAGAAATGTAACATAAGAAATGTAATGTAATTAAACATTTGAAATGGCAGAGTATATTTCCGAACACTAAAAAAAGAGGTATGGTAAATAAATAAAAATATAAATAAACTGGATGTATGGTAAATAAAAAATAGAACCTATTTTTATACTTACTCCAAAGGTATGGTAAATAAATAAAAATATAAATAAATTGGAGGTATGGTAAATAAATAAAACCTCCTTTTATACTTACTCTAAAGGTATTGTAAATAAATACAATTATAAGTAGACTAGAGATATGGTAAATAAATAAAACCTCTTTTATATTTACTCCATAAAACTTTTTATATTTAGGAAAACTAAAAAGTGAGGTTTTATTAGATATCATTTTTTCGGATTCAACTGCGTTAAAGTAAGTCATTCATTTATGACTCATTGCATGGGGTGATGCTCATAGGGGTGAAGAAGTGGGATTGAAACTAGTGAAATGAATCACATAGCATCAATCATCACTTCTAGGGCTTGCGCCAGGCAACCGGGTAACCATGACTTCCTGGGAGGTCACCCATCCCAAATTGCCTCTAGCTCAAGCCTGCTTAACTGTGGAGATTTCCAAACAATCAAGCCCACTTAGCTTGCTACCCCATTTGCAAGCTAATATAATGCACTCCGAAAACCCCTAATACTTAAATGAGGTTTTATTTAGGTGAAGCCTATGGGCCAAATACCATGGAGAAAATTATTATTAATACCATGGGCTAAATAATATGGACCAAATACTGTATTTATAAAAGAGGTATGGTAAATAAATAAATATAAAATAGGTATATATAGGTATGGTAAATCAATATAAATATAAATAAACCAGAGGTATGCAAAAAAAAAAAACCTATTTTTATATTTACTCCATACTCTTCTTTATATTGACGAACACTCAGAAAATATGTTTTATTTAGGTGAAGCCTAAGGGCCAAATGCCTCAATATTAATATTAAAATATTAGTACTAATATTATTATTAGTTATAATATTCATATTAATATATTATAATATTAATATTGTTAAATTTAAAAAAATTGGATCTCAAAGGTTTGTATTTGACTACACTACATGCATTGACTGTATGAGGTAAACACGTAAATGTAAAAGAAAATTAATGTTTAACATTTAACATTTAAAATTTAATCTAATTAATATAATTTCTTCCCTAATGAAAAATCACTTCTCTCCCTAAATATATAAATTTAACACAAATAAAGTGTCGAATTATATTTGTGAGGAAGCATCTCTGTGACAGTGCGAAGAATGAAACAGTATTTGTGAGAAAGGATTTCGAGAGTTGTGCAAAGTGGAAAATAATATTTGTGGGAAATGATTTCACAGTATTGTGAGAAATGATTTCGAGAGTTGTGCAAAGTGGAAAATAATATTTGTGGGAAAGGATTTCACAGTACGAACGCCATAGATTTTTAGGTTTGATTTTGTTTGCTCCTGAATTTTATTTTATTTTTCTACCTTTTTTTTTTTACTTTTTCATCTACTTCAACTCCATGGATGTGATCATGTGTAATGAATCATTATTACCACCAAATTAGAATGATTTAATTTCCGCCTTGGGTGAAAGACCACCAAATTAGGATGATTTAATTTCTGCCTTGCCTGAAACCTTGCCAAACTCTAAAACAAAGTGATTTCAAGAATCTATTTCTAAATGTGTAAAAAACCAACCTAGATCCATGTTAACATCGGATCTATTAAGCCCCAAGAGGGATCAAATCTTTCAAGGTGCAAACCTTTCCTCAAGTTTTGCACTCAAAAAAGAGGTTTGCGCCTTTAAATATTTGATCCCTTTCGACGCTTGATAGATCCAAAGTTATGATGAATCTAGGCTGGTTAAAGTATATTTTTTTAAATATCACTTGTAAATTGAACGTACAATGATTACACATAATGTGATATCAAAAATACTATTTTTTGTAATCTCCATGTTAAGTAGCGAATAAATTACATTTCTTCTTCGAACTAAAATCTAATTTTTTTTTTTTACTCATCTCCATATTATGTAGTGAATAAATTACATTTCTTCCTCATTCATAAAGATAAATTATTTTTTTTAATTTCGATTACTTTTTATCTATATATAAATTTATGTAAAATTAAGGTGCAAATTTAATTGTTTTAATTATGACTGACATTAATTTATTTTGTTATTTCTATTTTAATTTGCTAATTTAAGGTATTATTTTACTATTTTTAAATATAATGTTACGTGACAACATCTCTCCCATACCGGGTTTTAGAGTGCCTCTCGACGCAAATATAGACTCGTCTAGAGTCTTTTACATTGTAATCACGCGGCTATCCCCTTTTCATGAATAATGGGGGTTGACATTGCATCCTCTTGAATTATGCATGTGGAAACGGGAAGGTTCACTTTTGAGTGGCATAACTTCACATATAGACTTTGATTGATGTGCTTATTGTGTCGTTAGAAATATATTTTTGTGTAGAATATCATAAAAAATTTCCATGCTAATACCAAAAATTTTTACCCCCAAAAAACATCGTTTGATGCCTCAAAATGCTCTCGGAAGGTTTCATACCCCATTTCGCCAAATTGGGTCCCACTGGTAAAAATAGTCTAGTGAGCTGATTCCTCCACTTTTTCCACTCGAAATATATTGAGATGGATTGAAAAAAAATATAATGATACAATTTGGATCACACCTCCCCACTTTGGGAGACTTTTGGTCCCCAAACACTTCTACTGAATGAGGTGAGGAAACTTTTCCCCCACTCTCTCTGGTATACCATTTAGCTTTTCCTAGAAGTTGTCCCTTGAACCCAATATGTCAAAGGTCATGTTGGGCTTGTTTTGTAAATGTGTAGAAGGTCTCAGCTGTAGTACTTGTGGAAAGTATCGGGATTTTCCTCCCATGAATTTAGTAATTATCACAATGGAATTTCCCATAGAAAAATGGCAATGTATTGAATTCTCTGGGTATTTGTTGTGACTGTTAGGTCCCCGTAATTTGTTAGATTGGCAAGACCAAATGTACAGGGATAACATCAGACCAATCTTTGGAGTCCTATGACCTAGCCTTCCTAGACTCAGAGAGGGCTCTCTCTATGTTTGTATGAAAAGTGTAACTTGATAGCTTTTAGGTTTTGATCTTAAGCTAGTTATTAGGTTTAGGGTTTGTTTGTTTGTTTGGTTGGTTGGGTAGGTTGTCAAGTGGTTTATATAGAGTGAGATATTGTTAATCCATTGGGCTATGGAGTATACAAAGGTCCTGAGGATTTTAATCAATAGGTCTAGGGTGTATCACAGGGCAAATCTAACAAACTCAAATGGATCCAAAGGCTTTATGTGAATGAAATGAACATCAAGTTTGTGAACATAATAGGTGCAAAAGGGTAGTTAAGAATCCTTAAACAAATACTTTTAACAAGAATGGTCTTTAAAACTACTAAGCATGAGTCAATAATCAAAGACATGGCATGCCAATAACTTCTTTGACTAAACCCTAGCAAGTAAGCATCAAGACAACGATCCAGTGAACTATAGAAGGCAAGAAACTTGTAAATCTTCTAGTGATTTCACCTTCAAGCTAAGAAAACATTTAAGATAAAAAAATATCATAGATCAAAGAAGAGGGAACTCCTAAAATCATTAATAAAGCTATAAATATCTCCAAAGAAACCATTTAATATGAGAAAAAGGGCATGGAAAATCATAAACCTCTTTAGCTAAATCTAATCAGCAAAACTTCAAAGTAAAAGACCTTAAAAAAAATGTTTAAGTAATAGCAAAGAGCAGGGCTAACCATATAACTAATTTGACATTTTCTTCATTGAATCATCTTTAAGATAGACAAGCATATGTGGGACTAGAGAACAACTAATAATTCTGTAAATTGACCTAGCAGAGGAAAACATAGAAGCAATAGAGAACAAACATAGCTTAGGTGTCTCTAAACAACATTTCTTAGCCTAAAACTTTTGTCCTAATACAATATAAATATGGAACAAAATGATAACATGAGAAAACAAGAACTAAATAAGGAACACATCACCATTAACTATGCTCAGGGATCCTGCAAGTAAGCCTTCTCCATTGTCAAGCAAGCCAAGCCATCCACAAAAACCAAAGCCAAATTTCTCTCCAATCTCAAATTCTATGTATTACTCTCAATAATCATCCAACATGTAAAATGAGGCCTCAATTCTGTATTTAACAAGCAAAGAGGACCAAAACCCTAACTAGGGTTTGAAAATGTCATAAATACTAATAAATATCATTTATGTCCAAAGGGGCCATGCAAGGCCCAAGGCATAAAATATCTAAAGAAATAAATTCAAAATAACTTCTAAAACCTAACTTTGGAGTGATTTGCCCAAAAATCCAAAAAATATCCATTTTCCATAAATGAGTGTCTTTTGTTGACTTTTGCACACAAGGGCGCAACAATGAGGTCCAAGAGCGCAGCGCCTGCATGGGAAAACTCGGTCACCTTGCAGCTAAATTTTGAAGGCCTTCTTGATGTCGGAATGAGCTCTGTGATGGCTCGTTGGAAAGCCTATCAAGTATAATTTCCAAAAATTCCCTTGGTTTTCTTATTGGAATCCATTAACCTGCTCAAAAACAAAAACTCCCAAGGCTTCTAAGGGCACAGCGCCAGCCCTAAAAACATGATAGAAAGGTGAAAATTTGCATGTTTTTGGGTCTTTTGGAGGACCAAAACTGCTCCAAATGATCTGAAATTTGGTGTGCATGATGCCCTTGGCCTAAGGATTCCTAAAATGTAGAGTTTACCTCCAATGGATGCCCTGAGAAAAATCAAAATCATTCAAAAACCAAAAATGTCAAAAACTTGCCAAAATTTGCAAATATCTCCCTCATGGTGTTTGGGATGCCTGTAGAGAAGCATCAACTAGGATTTCAAGGTTTTCTTGGTATTTTGCCTCCTTGAGTGCTTGAATTTTGGCAAGGGCTCTTTTGAGCTTGGCCCTTGCAATTTGATTTCTCAAGGCATAGTTCTTTGCCATCTTTTTCTGAAGGCCAAGGTCTCTTTGTGTCTTTGCTAGCTGATCTTCGAAGTGTGTGTTAGCCCTCTCTAACCAAGGGTCCCGATCATACTAAATCTCCAAGTGAGATGCTCTGCCAATGTTGTTTCTTGCTCCTTCTCCTTTGCCAAGGCCTTCCTCAAGCCCATTGTTCTTGGCCTTCTTCTAGACAGCTGCCCTTCTTCATCCTCACTCTCATCAAAAACACCCAAGACTTCATCAAGCCTAACCTTGGTCCTTTTAACCTCTTTCTGGGCTCTGATTGCCCTAACCTCATAAATGGAATTTTTTGCCTCCAAATGCTTGTTTTCAATCTCATAATAGTGGATGAAATTCCTAGCCCTAGGTTGGCTTGCAAATCCTTGATTTGGGCATATTTACCTTTGAGCAACATTCTTGTGACCCTTGCCTCATTCTCATCATCACTATCAACATGAATGATTTCAAATTCCCGCTCAGTATCATGTTGATCTTCTTCTTCTTCCTTCATGACCTTCTCTTTGCCTTTGTCCATCTGCTTGGTTGACGTGGAAGGCATGGCCCCTTGCCTTTTAGAGGTAGCAAACACATGCCTACTTCCTCTTTGATAAGTAAAAGAAAAAGGTTCAATTGTGCTCATTTTGGTGTCTTTACCATTGTTGCCATCATGACTAACATCATCATTGATATGCTTACTATCCTCATGGCTTTCATGGCTGCTCTTATGGCTGTTGTCATATTTCTCCATGCTCTCTGCTTCATCACCGATATTTTTGTTGTCATTGTCAGTAACATCATCATCATCATTATCATCATCTTCACTGATATCATAGCCATCATGATTGTTTCCCTCTTCCTCATTTCCCTTTGTATCATTTACATCTTCCATGTTGATGTCACTACATTTTTCTTTGCTGCTTGATTCTTCCTCACTGATTTCTACATTGTTGTTTACCTCATTGAAATCGGCTTCATCATTTTGTTCCTCGTCACTTCTTTCTTCATCATTTGTTTTTGCATCATTTTTTCACTGATATCTACCTCTTCTGACCTATTTCCATCATGGTTGATTTCCTCACTGTCTTCTTCTACCTCTTCACTGTTTTCTGCACCTTCATCTTGTTCACTGACTTGTGGGCTATCATTATCATTGATATTGGAATTATTTACATCAGTCTCATCATTTTCTTCTTGACTACTAGGCGCTTCATCATTGGTTTCTGCACTGCCTTCATTACCATTGATATCTTCATCTTCATTTCCTCCATCTTCCATGCTCTATGCTTCATTGCTGTGGTCCTCAATATGCTCTTTACTTCTATCATCAGCCTCATTGCCTTTAGACTCAGTGGCCTCTTCTTCACTAACATTTTCTGCCTCATTTTCATCATCACTTTGGCTGCTTTCTTCATCATTTTCCTAATCTTTATTAACATCTACCTCCATGTCTTCTTGACCACTTTCTTCATTTGTGTCCTCACTACCCTCATCTTATTCACTAGCTGATTTTTCTTTGCTTGACTTCTAATTATTTTCCTCTTGATTGCCATCATCATCACTGCCTTCAGTTTCCATGCTTTTTGCCTCATCAGTGACCTCTACCTCTTTGTTTTCTTTTACTTCAATGCTTGATTGATCATTACCCTCTCCTTCATGGTCACTTGATTGCTCATTGTCACTCCCCTCATTTTCTGATGCATTGGGAGAGGGTGAGGAAGGAGGGTTGTCCTGAGGTGAAGGAATATGTGTAGATGGTGAAGCATGCTCAGTAGGAGATGATGGAGGAGTAAGGATAGGAGGATGAGATGATGAGGGCACATTTTACTGAGGATGAGGTTGTGGGTTGGTGAACACTTCATGGGTAATGAAAACCTCCCATGGAATACCCTTTTACTCCAATTGATGCATCACAATTATTTTTATGAGAGAGTGGTGAAAGAGGCTCTAAATTTGCTAAGAAGGGTCTCTCTTTTGTACAATATAAGACATATTTTCAATACTCTTGTAGAGATAGTAGGGAAAATGCAACATCTTAACCCTAGTAAAGTGCATGAGCAATCTGATGTGATAGGAATAAAGCCTAAAATACCTTCCCTCACATGTGAAGTATTTCACAATGACCATCATTATGGGTGCATACCTCTCAAGAAAATGTGAAAAAGGAAATATAGATTTATTGTAGTCTTTCTATCTAGGTTTGAGGAATGTCTCATAGTGGCTTATGTCTAAATTGTCCTGTTTGAACCACTTTTCACCAACACTAGGTATCCTAGTGGCAATAGCAATGGCATCTGATGATAGTTCAAAGTTTACCCCTACAAGATTGACTTGTTTCTCATGTAGGTTAAGGATGAAGAGCCTAGTCAGCTCAATGTGACTTTGTACCCGTTGTACTCTTTCACAAAAATGAAAACACCCCACATTTTGGAAACATGTGATAGTCATAGGAGAGGCATTAAGTTCCATTGTGTTTTGAGGTTAAAACCTGTTAATCCTCCCACCTCTTTGTTGATGCCTCCTTGGCACTTGGCCTTCTTCACCACTACCATTGTTACCTTCCCTTGACATTTTGACAATTTTGCCCTTGAAAACCCTATCTCTACTTGTGAAACTGATATGAAAAAGGAATTGGAATGTTCGTGAAAGGGAAACCCTTTAACAATTGAGTGAGATGGATGAGTGAAGGTAAAGGTGTATTACTGTGAGTGAGAGGTAAAGGAAGACAAAATTTATGGCCACCCCTACTGATTTGAAAAAGCTCTGCTTGGACACACCTTTTACTTATGTCAATTTTTGAAATGAGGGTGAGTAATGTAAGGTCAAACTGCTTGCAGTTGTAAGGGATAGAGCTATTATGCTTTGATGGATGATAAATCTCAAATCAAATGTAACCACACTACTTTACCCCAGTTTTGACATACATTCCCTTGTTTGGAGATGATGGAGGCTTAATCAGGGTCTTCAACATGAAACTTAGGTCTTCACTTAGGGTTTCATTCCTTTAAAAACCATCAAATGCTTAGAGGGGAGTTTAGGACATCCACTTACCACTTATAGGTGCTTTAGAATTATTTTATGGCAGCTTGGAGGTGTTTTTGAGCTAACATGAGAGTTTGCATGTGTAGGAGGCCCTCTTGGCTAAACGCGTAGCGCAACAGTGAATGAGTTGTTGAGTCGGCCAAACGCGTAGCGTGTGAACATGGTGTCAGGTCAAGATTTATGCACAGAACCCGAGCGCACGGGTGTCAGGTTGGGCTACACGCAGCGCTATGTGTTGTGCGCACAGCACCATAGTTCATTTGCCAGGCCTGTCAGGTCTACCGGGTGAATGCGCAACGTGTTTCCAAGTACGCAGCACGTGTTTCCAGGTGCGCAATGTAGAACAAAAATGCATGAGGAAAACACCTAGCATGCAACGCATGACTCCAGGCACGCAGCGCTGTCCTAAACGCGCAACGCCGAGTAAACTTACCCGGTTTTGCCTTAGAAATTTCACAATTTTTCTCTTTGACTGCTCTGATCCTTTCAAGTGAATAATGAATTGTTTGAAGGTTTGAGAGGACCTTTTATAGGCTTAAGGGTCTAAATTTATCTTTACAAACCCTCTTTCTAATGTTTTTAGCCTTTGTCACTCTTTTCACTAATGTTCCTTTGACCCTTTGCTACAGGCGACCAGAGTACTAATTTGGAATTTTCTTTGCTTTTCTTACCAACTCTTTTGTCATTTTTGGTTTGCAGGTGACTTCAAAGGATAAAGTTGATTCTCTATTGCTTCCATCATGCATTTTAACTCAACCTTTACCTCTTATTGCTGACCTTTTCACACTGTTTTCTTTTGCAGATTTTGTTTGTGTCACAAGATTGATTGTCTTTGGCTTGTTGATATCCTTTTAACACTTTTGATGATAGGTGACTATGAGAACCCTAAAATGGCTTTTCCCTATGATATTTGAAGCATGCTAACTTTCCCCTTGACAACCTTAGGAACTTAAACACAAAGCAATATTTTCAAAACTTTTCTTGTTCTTACCTTGGAGCTCAAAGTATCTTGTGCTTGGCAGGTGACTGAAAACCTTGGCTTCACCTTTCTCATTGATGCTCAGGCATGATAAACTCACTTCTGAAAAACTATGGGATGTCACACACAACAATCTCTTCAAATCTTCTTTCTACTGTTATCATGGAGGCCTAACATCTTCATTTTACCTCCTTTGACTATCTTCCCAAAACCCTAGGTTTCTAGGATGCTTGAGAACAATTATCAGTGTTGTCTTCTAAGTTCTTTATAGCCCTTTCAAGTTCATTCATTTCTGTCCATTTCAACTCAGCTTTTTCTCTATATCATCCATAATTTCTAAAAAAACTTCTCTTCATGTCTGGTTTTCTTGGTGTGCCTCCTTCATGTGATTTGTTGCATTGGATCCTTGCTTGGCACATTGCTGGCCCAATCAGGCTTAGAAACCCTATTTCTTTTTTAACACAAACTACTTCCTCTTTCTTTGTTGTGAATGTATTTATTGAGGAGCGAGCCTTTTACCTTACCAATTGTCTGCTAATAGTCACTTTAACACTCTCACAGAAGTTTCAAACTTCACATTTACCCTTTGCAGAACTTGAACTTGACAAAGTAGTCCTCCTTGGAGATTTTGTTATATTTCTTGGACAACCATGTGCTGATCTTATTTTACATTTGAGCCAGCTTCTAGTACAGGAAAAGCAGTGCTTAAAACACCAATGATGACCCTGCAACCTATGAAACCCTGATGACCTAGTGGTAGGATCCTTTGACCTGATCTTTGACAGAAACTTGGCTTGGGGTCTTCAAGTGTAAAGACAGAGTATTTGACAAAATGATGTATTGAAGAGCTAAAATCCAATGTACTTGATTTATCTAAAGAGCCGATAGAGATAGTTTTAAGACCATCAATGGTTGAGAAACCTGGTGAACATGGGAAGGAAAGGTTGTTTGGAAACCCTAGATGGGAAGTGGAGTGATGGGCAAAGGCAAAACAGGGTGTTGAGGTTATAAGTGAAAAAAAGGATAGAGATGAGTGGCATATAACCATAAGGGGTATTTTAGGAGTGGTAGGGTAACCATGGAATGGAAAAATAGCAGAATAGTGAAAAAATTGGTATAAGGATAATGAAGGCAGTGAGATTTCTAAAACTCACAATATTTACAAATCTTGTTTTTAGAAATCTAGAACCAATATTTAGTCATCTACAGATAGTAAAAATTACTGATGAATAACAGTGACCGAGCAAAAATATAATAAAACCACTTCTCATTTGTGTCCAAAAAAAATCAAAGCATGGGATCAATTTCCTTGATATAATTTCTTCAATTAATAAACTAAATCATTATAATATCATTGAAATCAATGAACCCTATAGTTTCCAATTATATCATTATCAAAATCAATACAACTACATAATTATGTTAAATAATTTTTCATTATATCATCACTAAAATGAATGTGTGTTTGTAATGCCCACTCCATAACCATTTTTATGTTATGATTAGTTATTAGCCTACTTTTTCAAATACTGATTATTGGTTAGTGTCTTTTTAGTATTATTAGTATATGCACAAGGAATGAATATGTTAGCTACATACTCACACATCACACGAATATGCTAGTATTTTATAGCCTATTATGATAGATGATTGACTACTTATTAAGCTTATTATTAGCCTTAAACTTGGTTAATGATTAAGCTTATGATTATCCTTAATCTTGATTAAATATTAAGCTTATGATTAGTCTTAAACTTAATTAATGATTAAGTTTGATTAAACTTTAATTATAACATTATCATTAATTTAATATTAAATTAATTTGGGCCTTCTTGTGACTCTTTGACTCTAATTATATGTTATGAAACCAGCTCACAAAATAGAAGAAAATAGATATCAACAAATTATAAATCAACCTCTTCGAGGGGGAAACCTCCTTTGCATTACATAAATGAACAATTATTGGATGATACAAATGAAAAAACCTCCTTTCTATATATAGGAGTCCATGGGGTCATAATATAATCCTAGTTGAACTAACAATAATAATGTAAGGGCACAACAATAACAATAGTGGGATTTTATGGGGCACAATAATAACAATATGGGGACTGCAGAGGTACAAAAATAACAATAAGGGGGATACACTAATAAAAATAAGGGACTGCACTATTATTATAGGGAGCTAACATTCCCCTCTCTTTTCGAAAAGTGTTGTCCTCAATGCTTGAGTAGTTCTGGTTGCTTCTGTATAAAATTGTCATCCTCCCGTGTGGAATCTTTAGTGGGTAAGTTCTTCCACTTGATGAGATGCTCCGAAATTGATCGATTTCATAGCTGTCGAGTTCTTGTTTCCCTGACTGCTTCAAGTTCCAACATGATTTCTCATTCCTCGTTAATTTCTAGCAATATTGTTTGAACAAAAATTTTGTCACCTATAACCTTCCTTAAGCATGAAACATGTAAAAATGGGTGCACTCGGAAAGAAGCACGAAGCTCCAATTTGCATGCCATAGTATCAATATTTTGCAACACCTTGTAAGGACCATAGTACTTTGGCGATAATTTATTATCCTTCTTAGCTTTCTTGAGGGACATTTCTTTGTATGGTTGTAGCCGTAAAAATAACTAGTCTCCTACATCAAAACTTCTCTCGCTATGATGTTGATTTGCATGTTGTTTCTTCGATTTTGTGCCAAATTTAGGTTATCCTTTAAGAGTTGGATAACTTTTTTTCGATGCTTGATGTGATATTCCATTTATTGAACCTTATAATTTTCTCTTAAAGATGATGTGATGGACGGTGTATGATATCCATAAAGTGCCATAAATGGGGTCATTTTTGCTGCAGTATGGAAGGAAGTGTTATACCACCATTCAGCGAGAGGTAACCACTTGACCCATTGTGTTTGTTTATCAGATACAAAACAACGAAGATATCCTTCCAAACATTTATTTACTATCTCAGTTTGACCATCAGATTGAGGATGATAACATGAGCTATGAGCTAATTGAGTACCCAAACAAGAAAATAACTTCGTCCAAAAATTTCCAGTAAAAATGGGATCTCTAACACTCATAATAACCTTTGGGTTTCCATGTAGCTTTTGAATTGTGTCCATAAATGTAGTAGCAACTGTACTTGCTTTAAATGGATGAGATAATGCACAAAAGTGTGCATACTTGGTAAGTCTATCAACTACCACCATGATGACACTCTTTCCTTCGGACTTAGGTAAACCTGTGATAAATTCCATTGAAATCTCCTCCCAACGTTGACTTGGAATGGATAAAGGTTGTAGAAGACCTGGGGTTTTAATTGTCTCAACTTTATTTTGCTGGAAAATAAAACATTCCGCCACAAACTTTTGAATATCAGATTTAAGGCCATCCCAAAAAAATTCTTTCTTCACCCTGTGGTAAGTTTTTAAAAATCCTGAGTGTCCTCCTAAAGGAGAAGTGTGCAATTCCAGAAGAATCTTTTGTTTTAGTTGGGAATTCTTACAAAGATATGAGCGATCTTTGTACCATAAGGAATCATTTTTCCAACTAAATGTATCAGATGTACTAGGATCTTGCTGCAACTTTTGAATGAGTGTCCATACATCTTTGTCCTTCTTTCATTCCTCTCTTGCTTCGGTTATCCAATCTGGTTGGATAATAGAAATGGCACAAAGAAATGCTTCCACCTCTTCATTCTTTCTTGAGAGTGCATCTACAACAACATTAAGCTTTCCTTTTTCGTAGATTATTTCAAAGTCATATCCCAACATCTTTGTGACCCATTTTTGCTGCTCTTCTGAAGATAGTCTTTGTTCCAAAAAGTGTTTAAGACTATCATGATTAGTTTTTACCTTGAAGTGTCTTCCCATTAGGTAAGTTCTCCATTTCTTTAGTGCATGCAGTATTGCTAACATTTCCTTCTCATAAATAGGTTTCTATAAATAATTTCCTTTGATTGGACGACTTTCAAAAGCAATGGGTCTTCCTTCCTGCATTAAAACAACACCAATTCCATTTCCTGAGGCATCACATTCCACGATAAAGGTTTTTGTGAAGTCTGGCGTAGCTAAGACCGGTGCTAGGCACATTGCCTCTTTAAGATGTTCAAAGGCCTTAGTTGCTTTAGGAGTCCATGAAAATGCATATTTATTCAATAATGTTGTTAGAGGTGCTGCTATTCTCCCATAATTCTTAATAAACTTATGACAATACCCTGTTAACTCGAGAAATCCTCAAAACTGCTTTATGGTTTTGGGTACTTTCCATTCCTTAATGGCTTTAATTTTGTTAGGGTCTACCTTAAAACCCTCCTGAGATACAATATGACCTAGATATTCCACCTCTTGTACTCCAAAGAAACATTTGGAGGTATTTGCATATAATTTTTTCTCCTCCAATAGTTTGAGCACCCTGTCAACATGTTGAACATGATCCTTCCAAGACCTGTTGTAGGTTAGTATATCATCAAAAAATACTACCAAAAATTTTATAAGGAAGGGTTTGAAAATGGAATTCATAAACCCTTGAAACGTAGAAGGTGCATTGGTAAGGCCAAAAAGTATGACCAAAAATTCAGAATGACCCTCATGAGTTCGAAATGTTGTTTTCAGAATATCTTCAGTCTTCATTCTAATTTGATGATATCCTGAACGAAGATCCAACTTGGTAAAGTAAATTGCTCCATGTAATTCATCCAATAATTCATAAATCGTAGGAATGGGAAATTTATCTTTAATAGTGAGCTTATTGAGCTCCCTATAATCCTGACACATGCGCCATGATCCATCCTTCTTATGCACCAATACTATTGGAGAAGAGAAAGAACTTTGACTAGGTTGGATTATACCAATGTCTAACATTTCTACAATCACACATTCAATTTCGCTCTTTTGGACATAAGGATATCTGTAAGGCCAGATGTTTGGAGGAAAAATTCTTGGAATCAAATGAATAGCATTATTATGATCACAAATAGGTGGGAGTCCTTTCGGAGTTTCAAACACATTGGAATGATTGTCCAAGACTTTTTGGAGATCTGGAGAAATAGATGATTTTGATGTTAGAAGTTCTAGTGAGCATAGTTGTGAAATTTCGCCTCGTTGTTCTTTCTTCAGAAGATTTTTCATGACATTAGATATTATTATATTTCCCGCCTTCCCTGCAATACCCCATAATTCAACTTCCTTTCCTTCCGAAAAAAAATTCAAAATTTTTTCTTGAAAATTAAAAGTTATCGTCCCCAAAGATTGTAACCATTGTACTCCTAGTACAACATCAACACCTCCCATCAGAATGGAAAGAATTGGAATATTCAATACATATTCCCCCATGGTTAGCTTGATATTATGGCACTTTCCAGAGAAATTTATAGTTCCTCCATTTGCGACCATAACTTGACACTCTGGTGCTGAGTATATGAATCAATTCAATTCCTTGGCTACCTTACAATGAATAAAATTATGGGTACTACCCGAATCAATAAACGCTATTATATTTTCCTTCTTGATATGTCCTTCTACCTTGAGAGTTTGAGGAGTGGTAATTCTTGCCAATGCATTACAAGATATGGGCAGACTCATTTCATGTTTCTCTAGGGTTGGTTCCTAGTGTATATCCTCTTCTTTTTAAGTTTCTTGTTCATTTATTCCTCCTCTTCACAATCTATATAAAATAATTTTTTCTCATCACACTTATGACTTTTAGTGTATTTTCTATCAAAACTGTAGCAAAGCCTTTTTTCTCTTTTTTCTTCCAATTGTTGTGGTGTCAAACTTGTAGGTTTTGGAAGTATAGGAGTAGCAACACTTCCATATTTATATATGTGAGTGCTAGGCTTCCTTGTCGCCATAATTTTACTTTCAATTTTTCTTGCCAACTTGAATTCCTTCTCCAATGAATCAGGTTCCCAAAGGTGAACCTCATTTTGGATGTTATCCTTTAAAGTTCCTATGAAGACATCAATCCTGCGTTCCTCTAGAATATCAGTTACCCTTATATTAAATTTTTGGAAGTCCTCAATTTTCTCCACCATTGAACCCTTTTGTTTTAGATTTATCAATTTTCTAAAGAAGGTGTTGCTCTTTTTATCTTCATAATGTGTTATCATTTCCTCCGTAAAAATTTACCAAGTGACAATTTTTTTATGAGAGAAAAGCCATCAATACCATACAAATATATTGTGTTCTAAAAATAAAGTTGCAATGTGTACCTTTTGTGTGTTTTACACATTATGGAGATAAAAATATTGCTCCATCTGTAGTGTCCATGTTATGGGATCCTTGCCATCAAACTTCCTCATATCGATCTTTGGAATATGATGGGTTTTCAATCCAACATTAGAGTTTATGAAATCATGATTAACATTTATTTTGTTCTCATCATGATTTTCCTCTACTACCTTTTCACCATAAGGAATAATTTATTGTATCAACTTTGTCGAAACTTCCTTCAAACCTTCCATGTCTTATTTTAGATCATTCTTCATGTTTTCCATGTTGCCTTTAATTTTTTCATTTATCTTAGCTTCCATGCCATAATTCAAACCATCGATCTTAGCTTCCACACCTTTCTTCAACCCATCCATCTTAGCTTCCACACCTTTCTTCAAACCATACATATTAGATTCCATTTCATTTTTTGTTACTCCTTGCGAGAGAAAAATCTATTGCACTTGGTCTTGTAATTTTGATATATCATGTTGCACTTATTCCTCTTCATGAGTAATAGTAGAGCCTTCTGAGGGCTTAATGGGTGTTGAATTATTTTTAGGGGGAATTTTCAACCCAATACTAATATCTATGCTTCAATATGCCCTTGTAATCACTTCAAACCAGTTTTTCAAACAAGAATTATGCAATTTTTTAAAAAAATGCACACCTTTTTATTGCTTTTGAGGAGCTCGATATTGAAACTGATGTATCTCTATAATTTCGGATCCCCAAGATTCTATCTTTGGTTCTTTAGTATCCCTATGAATCTCCTTTCCAATGCCACAAGTCTGACCTGATTTAGATTCTTCAAGACAAAGTTATGCCCAATTTCCCATAATGTCCTAATTATAGACTGGTTCAGTAGAGCGAACTTGTATGACATACCACGTGTCATTTTTTCCTCCTTTGGCTATGAAATCAATACACAGGAAACTACAGTCCCATTTTGTTCAGCCAATTTTTACAGCATTCCAATCTGATGCTCAGAGAGAGAGTTATGACGATTTTACCAAGGTCACCTCTTTGAGATGAAATTCAGGAGTTTGCAAAAACCCTAACTTCCATAGATCATATCTCCAAAAATTTTGCGAACAAAGATCTGAAATTTTTACACGAAGTTCCTTAGGATTTATTTGAAAATTGGTTTTTGTTTTATATTATGAACCTTCGTAGAAAAAAAAGGTATAGCAAAAACTCCACAATGTCCTATTTGAAGCAGTGAAACCCTAGAATCCAAAGCTTTGATACCAAATGTTATGAAGCCAACTCACAAAATAGAAGAAAAGAGAGATCAACGACTTAGAAATCAGTCTCTTCGAGGGGGAAACCTCCTTTACATTACATAAATGAACAATGATTGGATGATACAAATGAAAAAACATCCTTTCTATATATAGGATTCCATGGGGTCACAATATAATCTTAGTCGACCTAACAATAATAATGTAAGGACACAACAATAACAATAGTGGGCTTTTATGGGGCAAAATAATAACAATATGGGGTCTACAGGGGTACAAAAATAACAATAAGGGGGCTACACTAAAAACAATAAGGGACTACACTATTAATATAGGGACCTAGCAGATGTGGGTGCCCTTGAAATCATGTTAGCCAAGATGTTTGAGTTTCCCTTCTTATACTTGATCACCAAATGAAACTGTTGTAAAAACTCCATCCACTTGTAATGTCTGGTTTGTTGTAGCTTACTTTGGGCATGCAAGTATTATAACGGTTGGTGATGTGTGTGGACTACTATCTCATTTCCCATTAGATAGTGCTTACACTTCTTCACAACTTGCACCATAGCATAAAGCTCCTTGTTGTAGGTAAGGTAGTTAAGAACTACCTCATGAAATACTTCAGAGTGGTGGCATACATGCCTTCCTCCCTACATCAAGGTCGCTCCCATAACATACCCACTTGCATATGTCTCCACTTCAAAGAGTTTTTGAAAGTTTGGTAATGTCAGAACTAGTGCTTGAATGATTTTCTTCTTTAGCTCCTCGAAAGCCCTCTACTAACCTTTTCCCCCACTGGAAACTTCTGCCTCAATTGTTATGGTGTGGAGTGGTCTTTTTATTACTGAAAATGAGGCTATGAATTTCCTTAGGTACTATGTTGCCCCAATGAAACTCCTAACCTCAGAAACATTATTAGGCACTGGCCATTTCATGATGGAATCCATCTTTTCAAGATCTATCTTCAACTCTCCTCCACCTATCACATACCTTGGATAAACCAAAGACTATTGTGTAAACTCACACTTCTTGAGATTTTATAGCAACTGATACTTCTTTAATATTTCCAACACTTATATCAAAAATGTGATGTGCTACTCCTAAGTAGCACTGTATACCAGTATATCATCCAAATAAATAATAACAAATGAATATTTAAAAGGGCTTAATACATCATTCATTAATATCATAAACATAACTGGTGAATTACATAGGCAAAATGGCATGACTAAATACTCATACAAACCTTGACTGGTTTTGAAGGCGGTCTTCTAGGTATCTTCTTCTTTGAATAGCACCTAGTGATATCCAAACTTTAAGACCAACTTGGTGAAGTATTTTTCTTGATGCAACTGATCCAACATATCATCTATCTTGGGCAGGGGGTATCTGTTCTTGAGCGTGATTTTGTTCAATGCCTTGTAATCAATACACATATGCCAAGTCCCACCCTTCTTTAACATAATGATGATGAGTGACCCACATGGTGATGTACTCGATCGAATGAAACCACGTTTTAGTAGCTGCTACAAATTCTTCTTAACCTCACTTGCTTCTATAAGATTTCCTGTACAACTCAATATTTGGCAATGGGAAGTCCGACAAAAGCTGGATATCGTGCTCCATTTCCTTCTTAGGCGTCAGACCTTTAATATCTTGGAACACATCTCTATTTGCGTGTATAAATTCTTCCAATTGTTGTTTATGTTTCTTAATATACCCCTCTAGGGATGCCTTTCATATTACTGACTATTCTACATATTGAATTTCTCTTAAAAAAAATAAAGCATATTTCTTGTTAGGAATGATCAATTTCTTGTCTTGGTTGGCACTTACCAATGAAATTTTGGACTTTCCTTTGTGCGCATTGATGATGAACTATTTTACATCCTTGCCGAGTCAGTATTGATTGGCTCCCTGCATGAACATGGCATCTCGCCTGTAAATGTAGGGACTCCTGAAAAAGACTCCACGTACATCAAGGGGAACCACATCTAGTTCTACTTCATTAATAAAATTGGCACAAATAGAAAATCTATTTTGCATTGTTTTGTTACCTTCAGCTATGCATCCTTATTTACCCATCCCAGTGGATATGGGTTTGGATGATCACAAACTTCTAGCCCCAACTTTTTGACTAGCTCTACTATAATAAGATTCTCCTGCGATCTTGAGTCAAATATAGTATTAATCTTTGTCTTATTGACATGTATCTTTATATGGAAGAGTTTGGTCATTTCTTTCTCTTCCTATAGCTAAAGGCTACTCACATTCACCTCCTTCTGAATTGATGTGCAAATTATCTTCTCATCCACATCCGAACTTCTTTCAACTTGGTTGCTTGAATAAGTGGCCATGAGATTATTCTTCTTATTGTGTTTCTCCTTATTCTTTAGATTTAGCTCTGGATGCAGCTTCCAACACTTTTCCTCTGTATATTTGTCAATGTTGCAGTGGTTGTAGTGGTTGTTGGGATCTTTGCACTAGTGTGCAATGGTTGTAGTTTTTTTTTTTTTATCTTCCCCACCTGCTATGATAAAATCACAACCCCCCACAACCCCCCCCCACCCCCCCATTTTTAATTTATTATCTTCATAATAATAATGGGGACCCTCTATGAAAATTTTGGTCATATCACCCTTTAATTCATTCTTTTGGCTAATTGTGTGACATTTTTGCGAGTTTTTTGTTTTCTTCGGATTTCCATTCTATTTTCTTCATTGTGTTCAATTTCTTGCTAACTTTCCATTGGTTTTCATTTTATCTCATTTGGACTTATGGGTGCAAATAACGCTCACTCAAACTTTCGATGATTTTTACGGCCTAGGCTAAAAAATGTTCAAAATATATATTAATTTTAACTTCTGTAAATAGAATTAATATATAAATATTTAACTAATTAAAATTAATCATTAATTTTTTTTTCTAAATTGTGCTAATTCTATTTATGTAAACATTATAGTACAAAACTGCCTCAGTTCAGTTGTGATAGCCTGAAACTGGGCTTGAAAGTCAAGCTTAATCCTGAAAATGAACTGCCCATATAGGGAAACCAGCTCTATAAAGACAGTCTCACCGCCCTTGTATAGGGAAACCGGTGGAATAGTTATAACAATTGTTATGAGAAAACAACAAAAAGATAACACTATCGATAACAAAAACCAGTATGCTGTTGTGGATAATAAAAGACCAGTAACTCTATGAAAGTAAACTAGTTCAGAGACCATACTGCGCCATGTCATAGCAGAGTCAATTGGAGTTGACGGGAGAGGGCTGTTCCTCCTCAATTGGGCATCCGAAGTCATCCCCAGGGTCTTCAGCATTAGCGTCCACGTGATGAGCCCCTGTGCCTTGAACAACGTCCGCGTTCCCCTGCATGGAGAAGAGGCCTAGGGAGGGTGTTGCACTGACTGGTGGCTTGCCCATGTCAGCTCGAGGCATTGGAGCAGAGGTGGACCGAGGCTCGACGGAGGCGGGATAAGGGTCAAGGGAAGCAGGAGTGGAATCATGCCAGGGAGGAGAGCGAAGTGTGGCATCCTCACGCAGGGTAATTGTGATATAAGCCGTTATGGAGGGGCGATTGAAAGCACTATCAAAATGCAGCTCCGCTCTCTGCATGGTCTGTCGAATGAAGTGGCTACCAAAGGGCTGAGGGACATAAGTGGAAAAGTGATGAGGAGCTTCAAGCAGAGGGGAGGCGGGAGGTCGACCAAGGGCAGAACCAGACGGACATTCAGAGAATTGTCTACTCGAGGAGGGGCGGTCTCCTACAGAGCCTCCGCAAGTGCCTCCTCGACGGCAAGTCATGCGCTGTCTGAGTCTAGGCATGGCGGCTTCAGCCTCGTGAACCTCGTGAACTTGGAGAAGAGCCAGAGCAACGAACGAGCCAAGAGGAAGCTAAGGAACAATGTGCGCACCAGGAAGAGCCGGAGCAAAGAACAAGCCAGGAGGACACTGAGGAACAATGAGCGCACCAGGGCAGAAGGTGCTGTTAGAGAAATGCACCCTAGGAATAGTCTCAATGCAAATGTAGAGCGAGCAGCGCCGGCCTGTATTTGTGCGAGCACTGGGCTCAGCATAGTGGACAGGGAAAGCACCGCCCAGGGGAGCCAAACAACCGCGCGAGGAGTCGGAGAGCTCAGTGAAAATTGAACTGGCGTCCATAGTGCAATTACCAGGCGGACCAGGGATGTTGTAACGCCGTCGCGGGGGAGAGTTAATGTTGCGGTCAGGCGGATTGAATGCAGACATAATGGTGCCGTGGAGGGCCATGTGGCCACCATACGCCTTGCGCCTTGGGAAATGGCCGGGGCCGGTTGTCCCATCGTGCCTAACAGCGATCCGCATCTGGAATAAAATTAATCATTAATTAATTATGCATTGATTTTTAATTCACTATCTATCTCACAAAACCACCCAGTACAAGCACATATGTATAATAATTTAACTCTATAATATAAGAAATTGTATTAAAATAATTCCAAAGATATAAAAATAAGTAAAATATATTTCTCGGATCTAAAAAGTTTATTTGAATTGCAAATTCAAAAACGTTATAAGATCTGTGATCCCGGTACTCATTAATAGAGTGGCTGCAATTTTTGTTCTAACATTCGAATGAAGTGGTTGTAGCTTTTTAGGTGAGAGGTCCCACTCTCACGTGCGCCTCACCTGCCTCCTCCCACCTTCCATCCTCACTTCCCATTCCTTATTCCTCCCTCTCCTCCATCCCCACCCCTATATCTTATTCCCCGTGAGATATTCCTTGGAGATCTCTCCCATCCCTCCTTATGACTCCCCTCACATCCGCCTTTTGCCTCCCACTACGTTATCATGCCATGGCTCATTAAATGATACCAAATCCATTTAATATATTTTATTAAATAATTTTTAATTTAACATTATTTAATATATATATAGAAATATATATATCATGCAATTTAATTAATTAATTTATAATTAATTTAAATTAATTGAGTTTGTAAAAAATAATAATTTAATTTGTGTAAATACTTTTCAAATTAGGATGTTATTAATAATTTGTAAATATTAATTAGATTTTTGGACAAGGCATGTATTTTTCAGAATTCTCGTAGTTTTGACAATTCAACTTTGGAAAGGCATATCTAGAGTCTTATTAGTCAAATAAGGCCCACGATGGCTCATTGGAAAGCTAGAATAGAGGATCACAATATGAGAGAATTATCTCAACTAAATTTCCACATTTAACATGCCAAAAATTTAGTAGAAAATGAAGTTACGAAATTGTAACAAAAAAAGTCAATTTTCGGAAATTTGTTGAAACAATTTCATCCACCCAAACTTCTGCAATTGCAAAATTGGTTTCATGACAACTCCTTTCAGCCATAGAAGCTTCGAAAATTATCAACTAGAGCACAATTTTCCTTTAATTAATTTATTTAATTTTATTTTGATTCGTGAATTGGTTTTTCCTAGATTTTTATTTCTGATTTTAGTGTGCAATTTAATTTAATTTAATTTAATTTTGACTATTTTTTGGCTGGAGTGTAGTTGAGGAGATGCAACAAAGAAGATGGAGAATTTGCAGCTCTAATTGAAGATCTAAAAAACTACTCCCAACAACTTCATTTTTGGAGATTTTTTGTAATTATTAAATACCAGATTTGATAATGAGGAAGGGGTTCCTCTCCTCTACTTCTAGGGGATTATGAAGCACTTTTGTAAGGGATTTTAAACTGTAGAAGTAAGGGGAAAACTCAACCTTAGGTTAGTGGGGATTTTTCTTTTCAAATATGGACTTTGTATTGGAGGCAGAGCCTTGCACTATTGTAGCTCTCTCTTTTAGTGACAAATTTTATGATTCGTGAAATATTGTTGGAGGTCACCTCAAGGAACAGAGAAAGAGATCAGGTTTCATTAATTTGTGTTTGAATATTTCTATTTATAATACAAATTTCATCTTTTTATAGGATATTTGTGAAGATATTTCCCATATTGTGCATTCTTGTTTGATGTGAGGATGAAAATATTTTGGATCAAATATCTAATTTATTAGCTTCATAGATATGTTGTTAATTCTCTCTTTGCTCAAGTGTTTAAATCATATTTCTGAGCAATTGTTTACTCAAAAATATTTCATCTAAAATTGATATAATAACTATTGAAATGGTGATAACTTGTTCCTAATTTTAATAGTCAATCATTTATTGTTACAATATCTTTAAACTGAGCATGTTTTGGTAATTACAATATCAGCTAATAGAACTATTTCATTAGCTAGATATTCATCATAAATGAGGCATGTTAACATCCCCAATTGTTGAGTTATTCTTCTCTCAGTTGGGATAGATATATATCTTTTTAATTGAGATAGATTTATAATTTATTTTATAACATGCATCGTAGAAAATATTTGCATTTAGATTTAAGTCTGCATTCATAGAAATCCCCTTATGTAGGGGCATACTTTAGGTGTGACTAAGATGAACCCTCAAGTCAACTTAATGATTTGTTTGCTTTCATGTGCATAACAAGAGGAAATATATGATTTCTCTCTTTCTATTGGTAAGTAATAGACAAACCATAAGCCAATAGGCCCGAGAGAGGGGGTAATTGGACCCAGTTGACCATTTGGAGCCATTATACAAATGGATAAGAATCTGATTTAGGACTCTGACCGAGTAGCTTTCCTTGATGTTGATGAGGTATTTTTTGTCCATCAACATTTTTTGCACTAGAAGACGGGGCTGCATTAGATTTTTTCTTTAAATATTTTTTGTTATTAAGTTTTATCTTCTTATAACGACTCCTTCTAAGCAATCGCTTTGGAGTTGATTTACTGGACTTCCACCTGTTTCAACTCAAATTCAGGTAGCAAAACTCTTGTCAAAGATGAAATCTGATGGTAAGAAAAATGTCTCTGCTTATGAACATTTTTTTAAATTTATTTTAAATTGTAATAATTTTTATATTGATGAAGGTATCATGTGCAGGATGTTTACTCTCACTTTGAAAGGAATGGTGAAAAATTGGTGTAAAACTTTACCATTTTCCTCCATTCGCACTTGGGACGAGTTTCTAAAAAAATTGCTACATGATTTTCAGGATTACGACTACGAAAAAGGTATGCACATTAGTAGAAAATGATGACATTAGTGGCTAGGTGACTAAAAACGTTAGTCACCGCAATTATTTCAAGTGAATTACTACTAAATTTGAGCAATTTTAAGTGACTGAACTAAAAATGACTAACTTAAATGACTAATTTAGTCTAGAGATAAAATATACGACTAGGTAATAAGTGACTAAACTAAAAGCAACTAACTTAAATGACTATTTTAGTTTAGGACTAAAATATATGACTAGATAATAAGTGATAAAAATAATAATAATTAACTTAAATGACTACTATAGTCCAAGAATAAAAATATGACCAAATAACAAGTACAAGTATATTGATTACTCATTTATGTTAGTAATTTTTAATATATCACTCTAGAAATGGAAAATTGCAATTTTGATACCGAAGTGTTACATTTCACTACAGGGGTCTTTGAATTCATTTGTAGTGTTAAAATTTAGAGACAAAGGGATCTCTGAATCCATCTATAGTACTGTTAAAATTATGAATACCCTATTATCTCTAAGTTTTATCACTGCATATGGATTCAAAGACCCCCTTCTTTGAATCCATATATAGTGTTAAATTTAGTGGAAAAAGGGTCTGTGAGTCCATCTGCAGTGTTAAAATTTAGTGACCCATTTAAGAGGGTCTCTAAAACCGTCCGCAATGTTAAAATTTAGGTAGATGGATTAAATCTCCATATTTACATTTAGCAAGTAGATAAACATAACACATATATTTACATACCTATTTAGGTGCACTTCCCTATTTAGGTAAAACCTATAAACCATGCCCCAAAATGCGCACTAATGCACACATTTAATTTTTTTTGTGAAAAATAAAGGCACTTCAAAGAGACTAGTATGTATACACACTTTTCTTTATTAAGAGTCTTGTGAATATGTGTTATGCTAGATCAAAACAGTGTATCTGAACTCACATTTTGTTTTTAAAAGAGTTATTATGAGGGAAAAGGTATGTAATGGGGAAGGGATGATATAGTTAGGCCAACATGTGCACCTTTAAACAAGTGTGAGAAAAGATGCTACAATTATGGCAAGTTCATCTCTATTTACACATTGCAATAGAGTGAGGAATCACTCCATTTCATGCTAACTAGAGTGGTGAAACTTCAATTTTTTTCTCATCATATTATCTAAGGTAAGATAGGGCCGGATTTCTCTTGTAACAATATGGTGTCAAGTAAGGCTATAACACATTCCAACATATGAAGTATATTCCATGTAAAAAAAAACCTTCATAAAATTAAATAAGAATCACATTATACTTCGATTCATATTTATTTCTCAAAATTTAAGGTAATTTATTTAAAAATATCTAGAACTTTCTTTCATTCCATACCCAACTAATTACCGAGGTTACATACCATGGTTGCAAAGAGGAGTAAATGTGGAAGGATCAATGGGAAGATGTCGGAATATGCCTCTTTGGCATGGTGCTATCCTTTAAATGTTCACTAATGGGTTTTGGAAAGACACCATTTAACATTTTATGCTTTTCACATAACTCATCTTTCTCATATTATTTTTTTAGTCATCAATAAAGGTTTAGGTGGTTCACTAATGGGTTTTGGGAAGACACTACCTAACCTATTATGCTTTTCACATAACTCATCTTTCTCATATTATTTTTTTAATCATCAATGAAGGTTTAGGTTGTTTGGTGGTAATTTTGGTATTACACTTATCAAAATTATGTTGTGTCGGAATTCTATCGACACACTCGAGAACCTCATCCACATTGAATTTCATATGCAACCATTAAAAACAATCTAAAATCTCAACAGATAATAGTGGTCACTAGGCTTTAAATTTGATGGTCGTTTACAATTTTTTGTGTTTTTTACCCATAAAATACAAGTTTTTTAAAAATAGACACGTCATTAGTAATTTTTGATTTTTTTGGAAAAGTGTCATAAACATATAGGAGAATCAGAAACTTAATAAATTATATATAATTGTTGGTTCTTGGTTGAATGTTGCCTTAAGTGGCACCTTATTTGTGTTTTTTACCCATAAAATACAAGTTTTTTAAAAATAGACACGTCATTAGTAATTTTTTATTTTTTTGGAAAAGTGTCATAAACATATAGGAGAATCAGAAACTTAATAAATTATATATAATTCTTGGTTCTTGGTTGAATGTTGCCTTAAGTGGCACCTTATTGGTGATATGATAAGTTAGGATTTGAATATGAGATTTGAATTACGGTGAATTTAAAAGATTTAATTTATATTCGGTGAATTTTGGTCCAATATGATAAGTTAGGATTTGAATATGAGATTTGAATTACGGTGAATTTAAAAGATTTAATTTATATTCGGTGAATTTTGCTCCAATAGACTATTTAAAATATCGTTTCATTTCAAGGATAACTGGTTACCTTCCATTTCAAAAATCCTAGAAAATTATTTTAAAATTATTTTAAAAACATGAGGCTGGTCACTCTATTTTCGACTGGTACTCGCCATTTCAAAAATAATCACACTATATCCATACCAAGAAAATACAGTGATATAGAATTAATAATACTCCGGGTCTCTGGAATTGCACGTTTTTCGCACTCGGGAAGGTGTAGAAGGAGCTCATTGTATCATTACAGTTTGATTGCATGCAAATATTTGTAAGTTATACCACAACAAAATAATTACAAGTTAGAACAACCATGGGGGTTCCAACTTCCCAGTATAAGATATGGTAGATGGGATAATATTTTGGGGCTCATGGGTTCATCCACTTTTCATGCATTGGTATATATTTTTCATTGTTTTGAGCGCATGACAGTTGATATCATTGTAACTTGATGACAGTGGATCTGCCCATGATGATGGAAAAATAGGAAGAGGATAATCCCTTGAACAGAGAAGTATGGTGAGGTGAGGAATTTGGACTTTGGAGTTGCCCATGATGATGGAAAAGTAGGAAGAGGAGAATCTTGTGAACGGAAAAGTATGGTGAGGTGAGAAATGTGGGTAGTGTGTGTTTGTATACTCAATTAGTTTTCCACGTTGGATATTATGATTACTTAGGGGAGGTTTTTTTGCTATCAAAATGGGAACAGGGTGAAAAAAATATAAGGAAGAAGAGGATTATCTAAGGATTCTGTGAGGGGCTTCAGGTTGCAAGCGCCTTTGGGGACTAAAGAGGAATCAGGGGGAGAAATGTAACTAGTCTCAATATCGACTGAGTCCATGCCCATGGGAGCCACGCTGCCTTTCACTCTTGGTGCTTGTTCTCCCCATAACCATATTTCTACCAATTCTCATTCTCCTATTGTTACCCCTCGGCAGAGATCCCCCAGACCTTCTTAGAAAAATGTGAGCACTTTCCCTCCATCCTTGGTGTCTCATTCCATGATCAAGCCCCCTCTACTCAAGAATCCCAAGACTCCAAGGACACCATGGAATCCTTCCCTTATCTCTCCCAAGGTTCTGAGACCCATTAGAACTCTCATGAAAATGGTTTTGACCAATATGAAGACCTATCTGGAGGAGGTTTGGAACCTCACCAAGTTCAATCCTCAGGATGCATGGCTCCCCATAATAGAGTCCAAGAACATGAATGCTTATTATGCAACGTTTCATAATCTCAATGCAGGGATTGGGTTTTAGCCTTTTACCTTCTTGGGATGGTATGCAAGATGTTATTTATTTATCTATCTTTTTTCTTTCATGTTTTCATGCGTTTTTTTGATAAATTTGATTTTTAAATTCATCAAAATATGATTTGATGATATCACATGGATGTATTTTTCAAAATAATTTAAAGTGATTTTAGATTCATCTTGACCCCGATCTATTATACTTCAAAAATGATCAAATTCCTGGGGTTATAAATCTCAAAATTTTCACACCCACTTGGTGTGATTAAATCATATTTGTATCTCTATATCTACCTAGGCTGCAGAATGTGTCAGTCCAATGGATAAAAATGTGGGTCTCCTCTGTAGAATGTTTGTCAGTCCAATGGCGTGCATTGGATAAAAATGTGGGTTGTTGTGGGTTTTTTTCTTCTACAACCTTTGTTTTAATTTGCATTTTTTTCTTTCATACTTGTATTGTGACATTATTTGATATTTGTATTATGAATTAGAACTGAGTTCTATTAGTTTTATATTTAAATGGATCCATCTAAACTCCATAAACTCCATAACTCCAGATCTGTTCAAATAAATATTGAATTTTTAAAAATAACAATTTTTATGTTTTTAATTCCTAAAAATAACAATTTTTATGTTTTTGCACCCACTCGATGGAGTTAAATAGTCATTTAAGCTGTTGGGATTCAAAATAATTGATATTACTACCTCTAGATTCTACCTTGGCTTTAGAATGCGCCTTTCAGAGCTATGAATATAGAAGTGTGTTGTTGTGGGTTTTTCCTTCTACAACAATGTTGTGATTTGTACTTTCAGAAACATTGTGGTGATTTGTAGTTTCTTTCCCATGAATATAAAAGGAATTCCAGATCCGTTCAAATAAATATTGAATTCCTAGAAGTAACAATTTTTAGGTTTTGAATTCTTAAAGGTAACAATTTTTATGTTTTTACACCCATTTGATGGGGTTAAATAGTCCTTTAAGTTGTTGGGATTCAAAATCATTGATATTACGACCTCTACCTTGGTTGTATAATATGCCTCTTAGAGTTATTAATATAGAAGTGTGTTTTTGTGGGTTTATTCCTTCTCCAACTTTGTTGTCATTTGTACTTTCTTGTCCATGAATATAAACAGGATCTTGGGAATAAATCTATATGACCATAGAATACTTGTGGCAACTCTACACTCTGTGGGTTATTCTCATGCTTCATGAAGTTTTTTTGAGGGAACGCTACAACATATATGTGGAGCTTGCATAAGCTAAATTTGGTAACAATAATAGATACCTTCTGCAATTGCAATATTGATATCTAGGCTTCTTTATTCCTAAGCTTAAGCTACATGCATGTTTCAGTTGGATATCAAAGTATGGATTGCTATCTCCAATGAAAATTCCATACAATTTTCAATTTTAGGGATAAACATCTGAGTTTAGATATATTTGTTGTAGGTCTAATAGCTTCAAGTATATATTAATGTTGGATATAATAATCCTAGATGGAAGGAATGTATGAATGCCAATTTTTCTTTAAGCTGTGCAGGGGAGAGGCTTGGTGTATGGCTGACTCTGTTTCCAAATGTTTAGCTATTGGTGAGGACAAAAAATTACCTGATATTGATTGGTGGAGAGATAATGAAGTTTTTTTTCCAATTTTTTTGTGGCCCAACTTGTGGATCCAATCCACTTAGTACAGTGGAATGGTATTTGGTTTTCGTTTCCCTTTTCATTTTTTCTGTCCCATATACCTAATCTTAACTCCATTGTAGGACTCTCCCTTATAGGTGTTATAACTACAATTACATACTGCACTATGGTCTGGGGATTTTCCACAAGCAAATCTAGACCCTTGGGCATATCTTATGAAAACCCAAAGTCCAATATGGACACTATAACAACATTCTTAGTCTAGAATTCATTGGGAATTATTGCTTTTTCATTCAAGGATCACAATATTGCTTTGGAAATACAAGTATTGTGCTTTTGAAGCATCATAGACTTTTGTTTCATTATGATTGCTTATCTTTTCCTATATTCTTTAGAGAAGGTTACATGTTGATAGTTTACCTTATCGACGATGTTTCTTTCCTGTGATTGACTAGGAAGTTGGATCTAAGAATGCACACTACTATGCCATCTAGTCTCAAGCATCCTACCTTTGTACCAATGTGGATAGGAGCAAAGGTTGCTCATTTACTTGTGGTCATGTGCATGTTCCCCGTTGCAATTGGAGGTTACTGGGCTTATGGAGATTTTTTAAGTATTGATCACTTGCCTTCTCAAACTTGTATTTGAATAAAATCATAGATGCTTTGACTTTATATATCTTATTGATCTATTTTATGGCAGTAAATCTAATGCTGCTAATTTATTTCTTCATAGTTTGTTATGCCAAGTTTCTAACAATATATTTTCCTTCTGTGCCTTAGGAACCTGCATCACTCAAATTTTGTTGTTAATTGGTTGGTCTCATAATATTCTCGTTCATAAAGAACACAATCTTTTACCATTATGGATTATCGTGAACTTACTTTAACTAGTATCATTTTTGAATTTTACATTTGTTACTAAATGGACACTCTTTTATAGCCTTATTTAACTTGTATGTAGTTTGCACTTCTTGTGACATGAACAACAAAAATACAACCATGTTCAAGAAAACCATGTTTGAATTTGTTTCCTTGGTAATTGAGGAATCTGGTTCACTTAACCTAGATGCAATTTAGGTTGAAGCTTCTTACATTCATATCGTTGTCAATAGTTGGTGAATACACTTGCTTTATCAAACTAGACACATAACAATCCTCTGTTATGACTCCATTCTATGTACAGTTCCTCTACCTAACAATGTTACTTCTCTACTTTTGTTGGGCATATTACTATCATAGGAACTTCTCTATAAGAGTGTCCTAAATAATTTTATCCCAATGCCTCCCTTATTTTTTCTGTAAAATAGTCTTCCCCACTTTTCACTTTTAGATGTAATGCAAGGTAACATAGTCTTCTCCACTTTTCAATTTTAGCTGTAATACTGGGTAAATGTGAATATTAAAAGTCATGTGAATGGAGATTTAAAAATAAAACCTTCATAAAAAAATTACCTGATGGGTAGAGGGATTCATCAAAGATGGGTAGAGGGACTCGTCATATTTAACCCTTGATGGTCACCAAAATGATAGAGAATATTGAATGTTATAGGATTGGATTGAAACCAATATGGTTGCGTAGATCTCATCTTCGTGATTCTTGCACCATGAATGGTTCGAAAAACTGATGTCGCATGAGGGAGATATCGCGTTCTGGTCGAAATCCTAAACAATTAAAATTTGTGACAAGGTTTACTGGGATGCCCAGTTAGCATGGAGGATGCACAGATACTATTGGTTGAATGGTTTGATATGTTGTTTTTTAGGCCAATCAGGGGGTGACACGTGGCCATCCCTAAGGCCACCACGTGTCCCCCAAATGTCATGTTAAAATTTTGGGGTGAGGTTGCAGGAGTCGAACCCTAGACCTCTGGCAGAGCAACCACATGATTCCACCACTCGAGCTGCACGTTATTACTTAACTATCATGGGAGGTGGCTTATTGTTAAAGTTGAATGGAAAGTGCATTGGGGGTTGGGGACCACCGATGGTCCCAATCTACCAGCGGTCCCCCGATCGTGGTCACATTACAACATGAAACGCAACATCAAACTTTAGAACCCAACAGTTAACCCCGCAAGTCCTCTAGTATTTACACAATGGTTTGAGTGTTGTCACATGGCAACAATCAGTGCTATTTCTCTGCGCGGTTACAACCTTCGAAAAGTCAACATTAACCGGAGTTTAATACTTATCCCGTGGTTTAGGCTGTGCTTCCGCTGACCGTTACGGTCAGCGCTGGGGTTAGGGTGTGCATGTGGCCACCCTAACCATAATATTGATTTCCATGGATGGTTCTGGCAGGAATTATGGAGCACACCCAAATTTAGGTGGAATACACTATTTTGACTCCAGTTATGTGGAGTCCTCCACATTTAGTGGAGATTTTCTAGGTGTTATTGGGAAAATGAGTATGCGACTCAATTTTCGCCCATTCAGGGTGAAGGAAGAATCATTCTAGACTAATTGGAGGATTTTGGAGCCATTGGTGCAAATAAAAAAACCATTAGAGGCCTGTAACTACATGTATTTGAAAAATTTTGAGCATAATGAAAGATGGACATGCCATTGGGAGCTGGACCAGCAGATGTAGCCCAGGAGGGGTGAACTGCTTCATCATGGCTACTGTGTAAATGTTATGTGGTGAATTATTTCTCTATTTTACATTTTTGTTCAATGTTATTTGTGCTTATTTCATGCTTATAATTCACTAAAAACATCTACAATTCATGGTTAAAATCCTGAATCCTTAAGAAAACTAATGATACAAGTATGCACATGTTTATAACCTGAAAAGACACTTAGCACAGAAAAACTAATACAGTCCTTTTAGATCAGATTGGTATCAGAGCTAGAGTTTATTATCAGGTGTTGTTTTGTGCAAAGAATTGTTTAACTGTTTGCAAGTTTTTAGATGCTTACAAGGCTCAAGCTCAAGAGAGGAAAAGGAAAATTGGTGGGAGTAGAAGGGTATCAAGAAGAGCCAAAGAAAAGGAGAGAAATATTTCCACAATCTCCACAAACTAGTTCACCTCCTAAGGAAGCAAAAGCTACTTTAAGAAGTCTCATAGAGAAGGAGAAATCCATGAAGAAGTTGATCCCAAAGAGAAAGAAAGAGTGTTCAGAAAGCATTCCTTGACATGACTGAGATGGTTAGAATCCTTTATCAAGAAAGGAATGAGAGACTAGAAGGAGAAGGATCCAAACTTCACAAGGAAGGACAAGGATCTTTAGGAGGTCACAATGATGAATTTAAGTCAAAGAAGGGAAATGGAGGAAATGGAGGCAATGGAAAGCCATCATCCTCATCCTCCTCCTCATCATCCTCTACTTCATCTTCAGTACATCAACCACACAAGTCAAAGAACATTGGTAAAAGTCCTTTTCTAAAACTTGATGTTAGGTTTGAATTGCCAATGTTTAATGGTGAAGTCAATGCAGAAAATCTTGATAATTGGATTAGGCAATTGGGGGTCTATTTGAGAATCTAAAACCTTCAAGATGATGATACCAAAATCCAATTAGCTTCTTTGAGAATGGAAGGTGCAACACTTGTTTGGTGGGAATCCAAGACAAAGGAGGAGATCAAGAAACATGGTAAGATTATTCTATCATGGTCAAATTTCATTATTGCAATAATATAATAGTTTTATCCATTAGCTCATATGCAGAAAGCCATAATGATCTGGCAAAACTTTAGGCAATTGAAGGGACAGAATGTGCAACAATACACCCAAGAATTTAGGAGAAGAGCTCTCTTATTAGGGGTAGATTTTCAGAGCCAAGATACTTTTCTCAAGTACATAGGAGGCTTACATAGATACCTAAAACATACTATTCTCATGTTTAACCCCACTAGTCTAGATGAAGTATGTGTTCAGGACACACATCTAGAATCTAGAGGGAAGAACCTTTATGAAGAGGGTAGATATAAACCTTTTAAGGGTAAAAACAAAGAGAATACCTCAAAATGTAAAAGAAAAAATAGTGCATCTGTTAAGAAAGAGGGAGATAAATTGGTTTGTAAACATTGTTCAAAATAAGGCCATGATGAAACTCATTGTTGGAAATTACATCCTAAAATGAGGCCCAAGAAATACAATAACAAAGGGAAACATAAAACTTCAGCTACAACTCAACATGATTTAGGAGATGATTCAGGTGATGAATCTAAGATTACAGCCATGGGATTGAATAACATGAAGGTAAAAGAAATTAAAACTAAACCCAGTACTAGTTCATCAAACTGTCACATACATGCTCCAAATGAAGAAGAAAGAATTGAACTGTTTCATGTGAGGGTGATATCCAAACATACCAAGATTGACACATTGTTTGACAGTGGGTCACAATAAAACTTAATCTATGAAGACGTGGTCAAGAAACCTAACCTTGAGACCATACCACATCCAAAACCATATTGCAGTTTGCAATCACTGCACATTTTGTTGACACAATTGAATTAGATGTGGTTCCACTTGACATAGCAGGTATTGTGTTGGGGAGTCCTTATTTGTATGACAGGAAAGTGATATTCCATGGCCATGAGAACAAATATCATTTATTCAAATATGGCAAGGAGTACATTGTTAGAGCACATCGCAAGAAGACAAACATTGTATGGTAAATGCTGGACAGGTAAAGAGGCTAGTAAATTCAAGTAAGAATTTTGCTCTTCTAATGATTAAGCCTAAAGATGATATTAACCATGAATCATTTGAGGGATGTGATCCTAAGTTGAAATCAAATTTGTACTATGTAGTTAATGCACATCATGAGATGTTTCAGGAGCCAACAAAATTGCCTCTGAAAAGAGAGATTCAACATGAGATTTAGTTGCAGCAAGATTTTCCTCTTCCAAACATCGGTATGTATCGCATGTCGATAATGGAGAATGCTTAAATAAAGAGGCAAATCAAAGAGATATTGGAAAAAAGTATCATAAGGCCAAGAAGCTTGCCATGTGGTTCACCCATAGTCTTGATACTAAAGAAATATGGGACTTGGCGCATGTGTGTAGACTTCAGAGCTTTGAACAAGATTATGGTAAATAACCGTTACCCACTCCCATGGACAAATGATTTTCTTGATCAGCTGAAAGAAGAAATTTCTTTCACTAAGTTAGATTTACGAATTGGATATCGTCAATTAAGAATTACAGAAAGTGATATATGGAAAACTGCATTCAAAACCAAACAAGGACTCTTTGAGTGGTTAGTTATGCCATTTGGTTTGTGTAATTCACAAACAACTTTCATGCATGTTATGGATAGTGTTTTGCTTCCATTCCTTGATGACTTTCTGATTGTGTACTTAGATGAAATATTGATTTTCAGCAAAACAAGAGAAGATCATGTCTTACATGTGAATAGAGTGCTTGATGTTTTGAAAAAAGAGAAATTATTTCTTAAGATGTCAAAGTGTGATTTTGGAAAGACTTCTTTTGTTTATTTGGGACACATTGTAGGAGGAGGAGAGTTGAGAATTGATCCTTATAAAGTGGAAGCCATTGTGAAATGGCCCACACACAAAATAGTAACTGAGGTAAGAACTTTCTTAGGTACAACTCAATATTGGAGAAAGTTTATTGCTAACTTTTCTACCATCGCAACTCCTATGCATGCAGTGAGAAGTGTGAAGAAAGGCTTCCAATGGGGAGGAAAACAACAAGAAGTTTTCAAAGATTTAAAAGACAAGATCAGCTCAAATCCATTCCTTGCATTACCAAATTTGAGATAGCCATTCAAGATTCAAACTGATGCTATTGATTATGCCATGGGCACAGTTCTTTTGCAGCATGATAAGCCTATCGCTTTTCATTCTAAAACATTTAATGGTTCTGTGAAAAATTATCGTACATATGAAAAAGAACTATATGCGTTGGTACAATGTGTCATGAAGTGCAAACACTACTTGATGGGTAGATAGACTATTGTGCATACCGATCACCAACCATTATAGTACTTGCAGCCGCAAACAAAATTGTAGCAATCAAGACATTTCAGGTGGATGGGACTTCTTCAACAGTTTCACTTGGTTATAAGGTACAAGAAAGGTATTATCAATAAATTTGTTGATATGCTTTCACGACCAATCATTAGTACATATAATTTACTAAAAAATTATTCTATTGTACATGAGAGTTACATAGAACAATATGCACATGATGTTGATTTTCAAGATGTGTATGCTAGTTTGAGTGAAGGGAATCAAGTTGAATAAAAGGATTATCACATGCATAACAATTTTTTGTTTCATTTGGGAAAGTTGTGTATACCACAAGGAGAGAGGCTAAGTGTCATGAGAGAAGCTCATTCATCTCTTATTGTTGGACACTTTGGGGTAAGAAAAACAGTGCGCATCTATAGAGGTATTCTTTTGGCCTCGCATGATAGATAGTGTGTCGCGTTTTATAAGAGGTTTTTCTATGTGTGCAATAAGCAAGCCTAATAATAGGAAGCTTGGGTTGTACACAACACTACTGGTACCATCAAGGCCATGGGAGAGTATCTCCATGGACTTTGTTGGAGGTCTACCTATGTCAAGAAAATAGCATGATTATCCTTATGTAGTTGTGGATAGATTCAATAAAATGCGTATACTTATACCATGTAAGAAAACCATTACTGCTGAACAAACTGTTGAAATTTATTTTCAACATGTTTGGGTTCATTTTGGATTGCCAACTTCTATTGTTAGTGACAGGGATTCCAGGTTCATTGGGAATTTTTGGCCCAATATATGGAGTATGATGGACACAAAGTTGAAAAAGAGTAATGATTTTCATCCGCAAACCGATGGACAAACCGAGGTGGTGAAAAAAACCGTTGTGCATCTATTGAGAGGATATTGCAGCAAACATCCTAAGTTGTGGGATGAACAACTGCATTACATTCAGCATGCTTACAACCGGGCAAAGCACTCTTTAACTCAAACACCACCTTTTGAAGTATGCTTTGGGTATTTCAAAAAATCTCCATTAGAATTCATATTTAGTAAGGATGTTTCAATTGATGGACATAGTGATATTGACAAGGCGTAAAATTTCATTGAGAAAATTCAGATTATACATCAACAAGTTCAAGAACAACTTGAGAAAAGTCAAAGAAAATACAAGGAGAGGCATGAAAAACATAGAGTTGATCACAAGTTTCAAGAGGGAGATGAGGTATGGTTGCAAATTAGCAAGGAAATGATGCAAGGGGAAGGTAAAAAGCTCAAACCAATTTGCTATCGTCCATTCAAGATCATAAAGCAAGTTGGTAATAAAGAATTTCAACTTGACTTGCCTTCATATATGCAAATGTATTCAGTTGTTAATGTTGAAAAATTACATTTGTATGAGCCACCTTTGATCGATGACCAAGGAAGTGATTTTCAGTTGCCTTCTATTAAATATTTCTCGCCATAATTTTAGGATGAGCTCAAGGAAGATACAATTCTTGACAGGAGGACAATAGCATCCAAGAGGGGAAGTGTTGACTACCTTCGAGTTTGGCTCAAAGGCACTAAAAAAAGCAAGTAAAAGTGGATTGAGGTTGGAAAGGTGAGGGAGATTTACCCTCATCTATTGAAAATGTAATCAAGTCTTTTGGGGTCCAAAAGCTTCCCAATGGGGGGGAGTGATCAGGAGTTCATAAATTTTTCTCAAAATTGAAAGTTATAGGATTGGGTTGAAACCATAATGGTTTCATAGATATTGTCTTCCTGATTCCGGCACTGTGAATAATTTGAAAAATCGATGTCGTATGAGGGATATATCGTGTTCTAATCGAAATCCTAAACAGCTAAAATTTGCGACAGGGTTGACTGGGATTCCCAATCAGCATGAAGGATGCATAGTCAGCAAAAGGAATATTCTAAGGAATATGTCTTTCCTCATAAAAAATCCCAGGTTGAAAAGTGGCGTGATATTATTGGTTGAATGGTTTGGTACATTTTTTTAGGCCAATCAGGGGGGGACACATGGCCAGCCCCGAGGCCGCAACGTGTCCCCCAAATTTCATGTTAAAATTTTGGGGTGAGGCCATAGGACTCGAACCCTGGACCTCCGATAGAGCAACCACACGACTCCATCGCCCAAGCTACACATTATTACTTAACTATCATGGGAGGCAGATTATTGTTAAAGTTGAATGGAAAGTGCATTGGGGGTTGGGGACCACAGCGGTCCCAACCCGCCAGCGGTCCCCCGATCGTGGTCACATTATAGCATGAAACGTAACATAAAAATTCACAACTCGACAGTTAACCTGCAAGTCTGCCAGTATTTACACAACTGTTGAGTGTTGTCACATGGAAACGGTCAGTGATATTTCTCTGCATGGTTACAACCTTTGACAATTCAACATTAACCGGATTTTAATACTTATCTCGTGGTTTAGGCTATCGTTCCGCTGACCATTACGGTCAGGGTTGGGGTTGGGGCGCACATGTGGCCACCCTAACCATAAAATTTATTACCATGGTTATTTCTGGTGGGAATTATGGAGCGCACCCAAATTTAGGCGGAATCCACAATTTTGACTCCAGTTAAGTGGAGTCCTCCACATTTAGTGGAGCTTTCCTAGGTGTTATTGGGAGAATGAGTATGAGACTCAATTTTCTGCCATTCAAAGTGAAGGAGGAGTCATTCTATACTAATTGGAGCATTCTTGAGCCATTGGTGTGCATAAAATGGCCATTAGAGGCCTGTAACTACATGTATTTGCAAAATTTTGACCATAATGAAAGATGGACATGCCATTGGGCGCTGGACCAGCAGATGTAGCCTAGGAGGAGTGAATTTCTTCATCATTCCTGTTGTGTAAATGTTATGTGGTGACTTATTTCTCTATTTTACACTACTGTTAAATGTTATTTGTGTTTATTTCATGCTTCTAATTTACTAAAATCATCTACAATTCATAGTTAAAATCCTAAATCCTTAAGTAAACTAATGAGACCAGTATGCATATGTTTATAAACTGAAAACACACTTGGCACAACAAAAATAATACAGTCCTTTCAAATCATTCCTTGTTTTCAATTATCACATATTTTATCTATGGGTTCCTCTAAATTTGTATGGTCAACCCCAATGTATGTGTGCCTTGAGGTTTGATCTGAGTTTACCTGATTTTGATTTTTTAGGTTTTTAGATATTGTGTATTTCCTCTCTATTTCAATACAACAACCTAATATTTGCCTGCTCGTGGCACATATTCTAATTTTTCTAGTTCTTCAATGCTAGTTTTTTTACCGTTTGGATTGTAGGTTTCCTCATCTAGGTCCCTATAAACCAGAGAATCAACCTATTTGGTTTCTTGGTAATTTCAAGTTTCACACGGATCCTAGTGTTTAGGTCATAGAAATTTTACTATACTAATTGTCTATTGTTTGATCTATAATGGCTTGTGTACTAGAGATAGTGGGTATATCCTCCCCCCTAATAGCCTCCAGGACCTCTTTCTACACATTAAACTCAGTGGCCCACACATTAGTCCTACGAGGTAGGAGGAACTTCAACAAGAAGAACTTATACCTTCTGCCCTCATGCAGAGGATTGAGGATTGAGGGTCAAGACAATAGGGGCCAGTCTCTTTCCTACAACGAAAAGAGAATGTGTGGCTTCAGGAGTGATCTCCGTGAGGCACAAGAAAGAGTGGATTATGGTAGGTGTTCAGGGGATTGATTGATTACTAGTATGATGTTTTACATATTTTTCAATTGTTATTGTTTTTATTTTTATATTTTTATGGAATTACCAGATTGTATTGGTTATATGTGATGGCTTCTGATGGCATATATTCACAATATTGGTCTTCAATTTTTTTTTTGTAAGCCAAATTTCGATTCATAGTCTCAAAAGGAAATACATAAAAGGAAAAACGCAGGTAGTCTCACCCCGACCAGGATTACTAACTATCACCGAAAGCATATGATAATGAAACATAAAAATAAAGAGACACATAATGCACAATTTCAAAGGCCATAGGCCCTAGTAAACAAGCATCACATATAAAACACATATATCCATGCTCGTTGTCAGAAGTGATGGAATTTGGGTTTTTTGGAGCTGTACTAGGAGGTGGAAAAATGGCAGAAGGAGCATTGGACATGCTCCTCGAAATGGGCGATTCAGGCCTCCAGTTTCTCGACCTTCTCTGATAGAAAATTTTGGTCATGTCGGACCACCACAACACGCTCCTGGATACGGAATTTTTAGTGATGAATTTTTTTTCAGAGTTTCTATCAATTCAGCGTGCTCCTCCGGTCAAAGTTGCTTTGAATGATTGAGATGATACAAAATAGACTAAATCACATCTTGACAATGCTCCATGTAGCAGCCTTGTTGCTGACCGCGTCCACCCTGATGCACTAGCATATGATGCCCGAAACCACCACGTCAAACCAAACCTCGTCTATGAAAAATGGGTGGAGCGAGGTAACCATGACTCCTGGCTGAGCCCCCACAGCTACCACCACGAGTAGCTGGCCCCACACATACAAAACACCCCGACCGACCACCACCTCTTCCTCCAGAAGCCCCACGGGTCGACCTATTTGCACTTAGACCTTCCGAGCTCCCACCACCACTACCAGACACTAGCTCAAGCTGAGACTGGGACTTAGCCATGCCTGACCTATCCGAGTTAGGAAAAATTTGAGCTTAGGACCTCCCTGAGTGAGGAACCAACCTCATGATTGAAACCCTAACACCACCAGAGCATAATGAAGACAACCCATCCAATATTTCCCGAGCAAACCACGCCACGGGCAAGACCACCAACTCTGACTGTACCTCCTCTACCTCTGGTGTTGGGTACCCACAACTCATAAACCTAATTCCCACCATGACCAAGTAAAGACCACGAATGGCAAGCCAATGGCTCCACCTCGCAGCCCGGGACCCTGTAAATAGAATAGGGTGCCACACTTCAATAATCTCACTCCCCCAAAGGAAAATGTGCACCCATCATGGACTGAAATCACACCTAACAAACCAGAAGCAACAATAAACCACCCCTATCTGATGCACATACATCGCTTCCCTTGTAGAATGGGGCTTGCTAAGCCAAATTCAACAATTAATAGCTACCCTCACCCACCAATAGGGGCGGAAAATCCTACAACGATGCCAACCCTCTGCCCAGCTCGGGGAACCTATGCAACTCCCTCCTCTTCACCTATCTCTCCACACACAAGCTCTAAAACTCTCACCAATGTAGAATTTCCATCGAACACCCCCACCACACTGCATAATGTTCATGTACTCACCACCCTCTGTGACACCCAAGACGCCTTGAGGTTTCCCAAGCCAGTATTTACTATCTCTCGTACTGAAGGTATTATGGGAGGGTCGTGAGGCTAGCTCGTCCACCTGTAGCCATGTGCTTATCATGGGCACCCAATGTTCCCTCGGGAACATCCTCCTCTCCATTCCTCACCCCCATCAGGGAGGCCTCCTTCGAGGCCACGATGCTGCTTCTCTCTTCCATGGTTGCATCTTGGATGGGCGGGGGAAATCCTTGATGGTCACACTCCCAATTAGCCAGCTTTTCCACCACCTTATTTCCCACATGGTCAAAATGATCCATAATTACATATTCAAAATAAGCAATTCTTGAGATAATATGTGCACCGATGATTTCCAGCCTCCAAATTTTAACACCCGATTCAAAGGGGACCCATTTGTTAATTTTTGTAACATGGTGATCATAATTTGAGAGTCCCCCGTGACCTGTAGCTTCACCACCCCTAGATCTGTTGCAAATTGAAGTAATTTTTCTAGCACCATAGACTCAACCACATTATTAGTGGTGCTGCCAGATGACGCTGCATAAATTTTCACAGCTTGCACTTTTTCGTCCCATAGTATCCCCCCTAGGACAGTTGCACCTGGGTTTCCCTTGGAGGCTCTGTCAAAGTTAAATTTGAGGAATCCCCGTGGTGGGATACTAAAGAAATTGGGGGAGCAGAGTTTAGAAATACTTGGGCCTATGGGCCCAGGGATGGAGAGGGTCGGATTAACGTCGAGCGCGATTAAGCTTTCCTGTTTCCTATAAATAACCTTCCAATATTCATCTGAACAATGAGAGATTAAAATATTTTCTTTAATATTTCTCATCACTGTTTTCTAGACCTAGTCAGGCTGGATGTTCTTTGAATGGAATACTATTATGTTCCTTTCTTTCCATATGTTCCAGAGGACAAATCCCTGAGGGATACACCATGCTTTATTGACAGTGGGGTTCCAGAAGAGTGTCCATCACCACTAATCTAAAGAGTCCTTCAAACTATTTTCTGAACGATTTCTTACTCCAAATAATGTAGCATGCTAGTCTGAGATATCCCAGGATTTAGGACAAAATTTCAGTAAATTATTGACCGATTCCTCCTCCATAGTACATAAGGGGCAATGAGAGGGGCTAGAAAAGCCTTTTTCCATAATTTTATCCCACATGAGAAGCCATTAGGGGAATTTTGAGGTCTAAAATGGGCCTCCTAAGGAAATTATAAAATACAAGTGGAAATAATAAAATAAGATTAGATTACATCATCAAATTTTAGAGGGTAAAAAAATAAAACTATTTTTTCAACTCGTATTTTCAACTTATCTCCCTATGGGTTTACTCAAATTTCAAGCCGAAACACTCGTTGGATGAAGAATTTAATTCCTCATCCAAGGAGTACCCATGTTTCATACTTTCGATGGACCCTTCTACATGAAAAATGAGAAATACATGAAAAAGATGATTGTAATCACGTTTTTTTCATGTATTTCTCATTTTTCATGTAGCAGGGTCCATTGAAAGTATGAAACATGGGTACTCCTTGTATGAGGAATTAAATTTTTCATCCAACGAGTACTCCCAATCGAAATTTGAGTAAAACCTTAAGGAGATAAGTTGAAAATGTAGTTTTATTATTGTATTAATTTTTAATATTTTTTCTTTTCTACTCCAAAAATGGTGAACCATCCCCCATGGTTGACATCATTATCTTGAATCTTATTGGTTCTTATAAAGTGTATTTTGGTTGTACATTTTTCTTAGGAGGCCCATTTTAGAACTCAAAATTCCCCTAATGTTCCCATGCTGGATAATCCATAGAAAGAAAGAAATCTTGGGTCACAACTTTGAGTACCATATTCTTTTCCATAATGGGTCAGGAGCTTCATCAAAAGAAGTGAAAAGAATCGAATAGGCTTCTTTAAGAGAGAACATGCCTTTGGGGAGGTGCCCCCAATGAAGTTTGACTGGTTCACCATTGTTTATAATGGGGCTCTATCGGAGGATCAAGGTGAGGGCTTCGCAATCTAGAGGCAGATCCCGAACTAGAAAAATATCCAGAGGTTTCCAAATTCTCCACTTCGAATATTCAATGGAATCATGCCAAAAATATCTCACTTTTTCCACGTCCAGATGTGTGGTAAAGGCTCAAATTTCCCGCAAAATTTCCTCCAAATTGAGTCTAGGGTGCTGCATCTAGGCATCCTCCAAAAATCTAGCTTTGGTTTCATTCTTTATCTTCTAGAAGCCATGATCTTGAATCAATGCCCCGTTTTCCTTTTCCCTATTCCAGATTGAGGATCCACTCAGCAGGTTATTATGAGCTTTGAGGTGCTTTTGACAAAATTCCAAGCCACCATAGAACTTCGACCTATCTGTGGACCTGACCATAGGAAGCTCCAGAATTTTCCTATGAGATCTTTGTTTATGCTGCAGGGAGTGAGAGTTGGTGAATTGGGATCGCCTGTAGAACAAATTTCTAGAGGGCTAATCAGCCTAGGGAGTTTTAAAATCAAAAGGTCCAATTGGAGAGTTTTTGGTCGATACGACTTAGCAGGTCCTTCCAGTGTGACCTTCAAGGAATTATCCACAAAAGGGACGTCGAGAAAATTTGTTGGAGCAAGGTCCCTTAACCGTATTTTTGGTCCAGTTTTGTAATATTTTGTAATATTTAGTATAGCACAGGGTTTTGGGGTAGGTCAAATCCCACAATGAATTGTAAAGGATCAAAGGGTAGATAAGGAGTCCGCAAACCACGGTTTGTGGACCATAGAGTAGTGCAAGCTAACATGTTATAAATAGATGGATAAATCGAGTGTAGAGATAGGCTAAGTGTGGGATTAAGCTTGGATATGAACTTGTGGATCTTTTGTGTCGATTTTCTAGGTAAGGGCTCCTATTGGCTTTGTGCACGGAGACCCTGAGTCCTGCTGTGTGTGGACCCCATTGGCTATGTGCACGACTGGTAGATAGAGCCTGTAAGTTGGATTTGGGTACAAATGAATGAGAAGACTGTTTGTGATAATTAATTGTTTCTATGTTATGATTATTGGCTATAGCTTTATGTTATTTATGAGATTATACTTGATTTTTGAATACTTATGATTTATTGATGTGCACGTGGATGTGATATTATGAATGCATAGATTTGGTTTAAGTGCTCTGCTCCATTTATATGTTATCTGATGATTTATGATATTTGCTATGCCGCTATACTGTTAAGGGTTTCTTTTTTAAGGCTTCCCCTACACAGGTCTGTCTGATGTAAAAGGACCCACTTCAATTAACTTTCTCTCTCTCAGGGTGCAGAAACCTAGTTCCAACACCCTCCCATACTACTTTGGGTGAGACCTTGACCTGCGCAAGAAGGCCATTGCCAAAAGGGTAGTAGTATAGGGGTTTGTTGGAAAAACTTAAAACCGAACCTAGGTCAAGACCCCTCAAGCCAACAAATGGTTATGTTACTGGGACTGGGGGAATTTTGAGAGAGAGATCGGGTAATGACACAGGGTCATTGGCAGCCATTGAAGCCTGAACTTGAGGACTAGTTCGAAAAATAGATTCAAGAGTTTTCCATAAAAGAGAATAGAAGTAAGAAGCTATCTGCTCAAGAGTGGAAAAACAAGTACATTTTTACAGAAGTGCATGAAATCTTATTCATATCCTTCACACACGACATAAAAGAGTGGCTGACATGATTGGCAGAGTTCCAAACCTATTGGATAGATGATCAGGTCACACCATGGACCCCTGAATTGATCCAACAATTGGAAAAGACTGATAACAAGATCACCAGGACTGTAGGCCACTGTGTTGATCGTATGTTGGGAGGATTCATAACAAAATTTTCACTTGATCAATTTGGGTCATATTCAAAAGCGGATTGAAGGTTCTTAAAAGGATTTAGAGGTAAGTTCCTGCAAACCCTGCCATTGTTGATTAAGATTCTATTGTGTGAAAATGGTGTTCTGTGTGGCCACACCGAGTGAATGACCTCCGACCAGAGTGGAAGCATGACACAAAGTGTTAAATACTACTGGGTTAATCAAGAAGGAGATAGATCGGTATACAGTCCCTTAAGGGAATCACATGATTTTAACCAAGGCAGGGTTGCACAAGTCAAAACCAGTCCCCCAACTACGCCATCATCAAACCCACGCAAGGGTAAGAATTCTCCTACCCCACCTCCGCCACCACCTGAGGACGATATCGTTGTGCACATATAAATGCATACCTTTAAGGATGTGGGGGATGAGGATATGGATCGATTCTGGTTTGTAGCAAAGTCAATATGGACTGCACAGAACATTAATAATGATGCTATCAAAAGAGAACAGTTGTCCATAGCCTTTGAAGGAAGGGCCCTAGACTATTGTATGGGATACATTGGTCAACACACAAACACATGAATACAAAATATTAATGACACCCTGACACAACAGTTCCAAAAGCCTAAATCATACTCTCAATGTGTATTCGAATTGAAGGACTTCAAGCAGGGACCTACAAAGTCCATCTGGGAAGTTGAACAATGATTGAAGAAGGTCATCAGTGATAGGTGATTTTTCTACTAGGACAAGCAGCACAAGGAATGGTTTATCACCATGCTATTGCCACATCTATGCAGACCTATGGGACAACAAAAGATCGAATCCCAAGAAGAAGCTATGGAGATTTCCATGAAGTTAGAAGCTTCACTGAGAGATGATACTAAATTCATGGCACTTCAAATCCAAAGCCAGCTAGAGGAAATGCACATATAAATTCATAACTTACGGAAGGATCGGGATAAGGAAGCTAGTCTGGATGTCTGGTGCATAGGTTGTAGGTTGTCGAACAATACTAAGTATCAATGCCCTTTGTTATCAGATTATATGCAAGCTGGGGGGCCGAACCCTCTAAGCCCTAGGGAAATGGCTGGACCTAGTACCCCCATGTTGTGGTGCTCTAACTGTTGGGTAGTAGGAGGACATGATACAGATCATTGCCCACGACTAGGTGCCTATGTTCCAGAATTGAAACAATAGTGGTGCATATTCTTCTCGTATGTGGGGCATGACAAACAAAACTGTCGAACACTCAACCTAATGGTAGATAGGGGAAACCTATAAAGGGTGTAGGCTGACCCCTCATCACCACTATCTCCTTCTGGGAGGGGAGGATCCCTCGCAAGAGAAAGGGGAGGAGGAAGAGGTGGAAGTGTAGGTCGAAGACGAGGGAAACTGATCTACTACAACTGTGGGGACGTGGGACATTATGCACGAGACTGCTTGAACCCTGCACCCTAGTCCTATAGATATTGCAGGCAGTTCAACCATGTCATTGAATATTTCCCAGTGCTAATATAAAAAATGCAGGAGAAACAATAGACGCCCACACAGAACGTACAATAGGTTAAGGTAGAACCACGAGATGATGGGCCAAGTATCAATGTGATCACGCGCAGTAGCATTGCCACCGGAGGGGTTGAAGAAAAATTTGTAGCTGAGTCACTAATTAGGAAGGCCGTGAAGAAAAAGGAAAGCTTAGATCGGAAAAAGGAGAAAGAAACCTTTGTGTAAGCTCAAAGGGAGATGGCGAAAGATGAAGCATCTACCTCAAATATTTTGGTAGACCCAAAAGCAGATGAAGCAGTTAAACCATTCCTTCAATCATGTATGAAGCTGTTGCGAAACCAGAAGACAGTAGAGAATATCCAAGCATTAATAGATAGCTATGCAAAAAAGGTTGCCTCACAACCAGAGGTTAAAAATATGAACAAGCTATATAAAAACAAAAAAAGGACTAGTTGGGATATGTGCATGACTGCATAGATTGGAGACTATGAAATGGACCAAGTCATCCTTGACTTAGGAACAGACACAAATATCATGCCCAAGCAAACCTAGAAAAGAACGGGAGAACCTATGCTGGAATGGTCTACTATTCAGTTACGGATGGCTAATCAGAAAAATATCATCCCACTGGGGAAACTGCCAAAGGTTGTGGAAGATATCGTAGGTGTTAAATTCTATGCTGATTTTGAGGTAATCCAGATAGTGGATGACGCAGACCCTTACCCCATGCTCTTAGGCCTGGATTGGGCTATTGACATGGGAGGTATCATTAATTTGAAAATGAAAATTATGATCTTTGAAAATGAAGGTACATGGGTGATAGTCCCCCTAGATCCAGCAGAAGGTGAGCGATATACTGAACTGGTACGTGAGGAGAAGGATGTTGATAACATATATAAATTGACCACCTGGGACGATGATTGGATCTACCCCATGGATGATGGCATGTTATGCTGGGAAAAAGATAGAGAATGCCTCTTAGACTCATATGAGGAGATATAAAATTGGAAAAACTGGTTGCATGATGTATCTGCACTGCGATGTCTTAAGATCACAAAGAGCTTCTAATGCATCTCCTCAGAGGTAAGAGAACTACCCTACTTTGATGGTTCTGGTATTGTTAAGGAATTTCTCAAAGCAATTGAAGCAGAGGTCCCTAAAGAACGGAGGTTTTGGGCCCTTGACTTGGCTATGTGCTTGACCCCCGCACGATGGTGGGAGACCCATAAGGAAGATTTATAGGACTGGGGGAAATGCTAAAAGATGTTGATCTTGCGATTTGACCCTCCCACCAACTCGCCTTTGGACTCTTCTCGGGTCAAGGGGATCTGCGCAAGCACTTGGCTCTCTAGATGGAAGTATGGAATGAGAACACATGGATTGAATGCGTCCATATGTTTATTCATGCGTTAGGACCAATACCCACCACCTGGTATTTGGATGGAGAACTGCACCAATGTACTCGTCACTGGGGTATAATGGCTGAGGATTTTTTCATGAAGTTTGGGTTGGTGGGAGGAACTGAGAAACTTAATGAAGGCTTGCAAGATATATATGCTCTGGTATTTAATGATTCCTTCTCTAAGAAGGAATGTATTGTGCCAACCTGGGATGCGTAGATGCAAGATATTTTCAACTGCAAAAACTTGTCAATAGAATACTATGATGAGGATCCCCAGAATATCACTGTCCCAGAATCAAAAGGGGAAAATTCCATTTCAGGACCTTTACTACAAGCAATTGATGTAACCAAACCATTGAAACTAAAGGAAGTCAACATTCGCACAGAAGCACAACCCAAGATGGCCAAAGTTGGCGATTAATTGGATAGTGACATAGTGGGAAATATCGCGGAGCTATTGACTGAATATCAGGATATGTTCCCCACAAAGTTCTCTAAACTCAAAGGGATCATCGGGGATATGGGTGTTATGAGGATTACCTTGAAGCCAGATGCGTGCCCTATCAAACAACAGCCCTATCGCCTGAACCCTAAATATAAACAAAAAGTCAGGGATGAAATAGAGAAGATGGTGTCCGGACGTATCATTGAACTGATGGAACAGTCAAATTGGGTAAGCCCTATGGTGGTCCAGGAAAAGAAGACTAAAGGAGAGATAAGGATCTCCATAGACCTACGCAAGTTAAATTATTCTTGCGTACATGATCCTTTCCCTACGCAGTTCTCTAATGAAATTCTGGATAATGTGGGAGGACAGGAAGCATACTTGCTCACTGATGGGTTCTCTGGGTACCATCAGATCCACATAGCACCTGAAGACCACAACAAGACAACCTTTGCAACTGAGTGGGGATCGTTCCAGTACGTTGTCACGTCGTTTGGACTGAAAAATTCCCCTACCATATTTTCACGTGTAGTTGTAGCAGTATTCAAGGAATTCATTCATAAGTTTCTGGAAGTACATTTAAATGACGATTGGAAAATGTTTGGATTAGTGAAGAATCACATGTAAAACCTGCACAGGATGTTGGATTCCTGCAGGAAACACCAAATTTCACTAAACATCAAGAAATGCATATTCTGTGTCCCATTTGGGATTTTTTTGGGACACGTGGTGTGTCAGCGGGGATTGATGGTTAACCCAGCCAAGATTGTGGTTATCATCAATTTGGAAGTCCCTACCACTAAGAAACAGCTACGCTCCATCTTACGCCACACAAGTTACTATAGGAATTTTATTCAAGTGTACGCTTTGATCACTGCCCCAATGGAAAAACTGTTAAAGAAGGATGTATTCTTTTTTTCGGATGACGAGTGTCAGAAGAGCTTTGAGATGTTAAAGGAAAAGATGGTAACTGCACCTATTCTTATATTTCCCGACTGGGAAAAGGTCTTTCATGTGCATGTGGATGCATCAAGGATAGCACTAGGAGATTTCTTAGCGTAGCCAGGGGAAGGGGACGTCGATCATCCAATTTCCTTTGCTAGCAAAAAAATCTCGAGCGCAGAGTGTAACTATTCTACCACAGAGCGCAAAGGGTTGGAAATGGTGTATGCCCTATAGAAATACAAACATTATTTATTAGGTGGACACTTCAAGATGTTCACAAATCATTCAGCTTTAAAATACTTGGTCAATAAGCCTGTGTTGGGGGGGAATATTTGTAGGTGGTTACTGTGAAACTAGGGAGATTGAATGCCGAGCCTGATCACTTGTCTCGGATTGATAATGGTGAAGAGCCAACTAATATGGAACAAGGATTACCAAACACACAATTGTTTGCTATCAAGGTGGTGGATGAGCACTTTGCATACATTATTAATTTTTTGAACACGGGTATGGCGCCCGAAGACTACTCAGTACCATAGAAAAAGGAATTGGTCGCCCATGCATATGATTTTATCATAATCACTGGAAAATTCTACAAGCTAGGTGCAGATGAGGTGTTGTAGAGGTATGTATTGGAACACGAAAGACAAGCTATCTTGGCTGAGGCCCATGGAGGAATGGCAGGAGGGCACTATGCAGGAAAGGCCATTGCATAGAAAGTATTGAGGGATGGGTTATGGTGGCCCACATTGCATAATGATGCCCATGCATACTATCGGGCCTATGACGCATGCCAACGGACTGGGAAACCCTCACGTCGAGATGAGATGCCCCTGCAACCACAGATGGCTCTACAATCATTCGACAAGTGGGCCATAGACTTTGTAGGACCCATCAATCCCCCAGGAAAGAAGACAGGTGCCCAGTACATCATAATTGCCATTGATCATGTAACTAGGTGGGTGGAGGCAAAATATCTCAAGGAATGTACTATGGATACCATTGCACAATTCATTTTTGGACATATTCTGACCAGATTTGGTTGCCCAAAGATCATAATGAGCAACAGAGGTACACATTTTGTTAATGAAACTATTGTGGATTTGACTGAGGAATTCCATATCCACCATACGAAAAGTACCTCGTATCACCTACAGGAGAACAGGATAGTAGAGGCCTTCAATAAAATCCTGGAACATGCACTCACTAAGATCTGTAACACTAACCGAAGTGATTGGGACATATGCATTCCATCATTACTCTAGGCCTATAGGACCACATGTAAGAAACTTATGGGAAAAGCACGCTTTATAATGGTCTACGGGAAGGACGCCATCATGCCTATGGAATACATTGTTCCTAGCCTGCGCATTTCGTCTTTTACAAATATGGCGGAACCAAACATCATGGAGGAACACTTGGAATAGCTGGTGGCCTTGGAAGAAGATCGGTTCATAGCTCAATTTCACCAGCAAGTTCAGAAGGCTCGCGAAAAATCTTAGCATGACCGACATATTCAGCAAAAGGTCTTTAAGGAAGACAAATTGGTATTACTTTATGACAGCCATTTTGCACGTCATCTAGGAAAATTTCGTAAGCATTGGTTGGGCCCATACATAGTAAAGGAGTTTACCGATGGTGGTGCGGTCAGTTTGGATACACTACGCAGAGATTACTTATCAGGGTACGTTAATGGAAGTCGTTTGAAACCCTATAGGGACAACCTGGTGCTGACCAAATGACTATATGGATGGAGTAGCTATGTAAAGGATGTTGCACGCTCCAGGGCGAAAAATCGAAGGCATGGTTGATGGCTACGCAGGGATAGTGTGCAGGCCAAGTGGTGAAAAAAGGTGCGATGCAGGCGTAGGGGTGGTACGTGGCTGGAAAACTAGTCGTTGGAACAGGGCCACTGGGAAAAAAAGTGATTTTAACATTGAACGGAATGGGAAATTGGCAATTAATGTGGTGATCTAGGAGGATTTTTTACCGTTTTCGTAATGATAAGTTGCAATTAAGGCTAATCCAACCATTTTTACCCATCGGGGGCTATAAACAGAGGTGCGTTGGTCAAAATGGGTTTGTTTGATTTCGAAGACTCTTGTACCTTGTGCTCCTCCATGAACTTGGTCTATTTTGTGTCATTTCCATCTGTATGTCTGGGAGAGCTACCCCTTCTGACAGCAACAACCCCGAATTCATCTTCTAAGCAAGAATGACCACTACTAACTTCACTGAATCATTGTCTATCACGACTTTTGGGGAAGTTGGGTCTGAAGATGTATTAGAAGTAACCCCTGAGATGGCGGAAGTTGTGTCTACGCTAGATAAGAGGAAGGGCAAAGGTAAGGTGAAGGGAGCAGAGAAAGGAAAAGAGAAAGAAACAAAGTGGGCTGGGGTGAAGCCACGCACGACCCCTTGGATTCTGCATTCCCCTCGAAAGGTGCCTAAGGGTCGCTTGCCTAATTCATCGAAGCACCCCATGACGGCTCTGGAGGAAGCTCTGCACGTGACTCTTCTTTCTTGGCTGCCACCATATGTTAAGCCAAGCAAGCCAATCATGCGCATCCCCAAGAATTTCGACGTTGTTTGTGCCTACCTGCAGATGCCTTTGGTCCCGGCGGAGGTGTCTCTGAATGGTGATATGTTTGGAGGCCTCCCCGTCCTTAAATTCGATGATCATGATCTACGAAATCTGGAAGCCTTCCCAACACTGGCTCTAGAATTATATCTTAAACGAGTGATGCATGGTAACGTGCCGAAGGTAGAGCCAATGCTGTGGGCATGCGGATTTCCCGGTTCAGGGTTATTAAACTTTTTGCGCATCCCCCACTTTGGCTACTACAACATCACTAGCTTGGTTGTTCGCCAGCTGCTAGCGCTGGTCCATGATGGGTGTTTGTGGATCCAAGGTCACATCCTGATTGATCCTACCCTAATTCACCGAATCACCAGCCTCCCCATGCACGGCCCAAATCCTAAGCAGGGCATCGATAAGAAGTATGAGTAGCGGATTGTTGATGAAGTCCGGAGAAATATCACGTTGGTCGCAACCAGAGAGGGTTCCTAGTAGACACAATAGATGATCCAAGGGCGCAAATGGGAACCCTACTTCTTGCATGCAAAATGAGGTGCAAGTGTTAGGCATCAACCATCCCTTCCTATGTATTTCAGCTTGCTGGTAAATGCGAAAAAGGGGTTTGCTACAATTGGTCATAGTACCTCGTTGATGAATTTTTAGAAAATGTGCGTGAGGCGCAGGAACATGGAAAGACATTCTACTACTCCTGGCTGATGTTGTTAATTGTCTGGGTTACGTGGGAGGCACTTGACGAGGCAATTCTCCTTGAACACAATCCATGTATGTGTAAGGGTGTGTGGTTTTCAAACCTTTGGGAGTTGAAGGATCCCATGTGGATCGAGGAGAATAAGGTATTCTGGATATTATTTGATCGTGCTCTAGCAGCAGGAATTCATTCCCAGCCGCGCTTGTCGCCCATGGTCTACGAAAAGTGCAAGGATATTGCAGTGTTTCAGGTTACTATGCACAATGTGTAGGTTCAGGCCTACAGAGATCCATCATGGTATACTCTCCCTTATATGGCTACAGAAGCAGAAATTGATCAAGTGGTTGCAACGTGGCCATTGGCATGGAAGCTTGGCTTCAATTCGTCCACCTCGGTTACAACAGGCACATCCGGCCAAAGCATGACCCCAAAGGATACTCATTAGGGGAATTTTGAGGTCTAAAATGGGCCTCATAATGAAATTATAAAATAATAGTGGAAATAATAAAATAATATTTGATGACATCATCAAATTTTATAGGGAAGAAAGAAAAAAACTACTTTTTCAACTCGTATTTTGAACTTATCTCCCAAAGTTTCTACTCAAATTTTGAGCAGGAGTACTCGTTGGATGAAAAATTTAATTCCTCATCCAAGGAGTACTGATGTTACATACTTTCAATGGACCCTGATACAAAAAAAATGAGAAATACATGAAAAACATGATTGCAATCATGGTTTTTCATGTATTTATCAGTTTTCACATAACATGGTCCATCAAAAGTATGCAACATGGGTACTCCTTGGATGAGGGATTAATTTTTGCATCCAATGGGTACTCCCACTCATAATATGAGTAAAAAATTTGGAAGATAAGTTGAAAATATGAGTTGAAAAAGTGGTTTTATTATTTTATTATTTTTAAATATTTTTGCCCTTTTAATTAAAAAATGGTGAATCATCCCCCATGGCTGAGATCATCATCTTGAATCCTATTGGTTATTACAAAGTTTATTTTAGTTGTACAGTTTTCTTAGAAGACCCATTTTAGACCTCAAAATTTCCCTAATGATCCCTCTAGAAACTGCTAGGAATCCCTGAGGATGCTACCATGGGGACAGAGCAGGAGTCGCAGCAGGATCAAGGACTTGAAGTGCTTGGTGGCAAAGATGAGGCATCCCCACATGGTACTAAATGCACCATTGAGCCTCCCAAAGGGCCAAGGAAGAAGTGCAAGGCTATTAAGCCTGGCACAGAAACATAGGTCACATTGACAGAAGATGACTTAGAGAAGATTACAGATGTCATCACCATAGCGTCAGAAGAATGATGGGCCGCTCTAGAAGGATAGTACAAGGCTGCAGTAGAATATTTTTTGTCCAAACTACAAGCCCTTAAGCTAAAATCTGATACACTTCAGGCAAGCGTGGATCAGGAGAGGCAGAATCAAGCGAGCTAGCCAGTTACTATTATAACCTTGACCACCATCACAGACAGTCGAATCTGCCCCCTCCCGGGTGCAAATTTTGCTATGATATCCTTGGTATTGTGTGACCAAGTCCGTGCATGCTCTTCGGTCGACCTCGATGTTGCGCGCCTGACGGGTGCGTAGCTACATGACTTGTTTATCTCCATCACCAATGAGCTTCAGTACAAAGAACCGTGGGCGCAACAGCAACTTAGTGAGGTGGAGCCAACTGGCTCCACTATTGTGACGAAAGCTGCTGTAACAGCCCAAGACCAGGCCACACACATTGTTTCCATAATGCAGCAGGCTGAATTAGAGCAGTTGATAGACCGTCTCTGCGAGGATATGCCAGAAGTAATTCCTGCCTCCACTACGCCGCAGGCGAAGGTCGAAGGCTTGGTCGCTGCTTTGAAGGCATCGCAGACCGAGGTGCAGGTTTTTAAGGCCAATTTGGAACTTCAGATAGCATCGCTATAGGCCAAGCTATAGCCTGAGACCCCTCTGAAGGTGCGCTCCCAGCGAACCATGCTTGTCACGGAAGCTACAAATATTATTACTGCACAGATCACAAAGGGCACCGAATTGTTCGAGACTGCTATGATGTTATGGTCCAAGGTACATCGTGACCCCATCCTTCGCCAAATTAATCAGGAGCTGCACCAAAAGGAGAAATATTTTGAGCAAATGGAAGCCTCTATGACCACCCTCGTCCCAGCCCAATGACTAGCGCACCTTTGGACTAGCCACGCGCTCAGCAATGAATTTTTGGGCTTCGGCGCAAGAAGTAGGTACTCAACGACCATCTGACACCATGGGTTGACAAAGCTCTCAAGCTTTCACAGGAATTATATGGGGCCGTGAAGCAGATGAATCAGACCTTGGAGAGTGTGAACGTAGCTACTGAAGGCCCAACTTCACAAAATTTTGTTGATATTGTGTAGAATGCAACCACATAGAGCATAGGTGTTGTGCCCCCTTTGGCTGCCGCTATCAAGCAGCTCCAGGAAACGATGAAGCCCCCACCAATGCTGTGACTCGCGGCGAGTCATAAGATTGTGTTGGGGGGTTATTGGAGCATGGTCCGCTAACCACATTTTTGGTCCATTTTTGTAATATTTTGTAATATTTAGTCTAACGCAAGGGCTTTGGGGTGGGTTAAAGCCGCCAATGAATTTTAAAGGGTCAAAGGGTAGAACAAGAGTCTGCAAACCACGGTTTGCGGACCATAGAGTAGCGTAGGCTAATATGTTATAAATAGATGGATAAATCGAGTCTAGAGATAGGCTAAGTGTGGGATTAAGCTTTGATACGAACTTACAGATATTTTTTGTCGATTTTCTGGGTAAGGGCTCCTGTTGGCTGTGTGTGTGGAGACCCTGAGTCCTGTTGTGTGCGGACCCCGCTGGCTGTGTGTGCGGGCCGGCAGATAGAGTCTGTAAGTTGGATCTGGATATGAATGAATGAGAAGACTTTTTGTGATAATTAAGTGTTTATGTGTTATGATTATTGTCTATGCTTTATGTTATTTCTAAGATTATACTTTCTCGCTGAATACTGATGATTTACTGATGCACAAGTGGATGCGATATTATGAATGCATAGATATGGTTTAAGTGCTCTGCTCCGGTTATTTTTTATCTGATGATTTATGATATTTTCTCTGCTGCTATACTATTAAGGGTTTTTGTGTTAAGACTTCCCCTGCGCAAGTTTGTCTAATCTAAAAGGACCCACTTCAATTAAATTTCTCTCTCTCAGGGTGCAGAAACCTGGTTCCAACACCCTCCCATACTACTTCGGCTGAGACCTTGACTTGCGTAAGGAAGCCATTGCTGAAAGGGCCAGTAGTACAGGGGTTTTTTGGAAAACCTTAAAACTAAACCTGGGTCAAGACCCCTCAAGCCAAAATAAGTTCTTGGAAGAGCTCCAATTATGAAGCCAAGAGTTCAAGCTAGGTGGTTCTGAACTCGAGGGTGAGTATTGAAAAATAATATATCACATTTTTCACCATTAATCAATTTTCCAGATTCTTGTTGAAAGTCCTCTAGGATGGATTTGAATTTTATCGCTTCTCTTAGGGTGGGCTTACTAAACAACACATTTTAATTTACAGATTTTTGGTGACTGATAGAAGGCGTTGCCTAAGAAAGTTTTATCCCATGAAGGGATTTGTTCTCCACTTCCACCTTTATGATTCTACTCAGTCCTTCCATAATAATGATGAAAAAGAAGGGGGATACAGGGTCCCACTGCCTTAGATCCCTAGATCCCTTGAAGGTGTGTGAGGGAGCCCCATTCACAAGAATGGAGTAGAAAGGGGTTTCAATCATGGATTTGATCCAGTTAATCAATGAGGATGAAAACTTGAATGCTTCCACGATTTCCAAAAGATAGTTCTAGTCCAGTCGGTCATAAGCTTTTGAAAGATCTAATTTAATCAACATACTTGGGGATTTTTAAGTGGATAAGGAGTGAACTGCTTCGTGAAAAACCAGGATACCATCCATTATCTGACAACCTTCCACAAAGCCTGACTTCTCGGGTCCTATAATCTTATTCAGAAGGGGCTTCAAACAATGAACCAAGATACCTAAGATAATCTTATAGATCATGTTACATAGGGAACTAGGCCATAATCCACTTGGGTTCAAGGCCGTGAATTTCTTTGGAATTAGCGTGAGAGATGTTGCATTAATTCTCGACCAGAGCTTTTGAGAGAAGCGTGACTCTTGTACCAACTCGTGAATTTCCAGCCCGAGGAAGTGCCATCCTACTTTGAAGAACTCAAAAGTAAACCCATCCAGGCTTGGAGCTTTGTTCAATGGGAGAGCCTGGACAACTTCCTCCACTTCTGCACATGATACCATTTTCATGAGGGCCTAATTTTGATCCTCCGAGATTAGATTCAAGATACATTGTTTGATGTGATAAATGACATCACTTCTGTCTACATCTGGCTCCATGAACAATTGTTGGAAAAATCCAATCAACTCATTTGTTATCTCCTCGTGCTGCACAAGTTACCTTCCATCATGTCCATTGAGAGAAAATATCTAATTAAACCATCTGTGTTTTATCATGGTTCTATGGAATAATTTTGTATTTCAATCCCCCTCTTTGAGCCATTAGACCCTGGATTTTTTCCTCCAAAGTATTTCCCCTTGTTTTCTTCATTACTCATGGTCTTTTAGGACCTCCCCATCTTAGGTGCCCAAGTCCTCCAAGTGTCCTTCCTAAATGATCCATTGCTGGATTTCTCGCATGTTATTTTCCAACCTTTTTTTTTTCCTGATGGATGTTACCGAAGTCCATGCGATTCCACTCTTTGATTTTCCCTTTTAGTTCCTTTAGTTTGATTTGGAAGGTTTTCGTAATGTTGCTACCCCTGAATTTTATTTCTTTCCACCATGCTTCCAGTTCAGCCAAGAAGTTCAGCCTGTCCAGCAGAAAGACTCAAACTGGAAGGGGTGATTTCTTGGGGACATTCACAAATCGATCTCTAGGATGATGGGATAGTGATCCGACCACAAACATGGAAAGATCAAGGTTTTAAAAAAGATATTTTGTTGAAGGATGGTATCAGAATAATAAATTGATCCAGGCGTGAAGAAATATTATGCTTACCTCCTCGCCAGTTTTTCCATGTATAGGAACTATTCACAAAGTCTGCATCCTCCACTGCCAAATCTTGGATTGTCTCTTGGAAGGATAGAGAGATTGGGTCCAATTGTCTGACTCCTCATTTATTTTCTCCCAGGTCCCTAATCAAGTTGAATTCCCTCGCTATGATCCATTTGGCACAATCCAAAATATCCTTTAGGTACCTTATATTTCTTAAGAAAACCATCTTTTCCCCAGGAAAAGTCGGGCCAAAAACATTAGTAAGCCATATTTTTTCAACAAATTCGATGCGTTGAAACTCACCTAAAAGGATATTGTGGGAGGCTATCCAAGACTGGAAGGAAATGAATTTGGAATCACAAAGGATTCCCATCTCACCTGCACTTCCCCTTGCATCCATTGCCATACATTCTACTAAGGGCCAACTTTTACGTACTATTTCATTGAGCTTGTTCCAGGTTACTTTTGTTTCCTGGAGAACTATAATATCCAGTTTATATTTTTGTATCTGATATTTCAAGTACCTCAACTTACCCTTGGAGTTGCGGCATCTTATGTTCCAAGAGACTAAATTCATTGATGAATGGATGGGGTAGAGCATTGATAGTACTTTGTGAGGACATTGGATTGTAATGAGTTGACCAAGATCGCCCCTGCTTCTTGGATAACCTCGCTGGTAGGTTGCTGTCCTTTCTTCCTATAGTTCAATCCTAGTTCCACCCTTCTACTAGACGTTTCACCCTCCTTGATTACAAGGGCCGTTTGTGGCAAGGTATCTAGTTTGGATTGGTGCTCCTCCCAAACCTTGTAGATTTGTTGAAATTGGTCCAGCTGGCCTTGGGGGATTTCAGCCAATCCATAATTGGCGCAACTAAAAAGTTAGGCTACGATTACCCATTCATTAGAGTTGATATGTTCCAATTTTACATCATGTTCCAGGGCATGGCGAACTTGAGCAAGAACCTGATGTATTTCTTTACCTGCTGGTTGTGCACCCAGGGAGTTTCATTTACTTGGCTGCTGTCGCTTAGGGTTTTTAGGCCAGCCCCCACCTCCATTGAAACTTGGAGTGGAGGTGCATCTACTTGTGTAGTTGGCTACTCTTTCATGCTTGGTTCAGCTAGAATGGAAAAAAAATTGTTGGGGGTACAACTAGTGGTCGAAAAGGAAGGGCCTAGAATAGTCTCAGCAGGGCCTGGGGGTAGATGGGAGGGAGGTGATTTTCTAGGAGGAGGAACCACCTATGGATTTCCTAAAAGCCATCCAGGGAGGGATTCTAGGGTGGAGCAGTGACCTACGGGTAGTCCCAAAACAAGTGGCCATACTCATGGAAGAGTTGGCATTTGAAGGGAATGTGTTCATCATCCAAAGGTTGAGACTAGATTTCATCCCGATACTCTATTTTGATAGAATCCTACAGGGTTTGGTAGATATTAATATACACACAAATGCAGGCATATGAGGAGAATCGCCGATGCCAGGTGATCTCCGAGACTTGCAAAACATCCCCAATTGAGTTGCCGATCAATTCCAAAATTTCCATTTCCTAGAAGTCATTGGGCAGAGAGTACATGCGTACCTAAATGGGGGCTTCAAGGAACCGTTCCTTCTTAGGGTTGTAGTAGGATTACTAATGGCACATAAAGAGGCCAACATTGTTCATAAAACAGGGTCCATTTTCTAGAACACACTTTTGATCCTCCAGGACTTCAAAGATGACTGTGAAGAAGCCCTTAGGTCAGAGGCAAAGTTCAAATGGGGCTTTCGACTACCATTTGAGTTGGATCCAACAGAGTAATTATACTTCTCAGGGCCAAATGCCCATAAATTTTCAAATAATGGTGTGATCCTTCATGAAATTCCTGGATTTCTCTAGGCGATGGTTTGGGATCACAACTTTTGGATTTTTGTTGCCTTAGGAAGGCACCACCCTTTCATATGCGATTTCAATTGGGCTCCCAGTGATGTAACTTCTGCTTGTTTTCCCCTCATGTTTCCTGTGTCTTTTGAGAATCTCACGTCTGGGTGTTGGCCATCAGTTATAATTGTTTTGAATGAGGGGGGAGGTCCCCCTCCCCCGAGAAGCCCTGACATGGGGGAGGCCAGTCAGAGGGCATCACCAAAGACAACAATGGAGACGTGTTTGTACTAAATACTGGGTACTGTAGAGCACAGGCAGAAAATATGGGTCCTAGCCTCGCGAAACCATAGATCGAGAGCTCTCATTGTTCTTCAAATTTTGATTGTTTAGTGTTAGAAATTTTCTTTTAATAAGATAAATTACACTAGGATTACATAATCTAGATATTTGTACTTGTGAATACGAGTTCCCATCAAAAGACCTTACTACTATTTTTGACAAAAATTTTCTTGACCAATGCGAAAAACTAAATTGGTGAAGAAAACATTACCTTGATATTCCCATCAAAAGAAAAAACCACTATTTTTGACAAATTTTTTCTTTGCCAATGCGAAAAACCAAATTGGTGAAGAAAACATTGCCTTGATAGTGAATTTTAGGACTATTCTTTCCCTGTTTCTAACCTTACCTTTGTGCCCCTTACCATCATAACCTTTTGTAATCATCAAGGCTTTGTTTATATTTACTACCAAGCCATTTTTGGCCAATAGCTCTGTTATCACCCTTAAAAAAATTTCTAAACTCTGTAAGTTTACACTGTTTTATTCATAGTGTCAAATAGGTCTTGAGTTACTTTAGTCTTGATAAAGGGTAGGTTATAGGTTTATAAGTCTTAAAAAGTCAATTTTAAATTTCAAATAAAGTCTTTAGGTCTCATCCCATGGTTGAAAAATCTCATCATTCACTTAAAAATAATGTCATCAACTTTCAGATGAAGCCCTTGCAATTAGCCACAAAACTGCAGTTTCGTAGTGCGATCGGTTCAAAATTTGAGTTTTGCGCTATGAAAGCGCTACTACTTTCATAGCGCAAAGTGAAAAAAATGCACTATGTGCGCTACGAAAGTGCGGATTCTTAAAAGGTCATGTCAAAGCCCAGAAATTGTCAGAAATCCGTTAGGTTATGATAGGGTGAAGTCATGGTGAGTCAGTTAGGGGTCATATTCGAAATGATCAACCATCCATATCCATCAATACTATGGCAGGGGTTTCATATTGAGAAAAGAAATTTCAAATTCGAAAGGTCTTGTCTGTTTTAGTCATTCCAGTTTTCATTTTCTCATACTAAAATATGAAACATCCCTGTTTCGAGCTCAGGCTTATGTTTGTTCTATACCAAGGATATTTCATACATTATCAAGTGAGGCTGATCCTTTTTCAAGCGAGGCTGCCAAATCAAATCAAGAGAGGTTGTTTGCAAGAGAGGTTGATTATCAAATTCTAAAGGAATCCAACAGGGTTTTTCTGAAACAAGTATGGCTGAGGAGAAAAAGAACCATAGATCAGGACATTGTTTGAGGTCTGAACCTGAAAGCACAAGAGTTTTAGCTGAAGACCAAACAGCCATGGATGCTTTCAGTAAAGCAGGTTGTTTAAAGTTCTGTGAAAAGCTACAGGGTGGACATACTCAGGTATCAAAAGAATTTTCATTACATTTCAGTGGTACAAATACAAAGGTTGGGATTTTAAATATGTCAGTGACACATGAAACCATTGCTCTAGTGACTGAAATACCTAGAGGACAGGAAACATGGTTTAAAGCTTTTAGGTTCGATATGGAGGCATGCAAGATGTTTTTGAAGCTAGAATATGTAGAGATGGACTTGAATAATGCAGTTCCCAGAAACTGTATTAAGGATAGCTATGCCAAACTACTGTTCAACATCCAGAGATATTTCACGTGCGAAGGCAGGTACCACAAATTTTACACCTATCATTTCAAACTCCTATTACACTTCACAGGTATGATATCACTGGATTTACCAATTTTCTTATAAAGAAGCATTGCTAAAATGGCTGATAAGGTTCAAGTGAAATATGATGACTATGAAACATCTCTGTTTCACCATGGCTTAATTAAATTGTTGGTTTTGAATGAGCTCCAGAATATTAGTAGGGATTGGTTCTCTTTTCTATTTATAAGTGGATTTGAAATGGAAGCTCAAACTCCAGCTAAAACCCCTAAGGCAAAGGAAAATCCATCCCCACCAACAGAATCCAATCAACCTGTAGCTGTAAGGACCAGGAGGTTTGTCAAATTAAAGCCAAGGAAACAAGTGAAAGGTAAAGTAGAAATGACACTAGTGATTGTTGCAGAAACCCCTCCACCTGCAAAACAAGGGTTACAGAGTACCAAGGAAGTTAAACAGAAACAAACATCTGGTAAGAAAATAGTCTAGAGAATCACAAGGAGTCAAAGTACAACATCAAAAGGAAAGACAGTGGTTTCAGGATCAAGTGACAGCCCAGGTTTGAAAGGAAACTTAGATGATATATTACATGCAATAGACATACAAGAATCTCCTATAGTGCAAGTTGATTTCATAGGGATTAAAGAAAGCAGACAGAAAGGGATGAAATAATCAAGAAGTTGGAGTTTAAGGATGAGGATGTAGCATTTATTTTCCAAGCTAGGAGGCCTATAAATAAGCATTCTAAAAGGCTAAAATAACTTAATGCAGAAGTGGAAAAAACAATTGAAGCAGCTACTATTCATAAGGAGATATTTGATCTTTCCTCACCTATAACAAAACATGCAGAAAGCATAGTATCTACAGCAAAGGAGGAAATGACCAAGTGTAAAAGTATGGAAGAGAGGTTAAGATCAGCAAATCATGAAATTTCCAAGTTGAAGAAAAGAGCTAGAAAACATGTCATTTAGAAAACAAAGTTTAAAAGGATGAAAGATGTTTGGGAAGGTGAAAAAGTTTCAAAATCAAAAATACCAAGCAGTGAGGAACAGTTCTTCACATGGACAGTCCCAGCCATCAAGGAAGAAAAATTTGTAATATTCATAAACACTCATTTGAGAGCTAGCAACAAAAGGTTAAGAAGAAAAGTTGAATATCTGGAGATACAGTTGACAAAGTCTCAAGAGAAGTTAAAAGGGAAGTGAAACATAGTGATTGGGCAGTAAAACAAAATGATAAATCCATAAGTCAATCTCTGATCAAGATGAAGGCAAAATTTGGTGAATATTATGTTTTTGGGATCATATTGTTGTGTTTTTGAAATAATACCAACACCTTTAAAGTTTAAACATCTCCAAGGTACAAATTTTGAAGACATTTTTGACAAAACTGCTTACACAGCAGTTTCGTACCACAGATAGTGCAAATCTGCTGAAATGCGCTATGAAACTGCTAAAGAAGTCTTCTAGCACATTTTAATATCAAATTTTGGGGGAAGTTTGGTGAATTTTGACTTGAAATGGCTGGTGGAAGTATACGAATAGCATATGAAGGTTTACTTGAATAAAGTAGGTCAAAAGTTGATTGAAAAAAGGAGCTAAACACTGCGCTACGAAACTGAGTTGCTTTCGTAGCGCAGGTTTATCCTTTGTCTTTTTGCACCATTCGAATTATAGTTTCTGCACAGCTGGAGGATTAAAGATATATGGTGAATTTTTGGAAACATGACACATGTAGACCTGATCTATTAATGATAAAAGTACTCAAAACAATTAAAGAAATCAAAGAGGCTAAAAAACAGGAAAACATGTTTCCTATTTTTTAGGAGAACATTATCATTAACAATAGGGTCACTTCAAGTGAAAGGTCAGCATCCAAATTTGACTTCATGGGATTGCAGGTGGAAAAATATGTATTAAATATTAGATAAGGTTGTTAGAAGGATATTTAAGAGTTTCCGTCCTATTAGAATTAAGACTTTTCATAAGCATTATAGCTGTCAATTTGTAATAAATAGCATGTCTCAGATTAGGAAAGGTGTCAAACTCTTTGAGTTCAATGTATCTAGTGGAGAAGAAGGGATTTATCTTGTAAATGTTCTATAAAGAGCATTAGGTCGAAATCTAGCGGGTTGGACATTTTTATTAGCAAAGACTGTGTTATTTCATGTCACTGGTTTTTTCAGCTTAATACAAGTTCTGTTTTGACAACTCAAGATTCATGAGGAGTTCTTGTTCATTATTGTTCTAATGGCATTCTTCAATATCTCTATTTGTAGTGGTGTTTGTATATGATACTTATAATTCATTCATAATGCTTTAACTTCCTTCATATACAAATTGACTGTGTGTTTCACTTTTCTACTGTTTTACTCACTGACTTGAACTCCAAATGCCTTGAATTCCATGCTAGATAGACTATGATGTTTTTGCTGAAGTTATCTTGACTCCATGGCCCAATGAATGTTTTATAATCCGTGATACAACCAGTTATATTATTCTATCTTTTTACCTTAGAGTTAGCCATCTATCCATTAATAAAAAATCATAAACCCTTGAGAGAGCCCTCTCAGGTTGAGGAGGCTAAGCCTCAGCCAAAAGATTGGTCTGAAATAGTTACACAAATTCCACTTGATGAGCAGCCTATCAGATCAGATTTTGTGATAAAAAGCTCTCTGCCTAATAACATGGAAACTTACTTTTCACAGTTGCATGCATGGATCTAAAAAAAGAAAAAATAGAATAGAAAGTTTGCAACATTTACAGACCTATCATGACTAGTTTCCCATAATGTTGAATAGAAATGTTCCTGATGTTTTTTTTTTTTGAGCCTGATCAAGTGTCATCTCTTGAAATAGCAAGGCAGTAGGCCAGGAGAATGAAATATCTGCGAAGGGCATGTTGCTCCTCTTGGATTTCCTTACAAGATCACATCAGGTTTTCCTTTTTTTAGATTGTACACGCATGATTCCAACACCCCATAAATACATGTAGGTTGTTATAGTACATAATAAAGGTTATGGAAGTCTTTGTTAACTTGTCTTTAGCTGCAATTTTTTCCTCCCCAAACCAAATGTAGAATGAAAAACCTGATAACATATATGGCTTGGAGCCGAGAAGTATGTTTTTTGAGGTGTATGGATTGTCTGCATGGGCCAACTCAATTCTGACTGTTATTAGGTCTCCCAAGGCTCCTGCTTTCATTTTTCTTTCTCCTCCTTGATCAACCTAGAACTATCTCAGGAATTGGACTTGAAACCAAGGCCTTGGTAGTCAATGCCTCCAAGTGCTCCAGTCTTTCATTGAGCCTTTGAGGCACATGTTTTCTTGTTCCAATTCCTTAATTTGCATCTAATTTGGATTTAAATTTTCATAAATTTAGTTTGTAGTAGCTTTTATAAGTAAATTCAATGTGATAATATTGGGAACAAAACTAGAAGCATTCATCTTCTTGTACAAAGACCGAACACTACTCACCAAGAATTTGAAGAATCACTATGCCAGGACTTTCATGGCATTGATTTTTTCCTTTGAATTGAAGTGTTCTATGTGATATTGTTGCTTCCTCTTGAGATATATCATCCATTTACCTTTCCTAAAGCAGCCTTGTAAATACGCTTTCAGCTCCTTTTTGTCCACTGGGTTACATTCCTCCACTATGTCCCATTCCTTGAACCAAATTTTAAATTGTATATTCCAAGTAATCTTTCTCCTTTATAGCACCACTTGGTTGATTTTGGTAGAAATCCAATGTTTTTCCACAACTATCATCCTTTGTCTATAAAAAATCACCCTTATTAGCTAGCCCAAAATCTTTTGCTTGATATGTGTTAAAGAATTACATGTAGAAATTGTAGCTTAAACAAGAAATTTTAACGGCATAACCACAAGAAGAGAGAAGAAATCAACATCATGCAAAATGACACATAATTGATATTAGAGTTCGTCCAAGAGGGAATACGTCTCTGAGCCCTGCTCAAAGTGGGGAGGGAATCTTTCATTAAGTGGCAAAAAATGAAAGTACAAGTATACATGCAAAATTACACCCTTATACCTCCATAGTGGAAAGTGTCCAAAAATTGGAGACCTCTGATGAAGAAATGGACAACATTGTTGGATTCATGGCATGGAGAGGTGTAGAATCCATATAAAATTTGCCTGAATCTGACAAAGTGAAAATATGGACCCTTTGGAAAATGGTTCAGATCATGGTTCTTCCCCCCTCCTATACAATGCTCATGGTTCCGCCTGTCTCATAATTAGTGCCCGGTCCTGGCCTGCTTAGGCACAGTTTTGAATTGAATGATTTAAATGATGAAGGCTGAGTGGACTCCCCAAGGGAGCCACTAGCCAAGTTGGTTGAGATCCAAATATTGAGGAGGGGGTTGGGTGGCCAAACCCCACCCCCTACTTAAAAAGGCGCATATAGTATTTTTTAATATCTGCATCATATTAAAAGGATGTATAAGGGGGGTTGGACCTGCATAAGGCGACCCACCCCCGAATTCACTGTTGTCCATTGCACAACGTAATATATGTTTAACATATATATAATATATGTTTTAGCATATATATAATACATGTAATACATTCCTGGTGTGGAACTCTGTGGGGTCCGGTGGGGGTCATGGCCCGCTGATCCATAAATATAATTTTTTATTTGTTATGACCATTTGGTGGGGTGGAGGGGTTGGTGGCCTGCCACCCCTTTTTTAATTATTTTTTTGATTCTGATAACAGACTAAGCCATTTTTAAAAATTCTGGTTTTGACCATAGGAGTCATTTTAAGGATGCCACAATTTCTCCCAGAATCTGGATGGAATCCGGTTTCCGAGTTTCTTCCAAATTGTGTCTCCCTTAACCGGCTAAGTCAACCCAAAACTTTGACTGCCTCTAACATTCGCATACGAGCTCAGTTTGACGAATCGTTTGCACCGTTGTGATCAGGACGATGAGATTTTCAACTTGACATCGATTTTTCCATGTTTCCGATGCTTTGATTTTTTGAGCCTTTGTACTTAAGCCACTTGTACTTGGAACTGTATGATCCTCTTGGATCACTCCTCCCCAGTGAAGAGATTTTGGACCCCCAAAAGCATTAACACACTCAAAAACACAATTTCAATCTCCTACACGCAAAACTAGTACATAATTTGCAATCATGCACACCACACATGATTCAAAAACCCCTCCTTTCCAAGAGTTTAAAGCACACACTCATTATCCAAGGATTACGTAAAAACAATCAATACCTCAAACTCATAAGGAAAGGCCAAAACATCATCGTTGCATTTCGAAGTGATGGGAAACACGCCATCACGTTTACATTTAATTGCAACGTATGATTTACAATGGTGGCCATAATAAGCTACTACCTCTAAAAAAACCAACTTAATAAAGCATACCACCATGAATGTGGTGGATTCATTTGTTGAACATGTTCACCTTTCGACTCCTCTATCGATGCTTCCAGAGCATGGATCATTGGACACATGGCTTGTTGGTGTCCCACTTTGTTGCAATGACTACAATGATTATTTTTCCTCCAAACTTTCAGGGTCCCCTTGGGGGGATTTCACCTTGGTTTTCCTCCGATAAGTGTTCATGGAGGCCTCACTATCGCTGGATTGTGAGGAAGGGATTTCATCATCTGTTGTTGGTTGGTCACTAGATATATTGTGGCTTTCTCCCATTTCCTTTCTAGTTTATCTGAGTCCTGCATGACACGAAAATTCCTTGACTTTGATGGGGTTTATGATGCCTTAGCCATTGATGTCGAGGCCTTTCCCTGATACCACATCTCCTTCAGCAATTTGGATCTGATCCTTGTAGTATGTTTTTCAAAAGAAGTGAATTCATCATCATGAAAAGTACATGAAATTGAAGGGTTGATTTTTACCTCGGGTTGGTTATGTTGCAAATTTTCCAAGGCCTCATCCTTAGCTTGTAACTGGTGTAGTAACCTTTGATTTTCTTCCTTTGCTTCCTGTAGGAGCTTTCATAGCTCAGTATTCTCTGCTTGGATGCATTGATTAATATCTTCAAGTTCTTGGAACTCTACCATAGTAAGTGTCCTTTTCATATTTGGTACAATATTTGTTGATATTTTTGTTTCATCGCTTGAATCAGAACCGAAGTTTATGGGCCCTTCAGCTGCAATCCCAAAGGTTGTAAGCTTCATTTCATCATCAGGATCAGATCCCAGTCAATTGGTCTACCTCATCCAAATCCTGCAGTTGTGATCTTTCCATCTTCCTCAGATTCAGAATCTTGATTTTCCTATATGGTGGTGGCAGTCTTCTGCTTCCCCTTTTTGTCATTTTTCTCAGGTCTCAACTAAAGGTGCAGCTTCTAGCAATTTTCTTCGTCATTTCCCTCTTTCTCACAATGTGTGCAAGAGGGCTTTTCTCCCCTCCTTTTTGCTACTATAGTCATTTTTGGGTGGTCACTTTGTTCATGTGTTCCCTTGCTTTCTATGTGCATGGCCTTCACACTGGCCTCATCGATGGTAGGAGGCTCAAATAAAAATAATGAATTTCTTATGTAATTATGCAGAGAACCAATATACTTGGTTACAATCTCTAGTGAATCTAATGGAATGCCAAAATTCAATGCTTGTTTTCTAAATTCTTCAGTGAAGTCTTGTACATTTTGACCTCTGCTGTTGTGAAATGAGCTCCAAAAATAGAAGAAAGAGATATCAACGCCTTAGAAGTAAGACACTTTGAGAGGGAAACCTCCAATACATTACATTAATGAATAATTCTTGGATGATAGAAATTACAAAACCTCCTTTCTATATATAGGAGTCCATGGGGCCACATTGTAATCCTAATGGGGCCACAATGTAATCCTAGCTGACCAAACAATAATAATTTAAGGGCACAACCATAATTTTCTCTTAAAGATGATGTGATAGATGGTGGATGATATCCATAAAGTGCCATAAATGGGGTCATTTTTGCTGCAGTATGAAAGGAAGTGTTATACCACCATTCAACAAGAGGTAACCACTTGACCCATTGTGTTTGTTTATCAGATACAAAACAACGAAGATATCCTTCCAAACATTTATTTACTATCTTAGTTTGACCATCAGATTGAGGATGATAAGATAAGCTATGAGCTAATTGAGTACCCAAACAAGAAAATAACTCCGTCCAAAAATTTCCAGTAAAAATGGGATCTCTGTCGCTCACAATAACCCTTGGGCTTCCATGTAGCTTTTGAATTCTGTCCATAAATGTAGTAGCAACTGTACTTGCTTTAAATGGATGAGATAATGCACAAAAGTGTGCATACTTGGTGAGTCTATCAACTACCACCATGATGACACTCTTTCCTTCGGACTTAGGTAAACCTGTGATAAAATCCATTGAAATCTCCTCCCAACGTTGACTTGGAATGGATAAAGGTTGTAGAAGACCCGGGGTCTTAATTGTCTCTACTTTATTCTACTGGAAAACCAAACATTCCGCCACAAACTTTTGAATATCAGATCTAAGGCCATCCCAAAAAAAATCTGTCTTCACCCTGTGGTATGTTTTTAAAAATTCTGAGTGTCCTCCTAAAGGAGAACTGTGCAATTCCAAAAGAATCTTTTGTTTTAGTTGTGAATTATTACAAAGATATAAGCGATCTTTGTACCATAAGGAATCATTTTTCCAACTAAATGTATCAGATGTACTAGGATCTTGCTGCAAATTTTGAATGAGTGTCCACACTTCTTCATCCTTCTTCCATTCATCCCTTGCTTCGGTTATCCAAACTGGTTGGATAATAGATATGGCACAAAGAAATTCTTCCACCTCTTCATTCTTTCTTGAGAGTGCATCTACAACAACATTTATCTTTCCTTTTTTGTAGATTATTTCAAAGTCATAACCCAACATATTTGTGGCCCATTTTTGCTGCTCTTCTGAAGATAGTCTTTGTTCCAAAAAGTGTTTAAGACTATCATGATCAGTTTTTACCTTGAAGTGTCTTCCCATTAGGTAAGTTCGCCATTTCTTTAGTGCATGCAGGATTGCTAACATTTCCTTCTCATAAATAGGTTTCTGTAAATACTTTCCTTTGATTGGACGACTTTCAAAAGCAATGGGTCTTCCTTCCTGCATTAAAACTGCACCAATTCCATTTCCTGAGGCATCACATTCCACAATAAAGGCTTTTGTGAAGTCTGGTGTAGCTAAGACCGGTGCTAGGCACATTGCCTCTTTAAGACGTTCAAAGGCCTTAGTTGCTTCAGGAGTCCATGAAAATGCATCTTTTTTCAATAATGTTGTTAGAGGTGCTGCTATTCTCCCATAATTCTTAACAAACTTGCGATAATACCCTGTTAACCCGAGAAATCCTCGCAACTGCTTTATGGTTGTGGGGACTTTCCATTCCTTTATGGCTTTAATTTTGTTAGGGTCTACCTTAACACCCTCATGAGATACAATATGACCCAGATATTCCACCTCTTGTACTCCAAAGAAACATTTGGATGTTTTTTCATATAATTGTTTCTCCTGCAATAATTTGAGCACCCTGTCAACATGTTGAACATGATCCTTCCAAGACCTGCTGTAGATTAGTATATCATCAAAAAATACTAGCACAAATTTTCTAAGGAAGGGTTTGAAAATGGAATTCATCAACCCTTAAAATGTAGAAGGTGCATTGGTAAGGCCAAAAGGCATGACCAAAAATTCATAATGACCTTCACGAGTTCGAAATGTTGTTTTCAGAATATCTTCAGTCTTCATTCTAATTTGATGATATCCTGAACGAAGATCCAACTTGGTAAAATGAATTGCTCCATGTAATTCATCCAGTAATTCACCAATCACAGGAATGGGAAATTTATCTTTAATGGTGCACTTATTGAGCTCCCTATAATCCAGACACATGCGCCATGATCCATCCTTCTTGTGTACCAATACTACAGGAGCAGAGAAAGAAATTTGACTAGGTTGAATTATAATAGCCTCTAACATTTCTACAATCATACATTCAATTTCTCTCTTTTGGACATAAGGATATCTATAAGGCCTGATGTTTGGAGGAACACTTCTTGGAATCAAATGAATAGCATGATCATGATCACGAATAGGTGGGAATCCTTTGGGAGTTTCAAACACCTTGGAATGCTTGTCCAAGACTTTCTAGAGATCTTAAGAAATAGATGATTTTGGTGTTGGAACTTCTAGTGAGCATAATTGTGAAATTACGCCTCGTTGTTCTTTCTTTAGAAGCTTTGTCATGAAATTAGAGCTTATTATCTTTCCTGGCTTCCCTGCAATACCCCATAATTCGACAAAAAATTCAAGAACAGTTCCTGAAAATTAAAAGCTACCATCCCCAAAGATTGTAACCATTGTAATCCTAGTACAACATCAGCACCTCCCATAGGAATGGAAAGCATTGGACTATTCAATACATATTCCCCCATGGTTAGCTTGATATTATGGCATTTTCCAGAGCAATTTATAGTTCCTCCATTTGCAACCATCACTTGACATTCTGGTGTTGGGTATAGGAAACAATTCAATTCCTTGGCTACCTTACAATGAATAAAATTATGGGTACTACATGAATCAATCAACACTATTACCTTTTTCTTATTGATATGTCCTTCTATATTGAGAGTTTAAGGAGTGGTAATTCCTGCCAATGCATTACACGATATGGTTGGACTCATTTCTTCCTCTTCTATGGTTGGTTGGTGGTGTATATCCTCTTCTTTTGAAGATTCTTGTTCATTTTCTTCTTCCTCTTCACAATCTATGTAAAATAATTTCTTCTCAGCACACTTATGACCTTTAGTGTATTTGTTATCACAACTGTAGCAAATCCCTTTTGCTCTTTTTTCTTCCAATTGTTGTGGTGTCAACCTTGTAAGCTGTGTAAATCTAGGATTAACGACACTTACCTATTTATAGAAGTGAGAGGTAGGCTTCCTTGTCGCCATAATTTTACATTCAATTTTTCTGGCCAACCTGAATGTCTTCTCCAATGAATCAAGTTCCAAAATGTGAACTTCATGTTGGATGTTATCCTTTAAAGTACCTATGAAGAGATCAATCTTGTGTTCCTCTGAAATATTAGTTACCCTTATATTCAATTTTTGGAAGTCCTCAATGTGCTCCCCCACTAAACCCTTTTTTTTGAGATTTATCAATTGGATAAAGAAGGTGTTGCTCTTCGTATCCTCATAATGTGCTATCATTTCCTTTGTAAAAATTGACCAAGTGACAATTTTTTTACGGGAGCAAAGCCATGGATACCATACAAATGTATTTTGTTCTAAACATAAAGTTGCAATGCGTACCTTTTGTGTGTTTTTCACATTATTGAGATAAAAATATTGCTCCATCTGTAGTATCCATGTTACATGATCCTTTCCATCAAAATTCCTCATATCCATTTTTGGAATATGGTGGTTCTTCCCTCCAACAGTAGAGTTTATGAAATCACGATTAACATTTATTTTTTTCTCATCGTGAGTTTCCTCTACTATCTTTTCACCATTAGGAAACATTTCTTGTATCAACTTTTCCAAACCTTCGATGTCTACTTTTAGATCCTTCTTCATGTTTTCCATGTTGTCTTTCATTTTTTCATCGATCTTAGCTTCCATGTCATCCATCATAGCTTCCATCCCACTTCCATGCCATCCATCTTAGCTTCCAAACCATTCATCTTAGCTCCACTCCTTTCTTCAAACCATCAATCTTAGTTTCCACGCCTTTCTTCAAAAATTCCATTTCATTTTTTGTTGTTCTTTGCAAGAGCGAAATTTGTTTCACTTGCTCTTGTAATTTTGATATGTCATGTTGCCATTCTTCATCTTCATGAGTCATAGTAGAGCTTTATAAAGGCTTAATGGGTGTTGAATTATTTTTAGGGGCCATTTTAGAATCCAATACTGATATCTATTCTACAATATTCCCTTGGAATCAATTCAACTTGATTCTTCAAACAAGACTTATGCAATTCGGAAAAAAAAATACACACCTTTTACTTGCTTTTGAGGAGCTCAATATTGAAATTGAATTATATCTATAATTGCGGATCCTCAATATCTGAAATTCAGCCCTGTAGTAGCCCTCTAAAGCTTCTTTCAAATTCCACAGGTCTGATCTGATTTGGATTCTTCAAGACAAATTTATGTCCAATCTCCCACAATGACCCAATTTTGGACTAGTTAAATAAAGAGAACTTGTACGACTTTCCACGTGTCATTTTTTCCTCCTTTGGCTCTGAAATTGATAGACCAAAAACTGCAGTCCATGTGCTTATAGCCACTTTTTACATAATTCCAATCTGATTCTCAGAGAGAGAGCTATGAAGATTTTCCCACGATCACCTCTTTGAGATGAAATTTAGAAGCCTCAGAAAGCCCTAACTTCCACAGATCATTTCTCCAAAAATATTGCGAACCAATATATAACATTGTGCAACACTATTCCTCAAGATTTTTTCTTCGTACTATAAAAATTTCAGCTTCTGAACCTTTGTAGAAAAAAATTTATTACGAAAATACCGCGATGACCTGTTTAGGTTAAATTCAGGAGCCTGCAAAATGACCTAACTTTCACAGGTCATATCTCCGAAAATATTGTGAACCAAGCTCTAAATTTTTTTGATGATGTTCCTTAGGATTTTGGATTCGTACTATAAAAAATTTAGATTCTAAACCTTCGTAGAAAAAAAGTTATATCGAAAATTCCACGCTGACCTGTTTGGAGCAACGAAATCTAGAATCTCAAAGCTCTGATACCAAATGTTGTGAAACCAGCTCCAAAAATAGAAGAAAGAGATATCAACGCCTTAGAAATAAGCCACTTCGAGGGGGCAACCTCCAATACATTACATTAATGATCAATTATTGGATGATACAAATTACAAAACCTCCTTTCTATATATAGGAGTCCATGGGGCCACATTGTAATCCTAGTGGGGCCACAATGTAATCCTAGCTGACCTAACAATAATAATTTAAGGGCACAATAATAAAAATATGGGGGTTACAGGGGTACAATAATAACAATAAGGGGGTTACACTAACAACAATAAGGGACTATACTAGTAATATAGGGACCTAACATTTTCTTTGCCTTAGGTCTTTCCATTCCATTAATTGCTTTTGGTTATAACCCAAAGGATAAAATTGGTTTCTCAATGCAAAAACAAAATTTGACCATGAGGAGAGAAGGTTACCCACATTTTGGCTACCTTGAAATTTTCTCTTCCACCAGATGAGAGTTATGCCATTTAGTTGAAGAGAATCCAACTGGATCTTTGCCTCATCCTCCACAACCTGCTGAATCTTGCAGTAGACTTCAATCTGCCTAACCCAATTATTAAGCTTTTCTGCATTACTTTCACCATGGCCCATGATACATGGGAAGATCAAATTTGACATCTAATTTAAGGAAGGGTTTCTTAAATGCATTTCCTGAATTCCTATGATGATGGTGAGAAGAGGAGGAAGAAATTTCACTCGCTGGAGGAGAAGGAGGTGGATCCCCTCCATTATCTCCATGCCTTGAACCTTGTCCTTATGAAGAATTCTCTCCTGCTTTCTCTAGTATCTCAAGTCTAGAGAAAAACTTCTCAACCCAATCTACCATGGTTTATAAGGTCTTACGGAAGCTAATCTCCACCTCATTTCAAACATCTTCATCCATGTTTCTTCTCTGATCTACATGTCCCGCTTCAGGATCAAAAGATTGTGTTAGGTCCATGTAATTTGTTAGATTGGTAAGACCAAATAAACAAGGGTAACATCAAACCAACTTTGGAGTCCGAGGACCTAGCTTTCCTAGACTCAGAGAGGGCTCTCTCTATATTTGTATAAAAGATATAACTTGATTGATTTAGGATGCTGATTTTAGGCTAGTTAACATGCTAGGGATTGTTTGTTTTGTTTTGTTTTGTTTGGTTGCTTGTTAAGAAGAACAAATAGAGTAAGAGAAATTCAAGCCATTGGGCTATGGAGTTTGTGAAATGTTTGAAGAGTACAACAAAAAATCAAGGGTGTTCCACAGGGCAAGCTAACAAAGCCAAATGGATCTTAATAGCTTATGTGGGTGTGAAATGAACACTAAGTTGTGAGTTTAGTAGCTTTAAAGGGAAATTAAGAATCCTTTAACATGTACTAGAATAAGAAGAGTCTTTAAGATTATTATTTTTAAGAAAAAACCAAAGGACAGGGCATACCATAAACTTCCTTGGCCATAATTTACCAAGTAAAATTTAAGACAACAATCCAGCAAATCCTAGAGAGTAGGGGAACTTCTAAATTCTCTAGCTATTCACTTTCAAACAAAGAAAACATTTTAAGATAACAAATCAGTAATTATTAAAGAGCATTGAACTCCTAAATTCTTTAATTAGACTTCAAATACCTTTAAATTGACTGTTTTAGATAGACCAAAGGACAGGGAAAACCATAAACTTCTTTAACCAAACTCTAGTAAGTAAACTTCAAAGAAAGCCTTGAGAAAAACATTTCAAGCAAAGCCAAAGGGAAAACCATAAACTTCTTTGGTTGGACTCTACTAAGTTAATCTCAAGAAGAAAAAAAAGGTGGAAATGGAGAGCAGGGAACTCCTAGTTCTCCAATCAGACTTAGCAGAAGAAAACATTTAAACAACACAAAACAGACAGAATTAAGGTGCCTCTAACAACATATCTTAACCTAAATTTTATGTTCTATTATAAGAGAAATTGATGTACAAAATGGAAAACAAAAGGAAAACATTACAAGATCAGAATAACATCACCATTTAACCAAGTTTATGAATCCTATAAATATTCTTCTTCCATTGATATCCAGTCCAAAATAGTTATAGAGCTCAAAGCCAACTTCTTTACAACTCAGTCCATGAAGTATTCAGCTCAACAACCAACCAACAAAAAACATGAAGCATACATGCAGTATTTATCTGCAAAATGAGGAGGTAATCAAAATCTAGGGTTGATGATGTTATTTATTACATAGTTAATGCATTTTTTACCTTTGAGAACATGCAAGGTCCAAGGCAAAATATCTGAAAGTGACTCACTATAATAATAACTCCTAACTTCACTGTTTGAGCTAACTTATGGAAACATTTGAATTTAAGGCCTTCTCAATAGTTTTTTCAATAACTGTTGGGTAGATGAGAAATATATCTGACTTTTGTAATAATTTTTGGTGTCTTTATTCAACTCCTGGCAAGGGCGCAACGCCAGTGCAAACGCGGAACGCCATGATAGAAAAAATTGCCTGTCTTGCAGCCAACTTTTGGAGGCCTTTCCTATGTCCAAATGAGCTCCATAATGGCTCATTGGAAAGGTATCTAAGTCTAGTTTCCAAATATTCTTTCACATTCAAAAATGGTTCCCATAGTCCCTATAAAAAAAAATTTCTCCCAAGACTGGTAAACGCGCAACGCTGAGGCCAAAAATAGGGCAGATACATGATTTTTTGATGGTTTTTGGCCTTTTTGAGGGAATAGTTTTGCTCCAAATCTCCTGAAATTTTATGAGGTTGATGTAATTTTACTTAGGAAAATTAATATGCTGACATTTTCCATTTGGATGGCCCAAAAAAGAGCACAGCGCCAGTGGCGCTGCGCGTTTAGCACAATTTCTGCATGTTAAACTGTAAAAAAATCAAAATGTGCACAAAAGTGCCAAAATTGGAATTTTGCTTGCTGATCAAGGGTTAGAGGCCTGGAGGGACACCTCAGTAAGAATATTTAGCTTCTCTTTATCCTTTGACTCAGTCAAATCCCGAATCTTTTCATGGGCACGTTTGAGCTTGGCCCTTGCAATCCTGTTTCTCATGGCATAATGTTTCGCCATCTTCCTCTGAATGTCAGTGTCCTTATTTGCCTTCTCTAACAAGCCCTCTAGATGAAAATTGGCTCTCTCAAGCCAAGAAGCTCTGTCTCTCTCAATCTCTATGGAAAGTAGTTCAATTGGAGGAAGTTTTTATGCCGATTCTGCCACTTTCTGCCTTTCTCGGGCTAAGGCCCTCTTCAATCCAATGGTCCTCGGTCTCTATCTAGGAAGCTGATCTTCCTCATCATCACTATCATAAAAACTACCCAAGGTCTGATCCAGCAAAGCCTTGTCCTTTCCTTCCTCTTTCTGAGCTCTGATTGCCTTGACCTCACTAATGACCTACTTTGTCTTTAGCTACTGATTCTTTAACTCAAGAAAGTTAATCACATTCTTTACTCAGCCAAGGTTAGCTTGAAGCTCACTAATCTTGGCATATTTTTCTCTGATCAATTCATTTTTTATTCTAACATCATCCTCATCATCAAGGTAAATCAACTGAAAATCCCGATCATTTTCATGTTTGTCCTCCTCCTCAACAGTGATAGGCTCTATAACCTTTTCCTTGCCTTTGTCTACCTGTTTTGCTGACGAAGAAGGCATGTCCCATGGCCTCTCTGATATGTCAAAATAAATGGCTCAATGTCAATCATTTTAGTGCCAGTTGTCTCAATGTCCCTTTCACTACTTGATTCTTTAGTATCATGATATGAGGGTGAAGGGTTGTAGAAAGGTGATGGGGTAGGATCAATATGAGGTGACTGGAAGTGAGTAGATGGTGATGTATGAACAACGAGATGTTATGGAGAAGTGGATACGGGAGGATGAGAAGATGAAGGAATATCCTGTTGATGATGGCCAGGTGGAGTATTTAAAACCTCATTAGTAATGAATGCATCCCATCAAATTTTTTTCTTATGAAGCTTATGCATGACCACCATCTTGATTAGTGAATGATGAAATAGGCTTTGCATTTGTTGATTGTAATCCCTCTTTTGCACAATGTAAGTCATTTTTTCAATGCTACGGAAAATATAATTAGGAAAATGAAACATTCTAACTCTAGTGAAATGCATGAGAAGAAAAATATGATATGAGTAGAGACGGGAAAAAATTCCCTCACAAGTGAAATACTTCATTATTATCCTCATCATGAGAACATATCGGTCAAGAAGATGAGAAAAAGGGAAAATGGACTTGTTGTGATCTTTGTACCTAGGTTTGAGGTATGGTTCATAATAGCTCATTTCCAAGTTTTCTTGTTTAAACCGCCTCTCTCCCACACTAGGGATCCCTGTAGTAGCTACAATGGCATTTGTAGACATCTCAAAGGTGACCCTGGCAAGATTGACCTGCTTGTCATGTAGATTGATGATGAACAATCTTGTTAACTCCAAGTGATTTTGGACTTGTTGCACTCTCTCATAGAACTCAAAGCAGCCCACATGCTTAAAGGAAGAAGCAGTGATAGGAGATGCCATGAGTTCCTTTGTATTGATGGGTTCAAACCTTTTTATCTTCCCTCCCTTATGATCATGTCTTCTTGGCCTTTATGCCTCAACACCACTATCTTCTCCCTCAGACATTTTAAACTTTGATAACACCGTAGGGTACAAGTGAAATGAGATGAGGGGAAGGGAATGAAATGGAAGTTTGAAAAAATAAGGGAATGAGTGAAGGGGAAAACTAAATCAATGGAAACCCTAAGTTAATGTAATTACCCTTTCTGTGGCTAATATTTCTTTTAGGAAGATGAAACAAGGGTAAAACAGTGACCTCAAACTAAAATTTTGGGTTTCCTTTAGGGTTTCATTTCCATTCAATTAAGAGTGATCAAATAGCTTTAAAAATAGGGCTTATGTCATGTACTTACCACTTAAGAGTGCTTGGAGGACTTTGGCAAGAATTTGGAGAATTTTTAAACTTGTTTGGGCAGCTAGAAGACTCAAGAACCTTCTCTGGCTAAGCGCACAATGCCAATGGTAAGCATTCAGCGCCTCTGCAAGGGCGTAGTGCCAAGATAAAGGCGCATAGAACCTTTAAAAAATGCGTTAGGAATTTCAAGCAAGGGCGTAGCGCCGATCTCTAGGCACACAACGCCAGTGCAAACGCGCAGCGCTAAGAAAATTAAAAGAAATTCGCTCAAAAACTCACAAAATTTTCCTTTGCTGAATTCTCTTGATGTTTTGAAAGGAAAAAATGAATCTTTTGAAGTGTTTGATGAGATTTTATAGGCTTGTGGATTTAATTTAACTTGAAAATCCCACTTTCTAATGTTTGAAGTCTTTTTCCTTTTCACACAGATACTCTTTGACACTTTTTGCTTTGCAGGTTGCTAAAGTCATCGATTTGGATTTTCTTTTGCTCATTGAGGCTTGACAGGTTCACTTTGATAGCTTTGGGATTTAATTATTACATATAGTAGCATCTTCAAAATATTCTATATTTTCCACCACAAAATTCAACTCATCTTTTCCACCCTCTCTGGCCACTTTTCCAAATCTCTAAGTGCTTGCAGTTCTTTACAGCAATCATCAGTGTTGTCTTCTAATTTCTCTATAGCCCTTTCAAGTTCATTCATTTATGTCCAGTTCACCTTACCTTTTTTCCATATTCCATCAATATTTTCTGATAGACTTTCTTCATGTTTGGCCTTGTGTGCTTCCTCCATGTTATTTTCCTGCAAGTAATCACTACTTTGGCACTTAAATGGACTATCAATTTTATAACCCGTGTCATCTACAAGACCAATTTTTTCCCCTTTCCCGTAAATTGTTTTCATTCAGGAGTAGACAATCTACATCATCAGTAATTTCTGCTGATAAATCTTCCAACACCTCTACAGAAGTGCTAAACTTTGTCCAATTTTTCTCAGTTGTAGGTTTTGAACTGAGAAGATAATCCTCCTTGGAAATTTTAGGTCCTTCTTGAATAACCATTTCTCGACATTCTATTACATCTGAGCCAGATTCTAGTAAATGAAAAGCAGTGCTTGAAACATCCAAGGATTTTGGGGAGCCAGAAAGATGCTTATCATAATCATGTTGTATTGAAGATCCAAAATCCAATGTACTTGACTTATCTAAAGAGCCTACAAAGATAGTTTTGAGACCATCAATGCTTGAGGAACCTGGGGAACATGGGAAAAGATGTTTTAAGTAGGACAGAAGGATCAAAATGAGAGGTATAAGGCCATAATGAGTCTTTTAAGAGCAACAGGGTGACTTTGAGATGGCAAATTGATAGATAGAGAAATTTTTTTATTAAGATAATGAAGGAAGTGAGATTTCTAAAGATAGCTAATAGGCAAAGAATGTTATGTTTAGCTTATTGTAATAAATCCAAAGTCACCTAGTGAATCTATAGAATACATGAGAATAATAGTGGATCCAGCTGGGGAGGGTAGCTCCTTTAGGAGGTGTCAAGAACCTCAGAGTTCAGATCTCTGGAATTTGTAGATCAGTGCCTCGCTTGTACTTGGTAGATTCCTCTTTCTTCAATTGTTGATTTGATGCTATTCTTTGAAGTTGTGATATTTTAAAGATCTAAAATCATGCTTTGCTGCAACTCAACTCTACCTACCCATCATACTTTTCCTAATATTTTTTCTTCATTTGGGTGCATTTGGACTGGAAAACCCTTGACATCATTTTTCTTTTGAAAGCAGAAACTATATACTTCTACCCTTATATCATCCAAAGGCTCAGAGTAGACTGATGAGCTCTTTTTTTCTCTACCTTATCTACTTATCCGTCAAGATTAAACAGTTTGACAGATTTTCATTCTCTAATCTATCAACATAAAATTAAAAACATGACCAAATCAAGGTTAAGCAATTTGATTTGTCATAAGCTGTGGAATTTTGGACAAGCTTCACACAAATTTTATTTTTGCACAAAGTAAAAAAACTGAGGGCTATAATTTTGAATTTTTCATTCATCCCTCTCTTTTCTCTTTGGTTCAGATTTGAACTTTGGGAACCAATATCTTTTCCTAACCTAGTCTACTGATAAGCCAAGTTTAAATAGTTTGGAAAATATTCATTTCTAACTTTTCAGTAATCAATTTAAATTTTTTCAACCATGATTAAGCTGTATGGATGAACAATTTTTCATCAAAAAGTAGTGGCATATGGACTTTCACACTTTCAGAAATATTCTTTTTTGGTATGGGGCTTTACCTTTTCTTTTATCTGCCCTCTTTTCTTCTTTTCCTTGTTTTTTTGTGTTTATCTTTTTGATATTTTATTCAAGCAATGTTATGTACAATGAATAAAGCTTTAAACTAAGAAATTCAACAAAAATAATGCTTCAGCATCCTACCATTGACAAGACCTCCATATAATTTTGTTCCATCCATTTCTTGTAGAAAGAATGCATTGTTACCTCTTGCTGAGTGGATGATGTATGGACCCTTCCATAGATTGTCAAATTTTCCATGTTTACCTTTGGCCTCTCTTCTTGAATCCCACTTTAGAATTTTGTCTCCAATATGGAAATAATTGGTTTTAGTCCTCTTATCAAATATTTTCTTAATATTCTCTTGCACTACTTGTGTTCTGTTGTATACTTCTTCCCTTGATTGCTGTAATTGAATGGTTTGGTTCAACCTCCTTTGTATATCATTCTCCTTTGACTGTACCTCTTGAATAAGATTCATCACTGAGACTCCCAAAGTTGTTGGAAAAATTGCATCCATGTCATACACTAGTTGATAGGGAGACATGTTAATTGATTTTTTGTTTGTTAATCTTTCTGCCCATAGTGCATGCACTAATTTGATGTGCCATGAATTTTTGTTCTCTTCCAGCAATTTCTTGATGATATTTACCAAAATTTTATTGGAGGACTCAGCCAACCCATTACCTTGAGGGTAATAAGTGTATAATTCCCTAATGTAATGTGATACTTGTGGCAAAAGTCCACCATTCTCTTGGATTTAAATGCAGCAGCATTATCAGTGATGATTTTTCTTGGACAACCAAATCTGGACAGAATATTAGTTTCAAGGAATTTGATGATTAACGAGTCAGTAGCAGTCCTTGAAGGGATGACTTCTATCCATTTGGTGAAATATTCAGTTGCAGTGAGGATCCATTTATGTTGAGTAGAAGAGGAGGGGTGAATTTATCCAATGAAATCTAAACCCCATTGTTGAAAAGGAGTTTCAACACAAATAGGTTGTAAAGGCAGAGGCAGTAGTTTTCTCTTTCCCTCAAAGATTTGGCATTTATGGCAAGTCACTACTAGCTTGTGGATATTAGGGAAAAGAGTGGGCCAATAGAAACCAACTCTAAGGGTTTTGTTGGCAGTGGTTTTCCAATAGAGATTACCTCCAAATTCTCCTTCATGAAACTCGTGCGTGATTCTATATGCATCTTCCTCAAGTAAACATTTAAGAAATATACCAACATAATTTTTCCAATATAAAGGTTTATCTAGAATGCAAAAATTTACATCTTTTAGTTTGAAGAATCTGGCCTTTGTTTTGGACAAAACAGGAGGAGAATTTAGATTAAAAAGCACATATAATATATCAACATACCAAAGTGAGTTCATAAATTCTTCTTCAATAGGTGGAGTTACCAGCTCCTCTTGTTAATCCAAGGAATGTATCATGTTTATGTCCAGTGCTTGAAAGTTTTCTTCAACCATCAGTTTGGCCAGTCCTTGCCCTTTGATTAGCTTGGTGGGCTTGATCTCTAGATCATACTCTAAGATGACAACAATCCACTTACCTATTTTACCATCATGATCTTGAGTTAGTATGTCCTTATAACTGCATGAGGAACAAAAGCAATGACATGTGAATGCAAGATGTAAACACTCAAATCTTTTAATGCTTTGATTAAGGAAAAATATTTTTTTTCCATAATGTTATATTTCATAGGTGCATCTCTTAGTGCCTTGCTGAAGAAAGCTATGGGTTGTTCTTGTCCCATTATGTTCTTTTGTAGTAATACTGCAGCAATTGTGTGTTCTGATGCAAATGAGAAGATGAAGAAGTCCTTACTGAAGTCAAGGCTAATAAGGACTGGTGTTTGGGTGAGAGCTTTTTTTACCTGGTCAAAGGATTGTTTTTCTTCTATGGTCCATTTTACTCTTGTTTCCCTTTTCAGCGTGTTAGTAATGTTTCTTAGGAGTTCTTCAAGGTTTGGTATGAACCTTGTTAAGAATTTGATCTTTCTAATGAAACATTGCAACTCTTTGATGTTCCTAGGGTGACTGATCTGCAATATCCCCTCAATCCTCTTTGGGTCTATCTTAATCCCTTCTTCAGATATGATATGGCCTAAAATTTTTCCTTCTTGAAGGCCAAACAAAGTTTTCTTAGGATTTAGAGATAGACCATACTTTCCACATTTTTCAAGGACCTTTCTTAAGTGAACTAGGTGTTCTTCGTCAGTTTTTGAATAGAAAATTATGTTATCAAGGTATATCACAATGAAGTAACCTATTTCTTTGGAAAAATAAATGTCCATGACTCTTTTAAAAGTGGCCCCAGCATTCATTAACCCAGAAGGCATTTTTACATACATGAAGGTGCCCCAAGGTGTAGTGAAGGTGGTTTTGTGCTGATCATCTGGATGTACTAGCACCTGATTATACCCTGAAAAATCATCAAGCAACGATATTATTTTGGAGCCTACTACCCTTTATAGTATATGATCCATCTTAGGTAAAGGGTAGTTGTCTTTCAAGGAGGATTTGTTTAAATTTCTGAAGTCTATGCATAGCCTAATTTCCCCTGTTTTCTTCCTCATTGATACAAGATTTGAGACCCATTCCGAGTACCTGAGTGGAACTATTATTATAGCATCATACATTTTTTTTTTATTTCTTTCTCAACCAGAGGCATTAGGACAGGTTTTATTCTGTGAAATTTCTACTTAAATGGTTTATGGTTTTCTTGGAGAGGAATCTTATGCTGAATGATGCTTGTATAGTAAGACTTCAAGTCCTCATAGCCCCATGCAAACACATCATTAAATTCTTTGAACAACTCAATGTATTTCTGTTTGATAAGAGCTAGCAGTGTTTTGGACAATTTTATCATTTTAGTTTCTTCCTAACTACCTATGTTGCATTCTTCTACATCTGTTTCAGTGGATTCTATTTTAGGCTTCGTAACAACATCATTGAAATCAAACAGTTCTTCTACGGGGACAAGTCCTCTTGGCAATAGATTGTATTTTCATTGCAATACCTCAAGGTCCTTTTTATCTGAATCTTCACACAATTCTTCCTCATGAGGGTGTTCTATCAAATTTATATCAACAACATAAGGTGGCTCTGTTTTGTGTGTTTGTTCCTCAGTAGAGCAGTCCTCTTCATGATCCAAATCTGATTTTGGCATTTCAAACTCATTTTTGGACTGCAAGAAGTATTCAATATGTTTTTCACCTTCAAAAATCTTGCTAATAATATATTTTATGAGGAATTTTCGGTCTGCTTTTGACCTTTACCGTGTATTGTTCATTGGCATGAGGTAGTTGCCAAGTGCTGGCAGTGAATGCTAGTTCATTTGCAAGGTTATTTTGAGTTCTTGGGACAGAGGTAAGTTCATATTTTTCAAATGTTTTTAGGAGGTCTAAGGTAGAATTTCTATATTCTCTTAACCTGGGATTTTTGGCTAAATATTCTCTTTTAATTTGCCTAACAATTAGCTCATAATCTCCCTAGATGGAAATATTATTAGCTCCTATATTTTTCAGCAATTTTAAACCTAGGAGAAGAGCTTCATATTCTGCAATATTGTTTGTACTTGAAAATCCAACTTGTAAGAGTGACCTTCATTAGTGTTGTGTATCCAAACACCTGCTCTTGAACTAGCTTTTCCATAAGAGCCATCAAAGCTCATGTTCCAAAGAGTTTCAAGTTCAGACTTTCCATTGTGTTGTTGCTCGTGGTTGCTATGATTTTGAATGTTATGTTCTTCCTTTTTTGTTTAGTTGATTGTTCTGATAGGTCTTGCTCTTCCTCTTTTCTATCTTCTTGTTCACTAATGTCATATTCATTGTACAAAATAAACGAATCAAGGTCTGAATGGACATAATAGAGAGGGGTGTTATTTGGCTTATCCTGGCTACTTACCATGTATTTCATGTGAGTTTCTCTATACAGTCTTCTTGTTTGGTTAAATACTGGAATGGTAGCATATGTCATGTCCATTTGGAGGGTTACTTGGAGTTTGGCTCCCCATAATATTAATAAAAGCATGCCATATTTTGGGGGAATGTCAGCCACTACAATATCCATTACAAGGCTCTTGGCTAGTATTTGTGCCAAATTAACACATATATCTTTGATTAGGCCCAAAAATTTAACTCTACTTTAATCAAAAGAGTACAAGTCTTTGTATGGTCTAGTTATCTCAAGGCCTAATATTTCCATCATTACCTTTGGCATGAGGTTATGTGAAGCACCAAAATCTAGCATGGCATTGTGTATGATTTTGTCATGAATGTTCAAACTGACATAGAATGGAGGCACACATCCCTCTTGAAACTTCCCCTCTACCTCTGGTCCAAACAACAATTTTGGCTTGTCATCAGTCAGATTTAGAGTATCAGTGTTATTTCCTATGTTTAAAGCCTTCAAAACTTGAGATCTATATACATCTTGAGTCACTAATTCAGTAAGGGGTGTTAGCCTCCTATATCAATAGGTTTCATCTTTCATGATTGTCTTGATTGAATTATGGAATATGTTCAAACCTTCTTTCTTGAGCAAAGGTGTTCCATATTCTGAAAAGACCAAAAAAAATCAAATAATTTAAAAAATGTAAAGAGGGTATACCCTAAAAGAAAAATCAAAGGGTAAGAAAAATAAATTGGTTAAGAAAAGTAAAAAAATGAACCCCAAGCAAAAAATAGACCAAGGAAAGTGTGCAAATCCAAATGCCACTGCTATTTCATTTTTGTAATAAAGCAATTGTGTGCAGCTTTGCCAAAATTCATGAATAAGTCAAACTGTTTAAACTTGGCTTAGTCATATTTCAATTTCATGTTGTAGATTAGAGAATAAATATCTAGCCAAACAGTTTAATCTTGGCAGATAGGTAGATAGGTAGAGTAAATAAAAGGTGCTCAACAGTTTAATCTGAGTCCTTGGATGTAATAAGGGTAGAAATAGATGGATTTGCCTTGTAAAAAAGAAAAAGATTGATAAGGGTTTGCAAGTCTAAATGCACCCTAATAAAGAAGAGAAAATGGTAGTGTTGGCAGACTTAACTGCGTTTTGTGCCGCAAAGTGTTATCCAGATGAATGGTGTCACACATGTTGGTTAATCATTTACTTTCATCACAAGTACCGAATTAGAAATACATCGGAAAATCACAAGAAGCAAAAAATTCAATTCATTAACTTCCCTATCATTTTCCCCTCAAAAGTTTTACTAATTTTCTCCCAAAAGTGCTAAGAGATCAAAGGGGCTCAAGGCATTTCCTTGACTCTCCGGAGGGACCGGGACCCTCGGCTCAATGATCAAAAAGACTTAAGTACTTAAGATTATCCATCATTATAATCATTCACCTTTCAATTTTTTCCTACAAAATCCTTTTTTACTTAGAAACTCAGATGTAAATATCTCCATAAAAATTCCTCAAAATGACTTGTTATTCTAAGTTTAAGTGTTGAAGATAAAATGTTGCAATTTACTTCACAAGTTATCACTTTCTTAGATGTGCAAAGATGTTTTGATTTTCCTTGTCCTTTGCCATATTAACATTTAATTCTACTATATTAAATCCCTAGTGAAATACCCTTTCCTAAGTATATAAATCCCTTTTTGTATATATACCCCACAAAACCCCTTTATTATAATGTTTTACCAAAGTATTATATCCCCGCACATTGAAAATAAAACCCCGCTTTATAAACCCTTTGGTGAAATATATCTTTATAACATTAATCCCGCCCCTATGGTGAAATAATTGTATTAATTAAATCATCATATAATAAAAAATATATATAAAAAAGCGTTAGACATACAATATGTGTGTTTAACACCAAAAACATGAATAAAACTTCGAGAATTTGTTGTGCCGCCGTGATTCGTCCACGTGGAATTCCACTTAAGCAAACCCCCGCCGTAACCCCGTTCATTATACGCATGGGATTAATTAGTCATCAGGACTAGTTAATAACCTTTCCGCCTATTGAATATCTCTCGGGATAATTAAATTAAACGTTAAACTCTTTTAAAAACCCGACGGGCCCACCTTTCAACCCTCCGCATGTTCCCCATTCCTTCAGCCGTCGGATCATCCATTCGTTGATCAACGGTCATTATTAATCCCGCTGCCCATCCCTTGCCAGCATGTTAACCAGCGGGGGATGGGTGGTTTTTGAAAAGTCAGACATCCACGTGGCAAATGCTCTGTGGAATCGCTCCCCCCGTGACTTTTACCGCCCTCGTCCATAAGCGGTGCGGGCTCACCGCTTACCACTTACCGCATACCGCCGGCCCCACTCCCCTACGTCACCCCGTACGTCGATGACGTCATCACCTCGAAAAAAACAAAAACCCTTTTTGACTTGTAAATAAGCCATTTTTCGTGTTTTTCAGTTATTTTCAGTTTCTGAAAGCGACAAAGCTCCCGCTGCAATTTTCAAATTTCACTGCAAATACACCAATTTACTCCAAAATTCCGCTGCGCCCGTGTTGAAGAACGTCCCCGCCATTGCTCATTACCTGTTAAAGAACCAGTTTCCGTCTAAAAACAGGTATTTATTATTTTGCGCCCCGACTGCAAGTCAAACTTAGTTTCCTTTGTTTTTTTCTCTGAAAAAGTGGTTAAAAATCATCGCTGAGTCCTCCCTGAAGATTTAAAACCTGTGAATTTGCTTCCCAAACCTGCAAATTGTTTCAATTTCCTCCACTTCAGAAATCCCGTCCGGTCTGTAAGTAAAACGAAAACCTCCATTTTGAATCCACAAGAACCAAAATGGTGTCCTTACGCTCTAAATATCACTCCCTTGAATGCTCCTCACCGTGAATTGGACCATTTACCCCCGATAGATGAAGATTTCCAACAAAAGACCCGCATTTTGATGAAAGGTCCCCGTTTGAGCTTTCCGTCGCCGCAGACGAACACCTGGTTAGATCTATAGGTTATGGGAACATGATCCTAACGAAATAATCCAACCTTCACCCTCATTTTCCTTGAAATCATTCTGGTCATCGTCATGCAACCGTGATCCTGTCAATTTTAGGGACGTAATAACTAGTAATCAAAGTGTTTTGCCCACATCACACCTCGTGCTATCAATGCTATGCTGTTAATTTTTTTGAGCCGTGTATCACACCAGCACCAGTATCCATGGAAGGGATTGATTGAGAAAACCGTACAATTAACCCCGTAGAAGTTAAACCATGTGTCAGTATTTCATGTTACCTGAGCATCAGCCAAAAGGGTCTCCCCCCTATGGTTTTTACTATTTCAATACTTTGGGAAGGCTGGTTATAAATATAATATCCTTTGTCTTAGGATTCAACACCAGTGAGTATGTGGATGAGATAACTTTGGCTTTGCTATCCATTTTTACTCCTGGGCAGCCTCCTGAGATTAAATATGATTATGCTTCCTTCATTGCCAACAAGATCCATGATCAATTTTTGAGGCTAGAGAATGAAAAAGTTTTTAAGTACTCCTCAATTATCTATCATCTCATGATCTATTATCAGTCAGACAGTTTCCCTTTCCCTGTTCAGAAACTTGATGTTAAGGGTAATCCCAGGTCTGTCATTTTTTGGTCCCCCATCATTCATTCTTCCTCTGATTCTCCCTACTCCTATTCAGAATTCATTGATCAATTTGTACATCCTGCTACAACTTTGTTAACAGGGATTTCTCCCCCTAGACTCAGTACTGAAATTAGAAATACCTTGCAATTGTCAAAGAGTTATAAAGTTGGGGATTGGTACTTGTACCAAAACCATACAGTCATCAGGATTTATGGATGTGAATTACATCCATTCAAATTACCCAGATATGTACCAATGAGAATTTTTGCCTTGGAATACTTTAGGCAGATGAATAATTCAGATGTGATCCATTTCTGCAATGTCAAGAAGAAATCTCAGTTAAGGATCAAAAGCCAATTAGGTCCTTTCATCTGCAATTCTAGGGAGGCTGAGAAAGAAGCAGAACTTCTATTAGAGAAAAAGTTCCAGACATCTTTCCGTTGGGTCCCTTATGACCCCTTTGGTTTCATTTGTGAAAGGAGATTAAAGAATAAGTCATCTCCTTATATACATCACAGGATTCCTAATTTAGAACAGTATGCAAATCAAGATGAATGGGTTAAAGGAACACTTGTTGAAGAGGAAAGTGGAGCTGACAAATTGAGTAAAATTATGAAAGATGTTGAGAAGAACTTTGACCTAGAAACGTATGATCAAATGCAGGTACCCTACATTGGCACATCAGCAGCAGCCACTTTACAGCAAGCATTACAGGAAGACAGTCCATCAGTAGCAACAGAACCCAAGGGTAAAGGAAAAGAACCTGTTGTTCAGGTCATTGAAACCTTGGTCATGGCAAAAAAACCACAGAGTTCCAAAGCACCAGAACCATCTCAGGTTTCCCCCACACCAGCAATACACATCCAAGTTCCAGAAATGCAGACTCCATTAAATGTAGAAATAGGGAAGAAAAGGTTGGCTCCAGATACCACACCTTCAAAGGGGGCCTCACAGGTTTATCAAACTAAGAAACACAAATCAGATCCACCTCCAGAGGTAGAAATTATAGATGAAGTATTTGATGATAGTAGAGAAGATAGTCAGTAAACTAGCACAGCAAGTGAAACAACCATAAGCCAGAAAGGGAAAGCTTCGCAGAAGCAATTAAGCACTGAATTATCTTCTTTCAGACCGCCAAAGACAGATACTGGAGATATTAAAAGAACCTTCATTAATATCAAAACAAAGAATGACCCATTGAAAATGAAGGTATATGATCAGTATATGAAGATGGCTCCTCACAATCAAGAAAGGCTGATGTCTGCATTTGACCTTTCCCAAGGTAAAATGCTAATGAGCCACTTCAAAGCAAAGGTGCCAAAGCCAACTTCAGCATCAGATTACATCAGATCAAATTTTGAAGTTTTAGCAAAGGATATTCATCCCCTGGACCAGATAGAGTTACATAGACAGACTGGGGAAATGGTTTATTCTACTCTCACCAACAAGGCCATGGCAGCTTTAACGCTGCAAGATTCTTTGAATAACACTAATGCACAATTGAAAATTGAAAGGGCCTCCTCACAGGCCAAGGATAATAGAATAAAGTCTCTAGAAGAGATAATTATTGGTTTGGGTCACAATCCCAAGGACATCAAAGGTATTGAGGCATTGATAAAAAAGAAAGAGGAGGATATAACTGCACTCAGAAAACAATTAAAACTACCAGCCTCGAGGCACCCTCAGACACAGGAAGTTATAAAAGGAAATTCACAAGAAGAAATGATGGAGTTGCTCTTGAATATGACAGAGCGACTAAATGAAACAGAGAAGGAGTTGGAAAAAGCATTGCAGGAACAAGAAATTATCAAGCAGACTTCAACAACAGGTACTACAACCACAGGGCAGCAGGAACAACCAGCTCAGGTGAATACTTCTGGCTTGAGTTCTGAGGACTTAATAAAACAGATGGAGAGTTTACAGCTAAAGGTCACAGAGCTCCAACAAACAAAATTACAATTGGCAAAAGTGGAGGAAAAATATGACACCTCTAAAAAGACAGCTGCTGACAACATCAGGGAGATAAAAATATTGGAAAAATTGGTTGAGGCTTTGGAAAAGGATCTTTCATTGGAGAAGCCTCTAAATGAAATAAATGATATTCTTTGGGATAACATCATTGAATTAATAAGGGATATTTGGCCCTCTATTCAAGCTATTTTTGAGAAAAATGAGTTAGTGAAGATAGCCCAAGAAGAAATAAATAGAACCAGACATGAATTAAGAGGCCGGCCTGAGCAGGCCCAGCAGCTCATTCAATTTTTGAATTCCAGAACAAAACAACAGCTTGCATTGTTAGGAATTGATGACAGGACAGGTGCAGTTTTGGAAGCAAAGAGAGTTTTCACCAAGAGGACTTTCATGCAAAATTTAGAAAGAAAGTGTACAGACATTTTGGTTGACATCAACAATTTCAGAGAGAAATTTCAAGCTTTACTGGATAGTGGGTTACCAAGTCCCATGCTCACAGAAGATCAAATAGTAGACTTGGAAACCTATGAGAAGAGAATAAAGGCTCATGCTAAAAATACAGCTGAAGGTTCTACTAGCTCATCAGAATCGACATTACCAACTGGGAAAAGTATTTATGATAAAGTGAGGAATTTATTTCATCTGGAGCATGAAATAAAGTATCTATTTCCGAATGATCCCACTTTTTATAAACTTACTGAAGCAGATGAAACTTTAAGGAAGCTCAGAAGAACTATGATACCAGATGATCAATGGTGGCGGGAAATGTTGGAGATTCTATGAGAGTTACTTTCAGGATGAGAATTTATCTTTACTGTCAAGTAAATGGTAAAAACAGGAAAACAGATGAAAGAGTGTCAGATGAAAGGTTAAAGGGTATCCGTGAAAACAAAGAGTGTTCAACAAGCCAAAAAAATACTACAAAGGACAGCACAGAACTCTATTTTAGCACTTACCTCCAGCACATCCACGGAAAAAGGAACAACACATCGGCAGTTGCACATTATTCTATCCACGAGACCGTTTGTCTCTTGTTTGTTTGTAAATATGCTTTAAGTCAGCCTAGATTATTGGCTAAGTTAGTGTAAGATTGTTTTAGATTATTTTGTGTATAAATAAACCCTCAAAGAGAGTATTGAGGGTGGATTCTATTACTCTGCTGTAACATTGAGATTTTCGGAATAAAAGCTTTTGGAGAAATTTACTTGTGGCTTACTGGATGACGATTTGAAGCACTCGACTTGTTGCAGGATTCATGTGTTGGACTACAGTTCAATAAGTGTTTCTACCCTTTGTCTGAAATTTTATATTAGTTTATAATACCATCATATCCATTTCTGAATAATTTACATAAAGGATTGAAACAGAATTTGCTTAATTGTACTCTGTTTTCAAATGTGATTGTTCCTAAATGTTTTCTTCTAAATTAGCTATAATCATAAATTCTTAAATGCTCCTGCTTCGCTAATTTAAGCACTGTTGATTGCTATAATAAAGAATCCTTTATTGCTCTTTGTTTGTAGTCAATTCACTTCTTCCTTTGAACATGGTGAAAGATTCTTAGTTGCCTTTCATCCCTTCAAGATCATCCCACCCACTTTAAATTTTAAGGATTGTTCTCAGTCTAGCTATCTTGCCCTGTAATACCATCTTGTGCGTAGAATAGAAATCCAGTAAAGCCATCCTTTGACTCCATAGCCCAATGGACTGAAAGCTCTCAGCCTTGCCCTTAGTTTGTGGATTCCACCATTTTCCCAAACAAATTTTGAATCTATAACTAGCCTAAAACCTTTCAAGAACAAAGATAAATCATAAAGAGAGAGCCCTCTCTGGATGCAGATTGGCTAGATTCTGCATCTAAAAGGTTGGTTTGTGGTTACCTCGGGTATACTTTCCTCTTACACAACTTCTAGGAAAACCCGAGTGATAACATAGTGGCGACCATACTGGGGATCTGAATCATTTCACTGTTATTATTGTTTGATTTATAAGCTATAGACAGAGTCTGAAGATCAGCCAGGTAGCCTTTGAAATTGCTTTTGCTCTGCAATTGCAAAAGTAAATAAATGCTGCTTCAGTCTATCTCTGATTTAGCTTACATATTGAATCTTAGTTCCAAATTTTTCAATCAGACTCTCTAGTTTAAACAGATCTTTGAGGAAATCTTAATCACATATCATTATTTCTTGAAGAATTTGTAGAAGTTGTATTTATTTTTCAATTAAAATCCAAAATCCAAAAACAAAAAGTCTAAGAAAACTGGCTTCAGAAAGGATTCGACATACTAGGTCAAACCCTGACCCCAATCCACCACCAATATTTGAAAATCCTAATCTGATTCCTAGGATTCTTAGAAGACAAGGAAGTCAAGAAAGTTCTAAAAGAGGAAGTGAGGAGAGTACAGGAAGTTCTAGACCACTTTCTAGATCTACATCTTGTCCTATGAAAATTATATATATTGATGACATTCCTTTTGATGCACGATTTGAAACATCTTTGTTTGTGAATTTTTCTGAAACTGAATTATCTAGACTAGTTCCAGATCCTTTGTTCTTTGAGGATTTGCAATACAGATTTGTTTCACATCATCTTGACAGAGAATTGCATAACTCCATTCAGTCTGAGCAAACCTTTGAAGAAATCTCAAACATTTCTGTGATTACTGAAGCTTCTCTAAGCTCAGCTACTTTCTCTCAAACTTTTCAAATACCTGTTAGACCTCCATCTCCTCCTGTTAGACCATCAACTCCTGTCACTCCACTTTATATTCCAATGGCTAATCGATATGCCCCTTTACAGTTACCAGCCAACCCTCCAGCTTTACCTCAGGACTACCAAAGTAAGATCACACCTTTTGACGGATCGGGTACCTACACAGCTCAACAACACACCAAAAGGATGACAGATTACTTTGAGTTTTATGAGATTGATACTGATAATATCCGTATGAGAATTTTCGTACAGAGTCTTACTGGAGAAGTTAGAACTTGGTTTAGGGCTCTTAACCCGGACAATATTGCTGATTTAGAAGCATTGTATAGGGCATTTCTGAACAGATGGGAGAAAAAGAAGGATCCTCTCCAGATCCTATCAGAATTTGAAAAATTAAGAAGAAGGCCAAACGAAACTGTACAAGATTACATCATCAGATTCAATGAATCATATAATGCAGTTCCTCAAAACCTAAGACCCCCACCTAACAACGTGTTGGTCAAATTTCCAGATGGTTTTGACTCCGATATAGCTTATTCCCTTAGGGAAAGAGCTCCACAAACACTAGAGGAAATGCAAAGCATAGTGGTGAGTGTAGAAGAAAATCTGATAGAGAAACGGGCCAGAGCTAGGGCAGAGAGAAGAATGCCTATAAATGAAGAACCTTCAGCCTTTGAAAAGAAGCTGGATGTAATCATTAAAGGTATGGAAATATTAGGAGACAGAGTGGAAACCATTGAAAGAAAGTCTTCTACTGACAATCAGAATGTTGCAAGAAACCCAAACTTTAGGAGGAATCTGAATCAAAATAGTGGAAAGAATGTTCCTGATCAGAACATTAGGCCACCCTTTCAAGAAAATTTTGTTGAAGGCTCAACTTCTGAAGAACCTACAGAAGATGTAGAAATAAACAATGTAGATGATAACAAAGATGAACCAGAAGTCTTCCTATCTCAGGATGATCAAGAGAACCACATCCTTGAAACATTCCAAACTCATTCAGGTGAGACTTTCGATTTCAAAGAAGGCTATGATACAACAATCTATGAAGTTCATAAACATTATAACTTGAGAAGTAGACGGATTGAGGTACCAGAGAATACCAAACAGAAAACTACAAAACAAAATGTCAAAGGTAAACAAAGCATTCCCCCTGTACAAAACATTCCCCAAGTACAAATTTTGTCTAGGATAACCCCCAATTCTTCAAATCCAATAATTGAAGATGTCTCTGACAACCAACCAAACAACAAACAGCAGTCTAATACATCTCCTATTGTAGGAAATGTAGAAGAAACAGTAGAAGTTAGTCCTGAAACATCTTCAAAACAAAACTTTATTCATGAAAAAGAGAAAAACATTGAAGACCCAAAAAACAGAGAGAACTCAACTGTGCAAAACACCAAAACTCAAACAGAAAAACCTTTCAATCTAGAGGCTGAAATAGGCAAACTCAAGATAGCTGTTCCTTTATCAGAATTGGCTAAACATGATGTCTACAGGAGTCAGATAACCAAGTCCCTAAACATTAACATTACTGGATTGGATGATTCAGTAAACATTCTTGATGATCAACCCAAACTTCTTTTTGGCCCAGAGGTTAATGGCAAACCAGAAAGTGGAGGAACCCCTCCGTTTTATGTAAGCCTGAATGTTCATGATAAGATACTCCACAATGCAATGCTTGATTCTGGAGCATCTCACAATTTGATGCCAAAAGCAGTAATGGAAAGATTGAATCTAGATATTACCAGACCGTACAAAGATTTGTTTTCATTCGATTCCAGTCAGGTAAAATGTTTAGGTTTAATTAAAGATCTGTGTGTTACTTTGGTACAATACCCTGCTAAGTCTGTTTTAATGGACATAGTAGTTGCTGATATTCCACCTAAATATGGTATGTTATTTTCTAGATCTTGGGGTGCTAAACTTGGAGGATCTATTCAACTAGACATGTCATATGCAACTATTTCAGTATTTGGTCAGCCTAAAAGATTATATAGAGAAACCTTAATGAAGTACTTAGTGAGTAGCCATGAGAAGCCTGAAAACTTCCCTGTTTATTCTGTACATTCTGATATGGATTCTTTTATATTATACAATGCTGAGTCAGATCTTCCTACTGAAATAGAAGCTCCAGAGTTGGAAACCATAAACAAAACCACTGTTAAAATTGAAGAAATCTCTGAAAACAAAGAAACACTAGATGATCAAGAAAAGCCCGAAGAAACTAAACAGCTAGCTCCAGTCAAGAAACACTTTAAAACAATTGATGAGGATTATGAACATGAAATTCTATGGCATTTAGAGTTTGATGGGTCAGTAAACAGACTAGGGGCAGGAGCTGGGATTTGGTTACACAATGTGGAGAACAATCATGCAGAGGGTCATGATTTTAGGTTGAATTTCAAATGCACTAACAACATGGAAGAGTATGAAGCTCTTTTATTAGGGCTTAAACATGTCAAGAAGTTAGGGGGCATTAGAGTTTCAATTATAGGCGACTCTGAACTAATCATCCAGCAGATTAAAGGAGAATGTGCAACGAAAGACATGAGACTGAAACAATACCGAGAGACAGTTGTTGAGATTCTCAACACATTTTTACAAGCCCAACTTGCCAAGATTCCCAGGAAACAAAACTTGCATGCTCACAGCTTAGCAATGTTTGCTAGTACATGCAGGTTACCTTTCGATCCTAATCATCAGTTTTCAGCTGAAATTAGGCATAGGCCTGCCATACCAGACAATCTTTTGAACTGGCAAGTATTTGTGAATAACAATCAAATCAATAATTTTTTGACACTTCAAAGTGAGTTTTCTAACTGTAATATAGATGAGAATGTAAATATTGATGAATCCGATCAAGAACAAGAACAAAAAATAGAAATTTCAAAAGAAAATGCAATTCATATGCTGCATCCAACCACATTCACCGAAAGAGACATGCAGAATTTGAAACACATGGAACCTGATGAAATCATTGAAGATGAGACAGAAATCATTAATTTAAAAGATAACCATTTGCCCAAAGGATTAACTCCTTTGGAAGATCTGTTTGACTCGAATGATATTCCATTTAAACCTAAAATGGAACCTGTAAAGGCTGATATGGAAAACTGCAACTTAGGAACCCCAGAAAATCCCAAAATGGTCAAGTTGTCCAAGTCTCTTCCAAAAGATCAGAAGGTTAAATATGTTGAACTATTAAAAGAATTCCAGGATGTTTTTGCCTGGAGTTATGAAGACCTCAAATCTTATGATACATCCATCATTCAACACACAATACCTTTGAAACCTGACCAGAAACCTTTTAAACAAAAGCTTAGGAGAATAAATCCCGTTTTATTACCCTCAATTGAAAAGGAAATCAAAAGGATGTTTGAAGCAGGGATTATAGCTCCTATCAGATTCTCAGAATGGGTTTCTAATCTGGTACCAACAAGAAAAAAGACAGGAGAAATTAGACTGTGTGTCGACTTAAGAAATTTGAATAAAGTTTCTTTAAAAGACAACTATCCTCTGCCGAAAATGGACCACATTCTGAAAAGGGTGGTAGGATCTTCGAGAATATCACTACTGGATGGATTTTCAGGATATAACCAGATTCTGGTTCATCCTGATGATCAGGACAAAACAACATTCACTACACCATGGGGTACGTTTAAATATGTCAAAATGCCATTTGGTCTTAAGAATGCAGGAGCTACATTTCAAAGAGCAATGGACATTGCTTTTGCAAAAGAGATACATGATTTTCTGGTTATTTACCTGGATGATCTAACTGTTTTTTCTAAAACAGATCAAGAACATTTAGATCACCTAAGGCAAGTATTTATAAAGTGCAGAAAATATGGAATTTCTTTGAATCCTAAGAAGTCATTGTTTGGTTTAGAAGAAGGAAAAATTTTAGGACATATTATTTCTAAAGATGGCATTAGGATTGACCCAGAAAGAATTCAAGCGATTTTGCAAATACCCCACCCCAGAAACATAAAAGAGTTGCAAGCATTTATAGGAAAAATCAACTTCTTGAGAAGATTTATTTCTAGTCTAGCAGAGTTACTTAGATTACTAACTAACATGTTGAGAAAAGATTCAAGCATTGACTGGACTGTAGAAGCCAAACAATCATTCGAGGAAATTAAAATGGCTTTGACAAGAACACCAGTTCTGACCAGTCCTAAATTTGATAGAGACTTTATCATTTTTTCATTTGCTTCTGAACATACCGTTGCAGCTGTTTTACTTCAAAAAGATGACCAGGGGTGTGAAAATCCAATAGCATTTTTTAGTAAAGCACTGAGAGATGCATCTTTAAAATACAATATTATGGAAAAACAGGCTTTTGCATTGGTAAAAGCAATCAAAGATTTCAGAGTTTACATTTTATATTCTCATGTGGTAGCATTTGTACCTAATGCAGTAGTTAAAGATATTTTGACTCAAGATGGCATAGAAGGTAAACGAGGTAAGTGGATAGCTACCATTTTGGAATATGATATTGAGATCAAGCCAACAAAACTTATAAAGGGCCAAGGTTTAGCACAACCGATGACAGAAACCAATTGCCAAGCCTTAGACCTTAATGAACTGGATAACGAGCAGGAGATGGCGACTCCTCAGATCAGTCAAGCTCTCTTAGATTCACCCTGGTACTCTGATATAATTCATGTTTTATTAAACCTGCAAGCTCCTCCAGGGTTGTCCAGAACCAAAAGAAGATTTTTAAAAATGACATCTTTGAAATATTGTATTTTAGATAGCACTTTATTTTGGAAAAATCATGAAGGAATTTTATTGAATTGTCTCTTAAAAGATGAAGCTGATAAAGTGCTTAATGAATTTCATGCAGGGGATTGTGGAGGACATCTCTACTGGAAATCTACTGCAGACAAGATCTTAAGGGCTGGCTTTTACTGGCCCACTTTATTTTCTGATGTTAAGAAATTTGTAACAACTTGTCATAAATGTCAAATATTTGAGGGAAAAAGAAAGTTGTTACCGCTGCCATTAAAACCAATTTCTAAAGAAAGACCTTTCCAACAATGGGGGTTAGATTTTATTGGAGAAATTCATCCCCCTTCTTCAGGGCAACATAGATGGATTTTAACTGCTACAGACTATTTCACCAAATGGATTGAAGCCATCCCATGTAGACAGTCTAATGATTCTGTGATCATAGGATTTTTAGAAACAAACATACTTTCAAGATTTGGCTGTCCAGAAAAGATTATAACAGATAATGCTGCTGCATTTAAATCAAAGAAAATGATTAATTTCTGCCATAAATACCATATTACTCTAGGTCATTCAACAGCATATTACCCCCAGGGTAATGGACTAGTAGAATCTTCTAATAAGAGCCTTATCAATATTATCAAAAAGTTATTAGAAGAAAAAAAAAAGAATTGGCATAAGAAATTGACCAATGCATTATGGGCAGACAGACTTACAACTAAGAAATCCATTGGGACTAGTCCATTTGAGTTAGTTTATGGCATTGAAGCAAGATTCCCCTCATCTTTAGGAATTCCTGTCATGAAATTACTTCAGGAGGCTCAAGTGGAGCCAAATGACATTCAAAGAAGAATCAATCAGACAATCCACTTGCAACAGACCAGGGAAGAGGTATATCAAAGATCACAAGTCTTGCAGGAAAAGTTAAAGAAAATGTTTGATAAAAGGACTAAATCAGAAGATTTTCAACTAGGTGATAAAGTCTTAAGATGGGACTCTAGAAGAGAAGAAAAAGGAAAACATGGAAAGTTTGATTTCTTGTGGAAAGGGCCCTATATCATTCATGCCTTGCAGGGAAACAACACTTACTTTTTGAAAGAATTGGACAATTCAAAAGTTGAAGAGGGACCAGTCAATGGTCGAATGCTCAAGCATTATTTTGATCCCATTTACTAGAACGTTTTAATGTTTCTAACTTGTACATAATATATTGTTTTTTGTTTTGCTTTTATTAATGCAGTTTGGATTGGATGGTGACTTCTTGGAATTGAAGCCCGAAGTGAAGGCCCTAAGTTCCAAAAAGTTTCACTATCATATGTAAAATAAAGCTACCAGAAGGAGGAAGATTTCATACTTTCAGTTTGAAGACATTTTGAGGCATCTGACCTGCTGTTCTTGACTTTCCACAAGGAAAAGCCATCCCCAAGTGGAGCCAGTGTTAGCCTCCTATACCAATAGGTTTCATCTTTCATGATTGTCTTGATTGAACTATGGAATATGTTCAAACCTTCCTTCTTGAGCAAAGGTGTTCCATATTCTTGAAAAACCAAAAAATCAAAAAATTTAAAAAATGTAAAGAGGGTATACCCTAAAAGAAAAATCAAAGGGTAAGAAAAATAAAATGGTCAAAAAAGTGAAAGAAATGAACCCCAAGCAAAAAAATAGACCAAGGAAAGTGTGCAAATCCAAATGCCACTACTATTTCATTTTTGTAAATAAGTGATTGTGTGCAGCTTGTTAAACTTTGCCACAATTCATGAATAAGTCAAAATGTTTAAACTTGACTTAGTCATATTTCAATTTCATGTTGTAGATTAGAGAATAAATATCTAGCCAAACAGTTTAATCTTGGCAGATAAGTAGATAGGTAGAGTAAATAAAAGGTGCTCAACAGTTTAATCTGAGTCCTTGGATGTAATAAGGGTAGAAATAGATGGATTTGCCTTGTAAAAAAGAAAAAGATTGATAAGGGTTTGCAAGTCTAAATGCACCCTAATAAAGAAGAGAAAATGGTAGTGTTAAGTAGATAGGGTAGGTAGATGGTGCTGCAAAGTGTTATCTGATGAATGGTGTTGCTACATGTTGGTTAATCATTTACTTTCATCACAAGTACTGAAGCAAGAAATACACTGGAAAATCACAGCAAGCAAAAGTCCAATTCATTAACTTCCCCTATCATTTTCCCCTCAAAAGTTTTACTAATTTTCCCCAAAAGTACTAAGAGATCAAAGGGGCTCAAGGCATTTCCTTGACTTCTGGAGGGACCGAACCCTCGGCCTAATGATCAAAAAGACTTAAGTACTTAAGATTATCCATCATTATAATCATTCACCTTCAATTTTTTCCTAAGTAAAATCCTATTTTACTTAGGAAACTGATGCAACATTCCATAAAAATTCCTCAAAATGACTTGTTATTCTAAGTTTAAGTGTTGAAGATAAAATGTTGCAATTTACTTCACAAGTTATCACTTTCTTAGATGTGAAAAGATGTTTTGATTTTCCTTGTCCTTTGCCATATTAACATTTAATTCTACTATATTAAATCCCTAGTGAAATACCCTTTCCTAAGTATATAAATCCATTTTTGTATATATACCCCAAAAAACCCCTTTATTATAATGTTTTACCAAAGTATTATATCCCCGCACATTGAAAATAAAACCCCGCTTTATAAACCCTTTGGTGAAATATATCTTTATAACATTAATCCTGCCCCTATGGTGAAATAATTGTATTAATTAAATCATCATATAATAAAAAATATATATAAAAAACTTTAGACATACAATATGTGTGTTTAATACCAAAAACATGAATAAAACTTCGAGAATTTGTTGTGCCGCCGTGATTCGTCCACGTGGAATTCCACTTAAGCAAACCCCCGCCGCAACCCCGTTCATTATACACATGGGATTAATTAGTCATCAGGACTAGTTAATAACCTTTCCGCCTATTGAATATCTCCCGGGATAATTAAATTAAACGTTAAACTCTTTTAAAAACCCGACGGGCCCACCTTTCAACCCTCTGCATGTTCCCCATTCCTTCAGCCGTCGGATCATCCATTCGTTGATCAACGGTCATTATTAATCCCGCTGCCCATCCCTTGCCAGCATGTTAACCAGCGGGGGATGGGTGGTTTTTGAAAAGTCAGACATCCACGTGGCAAATGCTCTGTGGAATCGCTCCCCCCGCGACTTTTACCGCCCTCGTCCATAAGCGGTGCGGGCTCACCGCTTACCACTTACCGCATACCGCCGGCCCCACTTCCCTACGTCACCCCGTACGTCGATGACGTCATCACCTCGAAAAAAACAAAAACCGTTTTTAACTTGTAAATAAGCCATTTTTCGTGTTTTTTTTCAGTTATTTTCAGTTTCTGAAAGCGACAGAGCTCCCGCTGCAATTTTCAAATTTCACTGCAAATACACCAATTTACTCCAAAATTCCGCTGCGCCCGTGTTGAATAACGTCCCCGCGATTGCTCATTACCTGTTAAAGAACCAGTTTCCATCTAAAAACAGGTATTTATCATTTTGCGCCCCGACTGCAAGTCAAACTTAGTTTCCTTTGTTTTTTTCTCTGAAAAAGTGGTTAAAAATCATCGCTGAGTCCTCCCTGAAGATTTAAAACCTGTGAATTTGCTTCCCAAACCTGCAAATTGTTTCAATTTTCTCCACTTCAGAAATCCCGTCCGGTCTGTAAGTAAAACGAAAACCTCCATTTTGAATCCACAAGAACCAAAATGGAGGTCCCCACAGCTCTAAATATCACTCCCTTGAATGCTCCTCACCGTGAATTGGACTATTTACCCCTGATAGATTAAGATTTCCAAATAAAAGACCTGCATTTTGATGAAAGTCCCCGTTTGAGCTTCTGTCGCTGCAGAGACGAACACTCAAAGGGGCAAGATCTTATAGGGTTATGGGAATCCAATCTCCCAAGGTATCTTATTCCTTCAGTCCTCATTTTCCCTGAAATCATTCATTACTGTCATGCAAACTATGATCCCACACGGAGGGCTGTAATAGCTCCTAATCAAAGTGTTTTGTTCCCCATCACACCTCAGGCTATCAATGCTATGTTACACTTTGAGCCAGAACAAGAATTAGCACCATTATCCATGGAAGGATTGATTGAGAAAACCAGACAATTAACCCCAGAGAAACTAACATCCATGTGTCAGTATTTCATGTTACCTGAGCATCAGCCAAAAGGGTCTCCCCCCTATGGTTTTTACTATTTCAATACATTGGGAAGACTGGTTGTAAATATAATATCCTTTGTCTTAGGATTCAACACCAGTGAATATGTGGATGAGATAACTTTGGCTTTGCTATCCATTTTTACTCCTGGGCAGCCTCCTGAGATCAAATATGATTATGCTTCCTTCATAGCCAACAAGATCCATGATCAATTCTCAAGGCTAGATACTGAATTTTTTTTTAAGTACTCCTCAGTTATCTATCATCTCATGATCTATTATCAGTCAGACAGGTTCCCTTTCCCTGTTCAGAAACTTGATGCTAAGGGAAATCCCAGGTCTGTCATTTTTTGGTCCCCCATCATTCATTCTTCCTCTAATTCCCCCTACTCCTATTCAGAATTCATTGATGAGTTTGTACATCCTGCTACAACTTTGTTAACAGGGATTTCTCCCCCCAGACTCAGTACTGAAATTAGAAAGACCTTGCAATTGTCAAAGAGTTATAAAGTTGGGGATTGGTACTTGTACCAAAACCATATAGTTATCAGGATTTATGGATGTGAATTACATCCATTCAAGTTACCCAGATATGTACCAATGAGAATTTTTGCTTTGGAATACTTTAGACAGATGAATAACTCAGATGTAATCCATTTCTGCAATGTCAAGAAGAAAGCACAGTTAAGGATCAAAAGCCAGTTAGGTCCTTTCATTTGCAATTCTAGAGAAGCTGAGAGAGATGCAGAACTTATATTAGAGAGAAAGTTCCAGACATCTTTCCGTTGGGTCCCTTATGACCCCTTTGGTTTCATTTGTGAAAGAAGGTTAAAAAATAAGTCATCTCCTTATGTACATCACAGAATTCCTGACATAGAACAGTATGCAAATCAAGATGAATGGGTTAAAGGAACACTTGTTGAAGAGGAAAGTGGAGATGGAAAATTGAATAAACTTATGAAAGATGTTGAGAAGAATTTTGACCTAGAAACATATGATCAAATGCAGGTACCCTACATTGGCACATCGACAGCAGCCTCTCTACAGCAAGCATTACAGGAAGATAGTCCATCAGTAGCAGCAGAACCCAAGGGTAAAGGAAAAGAACCTATAGTTCAGGTCATTGAAACCTTGGTCATGGCAGAAAAACCACAGAGTTCCAAAGCACCAGAACCATCTCAGGCTTCTCCCACACCAGCAATACACATCCAAGTTCCAGAAATGCAGACTCCATTAAATGTAGAAATAGGGAAGAAAAGGTTGGCTCTAGATACCACACCTTCAAAAGGGGCCTCACAGGTTTATCAAACTAAGAAACACAAATCAGATCCACCTCCAGAGGTAGAAATTATAGATGAAGTATTTGATGATGGTAGAGAAGATAGTCAGCAAACTGGCACAGCAAGTGAAACAACCATAAGCCAGAAAGGGAAAGCTTCGCAGAAGCAATTAAGCACTGAAGTATCTTGTTTCAGACTGCCAAAGACAGATACTGGAGACATTAAAAGAACCTTCATTAATATCAAAACAAAGAATGATCCATTGAAAATGAAGGTATATGATCAGTATATGAAGATGGCTCCTCACAATCAAGAAAGGTTGATGTCTGCATTTGACCTTTCCCAAGGTAAAATGCTAATGAGCCACTTCAAAGCAAAGGTGCCAAAGCCAACTTCAGCAACAGATTACATCAGAACAAATTTTGAAGTTTTAGCAAAGGATATCCATCCCCTGGACCAGATAGAGCTACATAGACAGACTGGGGAAATGGTTTATTCTACTCTCACCAACAAGGCCATGGCAGCTTTAACGCTGCAAGATTCTCTGAATAACACTACTGCACAATTGAAAATTGAGAAGGCCTCCTCACAGGCCAAGGATAATAGAATAAAGTCTCTAGAAGAGATAATCATTGGTTTGGGTCACAATCCCAAAGACATTAAAGGTATTGAGGCATTGGTAAAAAAGAAAGAGGATGATATAGCTGCACTCAGAAAACAGCTAAAACTACCAGCCTCGAGGCACCCTCAGACACAGGAAGTTATAAAAGGAAATTCACAAGAAGAAATGATGGAGTTGCTCTTGAATATGACAGAGCGACTAAATGAAACAGAGAAGGAGTTGGAAAAAGCATTGCAGGAACAAGAAATTATCAAGCAGACTTCAACAGCAGGTACTACAACCACAGGGCAGCAGGAACAACCAGCTCAGGTGAATACTTCTGGCTTGAGTTCTGAGGACTTAATAAAACAGATGGAGAGTTTGCAGCTAAAGGTCACAGAGCTCCAACAAACAAAATTGCAATTGGCAAAAGTGGAGGAAAAATATGACACCTCTAAAAAGACAGCTGCTGACAACATCAGGGAGATAAAAAGATTGGAAAAATTAGTTGAGGCTTTGGAAAAGGATCTTTCATTGGAGAAGCCTCTAAATGAAATAAATGATATTCTTTGGGATAACATCATTGAATTAATAAGGGATATTTGGCCCTCTATTCAGGCTATTTTTGAGCAAAATGAGTTAGTTAAGGTAGCCCAAGAAGAAATAAATAAAACCAGACATGAATTAAGAGGCAGGCCTGAGCAGGCCCAGCAGCTCATTCAATTTTTGAATTCCAGAACAAAACAACAGCTTGCATCATTAGGAATTGATGACAGGACAGGTGCAGTTTTGGAAGCAAAGAGAGTTTTCACCAAGAGGACTTTCATGCAAAATTTAGAAGGAAAGTGTACAGACATTTTGGTTGACATCAACAATTTCAGAGAAAAATTTCAAGCTTTGCTGGATAGTGGGTTACCAAGTCCCATGCTCACGGAAGATCAAATAGTAGACCTGGAAACTTATGAGAAGAGAATAAAAGCTCATGCTAAAAATACAGCTATAGGTTCTACTAGCTCATCAAAACCTGCATTACCAACTGGGAAAAGTATTTATGATAAAGTGAGGAATTTATTTCATCTAGAACATGAAATAAAGTATCTATTTCCAAATGATCCCACTTTTTATAAACCTACTGAAGCAGATGAAACTTTAAGGAAGCTCAGAAGAACTATGATACCAGATGATCAATGGTGGCGGGAAATGTTGGAGATTCTATGAGAGCTACTTTCAGGATGAGCATTTATCTTTATGATCAAGTAAATGGTAAAAACAGGAAAACAGATGAAAGAGTATCAGATGAAAGGTTAAAGGGTATCCGTGAAAACAAAGAGTGTTCAACAAGCCAAAGAAATATTACAAAGGACAGCACAGAACTCTATTTTAGCACTTACCTCCAGCACATCCACGAAAAAAGGAACAGCACATCAGCAGTTGCACATTATTCTATCCACGAGACAGTTTGTCTCTTGTTTGTTTGTAAATATGCTTTAAGTCAGCCTAGATTATTGGCCAAGTTAGTGTAATATTGTTTTAGATTATTTTGTGTATAAATAAACCCTCAAAGAGAGTATTGGGGGTGGATTCTATTACTCTGCTGTAACACTGAGATTTTCGGAATAAAAGCTTTTGGAGAAATTTACTTGTGGCTTACTGGATGACGATTTGAAGCACTGGACTTGTTGCAGGATTCATGTGTTGGACTACAGTTCAATAAGTGTTTCTATCCTTTGTCTGAAATTTTATATTAGTTTATAATACCATCATATCCATTTCTGAATAATTTACATGAAGGATTGAAACAGAATTTGCTTAATTGTACTCTGTTTTCAAATGTGATTGTTCCTAAATGTTTTCTTCTAAATTAGCTATAAGCATGAATTCTTAAATGCTCCTGTTTCGCTAATTTAATCACTGTCGATTGCTATAATAAGGAATCCTTTATTGCTCTTTGTTTGTAGTCAATCCACTTCTTCCTCTGAACATGGTGAAAGATTCTTAGTTGCCTTTCATCCCTTCAAGATCATCCCACCCACTTTAAATTTTAAGGATTGTTCTCTGTCTAGCTATCTTGCCCTGTAATACCATCTTGTGCGTAGAATAGAAATCCAGTAAAGCCATCCTTTGACTCCATAGCCCAATGGACTGAAAGCTCTCAACCTTGCCCTGGTTTGTGGATTCCACCATTTTCCCAAAACAAACTTTGAAATCTATAACTAGCCTAAAACCTTTCGAGAGCAAAGATAAATCATAAAGAGAGAGCCCTCTCTGGATGCAGATTGGCTAGATTCTGCATCTAAAAGGTTGGTTTGTGGTTACCTCGGGTATACTTTCCTCTTACACAACTTCTAGGAAAACCTGAGTGATAACAAGGGGTATGGCTATTTTTATATCAGAAATTTCACTCTCAATACTGAATCGTGTCTGTGTTCTTGGTATATTTAAATCAGTTTTATTAGACATTGTTTTTTCAACAACTTTAGCTAGCTGATTTTTATTTGGAATCTCAGTTAAAACAGTTTTTTCAGGGCCACTAGTTGATGTACTAGAGTAGCTTTGGTCACCATCATGTTGGCTGATTTTGTGTTTACTTTGATTAGAATGCTTAGCCATCATTTTTGTATTTTCTGTTGTCTTTTTAGGACTATTTTCAGGGGTCTTCCTAGCAGAAATTTCTGGTTTGTTCCTCTTGGAGATATCTTTGGTTTTCCTACTTCTGAGGTCATACTGCCTATGAACCTCCATGATAGAATTTTCAAATCCTAGTTTGTATTCTTAAGAATCCTAATATTTTCTTTTAGTTTGGTTTGATGAAAACAGACCTTGTTCTTCCTCTGTGAGAAAAACAACGTCCTTGTTATCAAAGCCTATTAGATTCACATGGTTTTCTTTTGGCTCCTCAGTCTCTCGTTTCTCTCCATCTACATAGTTTTCTTGGAAAGGAGGTTTGATTTGCTAGTCAGTTTCTCTTTGTCTTATTTGAGGAGGATCTCTTCTGAAGTTTTGGTTTCTTTTTTTGTTTTGAGGATTTGTTTGGTTTTCCCTAGGGGATGCTCTTTCATTTAAGTTAATTCTCTCCATCATCCTTTCCATTTTCCTAACTAGACTATCAATTTTAGCATCAGATGTGGAGGCCATAGGTTCCTCTTTTTATGCAACCCTCTTTTATGTTCTCATTCTAGCCCTTTTAGCAATTAGATTGGCTTCTACACTTACTACTCCCCTTTTCATGTCTTCTAAGGTAAGGGGATCTCTTTATCTTAATTGGTAAGCCATTTCTGGATCAAATCCATCTGGAAATTTTACTAGGGCTAGGCCTTGTGGGGGTTTAATGTGGGGAGGAAGTGCATTATATACACTATTGAACCTTGTGCAGTAGTCTTGAACACTCTACCCAACATTTATTTTAAGGTTCTCATACTCTGATAAGATTTGAAGAGGATTTTTCTTAGTCTCCCACTTGTTTATGAATACTTGATGAAGGGAAGGGAGATCATGAATGATATTAGGGGCTAAGGTCTTGAACCATTTCTTTGCTTCTCCCCCTAAAATTTGGGCAAAAATTCTCATTTTTATGGTCTCATCTTCTATTTCTCGGTAGTCAAAATCATCGTTCATCTTGTCTACATGCTATTGAGAAGTTGTAGGATCAGTTCCATTAAATTGAGGGATTCTAGACTGATATTCCTATGGCATAGGCAGTAAAGGTTGTGGTAGTACCAGAGGGGCATACCATGCTGCCATTTTTTGAGGTAAAGGAACCCAAGGAGGATTTATACGAGGAGGGTTTATGAGTGCAGGTGGAGGATGAAAAGGAGGGGTTTGCAGAGTGGATGTGTGAGTGGGGGTAGCAGATGTATTTGGACCAGCTAGCTGATATTGGGTAAATTTGGAATGAAAGGAGTCAAAGTGTTGGAGAAGCTGAGGATCAAGAGTAGTAGAAGGAGAGGCTTCTCTACTAGGACTCTGTTGTAATCTAGTAGGATCAAGGTTTGTCTAGTCTATCCAACTTTGAGACTTAGTTCTGAATAGGTTTCTTCTATGGTGTAAGTCAAATTGGGTATCTCATAAGGATGTAAGGTTTTCAGGAAAGGAGCTTACTTTGTGAATTGGTCTGAAAATAGTTGAATATTCAGTCCTAGAGGTTTTTCTTAAGATTCTTTCTGGGTCATCAACTATAGCAGGAGGATTTAGGTCAGGGTGAGATCTGGTGCATATTATTTGTGAAGCTAGATTTCAAACCCAAAATACAATGAGGTTGAAAACTTGTAACAATTTGAAAACAGACCAATCTATAATATTACTGAATTCACACAGTATGTGATTGGGTTTTATACTATCAGAATTGATTAATACATTCCCAAGGGAGTCTATGAGAACCAGTGGAGTCACCAGGTGGATGATGCTAATTGTTTTGAGGATTTGTTTGTTGTCCACCATCAACAATTGGATACCAATCTTGAGATATTTTTGGGTTTTCTGAGTTCTTTATATAACAATAAGATTTTCAATAAGTATTTATATCCTCAGCGGAGTCGCCATTATGTTAGCTCCCTGTAATTTGTCAGATTGGTAAGACCAAATTAACAAGGGTAACATCAAACCAAATTTGGAGTCTGAGTACCTAGCCTTCCTGGACTCAGAGAGGGTTCTCTCTATATTTGTATAAAATATATAACTTGATTGATTTAGGATGTTGATTTTAGACTAGTTAACATGATAGGGATTTTTTGTTTTGTTTTGTTTTGTTTGGTTGCTTGTTAAGAAGAATAGATAAAGGAAGTGAAACTCAAGCCATTGGGCTATGGAGTCTGTGAAAGGTTTGAAGAGTAAAAAAACAAATCAAGGGTGCTCCACAGGGTAAGCTAAAAAATCCAAATAGATCTTAATAGCTTATGTGGGTGTGAAATGAACACTAAGTTGTGAGTTTAGTAGCTTTAAAGGGAAATTAAGAACCCTTTAACATGTACTAGAATAAGAAGAGTCTTTAAGATTACTATTTTTAAGAAAGAACCAAAGGATAGGGCATACCATAAACTTCTTTGGCCAGACTTTACCAAGTAAACTTTAAGACAATGATCTATCGAATCCTAGAGAGCAGGGGAACTCCTAAATTCTCTAGCTATTCACTTTCAAACAAATAAAACATTTTAAGATAACAAATTAGTAATGATTAAAGAGCAGAGAACTCCTAAATTCTTTAATCAGACTTCAAAGACCTTTAAAGTGATTGTTCAAGATAGACCAAAGGACAAGGCAAACCATAAACTTCTTTAGCCAAACTCTAGTAAGTAAACTTCAAAGAAAGCCTCGAGAACAACATTTCAAGCGGAACCAAAGGAAAGGGAAAACCATAAACTTCTTTGGCTAGACTAAACTTAGTTAATCTCAAGAAAACAAACTAGGTGAAAATGGAGAGCAGGGAACTCCTAAGTTCTCCAATCAGACCAAGCAGAGGAAAAAATTTAAACAACAGAAAGCAGATAGAATCAATGTGCCTCTAACAACATATCTTAACCTAATTTTTTTGTTATGTTATAAGAGAAATTGATGTAAAAAATGGAAAACAAAATGAAACCATTACAAGATCAAAATAACATCACCATTTAACCAAGTTTATGAATCATGTGAATATGCTTGTTCCATTGATATCCAGTCCAAAATAGTTACAGAGCTCCAAATCCAACTTCTTTACAACTCAGAGTCCATGAAGTATTTAGCTCAAAAACCAACCAACAAAAAACATGAAGCATACATGCAGTATTTATCTGCAAAATGAGGAGGTGATCCCAAGCTAGGGTTACAGATTTTATTTATTAAAAATTTAATGCATTTTTTACCTTTGAGACCATGCAAGGCCTAAGGAAAAATATCTGAAAGTGACTCACTATAATAATAACTCCTAAATTCATTGTTTGAGCTAACTTATCGAAACATTTGACTTTAAGGCCTTCTAAATAACTTTTTCAATAATTACTGGGAAGATGAGAAATATCTCTGGCTTTTGTAATAACTTCTAGTGTCTTTATTCAACTTCTGGAAAGGGCACAATGCCAAGGTATAGATGCGCAACGCCAGTGCAAACACGCAACACCATGACAGAAAAAAATGGCCTGTCTTGCAGCCAACTTTTGGAGGCCTTCTCGGTGTCCAAATGAGTTCCATGATGGCTCATTAGAAAGGTATCTGAGTATAGTTTCTAAATATTCTTTTACTTTCCAAAATGGTTCCCATCGGCCCTACCAAAAACCTATTCTCCCAAGACTATTAAACATGCAGCGCCAAGTCCAAAAATAGGGCAGATACATGATTGTTTGATGGTTTTTGGCCTTTTTGATGTAATTTTCATTATAAACATGAATATTTTTACCATTTTCCATTTGGATGGCCAAAAAAGAGCGCAGATCTAGTGGCATTGGACATTTAACACAATTTCGGCATGTAAAACTGTCAAAAAATCAAAATGTGCACAAAAGTGCCAAAATTGGAATTTTGCTTGCTAATCAAGGATTAGAGGCCTGGAGGGACACCTAAAAAAGAATTTTGAGCTTCTCTTTCTCCTTTGACTATATCAAAGCCCAAATCTTTGCATGGGCACATTTGAGTTTGGCCCTTGCAATCCTATTTCTCATGGCATAATGTTTCGCCATCTTCCTCTGAATTTCAGTGTCCTTCTTTGCATTCTCTAGTAGGCCCTATAGATTCAAATTAGATCTCTCAAGCCAAGACTCTCTGTCTCCACCAATCTCTATGGAAAGCAGCTCACTTGGATTAATTTTCTCTACCAATTCTGTCGCTTTCTGCCTTTCTTGGGCTAAGGCCCTCTTCAGTCCAATGGTCCTCAGTCTCTGTCTAGGAAGTTGTTCTTCCTCATCGTCACTATCATAAAAACTACCCAAGGTCTCGTCCAACAAAGCCTTGGCCTTTCCTGCCTCTTTCTGAGCTCTGATTGCCCTGACCTCACTGATGACCTGCTTTGTCTTTAGCTATTGATTCTCTAACTCAATAAAGTTAATCACATTCTTTGCTCTACCAAGATTAGCTTGAAGCTCACTAATATTGGAATATTTGCCTATGATAAATGAATTTGTGATTCTAACCTCATCCTCATCATCAAGGTCAATCAACTAAAAATCCCGCTTAGTTTCATGTTTGTCCTCCTCCTCAACAGTGATAGGCTTTGTAACCTTTTCCTTGCCTTTGTCTACCTGTTTTGTTGACAAAGAAGGCATGGTCCCTTTCACACCAAGTGAAGCAACCACATGCCTGTGGCCTCTCTGATATGTCAAAGGAAATGGCTCAATGTCAATCATTTTAGTGCCAGATGTCCCAATATCCCTTTCATTACTTGATGCTATGGTATCATGATATGAGGGTGAAGGGTTGTGGAAAGGTGATGGGGTAGGATCAATATGAGGTGACTAGATGTGAGTGGATGGTGATGTATGAACAACGGGATGTGATGGCGAAGTGCATACGGGAGGATGAGAAGATGAAGGAATATCTTAATGATGATGGCCAAGTGGAGTAGTGAAAACCTCATTGGTAATGAATGCATCCCATGAAATGTTATTTTGCTAAAGTTGATGCATGACCACCATATTGATGAGTGAATGATGAAATAGGCTCTGCATTTTCTGATTGTAATCCCTCTTTTGAACAATGTAATCCATTTTGTTAATGCTACGGAAAATATAATTAGGAAAATGCAGCACTCTAACTCTATTTAAATTCATGAGAAGACGAATATGATATTAGTAGAGGCAGGAAAACCTTCCCTCACAAGTGAAATACTTCATTATTATCCTCATCATGGGCACATACTGGTCAAGAAGATGAGAAAAAGGGAAAATGGACTTGTTGTGATCTTTGTACCTAGGTTTGAGGTACGGTTCATAATAGCTCATGTCCAATTTTGCTAGTTTAAACCACCTCTCTCCCACACTAGGGATCCCTGTAGCAGCTGCAATGGCATTGGTAGACATCTCAAAGGTGACCCCGGAAAGGTTGACCTGCTTGTCATGTATATTGATGATGCCATAATCTTGTTAACTCCGGGTGATTTTGGACTTTCTGCACTCTCTCACAGAACTCAAAGTAGCCCACATGCTTAAAGCAAGAAATAGTGAGAGGAGAGGCCATGAGTCCCTTGAATTCATGGGTTCAAACCTGTTTATCTTCCCTCCCTTATGATCATGTCTTCTTGGCCTTTGTGCCTCAACACCACTATCTTCTCCCTCAGACATTTTAAACTCTGATTTATAAAACCCTAGGGTACAAGTGAAAAGAGATGAGGGGAAGGGAATGAAATGGAAGTTTGAAAAAATGAAGGGAACGAGTGAAGGGTCAAACTAAATAAATGGAAACCCTAAATCAATGTAATTACCCTTTTTGTGACTGATATTTCTTTTAGGAAGATGAAACAAGGGTAAAATGGTGATCTCAAGCTAAAATTTTGGGTTTCCTTTAGGGTTTCATTTCCATTCAATTAAGAGTGATCAAATAGCTTTAAAAATAGGGCTTATGTCATGTACTTACCACTCAAGGGTGCTTGGAGGACTTTAGAAAGAATTTGGAGAAGTTTTAAACTTGTTTGGGCAGCTAGAAGACTCAGGAACCTTCTCTGGCTAAGCGCGCAATGCCAGTGGTAAGAATTCAGCGCCTCTGCAAGGGTGCAGCGCCAAGCTACAGGTGCATAGTGCCTTCAAAAAATGCATTAGGAATTTTGGGCAAGGGCATAGCGCTGATCTCCAAGCACACAATGCCAGTGCAAACACACAGTGCCAAGTGCTGAGCGCAACACCAAGAAACTTAGCAGAATTTCTCTCCAAAACTCACAGACTTTTCCTTTTCTGAATGCTCTTGATGTTTTCAAAGGAAAATATGACTCTTTTTAAGTGTTTGATGTGATTTTATAGGCTTGTGGATTTAATTTAACTTGAAAAGCCCACTTTCTAATATTTGAAGTCTTTTTCCTTTTCTCACTGATACTCTTTGACACTTTTTGCTTTGCAGGTTGTTGAAGTCATCGAGTTGGATTTTATTTTGCTCATTGAGGCTTGACAGGTTCACTTTGACAGCTTTGGGATTTAATTATTACATATAGTAGCATCTTCAAAATCTTCTATAGTTTCCACCATAGAATTCATCTCAGCTTTTCCACCCTCTCTAGCCACTTTTTCAAATCTCTAAGTGCTTGCAGTTCTTTACAACAATCATCAATGTTGTCTTCTAATTTCTCTATAGCCCTTTCAAGTTCATTCATTTCTTCCTAGTTCACCTTACCTTTTTTTCATATTCCATCAATATTTTCTAATATAATTTCATCATGTTTGGCCTTGTGTGCTTCCTCCATGTTATTTTCCTGCAAGTAATCACTACTTTGGCACTCAAATGGACTATCAATTTTATAACCCGTGTCATCTACAAGACCAATTTTTTCCCCTTTCCCTTGCTGTAAATTGTTTTCATTCAGGAGTAGACAGTCTACATCATCAGTACTTTCTACTGATAAATCTTCCAACACCTCTACAAAAGTGCTAAAATTTGTCCCATTTTTCTCAGTTGCAGGTTCTGAACTGAGAAGATAATCCTCCTTGGAAATTTTAGGTCCTTCTTGAATAACCATGTCTCGACATTCTATTACATCTGAGCCAGATTATAGAAAAGGAAAAGTAGTGCCTGAAACATCCAGGGAGCCATAAATATTCTTATCATAATCATGCTATATTGAAGATCCAAAATCCAATGTGCTTGACTTATCTAAAGAGCCTACAGAAATAGTTTTGAGACCATCAATGCTTGAGGAACCTGGGGAACATGGGAAAAGAGGTTTTAGGTAGGAAAGAAGGATAAAAATGAGAGGCATAAGCCTAGTATGAGTCTTTTAAGAGCAACAGGGTGACTTTGAGATGGAAAACTAATAGATAGGGAAAAGGTTTTATTAAGATAATGAAGGCAGTGAGATTTCTAAAGATAGCCAATAGGAAAAGAATGCTATCTTTAGCTGATTATAATAAATCCATAGTCACCTAGTGAATCTGTAGAATATAGGAGAATAACAGACTGTAGTGTCCCTTCGCCTCTTCGTAGCCTATCTCTAGTTAGCATACAAGCATGTAATTCACATCTATAAACACCTTCTCTGATACCACTCGATCCAAAATATTTTTCTTCAGATGTGTTAAAGAATTACATGTAGAAATTGCAGCTTAAACAAGAAACTTTAAGGGAATAACCATAAGAAGAGATAAGCAACTAACATCATGCAAAAAGACATAGAATTGATATCAGAGTTCATCCAGGAGGGACTACATCTCTAGGTCCTACTCAAAGTGGAGAGGCCCTCTTTCATTAAGTGGAAAACAGTGAAAGTACAAGTATAAATGAAAAATTACACCCTTATACCTCCATAGCGAAAAGCACCTAAAAATTGGAGACCTCTGATGAATAAGTGGACAACACTGTTGGATTAGTGACGCCGAGAGGTGCAGAATCCATATAATATTTGTCTAAATCTAATAAAGTGAATATATGGACCCTCTGGAAAATGGCTTAGATCATGGTTCCACCCCCCTCCTGTACAACGCTCATGGTTCTGCTTGTCTCGTACTTCGTGCCCGCTCCTAGCCTGCATGGACGCACTTTTGAATTGAATGGTTTAAATGATGAAGGCTTAGCAAACTCCCCAAGGGAGCGGCTAGCCAAGTTGGTTGAGATCCAAATATGGAGGGATGGGGTCAGGTGGTCAAACCTCGCCCCCTCCATAAAAAGATGCATATAGTTTTTTTAACACCCGCATCATGTTAAAAGGACATATGAGGGGGGCTGGACCCACATCGGGTAGCCCGCCCCCAAATTCACCATCGTCCATTGTACAATATAATATATGTTTTAACATATAAATAGTATACGTAATGCATGCCTAGTGTGGAACTCCGTGGGATTTGGCAGGGGTCATGGCCCGCCGGCCCATAAATATAATTTTTTATTTGTTATGACTATTCGGTGGGATGGCAAGGTTGGTGGCCTGCCAACCCTTTTTTTAATTATTTTTTTGATTCTGATAACAAACTAAGTCATTTTTAAAAATTCTGGTTTTGACCGTAGGAGTCATTTTAAGGAGGCCACAATTTCCCTTGAATCTGGTTGTGGGGTTTCTTCCAAATTGTGTATCCCTTAACCTGCCAAGTCATCCAAGTCAACCCAAAACTTTTACTTCCTCTAAATTTCACATACGAGCTCGGTTTGATGAACCATTCACACCGTTGCGATCAAGACAACGAGATCTTCAACTTGACAACAAGTTTGCCACGTTTCTGACATTTTGAATTTTGAGCCTTTGTACTTAAGCCACTTGTGCTTGGACTTGTACAATCCTCCTAGATCATTAGAACTTCTAGATATATGTGCTTCAGGCCAATTTTAACCAACAATATCTCACAAGGGGTGATGTTTTTTTACTATAAAAAAATATATGGTGATTAAAGTATTTTGTATCCTCTGGGTCTGTCCATCTGGTTCCATCAGTTTCTAAAGATATGTAGACTCCATACCTTAAAGTCATGTAGTAGCACAGGGGTGATCAGTTCTTGGAAAACGTAGCACAACATGTTCCAATCCCCCCACCTCTTCGTTGTGAATATGTCCCAACTAAATCTCTCACTGAATCCATGAACTCCAATTCTTAGTATTTGTATTAGAAACTACTTTGTTTTTTTTATTATGAATCACACCACCTTGGTCTTGCATATGTTTACCTCCATTCATTCTTCTACACAAGAAACTCTCCAAATATGGCATATGATGTTGTAAGTTGTTAAGTGTCCTCACTGTCAAGTGAAAATTATCGAGGTACATTTTCAAATGCTTTTCTAAAATCAGTGAAGCAACACCAAAGCTCCTCATCTTTTTTCTCCTATGCCTTCTTTGGCATGTGAATTAATATGGGGGCAATGATCTATAGTGGATTATTTGGTATAAATCTAGAATTTCCCTTGGCTTTTTCCCCTCCAATATTTATTATCCTATTTTCCTTTCTACCATCCCTCCAACCAACCCATAGAATAGTAGGTTGATCCTAAATTTCCTATAGTTTCCAGTGTTCTTTTCTATAATTTAACTCTCCTTGTTACTTTAAAATTGGGAAAAATAAGGTTTGTTGTTTAGTTGTATGGGAAACCTTCCTTGAAATATGACTAATGGAACAATATGATGGCTGAGGCGATCCTTACCCCATTTCAAGTGCTCTTCCTAAAAGCCTTTGAATGCTTTTCATTTTTCCCAAAACCACTCTTATAATCCTACCTTCACATCTAACTTTCAATATTATCTCCTTCAAGCTGGTTTTTGGTCAATTTTTCCTCACAAATGGGTTCCTAATATTTATAAATGGTTTTTGTGTGGTACAACCATTGTTATGGTGTTATATTTTTTTCCTGCACTGGTTTCCTCACCTACAATTCTATCCTAGTGGCTTTAGAGTTTTTCATTTCCATATTTAGTAGCTTTCTTATTGGGTCTTACAAATTTTCTCCTTTTTTCCTTTATGAGAAACGTTTATGTAGTGAGGTTCTCACTCCTGATGTATTTTCTATATGACACCTGAGATTCCTTGAAGTCCTTATTAAACCAAGGGTTTACTGGAAAGAAAATCGTCTGTCACATACTTTATTCGCTTAGATATATCTAAATAAACACAAAACCTAGTGTTTGTGGTCATCATTATTTTTCCCTTGTCATCTTCAAGGATCATAAACTTTCCCAACAAGTTTCCACCCTTCCAAAATATGTTCACATCAAAATTCCAAATGGAATGTCTTGCGTACACTGGTGGTTAATTTTGGAGATCCTTCAAGTGCAATCAAAACCACCTTTCAGATAGTTAATGAAGAGTCCCATGGCATTTAGAAAATATGGGCCTCCATCAAATATCTTGCCTCTCTTTCTTACTAGAGAGAGCAATAGTAAAAAAAACCCTTTGAGCATAGGTTTAGATTAATCTTACCCTTTGTATCCCATAGTGTTGATATTTACAATTTTATAATTTTTTCAGATGGTCAGAACTAGGTTTCCACACCCTGAGAGAGAATTAAATGACGTGGGTGTCCTCAGATATAAAAATTTTGTGATCAAACCTTCACAACATAAGCCCTGACCAGAAAACTTAACTAGATATATTTAGGTCAAATACACATAATACCTTATGTATGCGCTAAAATAGACTCTTCAATCATTGTAATTATCCTTAACACATATTATTAAAGGTCAATAATAACATATCCATTCATTAATCATTCATCTAAAGCATGAAATAGTTGCCCAATCGTTCTGAATATAAATAATATTGTAGCCGGAAATAACATGCATAAATAGATCATAAAGCAGAAAACATATGCATTTAGTACTCAGATATCATCCAAAATAGTTCTTCATTCATTAAAAATTATGATATTCCTTACAACACATTCAATTACCCGCACACACAACCAGCGGGAGCCTTCTAACCCAGAAAATTTCGCTAAAATATCAAAACAGAATCAGATAACTATCTTCCACAACGTCTGTGTCTCTTATCAACTCAATCTAGACTCCTATTTATACTTTTAGCCTGCACTCATCTAAGGTCCGCAAACTGTTGTTTGCGCCCCTAGTTCTAGCATTTAACCCATTACAACTCATGAGGGGCTTTAACCTGCCCCAAAACCCCTTGACTTGTGTTGTGCACGACTAAGCTTACAAAACATTACAAAATATTCCAAAATATATCAAAATTCGGTCTTAGGGGACCCTGCTCCAACAAGGGGGTAAAGTATCACTTGCATATACTTTAGCAGTCAAATTTCTATACATAGGTGGGTCCCTTGTCTCAAAAACAAGGGGGTCTCATACATCAATTTGGTCTTTGTCTTGGTCGTGACCTTAAAAATAGATTATTATTTGTTTTTCCAATGACATGGGTTTAAGTCTAGGGAATTTTTGTGGCATTTACAAAATAATTATTACCCCAACGAGTTACCTATTCACCATGGCAAGAAAAAATAAAAAATTTAATTATTATAATATTTTTTTTATGTATGATGTTGCTTTGGGAAACTTTGGAAACTCACCCTTATCAGATGGTGTTGTTAAAAGTTACTGGATTTATTGGTGGAGCATTTAGGAAAATGTTATGTATGTTGTCAACTTTTTAAACATAAATGATATGGTATTTCTTCTTTAGTTCATTTCATTGAATTTCCAATTAAAATGACCAAATTTACCTATGATAGCAAGAACTTGAATGTAATGATAAATATGTTGTTATATAGTTTTCTTGCATAGAGGTCCTTGGAAATATATTTGTTACCTTTATGAGACCTATTCAATAAAAAAAATTGAGGCAAGTGGATTTATCCTCGGGTATTTTGCAAAGTGAATTTCCTTTGGTGAAAGAATTTAATTGGAATATTTCAATTACAAACAGGGGCCTATCTTGCATTACTACTGTCCTCTCATGAATGTCAAAAAGATATTTGTGCAAATGAAAATTGTGAATGAAAATTTGAAGTCCTTTGAAGAGATCGGTACAATGTATAAGATAAGATAATTTTATTAATTTCCAATGAATGACCACAAAAGTAGGCCAATGAGACTGAAAAACACAAGAAATATGAATACAATGTGGAGTGTAAGTGAAAATCCTAGATAATTCTAAAAACAACATAAAGAAAGAAAAAACCCTACAACAGTACATCATCAAGATAAAACATGTGTATATAATTGTGACAAAGGTATGGTGATACAAAATACAAACAATAAGTGAGTATGCCCAAGGCTGGAAAAGTGGAAAACTCAAGAACCTGGATAGAGAGAGAGAGAGAGAGAGAGAGAGAGAGAGAGAGAGAGAGAGAGAGAGAGATGATGAAGCTAAATAAAACCAGTCTCCAGGGTCTAATAACTAAAGTTGAGGTGAAGTAGGTACTGGCATGCTCTCACAGTCCTTTGGAACCATCAGGGGGTCTGGTTGAACGATTTTGGGGGAATGTATTTGTGGGGGATAGGCCAACATCCAAGCTCAAAATAAATAAACTCTGGATATATCTCTAACTACTCCTTTGGATCTAGTAGGTACTATGATGTGTGGAAGGTGCCCTGCTTAGGGTTTGTCTTCTCTCATGATTTATAGACTAATGTATAGTTTGGCACCTCTGAATTGGTTTCCACTAGTTCTCACATGTGTACTGTATGGTCCATTCAAGTGAATGCCCCACCAAGTTTTCAGGATATGGGGAGATGGGAACATGGGCATGCTTCTGGGGAAAGTGTGGATGGCCTCATAATTTTAGGGAATGTCACAACCCTGCCTCAAATATTAATTTTATGAAAAATATAAGAAAATATTAAAATAAGAGATGTTTTAAATTTTATAAAGATTTCAAAATTATGGTAGAGGTCTGTTGTTGTCCACTCTTTTCTGCCTCAAAAAGGTTGGTTGCCACAAAAATCAGTCTGCTTTTCAACATCCTTCATGTGATGTTGTTAGTGGAAAATGGATGAATGAGATTTTATGTGCTTAAAATAAGTTGATTTGAGTTTGGAAAGGACCCACTAGATTTTCTATCATTTAGGAGTCTAACAAATTTTAAAAAATGTTTTTAATTAATTTTTTATATATTTTTTAATTATCGTAGTTGGCATTAATTAGAGGGAGTTTCCAGGAGTACTTTTTGTTATTGGATACTCTTGGGAGTCCACAGTACTTAGGGATGTGTCGCCAATAATAATTGGGAACCCATTTGAGAAAGTGTGCTTCCAAATTACATGTCGGTATCTAGTACTCCCTTGGAAGTCCTTGGTACTTGGGAACATCACTCTCAGGCACTGGGGACATACCATATGAGTAGATGTTTTGAGAAATGTACCTTGCTGAACTCGAATAATTGGGATATGGCAGGGGATGCCCCTGAATATGATTCCACACTTACATATAATGGAGAGCATTGGGACTTGGGATGCATTCCCTAGATCACTAATTTCATAATTTGTCAAATAATTTTTATTACAAGATTGCTTGCAATGTTATAATCATATAAAAGTGGTCTTTTAATATGATCCATTTAGTGCTATTTTGTGAGGCCATGTTAAATTTAGGTAGAAGTGGACATGAATCCTTCCATTTTTTGGATTAAGAAATTATTAGTTGGAATGGAATTGATCATTCCATTTTGTGGTAGACAAGTGGTTCAATGAAATTAATACTACTTGATGTCACACTCAATGGAAGATGATTGAAAAAATTCAAAAGAAGACGGACTTGGTATTTCTATATGTGTGTGGTGTAACAATTCTTTCCCGAGTTTACGGGAAAAAATGTTAGAGCCAATTATGATGATGACATAACAACGATATGCACTTAAGTAGAGGTTTCTTGAAAAGTGGAACTTTTTGAGAAATTCTGAGCCATGTTTGGTTAATAATGGATGATATTTTTCGATGACAATTGTTGGAGTTAGCTCACAAATTTTTTTCAAGAAAAGTTTAATACAAACTGGGACTCAACTCACCAATTTCGATGTCTCAAATCATGTCTCTCCCAATGAAGAGTTGGTTGTTTGTTGAAAAGAAAGGCTGCGATTTAGGAGAACCATTGAATGAGTGAGTGAATTCTATGCAAAGATCGACGATGATAACAAAACCAAATCTCATGATGAGTTATTTGTAACTTACCTAATTTCTATTATTTAAACTTAAATTTTTTATGCATAGGTACATCTATTAGGATAGTCATGTCACCTATGTCTTATATATATTATAGTCTTCTTGACTGCATACCTTTCACATATATTATATTTATTTATGCCTATTGGATTATTTGGCTTAGTTTTTTTTACCTATGAACCTTTCACACACACACACACACACACACACACACACACACACACATATATATTTCTATTGGACTATTTGAAATTGTTTTTGACCTATGAATTCCTATAACATGTTGTGCTTGTTGAAAAGTACGTCACAAGTGGTATTCAAGCATTTCTTACTGCGACATAGTCACCCACATGCTTCTTCTGATGAAAATGAGGAATGTTTATGTGGAAATAAATCCCATTGTTGTGGAAAATGCTTTCATTTCATACAAAAATAATAATTATAGTAAAAATTCCTACAGATATTTACAAGACATCTGCCTGGATTTCTGCCACTCCAGAATTAACAATGTTATGGAATAATTTTTTGCACAATAGAACTAATTTTTTGAGGAAATCTTCCATTTCAGACCATTTCAAAAAAAGAACACGAGAGATAGGCTACAACACTAACTACATCTGGTACTGGGCTAAATTATAATTATGTTGAAAGAGAAACTAGTTTTCTTCTAACCTTCAGAGAATGGAAAAAGTTGGTAATGAAAACAATAAATTTATGAAGAAGAGAGAAATTGTGCTGAATATTAAAAAATTTATCACTACTGGCATCGAAGAAAACAAAATAATAATAAAGGGAAGTGGAATTTGAAAGAGAACCTAAACTAAGCAATATAGAAGAACAACAATTCATCAAAATAAACACTTTAGGAAGATAGATAAGATAAGCCATTTTTATTAATGTCCAAATAACGACCACAGAAGTAGATCAATGGGCTACTCCAATGTTGAAATGAGTGGTAAAATTAGGTTTAGAGTACAAAACATCCCTCTAAAAGAATCACATGATGTATAAGACATGCTTTTCTTTATGAGTTGCTTTCAAAAATAGGAATTATTATTTAATAATAAACATTGACCTCACCTGTATTCTCTCATTTAATGGTGAGATAATAGAGTTGTGCACCACTTCCATTCAACGGTCCTGTATTTTCTTTGTAGGATGTTGTATTAATATATTTTAAAGGAAAGTATAAAATCTAGGTGTAAAATAAAGTTTAAACAACTGTTATTCATGACCTTGGGTTTAATACAATATTAAGTTGGTAAAATTAAGTGATATGAAGGTTATGAAATACATACATAAAGTTATTAATATTCTTTTAAATTAGGTAAAGTTCAAATATTGAAAGGTGTGTTTTCCAGGAAAAGAATTGCTCGGGTGAGAAAAGTAAAAAGGGATATTATAATAATCATGGATATATTAATTCCCAGACTGGAGTTATTTGGGAGGCAATAAAGGGATGTTCATGTTTTTCTAGAGGAAGTAAAAAAAGAAGGGATGTTTCACATGGTTGAGGGCTATGGGGAGACAAGTAAGGGAGTGGTGGAGGCTTGGAGCCATTATGGCTCACCGTCCATGTACGAAACTTGATGTTGCTTACCTTCTTCAAGGAAAATATTTAAGCATGAATATTATGGTAGGAGTGGGCATCGATACAGTTCAATTGGTGATGGCTTAAGGCAAGAGAATTCTCACTAAAGAGAAGAATCATGCCTGGTCAACTTTGCAGGGATTTTACTATATTTTCCAAAGGAAGCGAGTTTTTATGCTAGGAACGCTTGTTTGTGGTCTTGCTCATTATCAATTTGAATTTGGCTCCCATCCTGCTAGCCTTGGGTAGAAACTTTTGGCTAATCACTTGGTCTGTATTAGTGGCATTCAAGGTGGATTCTATTTTCGGAAAGGATTGCAAGCAAGTGGAAATTTGATTAAGGGGTTATCTATCAGGGCCTACACATAGGGAGGCTGAGGAAATGCAAGGAATACTCTACCCCTCCTCAATCACTTGAATATGGTTATATCATTGCGATGAAAAAAACAAAGAGTTGACAAAATTCATTTTTTTTGTTGAGGTAAAGAGAGAAGTAGAGGAAATGGACAACCAGGGTGAGGGAAAAGTGGGTCATGACTTCCAGTGTTAAAGTAGACGAGGAGATATTGCCTTGGGTTCTAGAATCCAATTTTTCTCATAGAGAGAGACAAAATAACTAAATATTTGGATATGTATTGGAATTTTAGGACATCCATTGGCATGATTTTCATTTACCACAATTTTCACATTGATATTTCTAATAAATATGCTTTTAGACCTTATAACAAAGCATGTTTTTGAGAACTGACTGTTGCAGTTAATATGAGAGAGTTGGAAAACTTGGTTAAGTGCATGATCCAATCTTTTGTTGGAGATTCTTGGGCTTGAGTTAGTGTCCACACCTCGAGAAACTATAGTGAAACTTATTTAAAGTGAATATTAATTTTTTGTTTGAGAGTTTTCTGGGAATTCAGTTTTTTCTTCCTCATCAGATTTTTCAAGATTCAATTATATAAGTCAAATATCCATTTCAGATGTCAGAAATTTTGGAAAATTCAACTGTTGTTTGGCCTTGTGTATATTTCTTTCATGTTGGAAAAAATTCCTAAGCTTCTCTTAGTGGTTTTAGCCAAAGTATTTCAGCATAACAACATATTTATGCTATGCCCATCAAGAATTATCTAATCAATAACATCACGTTTGGAACAAATTATGATGAAACATGGGAGCACCTACTCTTACAAGAAATTATAGTTTGTAAGAAATAACAAAAAATGGTTCTTTTTCAAATCGACAAAATATGTTATCCTCGACGGGGTTGTACTTTATTAATTGCCTACCATTATTCATCTTGTTGTATTTACCCATTTTTCAATCTATAGTTATCAAACATCCTCTAAATTTTCTATAAGATGTTTTTTGTTACATCTCCTCCGTGTATGTGTTATCTAGATTGCATCACATGTTTTCCATTACATCAAAAAAACCACATAGACTGTTAATCTTTGTAGTATGTGCTATGTAGATTCCTGCTTGAGCTAGTTACGTACTTTTTCTTGATTACTGTATACTCATAATCCATAATTCCATTTTCCAAACATGCAATGCACATGGTGTTGTAGCCTTTAAGTCTCTTTTTATACTTTATTTTGGGTCATCATACCATAAAATTTAAGAAAATAAATGGCCATAGTGCAAATGTTTCCTTGCACACGAGGACTACCTTAGAGAAGGTAACACACCTTGAAGCTAATGTGTTTCTTTAAGCTTGTTTGAATTTAATATAGTTCTTTCTTGTCTTTATTTATTTCCACTAACTAATAGTTTATGATGGCAGACTAGGACAAATGTTTGAGCAATGCTTCATTTGTTAAAGAAACCTACTGGTATAATTCAATTATCAGAGATAGTGCCAAAAAAAGAGCTTCATATTTTTCAACCGAGCTTACAATTTCATCTTGGGAATTGCGATCTCATCGATCTATTAATCCTAATGAATATTTCAAAAGAATCAGCACCCTCCTATGAAAAGACCAAATAATCAGTCAAGAGTATTGAAACAGATGATGATTCTTATTTTGTAGGGTGTATTTCAGACAAATCTATGTGGGAGTGCCCAAATTCATCACTAGATAGGCCTACATTGCCTATGTCTTCATTAAAGAGAAAATTGGCTTTTGTGGATGGCCCAAATAGGCACTAGAGAGTATATGGAATTGGTTTATGAGCTATGGCAAAAGCCAAAGCCACTGGCTTGTTTTTTCATATAGGAGGTACAATTTTTTCCTCATCTGGCCCAACCAAAAGAGATACATTTTGGAAGCGCAAAGCTAATACTAGTAGACCACCTTTTATGCATGTTGATTATTATGTTGCAAGAGATAGAAACAACGATGATATGAGTAAAAAATCCAATGTTGTTAATGTTCATCATGGAGTTCTATTGGTTGTAGTACACCACCTATTCATGTGGATGAATTTATGGCTAGATAGCAAGAATGCCAACAACCAGTAGCTTCAGCTAGTGGAGACCTGTAGAAACCTGTGCAAACACTGCCACCTGAGACTGAGATCAGCATTGTTAAAAATAATAAATCTAGAGAATTGAAGTTTCACCTTGAAGATGACTTACAGGAAATCAATATTGAATTGGAAGTTGTTTCCTAATTAAAATACTTGTTGCAGTTCCCACATTCTGATGACTTTCTACCATATGCACTAGTGAACTTACCTGGAGAGGATTCACCTGAATCTCTTGTTGATGATGCAAAACATAACCCTGGTAGTTCTACACATTTTACTTAGGTGAGAAAGGACACAACAATGGACACAATTGAAGTTGTTAATTCTATAGGGCTAGTTTCTAGGGACCCCGTTAGACTACCTGAGGGTGGTATTGTCAGACATGAAAGCCTTACTAGAGACAAAGGGAAAGGAAAGAAAATTCCAAGTAGATAAAAAACATTCCCTTGAGAGAAATTTGATAATAAAATAAAAAATTTGATGTCTATAACTTCTAATTGCTATGAGACACCTATTACATCTAAACCACTAGAGATGACAATACCATTTTATGATCAACGATGTGTATCGGGAGTTATGCAAGCATGAGAATGGGGGACCATGTCTTTCCCTATTATTCATCATAGATCCACTCAACCATAGGTTGTTATTCACCCAATTTTAACTGTAACCCAACCCAATTTTGAATATAAAGGTCATTTACATCCATCGCCACTGCCACCTTTACGACCACCTCAAACAGTTCCTTCTTGTGTAACTCCTCAATTGATGGAATACAGTCATAGCCATGGATATTCTTACATACACTCCATAAGAAATCTTCAACCTCCTCTTCCTTTAGGTTCACCTTTCCAGAAATTTGACTCTGTTACAAATAGTGCAGTTCCACCATTTCATGAAAGAGATAAAAACCAATTGCTCCAAAATATTACTATATGTAAGGGACATGCAACAACATGAATATCAGTGTGGCACAACCATTACCCTCATCCACTACTCATTCTCTCTTAGAGGTTCCTCTTCATCCAACTCCACTTGTACAATTCCATCCAAAACAACAACGACCAAATAGTTATGGTTTCATTGCCCGAGCTACCCCTCCTTGCCTTCCCTTTGATACTTCAATAAGTCCATGGGATAGTGTCTCAACTACTACTAAAATTTCTGATGAGACCATTTTTTTAGCAAGACCTCCGCCACCTCTTCCTCCCACACCTGCACCATTTTCATCCCTATGAGCCCTAATTTGTGCAGGCATCTCCACAAACATCAATTGTTCATCCTATATTTGGTATGTATTTTCAGCCTACCCTAGCTATCTCACTGCCTCCACCAACATCCTCCGGTGATAAGTTATTTGGAATATTTTATACACCCAATGTCTGTCATAGTTATATCTCTCAGTATCATCATTTATCTCTTGGTTTTGTACCTCCTTTGCCTCTTGATTAGCCAACAACATTGCTAGGAAAACTTCCTGGCAATGTATTAGCTCAACAACAGGGACTTAACTGACAATCTCATCCCCAACATGTTCAGCTAGTGCAACCGCCTTTGCAACCATGATAGCATCCTTAACCACCACAACCACAACCACCCTGTCCACCTCTACCTAAACCTCCTCAGCAACCACGTGTCCCCTTTCAGCCACAAAAACCATTGGAACAAATACCAAAAACTCATATTCAATCATCAATAAATTAATAAGATGTAAAATTTCAGCCACAACCACCACTAGTGCAACAAAATTATCCAGCACAAAGTGTGCAACAACACCCACACCTTCTTCAGCAGCAAGCCCAAAATATTATTATCAACATCAGCATCAGGAACATAAGCAACAACACCATGATCAAGGTGAACATGTTCATCGATAATATTATCGCCAACAAGTTGAAAATGTTCAACAACAAGAATTGGGGTTGACACTATAACAATGTTTTAGTTCTCCTGAAGCCATTCAAGTATGTATACATGTTTGGATACTTTCTTTATTTGAAAAATTGGATTTATAAGGGCCATCTTTGTCACCTCTAGTAAATTGGAATCCCTGCTACTCTCACTCAAGCTCTATTGAGTGATCAAGAAAGACTTCACCAGCTTTTGGAACAACACCCAAAATTGATGCAAATGCTCTAGGTATATGTTATAACTTCAAAAATGGCTCTATATTTCTTTCGTTTTATTTCTTTTTATTTCGTTTGGCTCAACAATACAATTTATCCTAGTGAATTTTATGGGCCCACCGGCCCAGAAGCCTCTCAAGCTCAAACATTTACTTTTTTATGATAGTGACCTTGAATGTTGGAGTAATGTTAGTTATGTTTTGTTCCAACCAATCAAGCCCCTGAAATTTGGGCTTAGAAAGAAGGAATTGTTTACACAAATTTTTCTAACATGTGTTAGAAGAGGGAAACAATTAAAGAATTTCAAAGCTCAATTTTATAGGTATGTTATGGTGTCGACCACTTCTGCTTCATTATAAATTTGTAGTAATATTAACTCTAGTTTTTTATATATTACTCATAATATATTGTAATTCATATTTTCTATGACACATGAAACATGCTTTCTAATATAATAATTCAACAGTTGCTTTTTCAAGGCAAGAAATGACAGGTTGCTACTGAGAGAAGAGAATTTTCGCTCTTAAGGGAAACTTGTTGACCAAATAATAGAAGGTCACTTTATGTGCATCAAGAATGGAGAGAAGAGAAATATATATTATAGCCCCAAGTTTTTGAACCTTGTTGTGGTTGCTACTGATATTGACCCATCAAAGTCCAAATAGAGAGAAGAAGTTTCCCAAATTAAAAAAATGCATAGACTTATAAAATAATATAACTTGAATGGTTAGTTCTGATGGATATGTGCACAAAAGAATAGAGTACAAAATGGTGAGTTGTACTTCTACATTTGTGACACGAGAGGTGCCTTTATACAAGTTAGCCTTTGCCCATGTGAAATGCTAGTTATGTCTAATGAAGGATCTATAATTTCACCTAGAGTAGCTAGGTCCTCTTTACAACTCAATATCGATGAAAAATGTAACTAGGTTAGGGTTCTATAACTAAATTTAAAGAGGCTAGGTACATGTTATGGTCAATATAGTTGAGATATGTCATTGGGTAAAGCTTATATACGAAAAAAACAAAAAAATTTGTTGAAGCCAATACTCCCACAAAAAATAAACAAACACACACACACACACAGATATATATATATATATATATATATATATATATATATATTAAAATATTTGTATTTTGGTTGTATGTCTCTCTCCAAGTTTAATAAGTCTAAGGTTAAGTTGTCTTTATGATTTTCATTCATTCATCTAAAAATGAATTGAATTAATTCTATCACTGACATCAACATTTGTTGTCTTAGTTAATTTTTTTTCCTTATAATAAGCCTCTTTCTATCACTCATTTTCTTTACAACAAGAGCTACCAAAACCAAGACAAACATTTTAATTATGTTTTGGAGCATTGGGAGTAGGATTTAGTGCATCTTCAAAAACAGGATAATTGTAGGAAGTAAGAAGAAGGTTATGGGTAATGATTTGCTTGGTAATTTCTTCTCAAAATGGTGTTTTTCTTGTCCATAATTAGGAAAAATTCATGGCTTTCAAAGGTTTTATTTTTTTCTATGTCTTAAGAGTTAGCTTATCTGTGTGGTTTGGATAATGTTCCAACCATAATGCTCTTCCTTTAGGAGGGTTGTAGTTAGACCATTGTACAATAGTGTTAAGTATAATAAACAGTGCCATCCTTTAGTGGTATGTACGATAGTGTTGTTGGTACACTAGTATTTGTGGAGGAGAGAGATATGATGCTCTAGGGTACACTAGTTCTCTATTTTCCATATACTATCACATGTGCAAAAATATATATTTGCTCTTCTTTTTACCTCCATAAGAAAATTATGACAACTTTGTATTTTGTAGTGACAAGGATAACTATGTATTGGAGCTAGATCTTGATCCCTTCAATGCATCCTTTCCTTGCCCAGCATAGCCATCTTCCATTGGTAATGGAGTTCAAATTTTGAACTAACATTTGTCTTCAAGACTATTTCACGATAAAGAAAGCATTCAACCATTGTTGGATTTCATTCAAGCACACAACTACCACAACCATGTCATTTTTATTTCCTTGGTCAATATATTGCATCCTTGTGTTTGAGAACTAATTCATTATTCTTCTATGCACAATAAATCTCTATCAAATAGCAGAGAAGGATGGCTTGTATGTTTTAGACATATAATATGAATTGATTAAAAATTAATAGGGCGATATCAATTCTCATATTTCGATTTCAATTCTTTAGAGAAAATTGTATATTCAGATACAAACTGAACTCAAATAAAACTAAAATAGAGAAGCCTAATTATGAATATGTTTCTCTCTCAACTACCTTGCAATGACGTTATTTTTCTAAATTATACTTGAATTTCACTGATAATAACTTGGATTTATATATTTCTTTTAGCAATAAACTGACATCATAGTAAACTTATGAATATCCCATTAAACATGACTTAAAGATGATTCAAATAATCTCACCTTTAGCCTAAGCACATGGTAGATTAATTTATGAGGTGTGAAGTTTTATTAGATGCACTGTTTGTTTGTTTGGTTTGGTTAGAAAAGGGTTTTCTCTTGGTTTTATGTGACTTTAAATTTATCATATGCAACATGTTGATAAATGGGAAATAATAATGTGTGACATTTATCTTGCAAAAATTGATGTTCAATGAAATGATACAAAGTTTAACCAAGCTACAGTCTGCTTTGGTAAAGGCAGAGGAACATCTTAAGAGTTGCCTAATAATACACCATATACAAAGTTTGAACATACGTAATATATGACTTTTTCTTTTGCAGATATGAGTTTTTTCTACCCAAGATATCACAACAAGAAAAATATTGATATTGTAAAATTTGTTTGAGGACCTCATTGAGGTCAATTTTTCTAATGTCCTACTTGATTAATACCTTCTCATGACAGGAAGACTTTAAATATGAATTAATAAGTTCCTGAAACAAATCAGATTCAAATTTTATAGATATAAAATATAAAATCAAATGTCAATTAATTCATTTGATTGGTACTTGACTATGGTGTGGGAAGGTTACTAGAAATGTGATTGGAAAAAGGACAGGGAGACAATGCAGAGCATGTCCTAGATATGATTCATTTGATGTTGGAGATCCTTCAGGCACTTGAGCGATCGAATTTGGAAGTGTTTCTAGTAGGGATTCATATGGTTTCTAATGTTGTGATTCTTTCACCTCATGGTTATTTTGGGCAAGCAAATGTTTTAGGAATGTCAGAAAAGAGATCAGTGGACAGGTAAACAAAATTTTTATAATTGCAATGTCCATTCCATGATATCCTCTCTTTATTGTTTGATTTTATTTTCAATGTTTCTTTTGATTTTGTTTTGTATTTTAACTATGCAATTGAAAATATTTGGTATCATGTCCATTTAAGCAGCAACCAAAGTTTGAATATGAAATTAGTATTAATCGATATTGATTGAAATCCTTTTAGTTATTTTTTGTTAAAATATTTTCATGACTATTAGAAAAGTTTATTTTCATGTTGTTATTTGAGCACAAGTTGTTTATATATTTGACCAAGTTCATGCATTAGAGAATGAAATGTTGTTGCGAATAAAATGATAAGGATTAGAAATCACACCTCAAAGTATTTGTTTTCACAATTTATCTACAACTTGAACTTTTTAGCATGTAACTTAGTTGGCATGATTGTGCCTAAGCTTTCCCTGAAATTTGAATACTAAGTTAGTAAGGTGTTCTTGTTTATGGTGATGTTTTATTTGCTTTGTTTATACAGGTCATCTGGCCACATAGTGACCACTATCGCCCAAATGAAGGAAACTTGTTAGATTTTCTTGCTTTTATGGGGAAAAATAGCTTTGGCATTGTTGATGTTGAGGTATATATTGTATAAATCGTTTATAGTCTACTTCAGTTTATATTATAATGTTCATCGTCTTTCATGTCTTACACTTAACATTGTAACTTCTTTTGTTTTCAGAAAAGGAACTCAGTGTTGATGGTAAAAAGCAAGAATTAAAGAAAAGGAGAAAAATAACATTGGAGCGACAAATGAAAAAAGAGAGAGATAAGAGAACCGGTCTAGTGATACCCTTAGAGCCAATATCCTGCAAAAGGCACACACATAGAGACTGATTGTAAAATCTTCAAAGTTGGTGAATTCACCTGCAATGCCTTGACAACACAATGATAATGTTTTGAAGTGATGAAATAACATTTCATGTGTAGATTATAGTCCAACAAATATTAAGTTGGAAACTCATTGTAATATTTTACATTTCATATAATATAATTTATGTGATTGAAAATATTTATAGTTGCACTTGATATTGTTTAGAATTGTAATTAAAATATGTAACATTGTGTTTTCATATTAGATGAACATGCACATTGTATGACATTTTTTTTATTTAGTTGCAAAATCATAGTAATTAATTTATGTTGATTAATAATGAACACATAAAATCAATATATAACTACTAAATTAGTAGTTTATATGGATTAATGATGAACATAAATCAAATGAATATACGTCTAAATTAGTCATTTGTACTATTTCTTAATGAAAGTAAATGAAATGAATATAAACTACTAAATTAGTCATTTATATAATGAATATGAAACTACCAGAAAAATATAAATGACTACTCGAAATGATAAATTTTTGATTACAAATGACGATTAAATTTTGTATATATACGACTATTAGTAGTTTATTTAAAGTATCTTATAACACAACCAAAATTTCCTCATATTTCTCTGGTCATTAGTTGGTTTTAAACGATGACTAAAATTTGCATATATATGACTATTAGTAGCTAATTTACAGTATCTTATGACACGAACAACTTTTTGGTCATATTTCTTGGTTCATTAATTGGTTTTCTTGGGTGATCATATAGTAATATATTTTGGTCATTAATTGTGACAATTAATGACTAAATCAATGACTAAATTTATGATTAAATATATTACTAGCTGATAAAATTGAGACAACCAATTAATGACTAAGCTAAAAATGACTAAAAGTTGGTCACGTTATAAGATACTGTAAATTAGCTACTACTAGTCACTGATTGAAAAATAGTCGTTTATATGAAATTTTAGTCATTTTTTTAGTAACTAATTGGCCATTTGTACTAGTGGCGATCAAATTGAAGCACTCTGTTGATTTGAAGGTGAGCCTTTAGATGAATTTCTCATTATATTCAATATTTTTTTTTCAATTTCAATCTAAATATTTTCCACCTGAGTTTCAATTAACAGGATGGTTTAGAAAACTAGTTTCCTTCCCTTGCATTCCTAATCCATATGAGACAATTTCAATCTTTAATGAATCTTCTTCATCTTGTATTAATAAGATTGAAATTACGATATGGAGATGCATACTAATCATGATGAATTTGCCTCGTCTATGTATGATAAATTCCTTAATTTGGTGCATACTTCTTAGTACATTAATTATGACCATGATACTCTCCTACATGTTAGTGAATCACAATCACAAAGCTTGTAAGTATTTGGTAATAAATTGAAAGAATATACCAACAACATATATGAAGAACCAACTGCCTCAAATTTTGAAAATCAACATGAAATTAAATCAGAAAATCAACTAATAAATCAGAAAGTACAAGCGCAAATTGAAAATTACAACAAGGTATAGTTCACTACAGAAATTTTTGAATCTTATCATGTTGATAAAATACAAAATGCAAGGCATCCAAACCACAATCTTCAAGAAAGTGTAAATATCCAAATGAATGATCAATAATTTGAAATTTGCAATCGAGAAAATGCGCAAGACTCTACAAATAGAGATATTTTCAGGTTCATTGTTTCTAATTCTCATTTCTATCTTTATCCTGACATTTTTTCTAATAGTAATTCATATTCTATTTGCATTAATGCTATTCCCTAAAATTTAGAGCTTGATATAAATTAATTACCAATTAGTTTTTTTCAATATACAGAGACATTCAACAACCATTCTTTCAATATTGACGAAAAATTACTCAATACTCCTTGTTTTGATGCATCATATGGGAATGAAAAGAATTATAGTGAATCTTGTGAAGTAATTTTCTATGATTACTTTGACATTGAGGATTTTGATTTTTCTTCATCTCAATAAAATCCTCGTGATCGAATTCAAACCATATTTTAAAATGAAGAAAACTTCAATTCAGAATTTGTTCCATAAATCCTCATTTTCTTACATTTAATCATTGTGATGATTTCAACATTCAAGAATCCATCCCAATTTATGATTCTTATGATGATCAAGTTATTGATCCTATTCTTGGTCCTTAACCTTTTTCTCTTCCACAATTTGATGTCGATGACCATTCTAGTTGTACTATCTTTGCTAATCCTTGTGAAAAGGAACTTGTCTCAAAACATTCCCAATTTCGTTTTAACATTAATTATAACAATAATGTAAATTATGATTTAATTTTATTATTTTTCCTTCGTTTATTTTGTTTGTTTTCTGATTTGTCTTTTGTTTTCTTTTATTTTTTATTTTTTGGATGTCATTTGCTAGCCTATTAACTAATTAAATGTCTAATATTTACAATGTGCATTGCTAGAATGTGAAAATGAATCACAAGATTTACATTATGACCATCAAGAGTCTTTGAACTTCCAATTTCATTTTATGGTCATATCTTATCAGCATACTTTTCCTTCTACAGTGCATTTTCAACATGAATCAACACTTTTGACTAAATTAATGCAATATGTCCAAGCTCTAAATTTAACCAATGATCTTATGAGAGATTCATCAAGCTCCCATTTGAATTTCATTGATACATTTGAAATTTTTTTGGGATATTTAGTTCAACTAAAGATTTCTAATGACTTGTTTCATTATTACACGACCTCTCTCTGTTGGACGGATAAATCATTCTTGCAGACAAGACAGATCTCCCTAGTATCTTATGATAACTAGCAACAAACAGACAGATGTAAACTACTTTCTCTAGATTATATTTGATCTAGAATTATCTATAATGAAGGATTTAGGACTTACCTGTAGTCCAGCGCTGATCTTAGTATTCTTTCCTATTAATTTGAATACGTCTCCTTTTGGGATTTGCAATAAAAAACATGAAAGAATCAGAAGCACCTGCATAATATAGACTATTTCATAAACCATAAATCTATCTTGATGATCAAGGAATTCAAGAAATAAGCCATTTAAATAAAAAAATCATTGATAAAACAGGATCCATTTGTATTATCTTTGTTGAAAGAAGGAGCCTTACAACCGTGTTCGCCTTGATGTCGTACAGGTCCTTCCGGGGTCTAGAACAAGTGTTTCCTCTACTTTGACAAGCCTTTGCACTCTCTTGACTAACATACACATGAGTGTGTAATCATTCCCATATGGTAATCAGTTAAGAGAGTCTAATTTTATCCAAAAATTTTCCTAAAAAAATCTCAAAGCCTAACTCCCCTTGAGGCTGAACTATGGCCTCAAATTATAGCAAAAGAGAAGAGGTTGCAACTCCAAATAAGAGCAGATAGAATCCTCTTTCAAGGGGATAAGTTCTACATACCAAGGGGTAGGCTCCTTTAATAGAGGGATGAATGTACATGAAAGGAGCGAACTTTCCACCGAATAATTGCTTCCAGAAGCTTCCAGATTTAAACAACCGGGCTTCCAAATTTTACTTCCGCCTTCACTTTACCTTTTACAGGAATACGCACCTTTAATGACGAAAAAGTGCGGCCGATTCCGCATGTTCTAGAGAAAACAGATGTGACAATGTAGGTAATACTAAGAGAAAGTGTCGTACAAGTATTTTTATGACTTTTATAAGCTTTTCTCTCAATTTCAAGGCTTGGTTTTAGGAACTTCATGTTTGTAGACTTCTAAGGGAATATTGTATGAGTAATGATGAACTCATACAAATAGTAAAATGTCATGGTGACAATTTTTAGTGTAACAGATTGCCCCCTAAAGTGCGAAGTCTGAGACCATTCAAAGAGTGATGTGCTTTATCATTTTGAGGATTAGCTTGTGGAAACCCCAGTCGGAATCCTGTAAAAAAATTTAATGCAAACATATATATAGATATCATTGCTGAGGTAGGCATTCCCATACTCAGAGAAAAAACTAACTAAATCAAATCTTAACTAAAATGTTCTGGTATAGAAATGATTCTACTATTACATCAATAGTAGACACAGTATGGATGCAACCATCTATTTATGAATGGTTTACTACATAATGAATAATAAAACTCCTTGTAGCCTAGATGGTGGAAACTAGATCTAGGGTCTTGATTTCTGTTACCCGAATTAGTACGATTCTATCCATGTGATTGATTGTGTCAAAGTCGAACATGGTAGAAACCACTTGATTACTAGTCAATGATGTGAGCTATTAACAAGTGTGAGAGAAACCACCAATAATGAAAATGGCTCTCAAAGTACTCAGTACAATCCATGAAATGTGAATAAATTATCTGAAGTCGAACATTTCACGGAATCGTTCGATATAAGTTCAATGATGTAACATGTCATCGAAGGTGAGAAACCTGCCATTAAGGCATGCATATTCCAAGGTACTAAAGGTTTCTAGATCAACTTCCTAGATGATGAGCTATGGTTGATAGAAAGTGATCCGTCGTAGGAAAGCCCACGACACAAAACCATTATATCAAGTTTTGTAGAAAATTTTGCAAGGACTAACTCAGGGATGGTTAACGCAAATGGAGACAATTGTTTGCAATGAACCGTTTATTTGAACTGTCCTCTTGAACACATAATGACACTGCAGATGGTTTGGTGACAATTGAACTAAGCTAATACCCAGAAACCGGCTGAAGACTTTCAATATGGTTTGATTAACTGATAGGCAAAGGATTTTCCCAACCTAGGTAGAAGTGTGACAAAAAGTGTCATGTTCAAGAGTGGTAGACTGCTTTTTAAACAAAGTGTGACAAATGGATTCATTTTCTCTCTTTTTCCCCCACCATTTCTGGCAAGTACCTCTTTATTTTTGACAAGCTTGAGGAGGATAACATTTTCTTGTTATATAAGCTCATCCTTCGGATGAGTCCAACTTAGTTTAAAATTGAACCCTAAGAAGGAGTGGTTCGTTCCTGTTTGTAATCAACAGGTCCTTTACTGTTAAATTTTAACAAGTCCAGTATAGGAGAAACTCAGTATTTTTCATTTTTAGGGAATCAGAATAAAAACATAACGAAACTCCGTGGGTGTACTTTTTCGTAAATTTAGTCTCTCAATCCCGAAAAAGGATAAAATAATACAGGAGAAAACTCTATTGACCATGATTAGTCAACGTATACCTTTTTCGTAAATAGTCCATTTCTGTCTGGAAAAGGGGTAAACTTATACTGAAGGGACGATTGTTCATTTCCTTTAAAGAGTTTGAATAGTCAAGTACTCGGAAATCTTTTCATCATTAAAGAGTCTGAAAAGGGCTTATAAGAGAACTCCAGGGTTTTGCTTTTTTTTTTAATTTTTAAGACTCTGAAAAAGTGATAAAAGTGTACTTAATAGTTTCGAATTTTCTGTAAGTTTTAACGAGTTTAAAAAAGTGATAAAAATGTAGTTATTCGCTCTTTCATAATTTTTATCGAGTTCGAAAAAGTGATAAAAGTATACTCCTTTGTCAAAATGACCATTTCACCCAAAAAATCATGTATTCTACACAAAAACTCAAAAATTAAACATAAATATTTATGATTAATAAAAATAATTCGGAAAACAAATTTTCAAAGTGGAAAATAAACAAAATTGTATTTTATTTATTCAAAAAATATTATAAAAAGGAGTTTTTCTAAATCATTTTTACCATTTGACTTCAGAGTGAAAATTGAGAGCTTTTGGTAAAAAATGTTATGCAGGAGATTGCAGAAGATTCACCCGTCAGAATCAAAAACCGTCAGTTCCAGGTAATCCACATCATCCTTCTCTTCATTTTTGTCTATTTACTTTCTTAATTTAGGGATTAGATTTATTTTTAAGAAGGAAAATAGGTTCAAAAATTCGCTCACGGGGGTCCGCAGGTAAAACACATGGAACCTGCGGACCTCAACAATTTTACAAAGGGAAAATTGTCGTGGTCCTAAAACTTATGCATAAGACGCGTCCATATCCACACACTGTTTTTATGCGTAAAAAGGGGAGGCGCTGTAAGAAAAAAATAAAATGAAGAAATCTCCCAATTTAAACCAAATTTTCCCATTCAAATTGTTTTTGATCTTTCAATTTGTCCATTACAGGATATTTACCATGCTTGAGTGGAGAGAACGTGAGCATGAAGAAGTTGATGATGCAGCCATGTCACATCCGCCTACATTACGTATTTCGAGAGAATGATGTTTGTACAAATTTTGGGCCATTCAAGGTATGAGGGCTCAAGTGGATTTGCTTACCTAGCTAGTCAACAAATGGGAAGTTCAGGAGCAATGCTTTATCATTGGAGGTCACCGGCTAGCTCGAGATTGAGCTGGAAGACATATACTTCCTCACTGGTTTATCAAAGAGGGGCGAGCCACTCTCTTTATTTGGGGCTAGGGCAAGTGGCTAGTCTGTCGCTAGCCTTCAGGAAGAATTTTGCAATGAAGAAGCAGACCCCAAGGATACACACATTAACATAAAAACCATTATTCTTCCTGAGCTTAAAGTGGTTGAATTTACGGTAACCAGGTTGTGTGGGAGTGCAGCTCTACATGTTTCTATAAGATCCCAAATGCAAACTGTCGTTTACTGCTTTAGAGGCACCATTTTCAATTGGTGTGAGGCAGTGTTGGCCAATGTCAAAGTCCAACTGACTAGAGAAAAAAATGTGAAGTTGAAAAACTTCGGATATGGAGCGATCGTGGTCACATTTTCTCTAGAGAGGATTCATTTACTGGCCCCACAACTTATTTGAGTTGATCATGGTAGAGTCAAAGAGCCTCGAATGGTTCGATTGATTGCATTGATGGCTCACTATAGTGAAGGCGTCGAGGTCATTCGTTTTACTCCATCCTATTTTCATTGGGTGGGGAATCAAATATTCATGATAGAAGATTTCCCTTACGCTGGGATAGATTTCCGCAGCGATCGAGAGATGTCTCTTCCTCCAGGGACACAGTGGGATGAGTCAGGTAAAAAATCATTTTGACATGTTCTAAATTCTAATTTTTATTTTGTTTTTAAAATCGTCCAAAATTGATGACAAAAATTTTCAAATGCAGATGTGGGTCCACGTCGACCAGCCACTCTCCGTCCTTTTGACAGGAAGCTAGCTGCAGTAGCAAAACCACCACAGGATTAGACAGCAGAGGTCCTTACCAACCTGGAAAGCCATTTGGAGTAGTTGACTTTAGATATTCCAAAGACTACCATAAATGACATTCCCCTCCGCTTACAGAGATATGTTATTAGGGTTTCAGGACCGTTCAGAAGATTTCTGAGCAAGGTGGCACCGGTTGTAGTGTTTTATCGTGATCATCACCATGGATAGTGGATGATTGATATTGTAGACTTATATCATTTTTTGTATCACTTTTTTCCGATCATAAGGCGTTTTGAACCTATGATCAAGGACGATGTAAATTTTTTTAAAACACTACTCTTATGCTTTGATATCATTAATATTTCCAGCTATCTATCTTAACATGTTATCAAATGTTATTTTGATCTACTTGTTTTATTATTGCAAATGTCTGTTTATAACACTAGAAGCTACTGCATCAACTAATGTGTTTAAATTTCTCGGAATGTGTTGATACTCAATATAATGAAATTCTCATTCCAAGAGACGAACTCTCAAAAATAATCTTAACAACACTGGATTTTTAATTGCATATACTCTATTCAATTGTAATACAATGAGTTCAGAATCTAACCTAACAATAAAAATTAGAATTCTAAATGAAATGGATTCAGACAATAACTCAATCACTGCGCTATACTCTGAAATATTGTTCGTCGTTTGACCGAGGCTTACCCCATGCATAGATACTAACTCATCAGTGGGTGAATAAATAACCCAAGCTGCAGAAGAAATGTTTCGTGTACTACGACAAGCACCATCAGCAAAACCAATGTATGTTTGAAGGGACGTCGACATCTGCAAAATCAAGAGTGATCCAGATAAGCAAGGATAGTGGTAAAAGCACACTTAAACTAGACACGCTCTCTAATCTACAACATGCCAGCTTATGAAAATAACTAATATACAGGAAAGATCTCCAGAAAAGAATCAAGCATAATATCTCTTCAGATAAAGCCCATTTTTAGGTTTACCTAAAGAGACCTCGTCAAAGTCAATCAGTTCAGAGGCCCCTTTTGCAAGATATCACTTGAAAATATAAATACCATGCCACCTGGGTTCAAATTTCCCAACCCCTAGCTTTTAATTAGCTTGATCATAAACCAAGACTAGGTCTCCTTCTGAAAAAATATGAGGTGTAACACTTCTATCATACTGAGCTTTCATTCGTTTCACATGAGTTTTGGTAGCTAATGCAGCGGTGTTTCGATTCTCATCTAATTGAGCTAAGTACAAAAAGTGTTTCTCCTCTTCAAAAGTGGCTGGTAGTAACTCTATGGCTAGTTGGAGTGACGGTATCTCACATTCAATCAGTAATGTTGCTTCTAAACCATAAACCAGTTGATGTTTTTGCTGAGGTTCGATATGCCCAAAGTGCTGAAAAAAGCATGGTATGCCAATTCGATTTATGAATTCCGATGATTCGTTTGATCATGGTGACTAAAAATTTATTGATCGCTTCAACCAGACCATTAACCTGCGGGTAACATGGTGTAGAACTATAATGGCACATGCCAAGTTGATCGGTTAGCTCGGTCATAATAATGTTTTGAAAATGACTCCCATGGTCAGTAATTATCACTTGGGGTACAGTGAAAAAAGCAATCACATGATTGAACATGAAAGTAGTTGAAGTTTTTCCATTTTCCACAAATGTAGGCATCGTCTCGGCCTATTTGGTAAAATAACTACTGCGAGAATAATATACCCATGCACCCCGGCCAATTGAGGGTTACATGTAATGAAGTCAATGCCCCATTTTTCAAAAGGACCGACAACAATTATAGGGTGAAGAGGAGTGCATGGTGCATGCATCTTGCGATCAAATATTTGACAGTTGTGGCATTTTCGGATAGCATAAATACAATCTTTAAATAAGGACGGCCAAAAATAGTTAGCACGCAATATCTTTTGGGCTGTGGCATACCCAGGAATATGACCGCCACATTCTCCAGAGTGACAGTCATTTAAAACCTTTTCAGCTTCGTCAAGAGTTAGACAACATCGAAAAATAGAGTCTGCACCACGACGATATAGTGTGTCACCAACAATATGATATTGCTGAGACTGGAAATGGATTTTTCGTCATTGTGATTTTGAAATTTCGAGCCGAAAAGTTTGGGTTTGGAGATAAATGATGATATCTCCATACCAAGGATCAATGGTACTGATAAGAAACAAAGATTCATCCATGATCGGATGTTCTGCCACAATTTATGTGTCAGTACTTGGGAAGTCACACATAAGTTCAGCAAATACCAATGATTTCTTTGATTTGGATTTCTCCCCCTAATAATCCATTTGGATTATTTTCCCCCTAGCAGTTGTTTGGTCAAAATATACATCATAGGGTTATAATTAGAAATCACTTTTGTCTTGCATAATAGTATGTAATGATGGAATTGTTGGACAACTTGAACTTCCGCCAAGGCCAATTTCTCCACATGTGAGTGTTTGATTTCGGTCGGATGTAGATTTTGATTGAGATAATAAATCACATGCTCGTTATGAAAGTCATCTTCCTAAACTAATACCATGTCAATCGTAGAATTGGAGGTTGCTAAGTATAAAAAGTAATCTTGGTTGTAATTGGGAGGATGCAATAATGGTGCATGGGTCAACGCGTGTTTAAGAGCATCAAAAGATCGATCATCGATATCGTCCCAAAAGAAAGGAATATTCTGCTTTAACAACCTGGTAAAACCTTTGGTTAACTCAGCATAGTTAGGAATGAACTGACGTAAAAAGTTCGCTTTCCCTTACAAAATTTGGAGTTGGCGAAGAGTAGAAGGATGAGGTAAATTGATAATAGCCTCAACCTTTGATGGGTTGACACGAATGCCTTCCTTGGAGACAACAAATCCAAAAAATCATCTAGATTCAACACAAAAGACACATTTGTGAGGATTTAGATGAAGCCTATAAAACCTACATCTCATAAAGATAGCTCGTAGATGAGTAAGATAATCTGCTCTGCGTGATGAATGAGCAGGTGAATCATCAAGATAGGGTTACAGAATGTGTTTAATGTCATGAAATGCATAAGACATTGCCCTCTGAAAAGTTGTGCCAGAGTTCTTAAGTCCAAAAGGTAATTTGCAGTAAGCAAAATTTCCCTGCGGATAAATGAAAGTTGTTTTGGTTTGATCAGCAAGGAGTATGTTGATTTGATTGTAGCCCGAAAATCTATCCATAAATGAAAACATTTCACTTCCAGCACAATCGTCAATAATTTGATCGATATAAGGGGTTGGATAATTGTGTTTTGGAAAAGCTCGATTTATATCCCTATAATCGATACATACTCATATTGTCCCTTGTTTTTTATTAACAGGAATGATATTAGATACCCAATCCATTAAAGGAATTGGATAAATAAAACCCGCACGAAGTAATTTCTCAACTTCTGCTTTAATAGCGGCAACTTTTCGCAGATGTATCTGACATAATCATTGTCGGATAGGTTTAGCATCTGGGTAAGATTTAATTTCATGAACAACAATTTATGGATCGATTCCTGGAATTTCTTCATATGACCAGGCAAAAATGTCACGAAATTCTTAAAATAGGGCTTTATATGCTTGGATTTCATCTGGCGTACAAGAGGCACCTATATGAACGTTTTCAACAATTCCTGGTTTCACTCAGATGTTAATAGAAACTGTCGTAGAAATTGTTTTCTAAGTTCAATTCAAAATCAGAATTCGTGAGAGGATTCTGAGGTTTGTTGACATAATCAGCGATAAAAATGGAGGAAAAATCAGTTTCGAAATGATCAAGATCAGGTGAAAACGAAGAGCGATGATGCAGATCTTCCCATAGTAATTCTTCTGTAGACAAAAATTCACGAATATGCTCATCAGTATTGAACACTTGTTGAACAGGATTCAGAATTGATGGCGAAGCTGAGCTTGATATCGAAAATGATTCCTCATTGATCTCATTCATTAGCTTAGGTTTAGTTGAAGGAGTATCAGAAAATGACTGTACTGCCTGATATGCTAATTCAAAAGGACTCAAAGGCATCGTGCCATCGAAAGAATCCAGTTCTGGGTCTAAAGGTACTATCCAAGGATCATCAAAGGAAATATTACTTGATGTAATCATATTGATGTTAGCAATAGGAGGCGGTACGTTGGGAGCAGGCAGGGAAAAAGTTCCCAGTAAAGTAGAATCTTTAAGAAAACCTACTCCAACATCTTTATAAGGGATAGTCGATTTGTTGACATGTTGGATGCTATCAGTAGTGGCTAGGTCAGATGAATAATATGATATATGATCTACTTTAACAATATTTCCTTTATGATGAAACATGATGAGACGAAAGACTGATGATACAACAACAGTCATGGCGTAAGACCAACTACGACCCAGGAGAAGGTTGTAATCCAGAGGGGCATCAACCACTTCCACATCTAGATTAACGATTTTTCGTTCGACCTCTATTGGTAGATCCTGTAAAATAACATACGGATGGAAACCTCTTCCATCAAAAGCTTTGAGGATAGTCGGTGATTGTTTAATTGTCGGGGAACCAAGTGATTTCCAACATTTTAACAACATAATACACGTAGAAGCCCCTTCATCACCAACAGTACGAAAGCAATGTTTGTTTTTTACTATTACCGGAATCTGAAAAGCCATTTGATGGGGTAGGCGAGGTGTAAAATTCTCTAAATTGAAGATCATTAGGTTCAAATCCTGAAGGTATACTCCTATGGATGACAATAGTAATTTTCTTTGTGCTGGACATGATTGCAGCACTTCCAAAGCTGACATCACTGAAGGGGAAATTGTCAGGTCTTCAACAATATTTTAGTTCTGAGCAGCTCTCGCATGTGGATTGAAAGCTGATTTACGAAGTACACCTTTAGTAGGATGTTTGATTACTAAGTCAAGATTTTTTTTCTCGATCTGGAGTGGATCAAAAACTGAGGGAGATGTATTTGATACTGAGTTATAATTTTCTACTTCTTTATGACCAACAGAATTTTTACTACCGTAATCTTGCGATCGTGTCGCAACCATTAAGATATCTTCTAGCATATTTGAGGAAGAGCCAATCATATTACTATCTTGAGCGGGAAAGGGATCCTTCAAGACAGCAGGTATGGGTGAACCCTTAAAAAATTTTGATACCTCGCCTCTATTGGAGCACTCTTTTGTAAAATTATCCTCATCACAGATAAGACAAGGATAACGAGGTTTTAGCTTATCGTCAGTTGGTTCAGTTTTATCGTTTTTATCTTTTGAAGATTTTTTGTTTTTATTTTTACCTTTCTTCTTACCACCCGTTTTAGGTTTGGTTGTAGATGATTCTATAACATGAATATCGGTAGAAGTTTCAATGAAAGAATCTCCTTTTGGTGAATCAGGCAAAGTTATAATAGGAGAAGTCATCTTGGAAGATTTCTTCTTACTCTTGCTAGTGTTAACAGAACCAATTACACCATCAGCGGCATGAGAGCCTGAAGGAGTTGTATTTAATTGACTAGGTCTTAATAAATCGGGGATTTTTTCATACAGAGTACCTAACTGTGTATATACAAGGTCAAGGTACTGAGCTTGAGGAATGACTTTCTCTTTTGTAACAATGCCGCCTTTGGCCACATCTTCAGTAATTTTGGGCAATAATGATTTGATAAACCATTTAGCAAAAAATTGATCTAGAATAAAGACTTTCACTAAACATCTCCTACGTCTCCATTCATGAATGTGATCAGATATGTATGTAGACATAGAATTTTTTAATGAGTTCAACAATTCCGTACCATTTTCGTATCTGACAGGTAACTGAAAATGGGTTAAGAAAGCAGTAGCTAGTGCATTAAAATTATTAAACGAGCCTTGTGGTAACTCAATGTACCATTTAGCAGCTAGACCAATGAGAGTTCTTTGAAAAAGACACAATCGAATTGAATCATTGATTAGTGAATTGGATGTAAACGAGAGGTGATAATTCATAACATTATTAGATGGATCTTCTCCTGACTTACCCTCAAACTTTGGAATATCACTGGGAAACTTATTAGGCATCAGCGGCCAATATGGAAGATAAAAAAATGGGATCATTCGTAAAGCGCGATAGATCAGGTAAATCTAAAGTTGATATGAACGGTAACTGATGGCTAGGGTCTTGATAACCTTGTGTGATCAAACCAGTTCCAGGAGGAGGATATCCTGGAATTGTATTTGCATTGGGAATTGTGAAACCTCCTGGATAACCAGGATTAACCAGACCATACTGGGGTTGGTTAGGTACTTGATAAGTATACCCAGGATACGGCTGATACTGATATGCTATATTTTGTGTAGCATGTCCAAATTGATACTGCCCCTGGTACGGTAGATAAGTAAATTGTGGTTGACTAGTGAGAATTGTACTTGTACCAGATTGTTCTGTAGGCATCTGGGTCGTAGTCTGAATTGTAGATCTTGACTATGGCACAGATACTTAAGGAATTTGTACTGATACAGGGGTAGTAGAAACAGGAGTTGCAGATACTCCAGAAATAGGTGTGGTAGGTTGAACAGAAGTTGCAACAATAGCTGAAGATTGAGGCAGAGTTCTAGGTGTACTAGGCCCAGGCTACTGAATAGAACCAGGTGCAGAGACTTGAATGGTAGGCTAGACAGGCTGCTGGGTTGGACCAGAACCTATGGGCTATCCAGGTTGATTAGGTAACTGCACATTGGGTTGCAAAGTCTGTTGAATTTGATATGGATCCCACACCATATTAATTTCAGGGTATTGACCCATAGAAGGTTGTGCATACAAAGGACCATAACCAGGTTGAACATAATTTTGATAATTAACAGGAAAATTTCCAGCTCCTTGTAATAATGGTTGACTGGAAGGAGATTGAAAACCTTGAGCCGGGTACTAACCCTAAGGTTGATATTGACTTTGAGGCATGTACAGAATCTGGGGTTGATATTGACCCTGAGGTATGTACTGTCCTTGGGGTTGATATTGACCTTGAGGTATGTACTATCCTTGGGGTTGATATTGACCTTAAGGTATGTACTGTCCTTGAGGTTGATCCCCGGGCAGGAAATATTGTCCTACAGTTTGACCTCCAGGTGGTAAAAAATTACCCTAAGGTTGCCCTCTGGGAAGTAATTGACTACCTTGAGGTTGCCCCTTAGGCAGTAACTGACTTCCTTGAGGTTTCCCCCAGGCGGTAACTGACTTCCTTGACATTGAGGATTTGGAATATTGCTAGACATCATAAAAATCTGTTCTGTGTTCAAAATTTCAATGTTTGTTCCATTTGTACTGGATGATAACATTTGTTCAATTGGTTGAGGAGCTGCTCCTGAGAAGGTACCAGAGAGCGACTGGTATCCCAGAGGAACAGACAAACCAGCGTATAATGTTTCTGGAGATTGAGAAAACTTAGATGACTCAACCGACATAACTAATGAAGGTTGATAACCTCTCGGTGTAGGGTAAAAGGGAATTCAGGGTGGTGAATAAGTAAGACCCGCATTTTGTAAAAAATCTATCAATGATAAATACCAAGCATCAGTTCTAAAAGGACTGTAGAATATTGATTCACGTTCTCTAAGATTCAAAGTTTCTTGGGTTTCGGGAAGAGCTACGTCTTCGTCTGGACCAACAAGTTCTTCAATACATATAAGATCAGAAGGATGGTTTTTGGTAATGTGATGTCTTACTCTAGGTGAATCAGGATCACTATAAGTTAGAGTAACAAATCCTAAAGATGATTCAAACATAGCAGGTTTAGTTTTTGGCTCAGAAATTTTAGGTTCTTTAGCTAATTCACTAGTTGTAGAAGCAATGTCAGTGATTTCAAAAATTGAAATTGGCTCTTGAATATATTCTGCTGGTTGTGATTAATAATCAGGATGAGTAATTATGTATGATTCTCCTAGTTCTGTTGATCTAATTCTATTGATACTATGTGGTACCAGAGCTCTCAGTCCTTCAAGTTGGCTTGGTGTATACTCAGGGGGTTTCCCCTGAAGTCTACGTGATTGTCTTGGTAATTCAACCACGATTAAAAATTATTAATCACACTCAATCAAAGAAAATTTCAAACAAAAATCCTAAAATCACTAAGGAGACAATCAAATGATCAAACGCTTATAAAATCTAGGAGATCAAACCACACACAAATAGTAGATTCCCACACTAAAAACACTAGTTGGTGATGAAATCCAACATCATAGTATCTAATGTAGAAATGGCGGTTGGAATAGTTACCTCGACAACCTGCTTTATGAAACAAACCGGTGCAAGTTTCTCCACTTAAACCATCTCGATTGAAGATAACCCTCCGGAGAGTCCAAGTGAGTCTAGTCGATGTCTACTCTAGGTACAGTGGGATCTTTCCTCCACCGTCACCTTAGGAAAAAATCTTAAAGTTTATGGCCACTAAGGTCACGAATAGGAACAAATATACCTAGGGGAGCAATCTACGATCTGATATACGTGCAAGGTTAGAGTAATAAAGCTCAATCCCCTTGAAGGCTTCTTGAAATAATCCAAGGTATACTGACAAGTGACCCCAGGCTCCTTGACAATGGTCAATCTGAGGTTTACCGTTGTTAATACGCGCACATCTTCTATCATTCCCAATGAGATAGAATTGATCACCTCACTGGTTCGGATATGATCTCGTGCTTGACTCCTTTAGGAGGAGCTTCCCAAAGCATACAAGCTACTATTGTATTTTTCCTACTGCAAGATCAACTACTTGTTTGTTTCAATTGTCTCAGAGAGTTAATTACTCCCTACTCCAAGACACTAGCCTAAGCTATGTTGGTGAAAAGAGTCTTAGAAATATAAAAATTTCTAGATTGATTTTAATTTAAGCGTTGCTTTTAATAGGATATTTATTAGGACAATAGGTGCGAAATTGAAACTTTGATGATATGTAGTGACCCAACTCAAAACACACTAGAAATGCATCTATTATGAGAAACAATTCATTTCCTTTCAATGAATTCTATCTAAAGAAAGGGTTGAGAAATGCAATCTTTTAAAACAATTCTTTCCTTCAAAACAAGAACATATGAAAAGAAATCTTATCTTATGAGGACTCAAAATGATCAATTTCTCAAAAATAAATCCATTTATTCTTCAAGATAAAAACTACAATCAAACATTCTCCAAAAGAAAACTACAATTTCTAGAAATAACACTCAAAACTAAAAACACTAATTTTGAGATCTAAAAATTCTAAGAATTAAATCTGAAATCAAAACTTAAAATATTTTGAGGAATTTTTTCTTAGTTTGTAATCGAACTAAGAAATTATTTTCTAAAAGGAGTAAAAACTCAAAAACATCCAATTATGGTTTTTTAAGTGAAATTCAAAACTTAATGAATTTTTTTTATAAAGATTTGCAAATGAGAAAATGGGATCTAATTCTCATAAAGTAATTTCTGCTATGAAGTCAAAGACTCAGCAAGAAAACAATGAAATACCAGTGATCTAAGGTATACAGAGGTTTCTAATCTTTGAGTGACACAAAGATAGAGAAAAAATCACTTATAACATGCAGATCTTGTAGAAAATCATTAAAAACTTAAAAATGCTGAAATAAACTCCTAGACAAAGCTTTCTGATAAAACATACAAGTCTGGGTATATATTGAGAATCTTGCAAGCCGATCCTCGAAAAGAGAATTTTAAGTTTTTCAAAAATTTTCCCAAGGTCTGCAGGTTTTAGTGTAAACAGGTGCAGTGCTACACTATGTATACAGAAAAACAATGGATATGACCGCACTGTGCCTAAAGATAAAGTGCAGAGACCAGAAAACTTAAAGAAAAATAAAAAATTCTAAAGCACTTTTCAGGGATTCTACAGGAATAAATTACCCAAGCCAATATCAATCAATCAAAATCAGAAAAACAATTTCACAAGTCAACAAATAAAAGAAAGCAAAGTTCAAGATCCATTCCCCAGCGAAGTTGCCATTTTGTTGGACAGATAAATCGTTCTTGTGGACAAGACAGATCTCCCTAATATCTTACGATAACTAGAAACAAACAGACATATGTAAACTACTTTCTCTAGATTATATTTGATCTAGAATTATCTATAATGAAGGATTTAGGACTTACCTGTAGTCTAGCGCTGATCGTAGCCTTCTTTCATATTTCTTTGAATACGTCTCCTTTCAGGATCTACAATAAAAAACATGAAAGAATAAAAAACACCTGCATAATATAGACTAATTCATAAACCATAAATCTATCTTGATGATCAAGGAATTCAAGAAATAAGCCATTTAAATAAAAAATTCATTGAGAAAACAGGATCCATTTGTATTATCTTTAATGAAAGAAGGAGCCTTACAACTGTGTTCGCCTTGATGTCGTACAGGTCCTTCTGAGTTCTGGAACAAGCGTTTCATCTACTTTGACAAGCCTTTGCACTATCTCAACTAACATACACATGAGTGTGTAATCATTCCCATATGGTAATCAGTTAAGAGAGTCTGAGTTTATCCAGCAATTCTCCTAAAAAAATCTCAAAGCCTAACTCCCCTTGAGGCTGAACTATGGCCTCAATTTATAGCAAAAGAGAAGAGGTTGCAGCTCCAAATAAGAGGGGATAGAATCATCTTTCAAGGGAATAAGTTCCACATACCCAGGGGTAGTATCCTTTAATGGAGGGATGAATGTACATGAAAGGAGTGAACTTTCCACTGAATAATTGCTTCCATAAGCTTCCAGATTCAACCAGTTGGGATTTCAAATTTTACTTCCGCCTTCACTTTACCTTTTACAGGAATCCACACCTTTAATGAAGAAAAATTGCGGCCGGTTCCGCATGTTCTAGAGAAAACAGATGCGGCACCGCAGGTAATACTAAGAGAAAGTGCAGTGCACGTATTTTTATGACTTTTATAAGATTTCTCTAAATTTCAAGGCTTGGTTTTAGGAACTTCATGTTTGTAGACTTCTAAGGGAGTATTGTATGAGTAATGATGAACTCATACAAATAGTAAAACATCATGGTGACAATTTTTAGTGTAATAGATTTCCCCCTAAAGTGCGAAGTCTGAGACCATTCGAAGAGTGATGTTTATCATTTTGAGGATTAACTTGTGGACACCCGAGTCGGAATCCTATAAAAACATTCAATGCAAACATATATATAGATATCATTGTTACACCATTTTTTGGTCATCTAACATATTATCATTAGATGGACCCAAGTACACCATGTAAGACCAATTTTACCCTAAGTAAAATTGCCTTCACTATGTTAAAACAGGAAACCCCAAAAGGAAATATTAAACAAACCTATATTTGTTTGATTTTCCTTATGGAATAATTAATTAAACCATAATTTAATTATTATTCCCAGTCATATTTAACCCAAAATCAAAGAAATTAATTAGATAAACCTTTATTTATCTTATTATTTTCTAGGAATAATTATTTAAACCTTATTTAGATAATATTCCTTGTTAAATATGACAAAATCACCCACAAATAATTAAATAAATCATTATTTATTTAATTATCTTTCAACCACTTCCTTAAATAATTAAATAAATCATTATTTATTTGATTATCTTCTAACCGCTTCCTTAAAAAAGATAAATAAATCATTTATTTATTTATTTTTGACAAATCAAGGGATTTGACCCAAGTCAAATACCTTTTCCCTCCAACAAATATAATAAAATATTCCATAAAAAGTGGATCTAGATCTGGTTAACCCATGCACCAAGATCTAGAATGACCCAATATTTTGTTATAAATAGGAGGGTTTTTCCTACCATTCTTTACCTTTTGTTGCCTATTAGATCACTCTGGATCTATACACTTGGTCACCATTTTCTGCCATTTGCTGTGTGAGCTCCCTTTGAGTTCCATTCTTTGTGTGGGTTTTCTACACCAACAAGAGAGAGAGATTTTAGATTTGAAGTTCTAAGGACTTCCAAGAACCCATCTCACTAAGGAGAATTGGATACGCCTTCTTGTTTTCCTCCCAGGTTCCCGATTAATATAAAAATTCTTTCAAAAATTGTTCTTGTCTTGTCTATTGGTATATGGAGAAAACCCTTGTTTTTTCTGCTTAATGTCTTTCCATGCATAGATCTGGTTTTTGCAACTCTTTTATGTTCAACTAACCGCAGATCTGAAGATCTGAAGATGTTCCTATCACCCTCGCCGGTAAGACAGTTTGCGTTGACGTCGAAGTCATCGACGCCTCGCTAGACTACAACATTCTATTGGGGCGAAGCTACACCTATGTTATGTCTGCTGTCCCATCCGCAGTTTTCCGCAAGATGTCTTTCCCCCATAATGCAAAGATAGTCACCATTGACCAGTTGACATATCATGAGCCAAAATCTCAGACCTCACCTGAGACGACCATCTCTTACGCTGACAAGAAAAGCGCCTTAGTTCACTTGACCGTTATCTCTCGGCGTTTACAAGGCCCCTCCCGCCGTTTTCCCCCAACGCCTACCCTCCTCCCATCAACGGTCCCCGGCTCATCGAATGTTTGCATGATGCAATCGTCTCGGTACCCGCACAATGGCCGCCTCGGCTGACCAACCCCTGGCATGCGCGCCTTCCCCGGCCTTCATCTCGATGACAGGACCTCCTCCTTCTGGCCCTCCCCCTACAGCTGGTATCCCTGAACCCCTTTATCCTCTTGGATCGGTTCCCCCAGGCCTTAACCATCTCGGAGCCGTCCCTCCTGGTCATTACCCTGCTGGGCAGATACCTTTCCTGGCTCCCCCTCCCGGAGTATATTCTGTCCCCGTCATGGCCACCCTCTCTCTCCCTAACCTGACCTTGGGCATACCGGTCTGGTACCTTGATCCTCCAGCCGCTACCCCTCCTGGTCACCCCAAACCCTACATGGCTTTGACACCGGTTCAACCGGTCCCCCTCGCTTCCTCGCGTTGCTGCTGTGCCCCCGGCCTCCACGGAACCGCCTGCTCTGTCGTGGCCGGCTCACGGAAAGAAAGCAAAGCCCGCAAGGGGCACCCAAAGCAAGACACCCACGGCCCGACACAGCCCCTCCTCCACCCTGCAAGGCACGCCTGGCCATATGTGATGTCACCGGTCATGCCATGCTTGTCTCGGGATTTGCATGTTGTATGGTTACGTCAATTTCCGAGTCTACGGTCCAATGACCTCCATTCCTTCTTCATCGTAACTAAGAACCCCAAGACTCTGCCAAAAACACGGCATGCTTTGTGCGGCGTTCATGGCCATTACTCCCCACCATTGTCCTCACGACGCATTACCGCGCTTACTCTTTAGAGGTGGTCAGGGGGTGAGGGTTGAACAAGGTGTCCGCCTCTCCCATCCTCGCGCAGTATGCTTCAGGTCAGCCTGAGGATCCCCCCGCTCCCATCGACATTCCCCCCCCTGATGTTCAGATGATGGAGTCTACTGTAACCATTCTTTACCTATCCTCCTCTGTGAGACACTTGGAGCCTAGCCCCCCTGCATCCTCCCCTGTTGTGTCCCCTGACGACCCCTTTTCTACCCATACACGAGATCACTCCACCCGTGTCTCTGTTGACCTCTGCAGCCCGAGTCCTCACCATACTTCTGATAGCCCTCATATACCACCCTCTAGTTTGTATATGAGTCATAGTCATCCTGCTCCTTGTACTCCCTCCCGCGGTTGCCGCCCGATGTCTTCTGTGCACTCACGCTGCCATCATTGTCTCTCCTCCCCTCATTTGTTGTCTTGTAACACCATTTCCCAGGACCCCCCGTCCACACCCTTTATCGGTTACGCCGATGGTGCAAGTCATTACTCCCGGAATCTAGCCTCGGCAGGTTGGGCCATCTTCACCCCCTTGCATGCCCTTTTTCTCTCTAATGGGGTCTGCATTGGTTCTGCCACCAAAAATCAGGCCGAATATGATGCAGTGTGTGGTGTCTTAGCCGATGCCCTCTTTCATCGCATCCTCCATCTGCACGTTCGTTTGGATTCCCTACTTCTTGTAATGCAACTAAATGGTGTTTATCGTGTGCATAACCTTGTGCTGTTTAGACGCTATTTACGAGTGAAACTCTTGATACGTGCATTTGAAACCATAACTTTCAACCATGTACCTCGAGAACAGAATCACTATGTAGATAGTATTGCAAACCATGTTCACAAGATTGACATTTATCCACCGCATTTTCATCACAGACAATAACATTCCATAATCATTAAAAACGATGCATATCCATAATATGTGTCACATGAAAACATGTTTTAGAGTCCATCTGCACGACCCTGCGACATGCCACAGCATGTTACAAAACTCAAAGGCGGGGCTGCACTGCCTTTCATACACTAGGCACCACCGCGCACACCTGTCACTATGCGGCGGATCTAGAGCCAGTGGCTGCAGCCTGTAGATCATGTATCCCCTGACTGGCCATCGCCATGCACCGCATAACCCCTCGCCATTTCAAGGGTAGACCAATACATGGCTCTATGTACTGGTCGTCTAATTCCTGCCACCCGCGCTCTGATACTCCAATCAACAACCTTTCGCATCTACAGCAGATGTCCTCCAGAAGGGTGGCTGCATCCTCATTTTGCACTGCTCTTGACCCACTCGGACCTGCAGCTCCATCTACTGCCGGTCGTCCCATATATCCGGCCGGTTTTACCGGCGCTATATCTGCATACCAACAATACATGAATCAGTACCCTAGCTACTATTCAAAAAACTGTAACATGCCCATACAAGAATAACAATCTATCACTTACCATCGGGCCCCCAGACTCGACCAGGAGGAAGTGGCAGGTTCGGATCTCCACAATAACTCATCCCACTATAGGGATAGTCGTCTATGTATAACGGCATCTGATCCCAATGGGAAAAAAACTCAGGTCGAAACACTCGCCCGACCGCCCCTCCCCCTCCTCTGCACAGTAGCCGCCCCCACCGGCGCATCCTGGGCTCTCTCGGGCCCCCATCTGGAAGCTGTACACGAGGCCGCAAGGTCGAGATCTTCTCAAAGAAGAAGGCGCACAATAAAGTCCCATACGAGCAATCGTGGTTCACTTGCCGCTTGTAGAGTGACAACTATCGTTTTAACGACACCAGCATCATTTGGGCCCACCCATAGTAGGTCCCACTCAACACACTCTCTACCAGCATCATCTGCCCCCCGGTGATGTGATGGAACGCCTGGTTGCCCAGGATACGCAGCACAGCTGCGGCCACTGCACGGGTTTCTAGCCTCTCTAGATCCGCGATTGGTATCCGAGTCCCCTTGACTTGGAGACCCGGTCGACAATGTCGTTCCACCAACTCCATGATATGCCGCCCCCGCGGTAATACTGGCTGCATGTTTCCTACCATCCCCAGTGGTGGGAGACTCGTCAGGAAATATACATCCTGGACCGTCAGTTCGATCCTGTGCCCCTGCACTACAAATACCTCATGCTCCGGATCCCAATAACTGATAATCCGAGCCAACAAGGGCTCTCCTGCTCTCATCAACGGGTTCTCCAAAAACTTTAGAACCCCAAACCTAGCCAACACACGACGGACACCCTGATCCGCCTGGATCTCTGCCCGTAATGTACCCAGGTCTCTCTCTCTCCAGTTAACCCATAAATCTGCCATACCTGCACACAAAAAATCATCTTTGTCAGCATACAGATCGGGAATACCATAACCAAACACAAAAACCCAACTCCCAGCTATAAAACAGCACCAAAACCCCCTCATCTCCTAGGTCGCAGTTTTCTGCCCAGTTCAGGACTAGGTCGCAGCTTTTTCCCTGAAACCTGCATCCCAGGTCGCACTTTTTGGCCCAAAAAGTGTGACCCGGCCATAGAGATGAAGGAGGGTCTGTTTCTGGGATTTTGGGCCCTAAACTGAACTTTCAATCCATCAAAATGAAAGAGTAAGGTTAGGCCTCTTACTTGCAACTGACGGATCTCGATTCCAATGGTCGGTTTGTCCGTTACGCTCGCCGCAAGATTTAGGGCCTTCTCTCCTCTCTACATTCACCACAGCAACAATAGAAAATGAGTGAATTTGGAGGGAAAACTGCCTTATTAAAAGAGAACCCCTGTTTCTTCTTTCGACTGCTGCGACCACACCGTAGCCTCGTTTGATAAACCATCTAAACCGTTGGAAAGCTCTCCCCGAGCCCTCAAATGGGTATTTGTTAGTTTTTTATGATCTGATACTTCACCAGTACACATTTTATCCAAGAAGCGTCACTTCCCCTCTCATTAAAATCAAATTTCCTCACTTACGACACTTGTACTCGGGGCACCACTTCGCCTCCTTACTTGTCTTTTTTCGTGTCGATTTTCGTCATGAGTTCCCATCTTGTACTCATGTTTTTATGGTCCCCCACTGGGCCTTTACTGTGTGGCAGCACCATCGAGTCGCCCTTGTTTAGAGCATCCAAGTTGAGTCATCATCACATTCATGGAGTCTATCCCAAGTCCCTTTGTACCCCGCCATAGCCCTCCATCCTTCATTGCTTGGTCTCTCTCTTGTGTCGCACCTTATGACCTTCAGTCCCACTGTCCCCTATCCCTTATGATATTGTGTCAGTCGCTGCCATGTCATTCATGCCCTTTATGCTCTAACAAGGGAAGTCGTCCATTCGCCACTCTATCCTTTCCATTTCACTATCATCATTAGTGTTAGTCTGTTCGTCGCTCTACTCTTTTCTCTCGTGCCTTAGTTGAGGGTCTCTCTTTGCCTCACCTATCGCGGACCTCCTTCTGTCGACATCAACTCATTCCTTCTAGAAGCCAGGTCTAGAGGGCGGTGTACCTTGGTTCCAACTTCCACTCTTGTTCGGTGCCTCGGATCAGGCAAAGGGATCTCTCGTTTCCCTTTGACTTGATTGTTTCTCCAGCTCCTTTCAGCATGATCGAGATCCGTATACTTGATGGTTCAGTGATCCAGCAGCAGCTCTTGATGATTCCCGAGTGTGTGTGAGATGTCTCAACCCTCATGAGGGGGTGGCCCTGCAAGTAGCCCCCCACATGCCCGGATGACCTCCTCTTAGCAGCCTTCGATGCAGCTCCAGATATTTGACGGTGTTGGCCTTCGCCATTTGCAGTGCCTCTTTGATTTGCATGTATCAGTCGGATTTTGTGAGCCCTTCCCCTTTTCCAGGGGGCATTTGGGTTGTATTTGTATCTCATGTACTCAGATATTATTGTACAAGTCCTGGCTGTTATCCCAGGCACAACATGTATATGGGATTCCTCATTGTATTTTTATCTGGCTCATGATTATGCTGGCTGTACTTTATGGTTCGGTCCCTTGTTTACTGGACACACTATTCTTTTGTACTTTGTCTCGGCGGGCATAGGTATGCCTCCCCCGCCGCCTTCAGCACAGGTACCCTCTCATAAAAAGAGACTTGTTGCACCTGCGAGTCTCGTCTCCTCAGGGTCTAGTTCTTAAGCACACTATCTACCTTGCATTTCTCTCTCTGACTTCCCTTTTGTTGTCTAGTGATTGAGCTCTTACAACGTACTTCGGTCATACGATTTGCTCCTGACACTCGCACGCTGGGGGGCAATCTGTTACACCATTTTTTGGTCATCTAACCTATTATCATTAGATGGACCAAAGTACACCATGTAAGACCAATTTTACCCTAAGTAAAATTTCCTTCACTATGTTAAAACAGGAAACCCCAAAAGGAAATATTAAACAAACCTATATTTGTTTGATTTTCCTCATGGAATAATTAATTAAACCATAATTTAATTATTATTCCCAGTCATGTTTAACCCAAAAACAAAGAAATTAATTAGATAAACCTTCATTTATATTATTATTTTCTAGGAATAATTATTTAAATCTTATTTAGATAATATTCCTTGTTAAATATGACCAAATCACCCACAAATAATTAAATAAATCATTGTTTATTTAATTATCTTTCAACCACTTCCTTAAATAATTAAATAAATCATTATTTATTTGATTATCTTCTAACCGCTTCCTTAAAAAGATAAATAAATCATTTATTTATTTATTTTTGACAAATTAAGGGATTTGACCCAAGTCAAATACCTTTTCCCTCCAACAAATATAATAAAATATTCCATAAAAAATGGATCTAGATTTGGTTAACCCATGCACCAAGATCTAGAATGACCCAATATTTTGTTATAAATAGGAGGGTTTTTCCTACCATTCTTCACCTTTTGTTGCCTATTAGATAACTCTGGATCTATACACTTGGTCACATTTTTCTACCATTTGTTGTGTGAGCTCCCTTTGAGTTCCATTCTTTGTGTGGGTTTTCTACACCAACAAGAGAGAGAAACCTTAGATCTGAAGTGCTGAGGACTTCGAAGAACCCATCCCACTGAGGAGAATTGGATACGCCTTCTTTTTTTCCTCCCAGGTGCTCAATTAATATAAAAATTCTTTCAAAAATTATTCTTATCTTGTCTATTGGTATATGGAGAAAACCCTTGTTTTTTCTGCTTAATGTCTTTCCATGCATAGATCTGGTTTTTGCAGCTCTTTTTTGTCCAACTAACCGCAGATCTGAAGATATTGGCAGCCACTTTTGTTGTTAGGGCTATTAGTTATGCGTAGCTAAAGTGGTCCTTTTTCGTACACTTTGACCAAGGATTCATACTAACAATCATCGCTGAGGTAGGCATTCCCATACTCAGAGCAAAAAATAACTAAATCAAATATTAACTAAAATGTTCTAGTATAGAAATTATTCTAATATTACATCAATAGTAGGCACAGTATGGACGCATCCATCTGTTTATGAATAGTTTACTACATAATGAATAATAAAACTCCTTGCATCCTGGATGGTGGAAACTAGATCCAAGGTCTTGATTTCCGCTACCCGAATTAGTACGATTATATCCATGTGATTGATTGTGTTGAAGTCGAACATGGTAGAAACCACTTGATTACCAGTCAATGATGTGAACTATTAACAAGTGTGAGAGAAACCACCAATAATGACAATGGCTCTCAAAGTATTCAGTGCAATCCATGAAATGTGAATAAATGATCTGAAGTCGAACATTTCACGGAATCATTCGATCTAAGGTCAATGATGTAACTTGTCGTTGAAGGTGAGAAACCTGCCATTAAGGCATGCAGATTCCAAGGTAATGAAGGTTTCTAGATCAAATTCCTAGATGATGAGCTGTCATTGATAGAAAGTGATCTGTTGTAGGAAATCCCACGACGCAAAACCATTATATCAAGTTTTGTAGAATTTTTTGCAAGGACTAACTCAGGGATGGTTAACACAAATGGAGATAACAGTTTGCAATGAATGGTTTATTTGAACTGTCCTCTTGAACACATAACGACACTGCAGATGGTTTGGTGACAATTGACCTAATATAATACCCAAAAACCAGCTAAATACTTTCAATATGGTTTGATTAACTGATAGGTAGAGGATTTTCCCAACCTAGGTAGAAGTGTAACAAAATGTGTCGTGTTCAAGAGTGGTAGACTACTTTTTAAACAAAGTGTGACAAACGGATTCGTTTTCTCTCTTTTTCCCCCACCATTTCCGACAAGTACCTCTTTATTTTTGACAAGCTTGAGGAGGATAACATTTTCTTGTTATATAAGCTCATCCTTTGGATGATTCCAACTTAGTTTAAAATCTAACCCTAAGAAGGAATGGTTCGTTCCTGTTTGCAATCAACACGTCCTTTCCTGTTAAATTTTAACGAGTCCAGTATAGGAGAAACTCAGTGTTTTTTCATTTTTAGGGAGTCAGAAGAAAAAATTAAGGAAACTCTGTGGGTGTACTTTTTCATAGATTTAGTCTCTCAAGCTCGAAAAAGGATAAAATAATACAGGAGAGAACTCTATTGACCATGATTAGTCAACGTATACCTTTTTCGTAAATAGTCCATTTCAGTTCGGAAAAGGGGTAAACTTATACTGAAGGGACAACTGTTCATTTCCTTTAACGACTTCGAATAGTCAAGTACTCAGCAATCTTTTCATCTTTAGAGAGTCTGAAAAGGGCTTAAAAGAAAACTCCAGGGTTTTGCTTTTTCGTAATTTTTAAGAGTCTGAAAAAGTGATAAAAGTGTACTCAGTAGTTTCGCTTTTTCTGTAAGTTTTAACGAGTTCGAAAAAGTGATAAAATTGTACTCATTCACTTTTTCATAATTTTTACCAAGTTCAAAAATGTGATAAAAAGTATAACCCTTTGTCAAAATGACCATTTTACCCAAAAAATCTTGTATTCTGCACAAAAACTCAAAAATTAAACATACATGTTTATGATTAATAAAAATAATTTGGAAAACAGATTTTCAAAGTAGAAAATAAAAAAAATTGTATTTTATTTATTCAAAAAATCTTATAAAAAGGATTTTTTCTAAATAATTTTTACCATTTGATTTCAGAGTGAAAATTGAGAGCTTTTGGTAAAAAAACGTTCCGAAGGAGATTGCGAAAGATTCGCCCGTCAGAATCGAAAATCGTCAGTTCCAGGTAATCCACATCATACTTCTCTTCATTTTTGTTCGTTTACTTTCTTAATTTAGGGCTTAGATTTATTTTTAAGGAGGAAAATAGGTTCAAAAATTCGCTCACGGGGGTCCGCAAGTAAAACACATGGAACCTGCGGACCCTGACAATTTTACAAAGGGAAAATTGTCATGGTCCCACACCTTATGCATAAGACGTGTGCGAATACATGCATTGTTTTTATGTGTAAAGTGCGAAGGCGCCGTAAGAAAAAATAAAATGAATAAATCTCCCAATTTAAACCAAATTTTCCCATTCAAATTGTTTTTGGTCTTTCAATTTGTCCATTGTAGGATATTTACCATGTTTGAGTGGAGAGAACGTGAGCATGAAGAAGTTGATGATGCGGCCATGTTACATTCATCCCTCCATTAAAGGAGCCTACCCCTTGGTATGTGGAACTTATTCCCTTGAAAGATGATTCTATCCCCTCTTATTTGGAGCTGCAACCTCTTCTCTTTTGCTATAAATTGAGGCCATAGTTTAGCCTCAAGGGGAGTTAGGCTTTGACATTTTTTGAGGAGAATTGATGGATAAACTCAGACTCTCTTAACTGATTACCATATGGGAATGATTACACACTCATGTTTATGTTAGTCGAGAGAGTGCAAAGGCTTGTCAAGGTAGAGGAAATGTTTGTTCCAGACCCCGGAAGGACCTGTATGACATCAAGGCGAACATGCTTGTAAGCCTCCTTCTTTCATCAAAGATAATACAAATGGATCTTGTTTTCTCAATGAGTTGTTTATTTAAATGGCTTATTTCTTGAATTCCTTGATCATCAAGATAGATTTATGGTTTATGAATTAGTCTATATTATGCAGGTGCTTCTGATTCTTTTAGGTTTTTGATTGCGGATCCCGAAAGGAGACGTATTCAAAGAAATAGGAAAGAAGAATACGATCAGTGATGGACTACAGGTAAGTCCTAAATCCTTCATTATAGATAATTCTAGATCAAATATAATCTAGAGAAAGTATTTTACATCTGTCTGTTTATTGCTAGTTATTGTAAGATACTAGGGAGATATGTCTTGTCTGCAAGAATGATTTATCCATCCAACACTCTCCCATTTGACCTCTACCTATATCTAATCAATACCCATCCATATTTTTATGATCCAATAGATATTTGGTTGGAGGAAACTTTCCAAGAGAGAATTCTTGTAAATAAGTTGTTTTTTTGTAAATATGTTAGCTATAAGTGTACATATTGCATTCAAATTTATTTTTGTTGGTTTAATTATAATTTTATTTTTGTTACTAATTTTTGACCTGTACATACATGCAGGAAATGATATTATTGAATGGTTACATTAGAAGTATTATTATACCTATTCATGTTCCCTTTCATCCAGTTAGGATAGGACTAGAATTAGTCTAGTTAGTTTGTTGTTTTGTTTGTTTTTTCTTTTAATAATATAGGTAGAAAATAAAGGTAGAAGAATAAAGCAAGAAAATAGCTTTTTCTAAGTTAACATGTTCATGGAAGTAGTTGTTTTCTCATAAAAAATTGTGTTCTCTGTATTGGTGCTTCTCTTCATATTTCCTGTTAGTTTGTGAGATGACTCAATAATCATACTCTACTTCTCATTGATGCAGCTAAAATGAAATGCTTTGCTCCTTCTTGTTAAAAATTTCCACGGGTCTACAACTTCTCACATTTTAAATGTTAAGAAGGTCCACAAGCAAACGAAAATCATAAAAATATTGCAGCAAGTTGTAAAAGTCTCTTGTCCATGATTTTACCTCTGCCCATTCTGAATATTACATATGTCGAGTTAAGTTGAACCTTAGCACTGCACTCATTTATCTTGCATCTTCTTTAGTCACATTCCTTCCATAAATTCTAAGATGACTAAGAGCCTTTAACTTGCAAATATCGCAATCCCAGAACCCCAGAATCCCAGCTATCCTGTATCATATTACAAAAAAAATCAAGATTTATAATTTTAGACCTCGAAACCTTGGAACCTCGAAATCGCGCTCTATCGGAAGCATATCAAAACATGTTTCAAGATTTCCAACCTAGGATCCACATGGCCATTTCCTTGACTACCACGCTCATTTTTCCCGTGTTCACAATAAAACAATTAACTAAGAAAATGGCCCCCACTTCATTTTCTTCGATTGGAACTCATAATATCAAAATATCATAAGTCAATTTAAAGTACAAAATGGTTTCTAAGATTTATGATACGAGATCCCATCTACCTCACTCCTATTCATTGATCTCAAGCTCCTTTTCTCGGAACTTTATTTTAAGAACCTTATGAAATTTCTCTTACCAGATTTCCATTCCCCTCTATACTGATCCCCCTCAATACCTCAGAACCTCAGAATATCAGACTTATGTAATCTCATAGGATTTTGGTCAACTAATTCATTACTTGACAATATGCCCTATTCCTTATGCCACATGGAGTCCTCTCTTTGCTTACATTTCTACATAATTATACTTCTTTCAACCATGATTTCCACATTACCCTAGTATTTGAGAGCTTGGATGTATTTTTAATTGTGATTTCTTCAAATATCCAAGCATTCATTCCTCAAGATGACTAAGTGACTTTTGGGATATCCATTCTTCATGGTGTGCGCATGGATATTATCGGTGGGCCTTGATTGGACATATATCCTCACAAGTATAGTTGGGCCTCTATGACTCTTCACAAAAACCTTCTAGGATAATGAAATGCTCATTACCTGTGGCTCACTTGCATTTTTGTCTTTATTTCACTACTGGATGCTCCTCTTATTATCCTGATCATCATCTAGAAGGGAATCCTCGTTATTATTTTCAAGATACTCTTGAGCAACCACTATGGTAATGCATCCAATTAGTAATAAAATACGGAACACACAAAGGTAATGGATCTTGGTCAATTTATGTTTGAATTCTCTTGTGGTTTTCTTATATTTGATATATCGCTCCATACTTATCACGTAAAGATTCAAATCCTCTCCATATACACATAAGTGCTACATAGGTTGAGAATTTTTCTTGATTTCTAAGATGTTATGAAACCTTGGAGTTGATATGAAATATAAAAAAAACAAAGAGAACATTTGATGTTGCAATTCATAGGGAAGCACATCTTCATTTTCATTTCCGATGGATTTTGTTTAATTTCAATTCCTTGAACATGAAACATTGCTTTATTAGATTTAATGCATACCTTAGTTTAGATTTAATAGGTGATGATTTTGGGCCTATGAAAACTTCATAGAAATCCATGTATTCATAATTTTAATTCTAATTAAAAGAAGAGGTTATATTTTGTTGGATAAAATCGATATCTTTCGCGTAAATTTAACAAAATTCTTCAAATGGTAAGTTTTGTATGCCCATTTTAATCATTTTCCATTTATTTACATATTTTTTTTAGGTTTTTTTTAGTTTTGCTGATCTTAAGCTCTGCTTTACAAGTCTTCAAGGATTTCTTTGAAAATTTTGTACCCTTGCTTACTCAAATTTGAAACTCATTATCTTGGTTTTGATTTCTTTCAAGTTTTGGAAGAGCAGTAATGATGTTCATCAAATCAACTAAATTGGGGAGTCCCTGAGCCTTTAGTTTGTTTCTCAAGCCTTGTTTTTATTAGAAAATGGTTAATATGTTCTCATGTTGGCTTTATTTCGAAACCAAAAAAATTTCAAAGGGTAGAAACTTCTCATTTGGCTTCATTTTACCTCGTGATTGCCATTCACTTTACAGTTTGAGAGCCTAATTGCTTATCAATATGCAAGATATAATTTATTAAAATCTCAACATAAGATGAACACACATGCTTATATTATTTTAATCTTTTGTTGATATATTTTTTATAGTTAGTTTTTTTGGGGTTGTCTTTTTAATTTGGGTTTTCTTTCATTTTTTCTTTCCTTATTTGACATTTTTGGAGTACATTGATTTCTTATTTCACTTTTTTTTGGATTTATTTTTCCTTTTGTTTTTTGTTATGGATTGATTTTTCTGATATTACCAATATTTATGAAAAATGTCTTGCCTTATCCAACATTGGCTGGTAGACATGTGAAATTTTTGCTCAGTCAATTGCATGGGTTTCATTTACCTTAAAAGGATATATTTATGGAATTATAAAGCCCTCTTGCCTTAAATATTTTCCATGGAGGAACATGCATCCTTTCTAGTGATATTGTTTGTCTTTTCAAGGAAAGAACTGACCAAGAGTTTAACTCATTGAATCCCTCCCATCCCTCCACTTTATAAAATCCTATGAATTGATAATCACGGGGAAATATATGGAGTCAACATTATGGAAAGTATTATATCCATTCACTTAAGTCTATTTTCCCATCCCACCTATTTCACTCAGCTACTCATAAACATAGCTCAAAAATTTGCTTATGAAAAGGGTGGTCAAGAGGGGAAGCATGGGAAGTACAAGTAAACCCGTCGGGGCTATGGGCACTCACTAGAAGTGGGGCTATGCTTGTATTGCATTAAAAGACAACTTCTTCATGGTACTAATTAGGCTCTTTGCCAGCGAAGCAATGCCAGAGACCATTCATATCAATGGATATATGTTATATCTAAAACTTCCTTTCTATACCTTCTTCTATCACTCATACAAGGTAATATTAATTATTAAATATTCCATAAAAACATGGATTCATGGTTTTAGACTTAATCTACTTCAAGTACTTATCTTTTTTAAATTATATTGCTTGATTCACTAATGTGGGACTCATGGAAAACATTTTAATGTTTGACGAATTAATAGAATTTATAATTTTAAATTTTGGGGTAAAATTAAGCTCATCATCTTTTAACCAGAGATAATTGTTTCTTCCTTGTGTCTCGCCATTGTTGTTGTAAATAACAACCCCCCATTATTAATTTATTATCTTCATAATAATAATGGGGACCCTCTATGAAAATCTTGGTTATATCACCCTTTAATGCATCCTTTTGGTTAATTGTGCGACATTTTTGCGATATTTTTGTTTCTTCGAATTTCCATTTTGATTGCTTCATTTCGTTTGATTTATTGCTAAGTTTCCATTGGTTATCATTTTATGTCATTTTTTCTTACGGTTTGCAAATGACGTTCATTCAAAGTTTCACTGATTTTTACCACCTCGCCTAAAAAATTTTCAAAATGTATATTATTTTTGGCTTGTTTAAATATAATTAATATGTAATTTCTTTTTTTTGTAACTCAAAGGAACCTAGTAACTTGCCTGACACGTAACTACCAGTAAACCTATGGGGAGCGACAATATGTCCTCCTCCTCGTAGCTCGGGTCACAACAAGGGGGATTTGAACTTGGGTATTTCGAGTTTCAACTTTTTCACATTTCTCGGATTAACCAATTGAGCTACCCTTGGGGTAATTAATATGTAAATATTTAATTATTTTTAATTTATCATCATTTAATAATGTATTGATTTTTAATTCACCGAATATCCTACAAAACAACCGGATGCAAACACATAATGTATAATAATTAAAACTATATAATATACAAAATTGTATTAAAATAATTCAAAATAAATAAAAATAAATAAATAAATAAAATCTTGAATCAAAAGTTTATTTCAATTTCAATTTCAAAAATGTTACGATATTTGGATCCCTGTACTCATTAACAGACTGGTTGCAGTTTTTGTTTTAACATTCAAATAAAATGATTGTATTTTATTAACAGGGAATTTCCACTCCCACACAGGCCTAAACTACCTCCTCCCTCCTTCCCCCCTCACTCCCCATATTGGGCCCTCGACCCTCTCCTCCATCCTGGCTCCCATTCCTTATTTTCTCCTGAGATATAATTCCTCTCAAATCTCTCCTATCCCTCCTTATGAATCCCCTCACATTCACCTTATGCCTCCCACTAAGTGATCTTTGCATGGATCATTCAATGATCTTCATTCAATGATACTACAAAGTCTACTTAATATATTATGAAATACTTTTAGTTTAACATTTATATATATATATATATATATATTAATGCAATTTAAATAATTTATTTATAATTTATTTAATTAATTTAAACTAATTAAATTAATTAATTTTGTAAATAATAATAATTGTATTTCACTATTTAATTTAATTTATGTAAATACTTTTCAAATCAGGATTTTATTAATAACTCAACTTTGGAAAGACATATATGGAGTTCTACTTGGCCAAATGAGGCCCATGACGGATCGTTGGAAATATATAATCGAGGAGAACAATATGAGAGAATCAAATCAACCAAATCTACATATTTAATATGCCAAATGAGGTTACAAAATTGTAGCAAAAAAATACAATTTTGGAAAATTTGTTGAAACAATTTCATCTACCTAAACGTCTTTTGTTGCAAAATTGGATTCATGACAACTCCTTTAAGCCATAGAAGCTTTGATAGTGATCAATGAGAGCACAATTTTCCTTTAATTTATTTATTTAACTTTATTTTTGTTGGACAATTGGGTTTTTCCCAAATTTTAAATTTTGATTTTAGTGTGCAATTTATTTTATTTTTGATTGCTTTTTGGGAGGAGAGAAATTGAGGAGATGCAGCCAAGAAGACATGGAGCAATTTTATTACACCAGCAAGGAAGAAGATGGAGAATTTTCAGCTCTAATTGAGGATCTAAAAAACTACTCCCAACAACCCCCCATTTTTGTAGTTTTTTTGTAATTATTAAATATCAGATTTGATATGGAGGAAGGGGTTCCTCTCCTCTCCATCTAGGGGATTTTGTTGCACTTTTGTAAGGGATTCTCAGTTGTAGAAGTAAGGGAAAAACTCAAATCTAGATTAATGGAGAATTTTCTTTTCAAATATGGACTTGGTATCGGAGGCAAATATTTACAATATTGTAACTCTCTCTTTTCGTGGAAGAGTTTATGATTTGTGAAATATTGTTGAAGATCAGTTCAAGGAATAGAGAAAGAGATCCGGTTTCATTAATTTGTGTTTGAATATTTCTATTTACAATAGAAATTTAATATTTTGATAGCAGATATGTGATGAACTTTCTCATATTGTGCATTCTTGTTTAATGTGAGTATGAAAATGTTTTTGATTGGCTATGTAATTCATTAGTTTCATAGATTTGTTCTTAATTTTCTATTTTCTCAAGTGTTTAAATCAGATTTTTGAGTAACTATTTACTCAAAAATATGACATCTAAAATTGTTATAATAAATATTGAAATGATGAAAACTTTTTCCTAAATTTAATAGGTAAACATTTATTGTTACAATATCTTTAAACAAAGCATGTTTTGGTAATTGCAATATCAACTAGCAGAACTATTTCATTAGCTAGATATTCATCATAAATGAGGCATGTCAAAATCCCCAATTGTTGAGTTATTCTACTCTCGGTTGGGATATATCTATATCTTCTTAATCGAGATAGATTTAGAATTTATTTTTATCACCCAAATTGTAGAATAGATCTACATTTAGATTTAAGTCTGAATTCATAGAATTTCCCTGATGCAGGGACATACTTTAGGTGTGGCTAAGTTGAGCCCTCAAGTCAGCTTAAGGATTTTCTTGCTTGCATGTGCACAACAAGAGGGTAGATTTGATTTCTCTCTTTCTATTGGTAAGTAATAGACAAATCGTAAGCCAACAGGGAGAGAGAGGGGGTAACTGGACCCAATTGAGCCAGTTGGAGCCATTATACAAAGGGATAAGATTTTTATTTGGGAATCTGGCTGGGTGGCCTTCTCTGATGTTGATGAGGTCATTTTATTCCATCAACACTTCATTTTTTCTTCTTCTACTCCTCCTTCGAAGAAACTTATTGCTCCTTCTACTTCGATCCACTTAATTTCACTCTCTTCAATTCTATGTTCTCCAGGTATTGTGCCTACACACAAGCCTCATCCACAGATTTTGGTTTGAACTACATCACTTTCTCATGAAAATGGTGGTGCAAACCCCCCAAATACTTGAGGAGTACATCTCAGTTCTTTGGAGAGATACCTAACATTATGGCAATCTTTCTGAACATTTTTGTGTTCTCTTGCACACTTTGGCCCGACTTTTTCTTGAAGTGGTGCCATTAGAACCACTAGTACTCTACAATACCCAATGGGATAAAATTGAAACTTAATGAAGGTTTTGAATTCCTCCCACTTAGTCACTCAAGGCTCTCTCTTCAACCTAGGGGTCTCAGTGTGGATTTCCCACCAAGTCAATGCATGGACTTCTAATTTCAACCATGCAAATGAAATCTTATGTTCTTCCTCAATTTTGTGGATGTTGAAATAAAATTCCAGTTGTTGCAACCAGTGATTCTGCTTCAAAATTTCAATCTCCACGTCGTATGACTTGATATCAATCTTCGCTTCCATTTTAAACAAGGACTATTATTGGTTCATAACAATCAAACTGGGTCGATCTTTTCTAGGATATTTCTTAGGTTGGTTCTTTGTTTCTTCCTGATCTCCTGGACCAAATTTTGATTTTCCCTCTACATTTGAACCCCCATCTTCTCCAAATATCCCAATATTATTGCTCAGGATGCCATGAGGAGGTTTACATTGCGATTTATATTTGTGAATTATTTTTCCAGTTGTAAAAAACTCACCTCTATAGGATCACGCAAATCATTCACATATTCGTCGACCATGATTAGGGTTTTACGATTTTCATCCATTTGATCTATATCCCCTGAAAAATATAGAAAAGATACCTAAAGAAACCTACTCGAATACCAATATGATCTATAAACTTCTATGGATATTCCACTAGATAGTTCATCACAACAATTCTAATAATATTATATTAATATGAAATTCTACACTATTATGGTTTTATTAGATTTATGGAACTATAGGTTTACTATTAATAAGGCATGCATGTGAATGAAAATCATGCATAAAATAAAGAACTAAAAAATAAAATATTGCACACATATATAACACAAAATAGGCTCTAGGAAACATTTTCAGAGAAAACCCAGCTAGAAGGTGAGGTCGCTCCGCTCTCTTTCTCTATATGGCAATATGGATGCAAGTACAAAAAAGTATGGCTTGTGGCACAAATACCCTTGTGTTCTATACCTCATATTCCATGTGGCTTTATTTCCTCATCTATGAAACAAATGCACTCGAAATAATGGAATCCCTTTTCCTCCTCGTGGCTTGGGTATAAGACAACCCGATATCCTGCTAGTGGTTAAGTTTGACTACATAAAATCTTAACTAGAGTTAAAATGTAAGCTATTCTAGGGTATTATACATAATAATCACATGGTGATCCCATTTTACATGAATATTGTGGGTTGACGTGGCATTCTCTTGAATTATGGATTTGGAAACAAGAATGTCAACTTCTTAGTGTCATAAATTTTAGATACAAACTTTGATTGATGCACTTCTTGCATCGTTGGAAATATATATTTTTTTTAAATATCATGAAAGGATGCCACACTAAAGCAACAAATTTTTACCCCCAAAAAAAATCATTTTATGCCTCAAAATTCTCCCGAAAGGTTTCAAGCTTCATTTTTCCAAACTAGGTCCCACTAGTAAAAATGGTCCCGTGAGCTAATTCCTCCACTTTTTCCACATTGAATGCATTGAAATGGCTGAAAAACAATATAATGATATAATCCATATCAGTATAATTCTAGAGGAAGTTATGGGTGTACTTTTAGCTAGGAATCCATGTTAATTATTTTGAAATGGAGGAATTCCATAGGGTGGGTTATGCATCTGCATAAGATAGTCAAAATTCTAGGTGCAACCTAGCACTAGGTCCTCATCCACCTAGATGAAGGCCTAAACACCATTCCCAACATCTCTTAGTTATGGATAACATTGTTGAGACCGAAACGACAGTAGCCAAATTTACTAACAGACTAGTGCAACAGTGGCATCTTGGTGGCATGGTCATGTGAGCCACCAACAAATAATATGTTGTAGGTGGGGTCATACCATCTAAATATATAGCAAGGATTGACCAACAGTGGCCAAATGGTGTTTAACTTGAGCATCAAAGATGTATTGGCTATGTTAAGACTTGTTATGGCTAGGTAGAGGGAAACATGGAACTTACCTTTATAGAGGAGGTTATTACATATATAAGATTTTTGTTCTCTTTATCTACATAATTATATATTATTTACAGTTGTTACACCCTAATATCACTCTCCCAGCCATATTTATGAATCGGTGCTAGTTTCGGCCATTGATGTTGTAGTTAATGTTGTCTATTCATTCGGTGTACCATATAACGAGGTATGGTGACTTAAAAATATCCCTCCTTGTAAAAATGTTCATATGGTTTTAGTTGATAATATATATATAATTGTAGTGTTAGTTTAATGTTATTACAAATGAAATGACACCAAGGGAGGAGTCAAGCCCCCAAGGGGAAGACATATGTATTGAAATCATGAATTGTCCTTGTTTTTTATATCCTTTTATCGCTACTTATTGATAATAATTTTTCTATATTTCCAAGTTACCAGGTCATTTCAGTCATGCTCAGAAAAATTAAAAGGTATAATTTATTCATGGCTTATAATTTGTAGTTTCTTTGTGAAAATTAATGAAAACATTCCTATAGCTATCAAAATGAACAAATTCCACAGCTAAATAGAAATTCTACAGCTCATCCCATGGTTAGATAGGTTTACCTGAGCTAGAAGGTGAAAAATAGATATGAATAGACGCCAAATGCTGAGCATGTGGATGACCACCTATTACGCCTACCTAGCATATCATGGAGCATGAAAATTTGGCTGGTCAAACTGGAAATCAACTCTGTTTCTAACAATCTGTCCTTGCATAGAGTTTAAAGGTGAAAAATGTCATCAACAAGAGAGTGTGGAATTGAATGAGAAAATCTTGGATCTAATGCAGAGCCTGTGTTAAAACAAAATCTTATCATGATTTTCTCTTATTGTAGAAAATCATGAGAAACATGTTTCCTATTTTCATTTGAATATTTCGATGTCATTTCAAAAACTTGTTTTTTGGCTCAAATTTTTTTGAAGTTGTTAGATTAGGATATTATAAATTTCTTTGCAATAAAAGACAGTAATAACTTTGGATATAATTTTTAATTTCTACTTGGATTTAAGACCCTTTTAATATAATCACTTTGTTGTTCATTTTACTGTGAATGCATTCATGAGTTAACTTTTTTATTTGAGTTTTGACAGCGCTCAAGCTCGACAAGAGGCCCCATTGAAGAGTTTAGAAGGTTGTATTATTTATATTTCATTTATTTTACCAGACATTAATTTCATTCTTCTTTGATTTCTAAATTGGTTTTATTGTTTCATTTCACTCCATTAAGCATTAGTCTCATACTTGGTTTATTTATTTGTTATGAAGTAGGTTGAACCCTCATTGAAAAGAAAAAAACACTAAAAATACTTCCTTTCTCAATTGTTTACTTGAATTGATAGCTTAGTATCATATTTAATGCTACTTTGGATTGGTTCTATTTGAAATTGTGCACACTAGTAATCTAGTAAGACTTGAAATTTTTTTCCAAGTTGATTGTAGTTTTAGATTTCAAATTGATGATTAGAATAGATTTTCATTTTGTTCATTAGCATAATATTTTAATTTTGTTTATTAGTGTAGAATTTTAATTCTTCTCATTAGCATATATTTCAAATTTACTCATTAATATAACATTTCAATTTGATTCATTAGAACAAGATTACAATATTATTCAATAACACAGGTTTGATATTTCATCTTGCTCTCTAGAATATAATTTCAATTCAATTCATAGCTTAATTTTTTTGATTCTTCACTTAGTATAGTTGTTTCCAAAAGTCTTTAAGAAAGAACATATGTGTTCATTTAACAAGAATGAATTTTGAGTAGTTGCATTTTACATTTCACTTTAAAACACTTAATCAAAATTAACCCACCTAGCACATATAGTGTGCATACACTTAATAAGGATATGATCCCTAAGTTTGAAAATTAAATGATGTAATTTAACTATTAAATAAATTACCCAACATTTTTGGCACCATTATTGGGGAAGTGTATATAGAACGTTATTTTTTATTTTCATATCATACTAGAACCATTCATTTTCTAGTTGCATAGATAAAATCATATTAAAAATCATTTAGGATCCATGTAAAGAGAACGATATTCTAGGGGTATATTTTCAAGTAGAGGTAGAGGACGTAGTTCAATTCCAACATCACTAACCACCCACGCTAGACCATGTATTTCCACAACATCCACCGACGCTCGCATTCCATCCATAATCGGTAGACATAGACTCCTTGAATTGCATAGGTGTGAAATTTCTCCTAGGGATTCACCAACCTCATCTACACAAGTTGAAGTTGAAGAACGTACATCCCCTACTAAAGGAGTCTTTTTTCGTTCTTCGACAGGTGAACAACTCTTATGACATGAGTTAGACGTACCTAATGAAGAAGAGGAATTTTTTTCTAACATACGATTAGTAGAAGAACCAAAGGAAGAAGAATTAGAGAACCCTATTGTTGAACCTTATATTAGCTCCGAGGAATCTATAATGGTAGGTGAGGGAGAATGAGAAATGCATAATGAAGAAGATATCCTAATAATTGGTGGAGGAAGAGATAGACTAGGAGTAGGTGGTAGAGGTGGAAGGGGAGATGGTAGAAACTTTCATGAAGAGGATCCATTTGGATTCCCCATTTTAGATACAGATGCCACTGCTACCATGAAAAATACCTCCCCATCCATCCATCCTAATTTTCATAGTTAGGAACCGAGGATCTAGACACATTTATTTTTTAGTTTCAAGTATTATGAAAATCATATTATTATCTACTTAATACTCAAAATTGAAATTATTTCCAACCACCCTAAAAGATGGATTTGTTAAATGGTTCATTGGTCTAAGAACACAATCTATCAGAACATGGGATGATATGAAAATAATAGTCCTAGAAAAATATAAAATATTTTTGTATGCATATTAACCTTAAGGATGAAGTCTTTAATATGGTTAAAAAATAGGATGAAAACCTTGAAGATATGATGGAAATATTTTCCTATCATATCAAAAGGGATAAAATGCACAATTTAGATGAAGAAACATTAAAAAATCTTATGTTGAAAACCATAAGGGATGAGTGGATCAATCTTCTCAATTTAATGGGAAAGGAGAAGTCTCCCATATGTCATTTGATTAAATTTGTAAGTTTTTCAAACACATTGCAAGAGGTGATGAAAAATATGGGAAAACCCAAGAGATCTAGTCATGTCTAGAATAAGAAAATCTGCATCTGGAACAATAAGTAGAGTAGAATTATGAAACTTCTTGATAAATTTAAAACAAATATCCTTGGAAATCCTAGTGAACAACTAGTTACTCTAAGGATAAAAAAAATAAAAAGGTTGAGAATGTTGCATTATCTATTTTATGTCCCGGGTGTAGGAAAAATCATGCTTTACGAGAATGTCCCCTTAATACCTGGGTTTAAGGTTGTTTTCCAAGATGAAGTTGGAACAAGTCAAGATAAATCACTTTTCTTTGTTGCTCCCAAGATACCTTGGCAACCTTGACAAAAAATTATCATACAAGATCCCAATGCACAATATCAGACATATGCATAACCACAAAGCAATTGGAATGCACCTATGTCATGATAAACTTGACTACCTCAACCCCAAAACCCATATTGGTCAGAGGATTATCAAAACTCGTATGGTAGGAATCCTTAGTATCCTCAATTCCAACAATAATACCCTCAATACTAGCCTCAATATTCTCCTCCTAAACCTTCACCACCCACTCAACTACAATTCCAACCTCAATTTACTACAAGTAAACCACTTCCCTTGGCATGCACTCCATTTCCTCAAAAATAAAATCAACTACTTGATCAACCACTCCTAAATCCAAATAATAAATCTCCTCAACAACCCATCTATAATGTTGAGGATCAAAAATTTTAGGCTTGCATGATAGCTCCTCTAGGTCTAAATGATGTCCAACTCAAATCTAGTAGAGTCTTGCAAAAGAAATAACCACCCATTGTCATACAAGAATACAAGGAGGATAGAGTTTGTGAAAAAGAGGTATATCCTTATCAAACAAAAATTCCTTCAAAGGAATATGTTCCTACACAATTAGGTGACAACCAAATAAAATCAACTCCTGCAATTCCTCTAGTAGAACAACCTTCTATTTTCTTACAAATTCTTCCTTTTCCGGAAATAAATCAAATTGATAAGCAAATAGAAAGGAAAATAATTTTACCTAAATATAATATGCTAGATGAATTGAAAAAAAATTTCATAAAAAATACTTTACTTCAATCTATAAAGGAAATACCTATATTTGTGCATTGATAAACCAGGAAGAAAAAGAAAAGACATTAAAAATATTTAATTGGTAGGAAAGAGTGAAGATATTATTGTGAGGAAACCAATAGTTTAAAAATATTTAGATCCAAGTATCCCAATTGTAAAAATTCACATCAATGGTATTGAGATCCAAAACACTTTTCTTGACATATGAGAATTCATTAATATCATGAGAAAATGCATTATGGATCAATTGAAGCTACCTAATCTTCAATGTACCCCGAATTTATTGCAATTAGCAGAAGATTTATTATTAAATCTTATGGTATATTAGAATATGTATATGTATCTTTGGATTCATGGGTGTATCCTATTGATTTTATGATTTTAAATCCCAAGAATAATCAAGGAAGCCATCCATTGATCCTTGGTAGACCTTGGATAGCTACAGCTGATGCATTTATAAGTTGTAGATTTGGTGATATGTACATTTTGATTTAATTTCTACTAAGAGACTCACATTATATCCTACTGCAAAAACAATAATTGAAACATAAAGTGAAGTTTTAATTGATGATGATAATGAATATTTTGAGGATATTCAACCTATATTTACTCTAACAAATTGATGAGGAAGATCAATTAATAAATTTAATGAACAATCATGTTTCTTCTTCATATTGCGAACAAGATCAAAGTTTTTAAGAGAAACGTAATATTGAATATTTATCATCTCGAAAATCTAAAGTAGCTTTACATTCTATTCAAAAGTTTGGCTATACTTTAGTAGATTTTTTTCTAGATAAACATTAAACATCAATAATAACTTGGAATAATTTCAAAATAAATAATTGATAAATATTCGACAAAAACATTCCTCTGCCTATTCATGGGAATATACTGACATGAAGGGAATTGACCCTATTACATGTATGCATCACATTTATATTCAGGAAAATTCCAAACCAGTGATACAACCTCAGAGAACGATGAATCCCAATCTGAGATAAATTGTTAAGGAGGAATTGCAAAATTTACTTAATGTGAATTTCATTTATCCAATATTAGATAGAAAATGGGGTTCACCTTTAGTGATTTTTTCTAAGAAGAATGGAAAGTGGAGAGTGTGCATCGATTATAGAGAAATAAAACAAGGCTACTTTAAAAGATCATTTTCCCCTACCTTTCATTGATCAAGTATTAGATACTTTAGCGGGGAACATATATTTTTCATTTCTTGATGGTTTCAGTGGACCTAACCAAATTAAACATGCACTACATGATCACCAGAACATAAATTTTACATGTCCATGGGGTATGTATGCTTACAGAGTACTTCTTTTTGGGTTATGTAGTGCACCTGCAACATTTCAGAGATTAATTCTAGTTATATTTCATGACTTTATTCATACAATCTATAGAAGTTTACATGGATGATTTCACTTTAATTTATGGAAACACTTTTGAATAAGCTCTTGAAAATTAAAAAAAATTAAAAATCTCACCAGATTCAAAGAAGAAAATCTTTCATGAAGTCATGAAAAATGGTTTACGATGTTTAATGATGGAATTGTTTTGGGACATCACATTTCAAGTGTTGGAATCAAGGTGGATGCATCTAAGGTAGAGGTGATATCTAAAATTTCAGTTCCTACTTGTAAAAGAGATGTTAGAATTTTTCCTGGTTTTATAGGGTATTATAGAAGATTCATAGAAAAATTCACAAAAATAGCTTCTCCACTCTTTAAAATTCTTACAAAAGATTGTGATTTTGTTTGGAATGTTGACTACCAAAAGGGCTAAAGCACCAATCTTAAGAGGGCCTAATTGGTCTCTCCCATTTCATATTTCAACTAATGCTTTAGATACAATGTTAGGAGTTGTGTTGGGATAGAAAGACTTAACTCCTTATTTTATTTATTATACAAGTAAAAAATTGACTCTCATAAAGTTAAATTATACAGTAACAGAAAAGGAGGTTTTAGTTGTTGTTCGTGCCATTAATAAGTTTCGACATTATATTATTGGTTATGAAACTTTCATTCATACATATCGTTCTTCTATTAGATATTAAATGAATAAACCAATTACTAATGACAGGGTTACTAGATGGTTGTTACTATTACAGGAATTCAATATTACCTTTCTAGATAGGCCAGGAAAGGAAAACGCATCTATCGATTTCATTTCTAGGTCGTAGAATGAAAACATTGATGCCCTTGTAAAAGACAGTATTTCTGGCGAATATATTTTTGCAATATATACTAAAACTCCTTGGTTTACATATATTGCTAACTATTTGGCTACATGAAAGTTTCCTCCATAGTTATCATCCAAAGAAAGACAAAAAGTTATTAATACCAATAAACCTTACTCATGGATAGAGGGAGAATTTTACAGAACCATACATGATTTTATTATCTATAGATGTGTTTGAGAGGATGAAGTACCATATATATTAAAATCTTGTCGTGATGAACCATGTGGAGGAAACTTCACTAATAAAAGAATTGCATACGAATTCCTTCTTTTGGGATATTACTAGTCTCGTATTTTAAAATATGCCAATGAATATGTGAAAATATTTGAAAACTGGCAAAGAATGGGAAAGCCCATTCCATCATATGAGATGCCTCTACAGCCTCAAGTACTAATAGAACCTTTCGAAAAACGGGCTCTATATTTTTTTGGTCCAATCAACCCTTCATCTAAACAAAAGAGGTATATTCTTGTGTGTACATATTGTTGGGTAGAATCTAAGCCACTTCCTTTTTCTACTAAAAATGTTGTAGTTACATTTTTTTGAAAAATGAAGAAAGAAAGTCTTAATTTGATTTTTCCTTGGTCAAATTGAGAAAAAATTAATTTCCACATCAACAGACAACTTGGATGCAGTTAACTTTTATGATGTGGATCTTGTCACTCATTTAGCTCAATAAATTTGAGTTAGAGGGTTTGGAGTTCAGTTAAGCATGTGTGATTCAAAATTTGTAGCAATCAAGGCCAGTTATTTCAAGTTGCTTTCATTTAAATTATTTCTAATAGCTGGAGGAACAAGTGGAAGGTCAATTGTGCAATGGGACAACAATATAACTCAGTGATTATCCAACTAGTTGATCAATCTGACCAAAATAGCTAGTGCATGTAGATAATTTGAGTTCCCTAGTTGTGCTCGAGATTCCAAGGCAATGTAACATCAATTGTATACTAGTCTTGAATGTACATGTGTTGGATTCAATATATGATAAATCCTTGGGAAATACACAATCATTTTGGAGGAAATTCCTAAACAATAGGGGCCAATTTCCTCAGGATTTGTGAAAGGTAATAGGAGGTCAAGTGGGGGAATAAATTGAGTAAGTTTGGGTTAGAGCTTATCATTTAGAAGTGAGAAAAATTATTCTTTTGCAGGTTGATCTCAAAGCGATCTAGAAATAGTAATAAATTATTTATTCATATCATTAATGCATGCAAGATTAAGGGGTTTTTACCAGTTGATTTCCCCTAGATAAATCTGTGTACTTGTGTATGTGATTGATGCAATTTTGTGAATGTTGTTCTATATTGTGAATTAATTTACGTAGAGAATTAGAGTAGAATTATGTCTCTTGATTTAGATTAAATTTCTTGAGTAGTTGCAATTCTATCACCATATTTCTACACATTTCTTTGTAAGGATATTTTCACTCATTTTGGTGTCCCAAGGGAAATTGTGATAGATCAAGGCACTCAATTCACATCCAATTTGGTGCTAGAAAATTATGAAGCAATATAATATCAAACTTCATAAATCTACTCCATATCATCCATAAGCCACTGAGCAAGTGGAATCCACAAATACAGTACTTGAAGCAATCCCAGCCAAGATTGTACAATTACACAGAAGAGACTAGGCAGAAAGGCTTATGGAGGCACTTTGGACATATCAAATCACATAGAGAAACACAAATGGACATACTCCTTATGAGCTTGTCTATGGGAATAAAGTATTGCTTCCAATCGAATTCCAGGTGGAGGCTTTGAGAATAGTAGCAAAGTTGTGGCTTGATCTATCTGAAGCTAAAAAAAAAATATTGGCACAATTGAATGAGCTAGATGAGATTCAGAAAGATTCCATAAAAATAAAAAAAAATAGTACAGCAACAAAGAACCAAGTGGCATGAAAAATTCATCAATTTCAATAACTTCAAGCCAAGTGACTGGGCTCTTCTTTTTTATTCTAAGTTTAAATATTTTCAATGAAAATTTCATATGCATTGGATTGGTCCCTATGAAATAGATATTGTTTTTTATAATGGATTAGTTATAATTAGGACTATTGGTTAAGAAAAAGTTACCTTCCTTGTTAATGGGAATATATTAAATTTATATCATAATCATTTGATAAGAGAAGATTTTTTTTAAAAATTGTGAGAGAATTCAATTTTGAAGTTGGTAAGAAAGGAAGATTTTTCTTCCTTGTCATTGAAGGAACTGTAAAAAAATAAAAGCATAGGTATGAAAAGGAACATTGTTGGCATTTCTATGCATAAAATCTTAGCTGAAAACCAAGGGGTCCTTGGCAGCTTAGATTTTCACATTTCCCTTCTTCTTTTCCCACTTTCTTTTATCCTACTTTTTCTTTGAAATAAACGTGTAATTTTGAAGCAACATCACCAACATCAACATCAACAAGGGTAAAAAACATTAGAAACAACAAATTTTTCAAGTAAATGGCTAAATTAAGGAAGTAAATATGGAATTTGCAACATTATGCAACTTATTTCAAATTCTACAACCAGCGATGAACCTTCAAAGCCATGAACATTTCAAGTACCCAAAAGAATTTCAAACCTACAGAAAATACAAGACATCAATGTTAAAAGGTATGCAATAGGATTTTAAATTATTTTTCATTAAAGGAACAATAAATATATGAGTTTATTGAATAATAATGATACATCCTTTATAATTATGAGTGAAATTATGACCATATTTACAATCCTATACCAATACTCATACTTATATCCCAATCCATCATGTAAAAATCCTCTATGAATAATTTGAACTCCTAATGTTCCTGGAGGATCAGATCATTTAAATCCTGACAAATCATGAATGTATAATCCAGAGTTCTATTGGGAATTGACCACCTCCTTGACATTTTACCTGACTCCAACTATCAAACTGCTTCATTCCATCACCATTTATTTACCCATATCATGTCGAAAAGAAGCAATTCATGGCTCAATTTCCCTACACAATGAGTTTCAATGTTCTCTTTGAGCCAAATTAAAAGAATTTCTTGTAGAAATTACAATGTATATTTGTAGCTACTCATGAAGTTTTAATCAAAATCACAAGACACAAACCTACTCTACTGCTTTGTGGAAAATAAGTCACAATCTAGAACAAAAATTTCAAACATGGAGTAAGAAATAACACACGTGCAACAAGTATTTTCCTGGGGAAATAAAAATGCTAATAACCCCTATGTTTCCCTGCATTAATATGATGAATAGAGATGTATTACAATTGCTTTGCTCAATTTAGCACAACCTGTAAATGCATAACCTATCTATTTTCTCACTGAAAGGATCTGAACCAGAATTAGTCAAAATTTTCCTTTGATTGAGATTTTATTTCCTTGCATTTTTCATTCAGAAATTAGGCCCTTATTATTTAGGAATTTCTCCAAAATGGATTGGGAAACTCCTTAAGCTGATCATCCGACTACATGCAATACCTGTATACTCAAAACTAGTCTACAACTGATGTTACACTACCTTGGAGTCTCCACCAATCCCAAGGAACTCGAATTCTATGCATGCACTATATATTTTAGGTTTTTTTATCAATTAACTGGATGATCATTGAGTTTTACTAAAGTCCCACTGGATAACTGACCTTCCACTAGTTCATCCAAAAGTTGCAATTAGTTTAACTGAAAACAACCTGAGGTAACTAAACTTGATTGCTACAAATTAGCAATCACACATGCTGAAATGAGCTATAACTCCTCCAACTCAAATTTTATGAGTAAACTGGATGACACAAGCCATGTCATACAAGTTAACTACATCCAAATTTTATGTTGATGTGCCAATTCCATTTTTCTCAATTTAATCAAGGGAAAATCAAATTGAGAATTTTGGCTCCATTTTTCAACACTCCCTCTCAGCAAGAAATGGATTATCAACCACCCCTATCCTACACTTGTGGAACTCTAAATTCCCTCTTGACAAGGCCTTTATTAAAATGTTAGCATCTTGCTCCTCTATCGGAATGTACTAAAACAACCTTATCCACCTCTATGCACTTTCCCACAAATTGTGATATTGGATATCTATATGCTTGGATCAATTGTGAAAAACATGATTCTGAGAGACCTTAATGCAACTATGATTATCACAGTAAATCATAGTTGGATCCATCATTTGACCAAACAATCCAGCGAATATATTTCTCATCCAAATCTCTTCACACTTTCTTGACTTGCATCCATGTATTCTTCTTTTGCCGAGTTGAGTGCCACATATCTTTGCTTCCTTCTATACCAGGAAACAGTTGTGGAACCAACATATGGTCAAACATATTTGAATTTATGTTATTAGATTAGAGAAATAATTTAGTGAAACTATCTAAACTTGGCTAAAAATTGTTAGGTAGGTGAAGAAATTGGTCCAATTGTTTAAGCTGGATCAATGATGTAAATGAGTAGGTTAGAATTAGATTAGATGATTATCCTTTCAAGGAAAAAATTAACAAGGGCCTGCACATTTAAATGCACCCTTAGTTAGTGAGAATTAACCTTACTTTAGGAGAAAAAAGTGCAATGAAAATTTTGAAAATGTAATAATTTATGTTTTACATTATATGGGATTTTATCCAAATTATTTATGCTTATGTTTATAAGGTTCAAAAAATACAAAAGGTTTTATTGTGTAGCTGTTAAAGTGGCGCTCATAATCCAACGAACTGATGATCATTCACCCAAATCGACGGTTCCAAACGCATTTCACCCCCCACCCCCCCCCCCCCACCTTCCCTTCCTACCTTTATCGGCGGGGTGGGGTTGGATCTGAAAAGTGTTTTGGATCCCATCTGGCCCCACACAATGTGTCACTCCCTTGTGATTTCACATCCCCCTTCTATGTGCCACTTATCGTCTCTACCCTACTCCGAAAACCATCAAACCGCTACCCTCTCCCGAAAATGCTTCCCGTGCCCTCACCTAAACTCCGTTCACGACATATGTCTTGTCTGTTACACATTAAATCCCTCCCTGGATTACCGTTTACACCTTCTAATAGTCCCGCGTTCCCAACAGATGTCTACTGTGACCATAAAAACCTCCCAATTCACTCATTTTTGTACTATTTAACTGCATTTTCACTCATTTAGATCATATCTGCTCTTTCAAACTTTCTTTTGCAAAGTGAAAAAGACTTGAAGCCAGACACACAAACAAGAGTACACTTGAAAGAACAATAACTACCACCAACTGTCAACTATCACACTTTCAGCCTTTCTTTTTCCTATTGTTTGAAATTTCAAAATTCTACCTAAAGAAAAAAACAACAGTAATTCAAATAACCCAATGATCCCTCCCACAGTTGATATCAACAATATCCCTCTATCCGACAAAGAAAGAAAAAATTCAGAGAAAAAGTGTGAATTCAACCTATTCGTATTGCACTATTGGCTTAGAGCTAATCAGCTAGACCAGAGTTATGAAATTAGACTCTGGGAATCCAATTTTCCCCTTTATATGTTTCCTCAGACATATCATTTCCCAGAGTTTATCCCATGATGCCAATCCTGTTATTTTTCCAGCCAGAGAGCTATTGTAGCCCACAGTGGGGAGGTTTTATTTACAATTACCCTTGAAACCATCAATCAAATGTTGTAGATCCCCCAAATTGATCCCAACACCCCTTTCTTAGTGGAAGCCCTGAATGAACTGTATCATAAATTAACCTTTTCCAAAAGATCACAGATTTTCGAAATCGTCCTGCTTAAGGATGCCCAATTACCAAAGAAAAATCCACCATAGCCCTCCATTTTTCCAGAAAATGCTAAGAAAATAATCTCTATACCCTCATTTTTGTTAGGATATTATTCAGATGAATAGGTAGATTAACCCATTTTAGGCCCTTCTGTCCATTCTCTCCACTGAAGAAAATCCCTCTGTTATTTTTAATTTTAGCCAGTTCCTTGCTGATAGCATTCATGAACAATTCCTTAAGTTTCAAACTGAAGGAATTTTCAAATATGCTTTTGCTTTAATTTACATGTTTCTATTTTATCAAGAAAATAGGTTTCCATTTGCACTACAAAATCCGAATGAACAAGGAGATCCACATTCAGTCATTTTTTGGACTTCCTTGGTAAGGAAGAATATAGATTCAAAGATTATATTGATAAGTTTATTCATTCAACCACATGTTTACTGACCAATAATGCAAAACCCAGGGTGACTGACGAGATTCAAAATATATGTATCAAATATTTCGGTGAAAATCACAATGGAGAAATTTGTGTTGATGCGTTTCGAACTAGCCAGTGTGGTTCATAATCAGGACAAGATACGAAATCTGATCTAGGACTCAGCTTAAATAGATAAAGAAGCTCCAAATAGTCGTTGTACAATAACGACTAGTTTGACCATAAAAAATAAAAAATAACAAAATAACAAAATAAAAATAAAAATAAAACTATAAATTAAATAAAATAAAATATAAAAAACTAAAAATAAACAATAAAAATAATGGCTAGTTTGACCAAAAAATAAATAAATAAATAAATAAAATAAAAAATAAATCGATAAAAAAACAATAAAATAAAAAATAAAAAATTAAGAATAAATTATAAAAATAAAAAATAATAAGAAATCAATAAATAAATAGATATAAAAATGAACATTAAAATAAATAAAAATGTTTAAAATAAATAAATAAAATAAAAATATTAGGAAAAATAAATAAAATAAAATAAATAAATATACATTACTTGAACAAAATTCAATATATAATTTGAAACCAAATTAATTCCTTTATTTTTATTTTTATTTTTTATTTTTTTTAATTTTATTTTTATTTTTTTTAAAAGGTAATTAATTAATAAAAATTACATTAAAAACAAATAATAAACACAACTATGCTAAAAAATAATAATTGATTACATAACAAAGAATAACAGAAAGGAGAAAAGTAAAATAGGACGAGAGGGGAGAAAACGACGAACCTCAGACAAACAGAAGGGCAAAAACTCAAAAAGCTATGAATGAAGGGCAGGGATCCAGCACCTGCTCACACTCCACCCATCATCTCTGTTAAGGTTAACAGGCGACGGATATTTGTGCCATAATTAAAATGAAATAAGAGTGTATGGGTGTGATCTTCCACCCTACAAGCTTCCTAAATACGTCCCAATGAGGGTGTTTGGATTAGAATACATCAGGCAGATGATCAATTCAGATGAAATTCGCTTTGTTTTAGCCAAGAAGAAATCACAGTTTAGAATAAGGACTTATATTAGACCTTTTATTTGTAACAGTAGCACAACAAGAGAAGAGGCATACATCCTCCTAAAACAGATGAAATTTCCCTTAAGCTTAACTTGGTCATATGACCCATTTAGCATAATTTCTAAGCTAAGGGTGGAAAATAAAACCATGCCTTATGTTCATACACAAAGACCTGAAATTGAGAAGTACATGAACCAAGCTGAGTGGGAAGAAAAAAACCTTGCAAGAAGCTGAGGAGTAGCTTCTATCTACATCAACTTCACATACTCCCACACCTCAGGAAAAAACAGAGAAATGGCTAAGGGAGGAAGACTCTCCTTTAGTTACAGAGATTTCAGCCAAAGGATTCAATATTTACAGGAAGAAAGCAAATTCCAATCCTAAAACAAAATTTACTAAAGAGGAGGAAGATGAAACTACTATAATACTGAAGGGTCCACACTCTATAGAAAAGTCCGATAGTTTCTTTTTTGGATCTCCAACATCATCAATTTCACAGGGGAATCTAGACAAGGTTCAAACATCAGGATTGGTTCAAGGACAAACAAAGAAAAGTATATTTGATAAGTATAAAGAGATAAAGCACAAAAATGAACTTCTAAAAGTCGGCACTTATGATCAGTTCTGGAAACAAACTGCCACAACCCATCATATGCTCTTATCATCCTTCGACACTAAGAAAGGAAGAACACAGATGGCATTCTTCCAAGCACAGGTTCCCCATCCTAAATTTGTTTCTGATTACAAGAAGACTTCATTTGAATTTGATACAAAAGATGTCGATCCTATTGATCAAATGGATATGCACAGAAAGACATGGGAAATGAGATGTTGCACATTGAAAAATACTACAATGAATACCTATAAATTGCAAGTATCACTCACCAATATCTAGTCTTAATTAAAAATTGAAAAGATCTCTTCTTTGGAAAAAAATAATAAAATGAAATCCTTAGAATAATTGGTTATTAAGATAGGATATGACCCAGCAAATGTTAAGGTAGCTAAAGAACTGATCAAGAAGAAGAATGCTAACATTGCAACACTCAGGAAACATTTGAAATAATCAACAAATGAGGATCCACAAACCAAAGAAATAGGGGAGATAGAGGGCCAAAAAGAACATATGCTCAAGCTAATTATGGAGAAAAATGCACAAATAAGGAACGTGGAAGTAGAGGTGGACAAGCTAGTCAAGGAAAAGGAACAAAATGCATGGCTAGTTGTAGTCCCACTAGATGCAGTACCTATTACAGCAATAGCACAAATAGGAATGACTACGTCAACTACAGCAGGGGTTTCTACATCAAAAACACCCCTAGCACAATACTTAGATGCTGCTAGAAAATTGGTAAAAGCTATGGAGGACATGTCTATGCAAGGAGAAAAAATCAAAAGATTGGCAAGGATGGGTAAAGGCCCTGCAAGAGTAGAAAACATGGATTGAGACCTCACATCTAGCTGAAGTACAGAAATACCAAAGTCTCACTCATAGGCTACAACATTTGGGGAAGGAAACTGCCATGGCTCAAAAATTAGCTCAAGCTAAGGAAAATATATGGATAGATATCTAAAAATATATGACAAAAATCTTGCCACTAATACAGATTATTTTTTAACAAAATGAGCTAATTCAGAAAGGAAAAGCAAACATTAAAAAAATGAGAGAAAAGCTAGAATAAAAACCTATTGAAGCCATAAATCTCATCAAATTTCTCAACTCGAAAAAAAGACATGAGTTAGAATAATTGGGGACTGAGGATAGAACTGGAACCATATTAGAAATCAACAAAGTGTTCACCAAGAGAAATCTCATGATACATTTGGAGGAAAATTGTCAAGTTCTAGAAATTAGTATCCAAAGGTTACTTAACAAGTTTGAAGTGTTGAATAAGAAAAAAATTCCAGTTTTATCTATGTTGAATGACAAATTAATCATTTTTTCTTATTACAACCAAAAATTGATGGCCATGGCTAAGGATAGTTCCAAATTTGCAAGGATATAGGGGAGCATCATAGGTAAAGCCTTCCCAGAGACTCTGGAGTATGATTTAAACATCCATCATGAGATCAAACAAATTTTTATCACAAAGGCCACCTTTACCAAATATACAGAGGTAGATCAAATTTACAGAAAGTTACTCAAGTTGTGCATCCCAAGTGAAGAGAGGTGGGAAAAATTATGCGAGTTACTTGATTATAAAAGTGATTCTATCTTCAGCAATAGGGCCAACAATGCAACAAAGGTCAAAGGACAGATCAACAACATTCTCCTAAAAATTAGTGTCAACGATCCGAAGTAGTTCGAACATGTCCTATATTTTTGTAATACAAGATCTAATCAGTTTTAGATATTCCTAAAATGCATCGTGATCTGATATGAACAGATCTTTTGTAAATAAACTTATAAATACTTCTGATTTCGAAGTATGAAGGGTTGATTTTTGCATCGAAGAGGGCTACTATACATTTTCAAGTTTTGTGGATTGATAAGTAATAAAGAAGACTCTTTCATAGGATTCTTGTGTCAAACTGTTGGTGAAGTGCATCTCTCATTGTTTATGTGTTAATTTTCTCTATTTTCCATGCTTATGTATTCATAATCTAAATTATTCAACAAAAAATTAAAGAACATAATTTGTATTAAAACACACTCTGATTTTGGCTTTGAATAATTTTAATGTTTTCATATGAAATTAAGTAAATGAATTCTTAATTTATCTTTACTTAATGGAATTTCTTTCGTATCTTCTCTTACACTTCATTTAAATTTACAGAATCTAGTTATTTTGGCTACCTTGCCCTATGAAATCTCTTTATAAAAACTAAAACAGATCCAAGTTTAAGTCTTATACTCCATAGCCCAATGGAAATTTAGGCATATAATCAACCAAACAAACCAAAAAATGTAATTCAATCAAACAAACATTGAACATTCATAACTATCATAATATCTTAAATACAAACAAATCTAAATCTGACAAAGAGATCCCTCTCTAAAGCTGGCAGGGCTAGATCGCATCTTCCAAAATGGTTTTGTGGTTACCTCTATAATTTCTCTTACAACCTCAAAATTATAGAGTGATAACATAGTGGCGACCATACTAGGGAATGAACAAATTTTGACTTCTAAAGATTAATTTCCCTAGCTAAAAACTTTATTTCAGGAAAATTAATTGTTCAAATTCCAGAAATAAATGTTCATAGGTTGCAAAATTTGTAAATAATTAAGTTGTGTGTTTAAAACTTTAGTTATAGATCCAAAAATAATTCACACCAAATCTCATCCTAATCCAAAACCTACTAAGATCTTATACGACCCTAAAAATTTGATTAAGAAGAGAAGTTTAGATGAAAGTGAGGAAAGCAATGGTCCCCCACCGAGAGAAAACTCTCTCCTTGATGGTTTTGTCACTTTATAGGATATTGAGTTTGATATTCCATTTGAACATAGTCTATTTAGGACTAAGTATGAGAGTTTTGTGGAGGATACAGTGTTTGATAAATCTATTTCACAACCCTGTACACCTAGAAGCCAATCTATTGAACCATAACTTGGACAAATTACAGGATCTAGTATTAGAGTTTGATCAAGTTGTACATGAGGCATATATCCAGCAATGTATTGAACTATCTGCCTTGAAAATAGCAACATCTTCTGCTTCCTCTCAATATGTTCATCCTATATCAACTAGTCCCACATCCTCTATAATCTCCACTACTTCTCGAATAGCATCATAGATAGTGTTTCAACCTATTGTGAGAACTCCTACACCTACACCCCTCATAACCTCATCTATTTTTCATCCCAAAATCCCAATCATGGCATCAAGGTATGTTTCCCTAGTTTTGGCTGCTCCTTTACATAATGTGCCACAGGAATATCAAATTAGGATCCCTCAGTTTGATGGTACTGGACCCATCACTGCACAACAACATGTTGATAGAATGAATTATTATTCTGATCTTCAGGAAGTTGATGAGAAAGATGTAAAAATGAGATTTTTTTCTCAAATTCTAATGGGGGAAGTTAGAAAATGGTTCAAAGCTTTACTAGAAGACAGTATAAATGACCTCATTGCTTTTCACCAATCATTCCTCAATAGATCGAAAATTAAGAAAAATCCCCTTCAGATTCTATCAGAATATGAGAACATTAGAAGGGCCCCTAGAGAAAGTGTGCATGATTATTGCACTAGATTTAACAATGTTTGCAATGCAATTCTAGCAAATACTAAGCCCCTTGAAGGTTTAGCCCTAAGTAAATTCCTAGATGGTTTCAATGCTGACATGTCTTACCAATTAAGAGAAAGGAACTCTACAACCTTGGAAGAGATGAAGAGGGATGTTGTGAGTGTAGAGGCAAATTTGTTAGCTAAAAGGGCTAGAATTAGGACTCGAAGGAGACTAACTATAAAATAAGAACCATATACTTTTTATTTTGATGCAAAAATAGATTCCCTAGGAATCATGGATAGAATGATGGAAATAATAAATATTACTAATAGGGCCCCTCCTAGAGAAAACCAACCTGGCCCCTAAATTTGAAATCCTAACTTTAGGAGAAACCCACCGCAGATCAAACAAAGGGAATAAAATGGCCTAGATCAGTAGATAAGACCCTCATTTCAAGAGAACTATGCAGATGAAGAGGGAGAGTTAGTAAGAGACCTTGATGAAAATCAGATAAACTTAATGGGAGTAAATGATAGTGAAACCATTTTCTTAACTCGGGAAGAACAACATCTCTTTTTTCTTACACAACCTGAAGTAAACTATGATGAATCGTAAGATTACAAACAAGGCTTAGAGAACGAAATAATGGAATTCCATAAATAGTATAACCTAAGGAGTAGGAAAACAACTAATAATTCTACTAAAAATATTGTTGATACTCCCATTAAAAAGACATTCAATACCTCTGCTAAGAAAATTTCTGATATATCTCCCAAAATGGGTGTAGAGATTCCTATTAGGAAATTTTTTTATACTGTTTCTAAAGCAACCCAAATTGATATTCCATCCAAAAGCCAACAGAAAGATAATTTCCAAAAATATGTTGTTAAGAAACAAGATATTGTCAATATAGATAAAATTCAAACAACATTCAATATTGAAAATAAGTTGGTTAAATTCAAAATACCCATTTCCCTGGCATAACTCATGAACAATAATGTTTACCGATCACAAGTAATGAAAGCTTTTAGGATAGGGGAAGGTGGAGATACAATAAATTCAACTGATGATCAACCAGAATTATTGTTTCAACTAGAAGTTGATGGAAAACTTAAGGAAGGAGGTGTACATCTATTTTATGTAATTTTGAGAATTCATGATAAGATTTTACATAATTCAATGCTTGAATCAGGAGCCTCACACAACCTTATGCCTAAGGTTGTTATGGAAAAAATAGGACTTGATATCACTAGAGCGTACAAACATTTGTACTCTTTTGATTCAAGTAAAGTAAAGTGCTTAGCCCTCATTAAGGATTTGTATGTTACTTTAGCACATATACTATCCAAGATATTGGTGATGGACATAGTTGTTGATGACATACCCCATAAGTATTTCATGTTACTGTCTCACTCATGGGGAGCTAAATTGCAAGGAACCCTTCAGACATACATTACCTATGCTACCATTCTAGTGTTTGGTCAGCAAAGGAGATTATATAGGGAAACATTAATGAATTTTATGGTAAGTAATCAGGAGAAAACACAAAAATATCCCCTATATTCTGTCTATTCAGACCTTGATTCATTCATTTTCTACAGTGATGGAGAAGTGGGAAAACAAATTTCCAACTTAGAAATTGATCTTTGTGAAATTGAAGGAGACAAAACAACTATAGTGGAACATGATAAACAAAATGAACCTTTATGGAATTTGGATTTTTATGGGGTTGTTAGTAAAGAAGGATCAGGAGCAGGAGTATGAGTTTCAAATTCACAAACCAACCACTCAAAGGGACATTCATATAAGCTAAACTTTCAATGTACAAACAACATAGTTGAATATGAAACCTTAATTCTAAGGTTACAACTCTTAAGGAAGCTAGGTGCTAAAATAATTTCCATTCATGGAGACTCTAAAATAATAATAAAATAGATCAAAGGAGAATACTTTTCTAAACACCCAAGATTAAGGGCCTACAGGAATTCCGTCCAAGATTTTTTGAAATGTTTTGTGGAATATGACTTGTCAATGATCCCTAGAGGTCAAAAAATATTGGCTGATGGTCTGGCTACTTCAACCAATACATGAAAAATGCCCTACCATCCTAGTCATCAATACACTGGGGAAGTAAAAAATAGACCAGTTTTCCTAGACAACATCACATATTGGCAAGTTTTTGGAAACAATGAAAAAATTTAAAACTATAGATTTGAGGCTTTTGCGATGAGTATCTTGTGTATAGAAGTTTTCCGGTTTAATCGCATACATTTTTGTTGATTTCGACGTTTCGAACCCAGCCAACGGGGTTCATCATCAGGAAAAGATCTAAGGGTAAGAACTGATCTCACATTAAAGGTATAAATAGTGATGGAAAAAGAGTAGTGAAGCAAGGGAGGCCGTATGGAGATTCCTGGGGTTCTTGATGCTGTGGTTGATGTTGGAAAATGACGGAATGATAGAGGCGTCCCTACATATTTTTAGGAATGTGAGATCAGAATTTTTTCTTGCAATTCAAGATCTGTATCGTTCAAATAACTGAACTTCATTTAATTTTTCCTTACCGTAAAGGTTTAAAATTATAGATTTGAGGCTTCTGCGATGAGTATCTTGTGTAGAGAAGTTTTCCGATTTAATCGCATACATTTTTGTTGATTTTGACGTTTCGAACCCAGCCAACAGGGTTCATCATCAGGAAAAGATCTAAGGGTAAGAACTGATCTCACATTCAAGGTATAAATAGTGATGGAAAAAGAGTAGTGAAGCAAGGGAGGCTGTATGGAGATTCCCGGGGTTCTTGATGCTATGGTTGATGTTGGCAAATGATGGAATGACAGAGGCGTCCCTACATCTTTTCAGGAATGTGAGATCAGAATTTTTTCTTGCAATTTGAGATCTGTATCATTCAAATAACTGAACTTCATTTAATTTTTCCTTACCGTAAAGGTTTAAAATTATAGATTTGAGGCTTCTGCGATTGTAAAACTTTTTACAATCCAAAGATGAATTTGAGTGTGCTAACATAGATGTAGATTTGGAATTAGAAAAAAATGTGTTGCATGTTGACAATATGATGTAATGTGTTGTCCTTGATTGCAACCTACTTGATGAAGTTGTCCTTGATGGAAACATACTTGATGTGTTGCCTATGATAAGCAACATATGTGTTAAAGATTTAAGAATGATGTAGCTACAAATTAGTTCAGATGTGACAGAGAAAAGAATTCCAGTAAGTGCCAGAGAAATGATAAATATAATATGTCTCAATGTATATGCTACTTTTGTGAAGGCAACCCGCGTATGGATGCAATGTATATGCTACTTTTGTGAAGGCAACCTGCGTATACATTCAGGGTTAGCATATACGTAGTTTTTATGAAGAGAAGTTGTGTATACATGCGAAAACGAATGCTCCAAGTCACGTATGCCTTTTGCACTCTAAAATTATGATACCAAGGGGCAATACCATGGTATTAGCCCACAATATTGAGCATTGTATTGTCTATTTGATTTCGTCCAAGAATACCATCAAAAGTTGTGTGGTTTTGGCTCATGGTATTGAAAAAGGCTAAATCTATATAAGGAGAAGAATTTCATAGCGCTAAGTGTGTATGTGTCTGCGTATTGAATGGATACTTCACTCTGAAGTATATCTGCATGGAATGGGTTACAATTTATTTATAGATCTGAATTAATAATTCACCTATGAACAATATGATGGATTAGGATCTCTAGACCTGAAATGACGATATATACTCTAGATCTGTTTATGGAAAGTTTAGATCTGAGATGTGGCGAATGTTTTCTAAAGTGAAGGGTAAGATCTGAGCTGTTTATATGTTATGAAGAGTTGTGCAGCCCTGCAATGTTTGCAGATCTATACACAGGTTCGTCGTAGAAAAAGCGCGTATATACGCGGGTTGGTTTCAGCAAAAGCACGTATGGAATCTAAGGTCTGTTCTAAAATGTTTGCAGATATATACGCAGGTTTGTATCTGTGAAAGCACGTATATACGCGGGTTCAGTGAAGTAAAAGAATGTATGGAATCTAGGGTTTTTCTGAATTGTGCAGAAGGAAATCTCTTATCTGTTTTTTTGTATTACTGTTATTTGTCAAGATGTCTTCATACAGATCTAAGTTGTTTGAATATTTATTATGTTGCTAGTTGATTATGATTAAAGATCAGTTGTTGGTTGATTGGTTGATGATTCAATGAATGAATTGATGGAGTTATAAGTTTCAGTTTGATGTTCTTTGAGCTTAAATGTGTGGAGTGGGTCCAGTCTGAAAATCTGATGAAAAGAGGCCTACAAGGTGTGTTGTGTGGAAGCTGTTGGATCCAGTATGAAAATTTATGAAACGTGGTCCATGGTGGTGCTGAGGGTCGAAGCCTTCAGTGAGGGGGTTGTAGCTCCCTTCCAGTGGTAGCTGGTAAACGAGATCATGGGGTAGTAGCTCCCTTCTAGGAGTGGCTGGTAAACGAGATCAGGGGGTAGTACCTCCCTTCCAGGACCGGCTGGTAAACGAGATCAGGGGGTAGTAGCTCCCTTCCAGGACCGGTTGGTAAACGAGATTAGGGGGTTGGAGCTCCCTTCCAATAGTAGCTAGAGAACGAGAGAAGGTTACAGCCTTCTGTAGGTGGGTGCTTGCGTGCTGGTATGAGTCTGCGCCTGTACATGGTTGTAAGAAGTTTTATTTATAATAAATATTGAAGACAGAGATGACGACAACAATGGTTTTCTCCCAAATTGGGTTTCCACCTTAAATCCTGGTGTTCATGTGTGTTTCTTATGTGTGATGATTTATTCTGTTCTTACTGCACATGTTTACTGCTTACTAAACATATGATGAATGAATGATGTAATGATCTAAGTAAATAATTATCTGCATAATAAGATCTCTGGACATATGCAATTTTGCTTAAAGATATCCGCGTATATACACAAGTTGGGTTAATTAAAGTCGTGTATAGAATTCTGTAAAGAAAAAGTAAAAGTTTTGAGTAAGCTCTAAACACTGATTCACCCCCCCTCTCAGTATTTTTCGCAACAATTGGTATCAGATCAGGTCCTTCTAAAGGAGCTTGATCACTTGAAGGAGATCTGTCACAATGGGAAGGAAGCAAAATAAGAAGGCTACTCAAAGAAAGAAGATATCTCAGAAAACATGTACAGCAGAAAATGAAGAAGATGAAACATGTATTGATTTTTGTTCTTGTGATTCACTTTCTTCTTCATGCAATGGTGAAGACAGTGAAAACAAAAGTGAAAGTAATGTTATGGATCTAGAAGCAGTAATTGAAAATATTAAGATTAAATTTGAAGATCAACAAAGATTATTTAATGAGAGAGAATCTATCTACAAAGATATGATCTCTAGAATGAATGGACAGATAAACAAGTATCAAAGGCTGTACGATGAAGTAACCAATAATTGTGAAGGAATTGAAGTAGAAATCATCTCTCTCAAAGTAGATCTCGAAACATCAAATAAGAAGAATGAAGAACTTCTACAATCATTTGAAGAAGAAGGACTTGAAGCAGAAATCATCTCGCTCAAAGCAGATCTGGAAACATCAAATAAGAAGAATGAAGAACTTCTTCAATCATTTGAAGAACAAGAAAATGGGTTGAAAGAAGAGATTCTAAACTTGAATGAACAAGTAGAAGAAGGGAGAAGGGTCGAAGAAAGTATGAAGAAGAAATGCCAAAAAATGGAAGTTGAGGTAAACATTTTAAAAGGTAAATTAGAAGAAAAGGATAAATTCTTGAGGTTTCAAGATAGTACTAAGATTCTGGATAATATTCTTAGTAGTCAAGGGTCTCCCTCTATTAAATTTGGTCTTGGTTTTCATGAAACTATGAAAGGATAATCTAGTTCACAAGACAAAGCTAAAGATTCGAAGGATATCAGTGCAAAACCTGAAGTGTTTAAAGAGACAAAAAGGCAACCAACAATCATGAATTATCAAAGGAAATAATTCGCTCCTAAATATAGAAGTATCAATAATGTTGAATGATTTATATTTCATAATTATCGACATGTTGCAACCAAGTGCAGAAGCAAATTGTTTCGGTCAAAGACAGATAGACACTACACAAAAAGACAGTCAAGTTTCTTTAAGGGATATTGTTTTTCATGCACCAATTTTGGTCATAAAGTAGTTGAGTGCAATAGAAGAAATATTAGAAAAACATATTATGATCTATATGCTCCCTTTTCTAGTCACATAAGGTGTTATTCTTGTAACAAGTATGGGCATATAGAAAAAGAATGCAGATTAATGAATAGATCTGAGAAATTGGAGAATTTCCAACAAAGCTAGAAAAAGAAGAAGCCCCAGTCAAGAACGTAGGGAATATTGACCCTATTGCATTCATCCACTTCTAAATTTTACTTCTCATAATGACTGTAGGAGTGATGTGAGATACATTATAGGAATCAGTAATATATCATCACAGAGGGAGAAATATATGGTGATTCTCATGGTTGGTTTGGTAATTCTGATTGTGTTTATTTCTAACAGTGCATCTGATGTAACAAGAGAAGACAGGTACAGGTTGTACAAATTTAGGGGAGATGGAGTTGTGAAATTTTTTCTGTATTTCACTTTCTATATGCGGGTTTCATGAACTAAAGCCGCGTATACACCTGAGTTCCATTGTAGACATTTGCGTATGTTTTTCTGATAAGAAAAACAATGAGGAAGACACAAAAATAGTTTTTGATATGATGCTAACATGAATAAATTTCTTGATCTGATGTTGATGGTTATATATGCTGATATGATTTTAAGTTTTGATTATCTACTTGATGAAGATGCTTTTGGTTGGTGAAGATGTTCAGAATTCTCAGGCTTATGGGGAGAATTTAGCCTTGCTGTGAATAATGCATTGTTGGCATTATGATGGTTCTAAAATATGATCTCTCTCTTGAGGTCTTTTGGTATTAAAAGTCATATCTGTAATTTGATGATTCAAATCAAATATTCACCTCCCATATACATTATGTGTGATAATACAAGTGCCATAAGTATCTCAACGAATCCTGTTATGCATTCCAAGACCAAGCACATTCCTATCAAGTATCACATCTTACGTGAACAAGTGCTTGAACAAAAGGTGAAATTGGAGTATGTTCCCTCCAAAGAACAAGTTGTTGATATATTTACTAAATCGCTTCCCAGGGAAGCCTTCGAATATCTCAGAAAAAAGCTAGGAATTGTCTTTGCCGCTCAGAAGATCAGACCTGCTTAAATTCAGAAGATTAAATTGGATACGTGGATTTCATAAAGGACAGTCATATATATACGTGATTTTATATACAGAAAACCACATATGGGTTTTTGCTGGAATAATTTTCTAGGTCAGCATTTTCAAAACAGTTGCAGTGCTATTGGGTATCTCTGGTGCTATTGCAGTTCTTACATTTCTGTTTCATTCTCTAATATATTGTTGATAAAAATGCATTGATTATTTTCTGTTGAAAGTGTTCAGGATGCACAAGCTAAGGGGGAGCACTTGTCCTATGGGAAAGGATGCATTATTGACATTCTAAGTGTTTGTTGTGGTCTGATCTCATGATTGAGATTCATTGGTCTTGTTTATAAAAAGTCATTTGATGAAAAGGTCATGTTGAGACCTATGCTATAAAATTGTTATATTCAGTCATGTAAGGACTTGGTCAAATTTGTAAACTCACTTGGTTGGGTAGTTAAGTCAAAATTTGTAAACCCACTTGGTTGGGTAGTTCATTCAAATATGTAATTCCACTTGGTTGGATCATTGATGTAAGTATGAGTCCTTGGTGATCGGAAAGGCCATACTTGGTTGAGTTATATATTCATGTACTTCATTGAAAAATATGTCTAAAGATTCAGCATGAACTCAAGGGGAGCATGGTAAATTCAATGCACTTCAAATCTACATAGCTCATCTCTCTACAAGGGAAGCGAAACATTTTTTTGGTTTTGATCCGTCCTTTGCCCTTGATGTCAAAGGGGGGGAGTATCATTGTGTTTGATTAATGGTTATGATTAATGTATCTATCTGTTGTGGTGATCAAACACCATCGTGGTTGCCATCAAGTCCAAAGGGAGAGATTGCTGGCAATATGATGTAATGTGTTGTCCTTGATGGCAACCTACTTGATGGAAACCTACTTGATGAGTTGACTATGATAAGCAACCTATGTGTTAAAGATGTAAGAATGATGTAGATACAGATTAGTTCAGATGTGACAGAGAAAAGAATTCCAGTAAGTGCCAGAGAAATGATAAATATAATATGTCTCAATGTATATGCTACTTTTGTGAAGGCAACCCACGTATGGATGCAATGTATATGCTACTTTTGTGAAGGTAACCCGTGTATACATTCAGGGTTAGCATATACGCAGTTTTTATGAAGAGAATTTGTGTATACACGCGGAAACGAACGCTCCAAGTCACGTATGCCTTTTGCGCTCTAAAATTATGATACCAAGGGGAAATACCATGGTATTAGCCCAGAGTATTGAGCGTTGTATTGTCTATTTGATTCCGTCGAAGAATACCATTGGAATTTGTGTGGTTTTGGCTCATGGTATTGAAAAAGGCTAAATCTATATAAGGAGAAGAAGATCATAGTGCTAGGTGTGTATGTGTCTGGGTATTGAATGGATACTTCACTCTGAAGTATATCTGCATGGAATGGGTTACAATTTATTGATAGATCTGAATTAATAATGCACCTATGAATAATATGATGGATCGGGATCTCTAGACCTAAAATGACGATATATCCTCTAGATCTGTTTATGGAAATTTTAGATCTGAGATGTGGCGAATTTTTTCTGAAGTGAAGGGTAAGATCTAAGCTGTTTATCTATTTTGAAGAGTTGCGTAGCCCTGAAATGTTTGCAAATCTATATGCAGGTTCGTCGTAGCAAAAGCGCGTATATATGTAGGTTGGTTTCAACAAAAGTGCGTATGGAATCTAAGGTCAGTTCTGAAATGTTTGCAGATATATACGCAGGTTTGTCTCTATGAAAGTGTGTATATACGTGGGTTCAATGAAGTAAAATCGCGTATGGAATCTAGGGTTTTGTTGAATTGTGCATTTTGATGTATTACTGTTATTTGTCAAGATGTCTTCATACAGATCTAAGTTGTTTGAATACTGATTATGCTGCTAGTTGATTATGATTAAAGATCAGTCGTTGGTTGATTGGTTGATGATTCAATGAATGAATTGATGGAGTTATAAGTTTCAGCTTGATGTTCTTTGAGCTTAAATGTGTGGAGTGGGTCTAGTCTGAAAATCTTATGAAAAGAGGCCTACAAGGTGTGCTGTGTGGAAGCTGTTGGATCCAGTATGAAAATTGATGAAATGTGGTCCATGGTGGTGCTAAGGGTCGAAGCCTTCAGTGAGGGGGTTGTAGCTCCCTTCCAGTGGTAGTTGGTAAATGAGATTAGGGGGTAGTAACTCCCTTCCAAGAGTGGCTGGTAAATGAGATCAGGGGGTAGTAGCTCCCTTCTAGGAGTGGCTGGTAAACGAGATCAGGGGGTAGTAACTCCCTTACAGGAGCGACTGGTAAATGAGATCAGGGGGTTGGAGCTCCCTTCCAGTAGTAGCCGGAGAATGAGAGAAGGTTACAGCCTTCTACAGGTGGGTGCCTACGTGCTAATATGAGTCTGATCCCATACATGGTTGTAAGAAGTTTTCTTTATAATAAATATTGAAGACAAAGACAACGACAGCGGTGGTTTTCTCCCGAATTGGGTTTCCACCTTAAATCTTGGTGTTCATGTGTGTTTCTTATGTGTGATGATTTATTATGTTCTTACTGCACATGATTACTGCTTACTAAACATCTAATGAATGAATGATGCCATGATCTAAGTAAAGAATTATCTGCATGATAAGATCTCTAGACATATGCAAGTTTGCTTAAAGATATCCACGTATATACGCGAGTTGGGTTAATTAAAGTCGCATATAGAATTCTGTAAAGAAAAAGCAAAAGTTTTGAGTAAGCTCTAAATACTGATTCACCCCCCCCCCCCCCCCTCTCAGTATTTTTCCCAACATTGCATGTGGAGCCTGACTATCTTCATTATTTATATGTATCGCCGCGTTGGATCATTGTTCTTAAAGGGGAGACAATGCTTCCCATCATTTTATCTTCTTCAAGGGGGTCCAAGGGGGTGGAAACGACCTTTTGGAGCCCCTCCTTGGTGGGGGTTTTAGGGGCAGTGCCCTCGAAGAAAAAAATAGATGTAAAATTGCCTTATAAAATATTGTAATTTTGTAGTCAATCTAGGTCATTCATTAGGTGGATGATCTGACAGTAGAAGTTATGTTTAATTTATGGTTTTTTGCCTTAGAAGGAAACCCCTCTATTGTACGAGGGTATTGTATTGTGACTGTGTATAATGTGTATATTCTGAGAGATAAATAAAAAGGGGGACTGTGTGAGAGAAAAGAGGAGATTACAATCGATCTGTTGTAGGTTGTGTCTCTTCATTTTTGTTGGATAATATAAAGGAAGGACTGGTTGTTTTCGTGGACATAGCCCAAGTTGGGTGAACCACATATATCTTTTTCTCTCTTGTTTTATATGTTTTCTGTGTTTGTATTTCCTCATATTTTATGCATTCCATTGCTCTGTAATATATAATTTTCTAACACAATGTAGAAAACAATGTAAATAAAAGTGTAAATAAGATAGAATTAAAAGAAATAGATCAAGAACAAGAGGAATTAGAAATATTGCAATTGAAAGATAGTGTTTTTCCTAGAGGGTTAGTCCCCTTAGAGGAATTGTTTGATTTTAATGATGTAGCCAAAAATCCCAAAATTGAACCTACTAGAGCTGAAGTTGAAGACTGTAACATAGGAAATGAACAAGACCCAAAAATGGTGAAATTGTCTAAATATTTACCCCCTACTGAAAAGAAGAAATATATAATATTGTTCAAATAAATTATAGATGTATTGCATGGAGTTATGAATATTTGAAATCTTATGACACTAGTATTATACAACACAAGGTTCCTATTAAAGAAGACCAAAAACATTTTAAACAAAAACTTAGGAGGATCAACCCAATTTTGATGCCTCTGATTGAAATTGAGGTTAAGGAAATGTACGATGCCAAGATCATTGTGCCTTGAAGGTATTCTAAATGGGTACCCAACTTAGTTCCAACTAGGAAAAAGATAAGAGAAATTAGACTTTGTGTATATTTCAGAAATATTAATAAAGTCTTACTGAAAGATAACTACCCTTTACCTAAAATGAATCATATTTTGCAAAAGGTGGTTGGGTCCAATATATTTTATCTATTAGATGGTTTTTCTGGTTATAATCAAGTTTTAGTGCATCCTGAAGCCCATGAAAAGACAACATTTACTACACCATGGGGTACCTTTATGTATGTGAAAATTCCTTTTGGCTTAATGAATGTTGGAGCTACATTTCAAAGAGAAATAGACATTTCTTTTATTGATGAAATAGGTAGATTCATAGTCATATATCTTGATTATATCATTGTTTTCTCAAAAACGAATGAAGAGCATTTGCTAAATTTGAGGAGAGTATTTGAAAATGTAGGAAATTTGGAATTTCCCTCAACCCAAAGAAAACATTATTTGGCTTAGAAGAATTCAAACTTCTGGGACATAACATTTCGAAAGATGGAATCAGAATTGATCCCAATAGGATTGAGGCTATTTTAAAGATAGGTCCTCCTAGAAATGTCAAAGAACTCCAATAATTCATTGGTAAAATAAAATTTCTAAGAAGATTTATCCCTAATTTGGCAGAACTTCTTAGAAGCATAACAAAATTTTTGAGAAAAGACAAAAAATTAAAATGGAATATTGAGGAAAAATAATCATTTGATCAAGTAAAACAATCCTTAACACAAGCCCCTGTGTTAGTCAACCTTAATTTCACCAAATATTTTCTGATTTTATCATTTGCATTAAAACATACTATTGTAGGAGTTCTCTTACAGAAGAATAATAAAGGAAATGAAAAATCCAATGCTTTCTTTAGAAAAGCCTTAAGAGATGATACATTAAAATATAACATTATGGAAAAGCAAGAAGTTGCTTTAGTAAAGGTAATTAAATATTTTAGAGTTTATATTCTTCATTCACGTATAATTACTTTTTTTCTAAACATTGTGGTAAATGACACATTGACCCAAAATGGTCTTGATGGGAAAAAGGGGTAAATGGATTTCCATTATCTTAGAATATGAAATTTAAATTAAACCTACCAAACTCATTAAGGGTAATGGATTAGCTAAATTAATGGTTGAATCAAATTTTCATGCTTTGGATATAAATTTTGTAGCTTCACTTGATGAACGAGGAGAGAAGATGGTTGCACAAGTAATTAAGGCTTTTGCAACATCTCCCTGGTATGCAGACCTTATTTTTGTCTCACATCATTTACAAGATCCTCCTTGTTTGACCAAAATTAAAGCTAGATTTCTTAAACTCAAAGCTATGCAATTTTGTATTTTGGACAATAATTTGTATTGGAAGGATGCCAGAGGAATTTTACTAAACTATTTATTGAAGGATGAAGTAGATAAAGTAATGCAGTAATTTCATGAAGGAGATTGTGGTGGACACTTGTACTGGAAGACCACTGCCAACAAGATCTTAAGAGCTAGTTTTTACTGGCCAACCTTATTTGCAGATGTCCACAAAAAAGTCACCTCATGCCACCAATGTCAGATCTTTGAAGGCAAAATAAACTTTTTTCCCTTACCCTTAAATCCCATATCAACTGAAACTCCTTTTCAGTAATGGGGTTTTGATTTCATTAGGGAAATTAATCCTTCATCCTCAGCCCAACACAAGTGGATCCTTACAGCCACTGATTATTTTACCAAGTGGATTGAAGCTATAACCACAAGGAAATATATTGATGCAGTGATTATTAAATTTTTTGAAACTAATATTCTTTCAAGATTTGGATGTCCCAGGAAATTCATCACTAATAATGCAACAACATTGAAATCAAAGAATATGGTGGAGTTTTGCAACAAGTATCAAATCACTTTAGGACACTCTATGGCCTATTACTCTTAGGGGAATGGATTAGCAGATTCTTCTAACAAAATTTTGGTTAATGTCATCAAAAAATTGTTGTAGGGTAACAAGAAATAATGGCACAACAAGTTGGTTAATGCATTATGGGCTGACATACTCACCACTAAGAAATCAATTGGCATGTCCCCATACCAATTGGTTTATGGGATGGATTTTGTTTTTCCCACTTCTTTGGGTGTCCTTGTTATCAAAATGCTTCAGGAATTACAAGTGGAATCTAATGACATTCAAAGGAGAATAAATCAAACAATACCACTGCAACAATCCATAGAATAATTTTACAACAAAAACCAAGTCATCCAGGAAAACATCAAGAAACTCTGTAATAGAAGAACCAAGGCTCATGATTTTAAAAAAGGAGAGAATGTGCTAAAATGGGATTCAAGAAATGAAGAAAAGGGTAAGCATGGAAAATTTGATAATCTATGGAAGGGACCTTACACAATTCATGCTTACAGAGGTAATAATGAATTTTTCCTAAGGGACATGGATGGAGCAGAGCTGCCTAGTGGACCTGTAAATGGCAGAATGTTGAAACATTATTTTTCATAAGAATAGAAGCATTTATCTCTAATATCATTGTAAATATAATTTTTCTTTTACTTTCATGAGTGGGTGTCTCACGTCAAAAGTTGAAGCCTGAAGAGAAGGCCATAAGCTCTTGCTCAATTCACCAACATAATTACAACAACAACAAAATAAATCAAATGCAAAAAAGTACTGAAGGAGAGGATTCAAGTTTACTAGTAAATAATTATTGGCACCTCATAGGGAAAGTTCCATCCCCAGCTGGAACCACTGTTAGGGTAATTCATAGATCACAAGGTGACTAAATATTTTCTCTCAGTCATATGAAATTGTAAATAATATTGCATTTTGCAAATGATTTCCAAAAAAAAAAGATATAAATAAAAGTAAAAAATGAAAAGAGGTTTATGAAAAGAAAATAGAATAAAAAAGAAAGAAAAATAAAAATAGAATTAAAAAAAAAATGATGATGAAAGAACCCCATAAAAAAAAAGATGTGAAATGATGCAAATTCAAATGCCACTAGAAGAAAAATAGTTTGTTTTGAAAAATAAAGCAGGGTGTTGTGTGCAGCTTGTTTTAAATGCCACAACCATAAATCATTGTTTAGATCATAAAGTTTAATAATGGTCAAATATATTTGAATTTATGTTATTAGATTAAAGAAATAATTTAGCCAAACTGTTTAAACTTGGCTAAAAATTGTTAGGTAGATGAAGAAATTGGTCCAATTGTTTAATTTGGAGAAATGATGTAAATGAGTAGGTTAGAAATAGATTAGATGATTCTCCTTTCAAAGAAAAAATAAACAAGGGTCTACACATTTAAATGCACCCTTCGTTAGTGATAATTATCCTTAGTTTAGGAGAAAAAAGTGGAATGGAAACTTTGAAAATGTAATAATTTATTTCTTACATTATATGGGCTTTTATCCAAAGAATTTACGCTTATGATTATAAGGTTCTCAAAACAAAAAAGGTTTTATCATGTAGCAGTTAAATTGGCACCCAAATCGACGATCCCAAATTCCTTTTAGCCCCCCTGTACTTCCTACCTTTATCAACGAACAGAGGGGGGAGGAGAGAGAGAGAGAGAGAGAGAGGGGTCTGAAAGGTAATTTGGCTCCCCTCCAGCACCACATAATGTGTCACTCCCTCGTGATTTCATAACCCCCCCTCCACATACCACTTACTGTCTCTACCCCCCTCCAAAAACCATCAAATTTCTACCCTCTCCCACCAATGCTTCCCGCGCCCTAACCTCCACTCCATTCATGACATTTTTCCTATCCGTTACGCATTAAATCCCTCCCTGGATTACTATTTATGCCTTCCAACGGTCCCGAGTTCCCAACGGATGTTTATTGTGACCATAAAAACCTCCCAATTCACTCATTTTTGTACAATTTCACCGCATTTTCACTCATTTGGATCCTATCTACTCTTTCAAAATTTCTTTCACTCAGTGAAAAAGTCTTGAAGCCGGACACACAAACTAGAGTACATTGTGAAAGAACAATAAATTCCACCAACTGTCAACTACCAGTAAGTTCCTAGTAACTATCCCACTATCAACCTTTCTTTTTCCTATTGTCTGAATTTTCAAAATGCCTCCTAAAGAAAAAAACAATGGTAATTCAAGTAACCCAATTTTCCCTCCCACAGTTGGTCTTGACCATATCCCTCTAGCTTATAGAGACTACAAAATTGCAGAGTTAAAATTTGAATTCGACATGTTCGAATTACATTGTTGGCTCAGAGATAATCACCTAGACCAGACTGATGAAATTAGACTCTAGGAATCCAATTTTCCCCTTTATATATTTCCTCAGACATACCATTTCCCAGAGTTTATCCTCAGATGCCAAACATTTTATTTGCCTAGCCAAATCATTATTGTAGCCCACAGTGGGGAGGTTTTATTTACAGTTGCCCCTGAAACCATCATTCAAATGTTGCAGATCCCCCAAATTAATCCCAACACCTCTTTCTTAGTGGAATCCATGAATGAACTATATAAAAAATTAACATTTTCCAAAAGATCACATATTTTCTAAATATTCCTGCCCGAGGATGCCCAATTACCAAAGAAAAATCCACCATACCCCTCCTCCATTTTTCCAGACAACGCTAAGAAAATCATCTCTATACTCTCATGTTTTTTAGGATATTATTCATATGATGGGTAGATGAAACTATTTTAGGTTTTCTGTCCATTCTTTCCATTGAAGAAAATCCCTCTGTGATTTTTAATTTTATACAGTTCCTTGCTGATAGCATCCATGAACAAATCCTTAAATTTCAAACTGAAGGAATGTTCAAATATGCTTCTTTCTTAGTTTGCATGTTTCTATTTTATCAAGAAAACATGTTTCCATTTGCACTACAAAAGATGAATGAACAAGGAGATCCGCATTCATTCATTTTTTTCACTTACTTGGTAAGGAAAAATTCAGAAGAATACAGATTCAAAGATTATATTGATCATTTTATTCATCCAGCCACATGTTTACTGACCAGTAATGCAGAACCCAGGGTCAGTGATGAGATTTAGAAGATTTTACACCTCATTGAGTAGGCTAAGATAGGTAAATGGTAATTGTACCAAAATTAGATTGAAATGAGAGTGTATGGGTGTGAGCTTCCACCATACAAGTTGCCTAAATACCTCCCACTGAGGTTGTTTTCATTAGAATACATCAAGCAGATTATCAATTAAGATTGAAATTCACTTTTTTCATCCAAGAAGAAATCACATTTTAGAATAAAGACTCAGATTGGACCTTTTATCTATAACAGTAGGACAATAATATAAGAGGCATACATCCACCTAAAACAGATGAAATTTACCTTAAGCTTCACTTGGTCATATGACCCATTTGGTATAATTTCTAAGCTAAGGGTGGAAAAAAAAACCACACATTATGTTCATACATAAAGACCTGAAATTGAGAAGTACATGAACCAGGCTGAGTGGGAAGAAAACACATTGCAAGAAGCTAAGGATCAACTTCTGTCTACATCAACTTCACAAACTCCCATACCTCAGGAAAAAGTAGAGAAACAGCCAAGGGAGGAAGACTATCCTTTAGTCACAGAGCTTTTAGCCAAAGAATTCAATGTTTACAAGAATAAAGGAAATTCAAATCCTAAAATATATTTTGCTAAAGATGAGGAAGAAAAAACTACTATAATATTGAAGGGTCCACACTCTACAACAAAGTCAGATAGTTTCTTTCTTGGATCTCCAACATCATCAATTTAATATGGGAATCCAGACACAACTCAAACATCAGGATTGATTGAAGGACAAATAGAGACAAGTATCTTTGATAAGTATAAATAGATAAAGCAGAAAAATGAACTTCTCAAAGTCAACACTTATGATAAGTTCTAGAAAAAAATTAACACAAACCAAAATAGGCTCTTATCAGCCTTCGACACTGAGAAAGGAAGAATGCAGAGGGAATTCTTGCAAGCACAGGTTCCCCATCCTAAATCTGTTTCTGATTACAAGAAGACTTCATTTGAATTTGATGAAAAATATGTCCATATTATTGATCATATTGATATGCACAGGAAAACAGGGGAAATGTTATATTCCACATTGCCAAATACTAAAATTATTGCCTCTAAACTATAAGCATCACTCACCAATATCCAGTCTCATTTAAAAATTGAAAATATCTCTTCTTTGGAAAAGAAATCCTTAGAAGAATTGGTTATTAAGATAGGATATGACCCAACAGATGTTAAGGTATCCGAAGAACTGATCAAGAATAATAATGCTGACATTGCAGCACTTAAGAAACAATTTAAATTGTCAGCAACTAAGGATTCGCAAACCAAAGAAACAAGGGAGATAGAGGGCCAAAAAGAAAACATGCTCAAGCCAATTATGGAGAAAAATTCACAAATAAGGAACATGTAAGTAGAGATGGAAAAGCTAGTCAAGGAAAGGAACAAAATGCACAACTAGTTGTAGTCCCACTAGATGTGGTACCTATTACAGAAATAGCACAAACATGAATGACTACCTCAACTACAACAGGGATTTCTACATCAAAAACTACCCCAATACAAGACTTAGATGTTGCTGGAAAATTAGTAAAAGTTGTGGAGGACATGTCTATACAAGTAGAATAGATCAAAATATTACAAGGACAAGTAAAGGCCCTGCAAGAGTAGAAAGAAAGGATTGAGACCTCAAATCTAGTTGAAGTATAGAAATCTCAGAGACTCACTCAGAGGCTACAACAGTTGGGGAAGGAAACTTCCATGGATACTAATATGAGATTCAACCTCCTATATTACCTTAAGGAAGTGGAATCAAAGGAAACTTGAAAAATAGAACTTACATAGCATCAAAAACACCTCTAGGAGGTAACCCAACCTCCTAGACCAATGAAACCTCGAGGGGAACTGATTTTTGACCCTTTTAAGCCTTATCCGTGGGCATGTAAGGGCAATTCAATAGCTAGAATCATATAGCCATGGGCATGCCAAGGCAAGATCGCAGCCACAGCCCCAAAAAGTCAGTTCTCTGCCACCTTTTCAACCCCAGAGCCTAGGTCACTACCTAGAACTTCATGAAACTGTAGGAGATGTTAAATAACATTAAAACGGAGTTATGAAAGAAATCACATCATCAAGAACTCATATAAACCCCTCCGGGCCATGACAGGAATTTCGTCAAACATGTCGCAAACATTGCATCTACAGGTATAAAAGAAAATATTTAAACATGGGGGTCTCTTACATATCTAAGAATAGCTAAGAATAATTTCTCCTGTAAATCATAAGCTACAACACAATATATTTTACCATATATACATTGTGTATTAATTTACATGTAAAAACTTAGATAGAGTTGTGTAGGTGGATTTTGTGCACAAGTGTACTAGACCACACCTGCTTAAGAGGAGTGGTTGTTTCCTCTTAAGTTCCTGGTCACAAGAAGATAATTAAGGGAGTTAGAAATTTAGCTAACATGCCAAAACATAAAACATACTAGATAAGAAAATAGCATGCATACATAGATAGAAAATAAAAAATAAACTAAAACTCATAACACAAAAGCTCTAAATAGAGTCAAACAACTTCAATAATCCAAACGGTGGCACTTATGTCCCCTCTTACTAAGTTCTAGTAGGAATAAAGGATGAAATGTTTACCCACTTACCAAGGGGCCTTTAGAACTAGGGAGTTCTAAGACCAAATGCAAGGATGTCCTTACCTCCGAGCTACCTTGGCACAAAGTCTCTCTCTCTACTCTGAAGGATTGGAGTTGTTGTATGGCCAACAATTGAATCCCATCTATCTTTACTTCAGATCACACGCTGCTGGATTGCTTGGGGAAATTTTTGCCAGTATAACAATGTGTTCTCCCTTTTTTCATCTCTTGGTGGCCTTTTATAGAAGAATCCAAACTCTCCTTCCCTCTCTTGGTACATTTGTTGGATAGTGACCCAAGAGAGGAGGATGATTCCATTGTGTGCTCCCTTGAGGTCCTAAGGAGGCTTGGGCGGCTGTCCTTAGGTGGCCTCAAGTGTGAGATCAATTTCATGGAGTGTTCCTTGTGGCCCTGAAAAGTGACTTCCGCCACTCTCAGGTTCGCGTGGCTTTTTAAGGGAAAGCTGCGCAAAGGTGTGCCTATCGAAGACATATGCACACAAAGGCAAATTTTACTGGTTTCTTCAGTGCACAATTTGATTTTTCTTCTGGACCTTAGATATTTTTTAATTCTTCAAATTCTCTAATGTGTCTCAGCCCTATAAATCCTTCTTCCTGACATTTAATAATGCATTATTTATTGTCTGATTTTCCATTGATAACAAGAGCCATACATCATCATTGATCAAAGACATTCTTATAACCAACATAATAAAAATAGAAATTCAATGGATACAACAGCAAATAAATTCATACATAAACCAATACATTTTCATACCGTATACCATAGGAATGAGCTCTTCATTAATGAATGTAAAAAGCAACCGGAGACGAGACTTCCACGTTCCACCCGACCATAGATTGGTTGAGCAAATTCTCACTTCAGCCAATCAACCCCGTGCCATATTGCAAGCATGAATGAGGGACTTTATCAAACAATTCAATCAAAACCAAACCAAGGCTCTAGAGACAAAACCATCTCAACCACAAACCAATGATTCCACCTCACGATCGAACATCACTAACCATCATGGATTGGTCTCTATCCAAACTATTTCAGGGCTCCATATTATTTTTTCCAACTAGGGCTTCCAGTACTAGTAACTCAACCCAAACTGTTACAGGGCTTCTAGAGTGTTTTTCCAACTAGGGCTTCCAGGACTAGTAACTCAACCCACCTAGGGCTTCCAGAGAGTTTGTCCAACCAAGGCTTCAATGGCTAGTAACTCAACCCACAGTTGTCCGTCGGGATTCCAGAGTGTTTTTCCAACCAAGGATTCCAAGAAATAATAAATCAACCCACAAATAAGGTATCATGAGAACCAACCAGAAAATAATTAATGGAACTAAACCCACAACTCCATGGCTATCCAGGAAATCGAAAGACTAGGAAAATCAACATGCATACACCATGCATGCCAAATCTAGTGAGGAAATCAAACATGCAACTCGTTACCTGCATGCAGATCTTGTTGTAGATGTTGATCTCGATGTCCTCTCATGCTTTCCTTCTCTTCCTTTGCCTTCTTGCTCCAAATCAGAAAGTATGCACACTCTCCAGGAGTTCTCCAAGAAAACTCTAAGTATCCAAGAGTATGAGAGATAGAGAGAATAATGAGAGAGCTCCAAAAATACACGGACCAAGTCTTTCTCATTGATCCTTAGAAATGTTTTTATTAATGAGGCATATAGTTTCTTCAATTTCCATTATTCTCCTTCATTTTCTTCCTCAAATGCAACCAATGACCTTTCACCTCCCTTTTCTCCTAATTTCCACTATTTTCATAAATAAAATTCCAATTAATGCCTCACTCCTTTTGAAAGCCTTTTCCATTTCCTTTACCAATTTCCTTTAGCCATAATAACTGAAATGAACACCCACTAGGATGTTTTCCCATCATTTATCTTGGAATACGTGTCCCATCCACGGTGGTTATTATTTTAATTACATAGAATTTTCACCAGATTTGTTACATAACCCTCCCCTTGGAGGAACACCATCCTCGTTGTTCAATCACACCTATAAACCGGAAAATCGCTGAAAACAAATAATACTGCCTATGGAGATTAATAACACAACTCGTTGCAGTATTTACAATGGCCACTGCTGAAAAATGAAAAACATATCGTTTACTAAAGCTTTATAACACATCTCATTACAATATTTACAATAAAAACCAAATATACTTAAGCACATTTACTTCAACCAACAAATAACCATACTGCTTGTGGAGCTTTATAAACTAGATCGATACAATATTTACAGTAATATACACATATACACATTTTCTCAACCAAAAGACATAAGGATACGATGCCCATATCAGCAACAAGGTAATCCAAAGGCTCACAACTCCACCCTCAAAGTAATACCATGATTCACAATCTTTCCAGGAATTCTAGAATCCACTGTCAAAGTCAAAGCTGCATCCAATTTCCAACAATACAATCCTATGCTATTGTACCCTCAGTGAACATTTACTGACTCATTGTTCTAGGGCACACTCCCAATGTGCATATGATTCCATCTGGAAATGACAATGACCAAAAAAAATCCATTCCCAACTTTCCCTTCTTTTCTACACAGTCCCTCGGGAAATCTGGTAATCCCCTTCCATGCATTCACTCACCTTCCAAGTTCCACTGGCACCCCCATCTCGGGCATTCCATCCCTTAGAAAGGCTTCCTCACATCGAAAGATACAAAAAAAAAGGCATATCCCTTCCTCAAAACCATCACACTGGTCATAGGATGCTCATGGAAATCAATGGACACTATTGGGTACCAATGTCCCACAATGGCCCTACTCCTGAAATGCCTTACCAACATATTTTTGTCTATTTCAATTCCTTCTCACTGTTGCTGCTAATTCTTGCAATCAGTTTCAACCACCCAATATTTCATTGCATTCTTTCCTATAAGAATCACATAATTTCCAATAGATTCTAAATAAATTGAAATAAATTCAAATCCATTAGGGGAATTTTGAGGTCTAAAATGGGCCTCCTAATAAAAATGTACAACCAAAATTAACTTTATAAGAACCAATAGGATTCAAAATGATGATGTCAACCATGGGGGATTATTCACCATTTTTAAGTAAAAGGGTAAAATATTAAAAAATAATAAAATAATAAAACTATTTTTTCAACTCGTATTTTCAACTTATCTCCAACATTTTTTACTCAAATTTCAAGCAGAAGTACCCGTTGGATGCAAAATTTAATTCCTCGTCCAAGGAGTACAGCATGTTGCATACTTTCGATGGACCCTTCTACACAAAAAAATGAGAAATGCATCAAAAACGTGATTGCAATCACGTTTTTCATGTATTTCTCATTTTTCGTGTATCAGGGTCCATCGAAAGTATGCAACATGGGTACTCCTTGGATGAGGAATTAAATTTTTCATCCAATGAGTACTCCCGCTCGAAATTTGAGTAAAAAATTTGGGAGATAAGTTCAAATTACGAGTTGAAAAAGTAGGTTTTTATTTTTTCCCTCTAAAATCTGATGATGTCATCAAATATTATTTTATTATTTCCACTATTATTTTATAATTTTCTTAGGAGGTCCATTTTAGACCTCAAAATTCCCCTAATGCATACCTCATTGGTAGCCCGTCAATAAATTACACTTTCAATTCTGTTTACTTTCTACAACAACAAGTCAAACTAGTTGTTTGATCAAATCATCATGTATAAACATATGGCATCTGGTTAGATCAAAATGCAACCATCATAAATTAAAATAATTAATCACATGCAATCATCATAACCCATGATCATAAATCACATGTAACCATCATAAGTCAAAATCATATATCACATGCATAATAAAAATAAAATACTTATACTTATCCTTCATCAGTCCTTACTTCTGCCTTTCTTCTTTCTCACCAGATCGGTTGCCACACCCGGCAAGCACCCAATTCCTTTTCTTCACTTCAATAACATACACATAAACAAAATGTACAACATGTACAATGCCACATAATACATATACCCGCACCCGGTGTACAACACAACACAATACATACACCTATACCTAGTGTATGACACAATACATGTACATACACATACATCTGGTGTACAACACAACACATTCACCCAGTGTACGATACAACAAAATACATACGCCTGCACCAGAATAGAACACATACACCTACACTCGGTGTAAAATAAAACACATAACATATACATATACATCAAAATGAATACACATGTCACGATACCACGAATACACCATGCACATGCATAGTACCGAATTCCCTCAACACAACCTACAGGACATGCGCACAATACCACATGTATGCCAGTACCATATGAACAACATGTAAACAGTACCACCTGTACACAACACTACCTGCACAACATGTTCACAGCATCTTGTGTACATGACACCACCTTCACAACGTGTACACAACACCAAATGTACCTCGCAATGTGTACACAATACCACATGTACACAACACCACATGCGCGACATGTACACGACACCACTTGTACACAAAATCACATGCAAGGCATGTATAAAACACCACTTGCACAAAACACCATATGTACGATGTGCGCACATCACCACTTTTACAATCATGCACACAACACCACATGTATATATATAGCACCATATGCATGTCACGCACACAACACAACATGTACATAGAACCGCATATTCAAAATTCACATAGTACGATATGTACATAACACTGCATATCAAGTACATAGAACCATCTATACCTAGCAATGCATATGCAATATACACACAACACCATATACACAATAGGCATACACCATCACATGTATACAATACTACATATGGAACATTACACGTCACCATAGATACAATCACTGAATATACAACATGCACAACATATACATAATAATAGCACTGTACATCTATAGACCACACACTAACCCCACAAGAAACCTTACTTCTATTGCCTTTCCACTATCCATGCTTATCATAACATGTCGCAAATCACATTACTTTCACTTCGTTGATGTACCCCTCAGCATTAACTGTCCATAACATAAACATGGGAATAGTATAAGAATATTATATTAAATCATATCCACATGATACTGACCTTGTAGATTTGTCAAGGGTACTCTGCCACATGATCCTCCAAATCCAGGAACCTCTTCACGTAATTCACCTGCATAAGCAATCATTCCTCGACAAGAATGATCCTTGACAACCCTATCAGATAGTAACATAGATACATACATACATATATAACCATTAGCATAAAAAAAAAATCATCATCCTGTCAAAAAATGAAATCAATACACACATATATACATATAAACATTTAGCATCAAGCAACCATGATCCATGACAACCTTATTAGACACGACATACATACATACATACATGTATACATATATAAACACCAATATAATCATGATCACATCATAATTACCTGATAGCATAAGGTATAGGTTAAGAGAAATTCCCTTATTCATGCACAACATGCACAAAATTGAGAACAACAATTCCCGACATATCCAAGGCATCTAACACCTCATATCCATTTAATTTACCTTTTGTGTTAACTTTTTTCGCGACTATACTTCCACCGTCCATTTACCACAATGGACCCAACTAGTCCAACCGACTATCATATTCTTACCTTCTTGTTGACCGGATAAATCAATCTTGTGGACAAGATCGATCTCCCTAGTACCAAAATGTAATCTAGCAACAAACAGCCAAACGAACCTTTCTTTCTCTAAACATATGCAATTTACAAAAGAATACTATAAAGGTGTTAAGGTCTTACCGTAGATCCAATGCTTGTTCGAAGTAATTGTCTTTCGATCACTTTGAAGGAGTTATCTTTAAAGACCTGCAGTCACAAAAAAGTAAACATTAAATAGCACCTGCATAGTAAATATTATAAATCATGCCTATCATGGTGATCAAGAAATCCATGAAATAAACAGTTAATTAACATCTTATTGAGAAAAATTAATTCATTTGTATTAACTTTGAATGAAGGAAAAACTTACAACCTTAGCCCTGATGTTGAACAGGCCTTCCCGGGGTCTGAAGCAGGAATCTCCTCTACTCTAACAAGCCTTGACTCTTCCAACCGAGACAGATAGAGGTATGTGATCTTTCCTCACAAAATCTCAGTTAAATGAGTCTGAATCCTAACAACACTTTACCTCAAACAATTCTAAAGCTTGAACTCCCTTTGAGGCTACCCAAAGCCTCTTTTTATGGTGCAAAAGAGGAGGTTTCAGTTCCAACTATGAAGGGATAGAATCCTCCTTCAAAGGGATAAGCTCCTCACATCAAGGGGTTAGCTCCTTAAGGTAAGGGATACATGAACCTCAAAAGAGCAGTTCTGCCACCGCAAGATTCCTTCCAAAGGCTTCTATAATTTACTGAAAGTGAGATTTTTGAGTTTTATTGTGCCTTTTTAATCTTTTACAGGGGTCTGCACCCATAACACAGAGAAAGTGCGTTTAGGAATGCATGAGTCATGAACATTAGGTGCGGGACCGCAAGCAAGATAAAGAGAAAGTGCGATACGAGATTTAAAGAGGTTTTTGAGAGATTTTCTCTTATTTTTAAGGCTTGACATGAGGAACTGATGTGTTAGACTTGAAAAGGAGGAATTATGAGTGATAATGAGCTCATACAAATAGAAGAATGTCAAGATGACAATTTTTAGTGCAACAGATTTCCCCCTAAAGTGAAAAGTCTGGAATAAATGAAGATGAAGTCTTTCATATATGAAGAGTGCAGTAATTTATCATTTCAAGGATCATCCTGTGGACACCCCAGTCAAAACCTATAAAAACATTCAATGAAAAATATATATATGTAAACATATCATCGCTGAGGTAGGCATTCCCATACTCAGATCAAAACTAACTAGAAACTGATTTAAATTGTTCCGATACAGGAATGATTTTCAATACATCAACAGTATAGACATGTGTAGACACAGTATGGACACAGCCATCTATTTATGAATAGTCCACTATATAAATGATAACAAAATTCCTCGTAGCCTGGATGGTAGAAACTACATCCAGGGTCTTGATTTCCGCTTCTCGAACAAGTATGATTCTATCCATGTGAATGAATGTGTCGAAGTCGAACATGGTAGAAACCACTTGATTATGAATCAATGATGTGGACTATTAACAAGTGTGAGAGTAACCACCAGTAATTTCAATGGCCCTCAAAGTACTTAGTACAATCCATGAAATGTGAATGAATGAGTTGAAGTTGAACTGTTCCGATACAGGAATGATTTTCAATACATCAACAGTATAGACATGTGTAGACACAGTATGGACACAGCCACCTGTTTATGAATAGTCCACTATATAAATGATAACAAAATTCCTCGTAGCCTGGATGGTAGAAACTACATCCAGGGTCTTGATTTCCGCTTCTCAAACTAGTACGATTCTATCCATGTGAATGAATGTGTCGAAGTCGAACATGGTAGAAACCACTTGATTACGAATCAATGATGTGGACTATTAACAAGTGTGAGAGTAACCACCAGTAATTTCAATGGCCCTCAAAGTACTTAGTACAATCCATGAAATGTGAATGAATGAGTTGAAGTCGATCATGTCACGGAATCATTCGATCGAAGGTCAATGCTGCAACCTGTCGTCGAAAGCGAGAAACCTGCCATTAAGGCATGCAGATTTCAAGGTACTGACGATTTCTAGATCAACTTCCTAGATAATTAGCTGTCGTCGATTGGAAGCGATCCGTCGTAAGCAAGCCCACAACACAAAATCATAGATAAAGTTTTGAAGAAATATATTGGCAAGGACTGACTCAGGGATGGTCAAAATGGATGACAGATATTTTGCAGATGAATGGTTTGTTTGAACTGTCCTCTTGAACACATAACGACACTGCAGATGGTTTGGTGACAATTGACCCAAAGCTAATACCCAGAAACCGGCTGAAGACTTTCAATATGGTTTGATTAACTACTAGGCAAAGGATTTCCCAACCTAGGTGAACAAAAGTGTCATGTTCAAGAGTGGTGAATGACTTTTCGAATAATCAAAATACAACAAATAGGTTCATTTTTCTCTTTTCCCCCACCATTTCTGGCAAGTACCTCTTTATATTTGACAAGCTTGAGGAGGATAACATTTTCTTATTTATAAGCTCATCCTTCAGATGATTCCAACTTAGTTTAAGATTCAAACCCTAAGAAGGAGTGGTTCTTTCCTGTTTTGAAATGGAACAGGTCCTTTACTGTTAAATTTTAACGAGTCCAGTATAGGAGAAACTCGGTATTTTTTCAATTTTAGAGAGTGAAAAGAAAAAACTTAAGAAGACTCGATGGGGGTAATTTTTCGTAAATTTAGTCTCTTGAGCCCAAAAAAGGATAAAATAATGTGGGAGAGAACTCTATTGACCGTAATTAGTCAATGTATACCTTTTTCGTAAATAGTCGATTTCAGTCCGTAAAAGGGGTAAACTTATTCTGAAAGGATGATCATTCATTTACTTTAACGAGTTCGAATAATCAAGTTCTTGACAATATTTTCATGTTTAGAGATTCTGAAAAGGGCTTAAAAGAGGACTCCAGGGTTTCTCTTTTTCGTAAGTTTTAACAAGTTCGAAAAAGGGATAAAAATGTACTCATGGTTTTCACTTTTTTCATAAGTTTTAACGAGTTCAAAAAAGAGATGAAAATATACTCCTGTGGCCAACTTTCAATTTAATTTATGAGCAGGAAAAGACGGAAATAACTTGGCATTTTCATGTGTTTTACAAGAATGAAAGATAGCAAAATAATCTCTCGATTTTCATGAGTTTAACGAGTCTTGAAAATAACCGAAATTGACTCAAGATAGGTTTCATTTTTACAAAAGCTTGAAACAGAGAAAAATTATGCTTCAGAGTGGTTTCATTTTTACACAAGCTTGAAACAGAGAGAAAACTATGCTTGATGCCCCCTAAGCGTAACTACTACAGTGCATGCCCCCCCAGCTTCATTTCATTCAACTAAGTACACTGCTGGTAATTAATAGCTGGATGGAATGAAGGTTCATTTACGAGATCATATGAAAGACCCGACCTAAAACTGTAAGAAAATTATGCAAAAAATGAAATAACTAACCTAACTGAAATATATGACTTAACATTTACGAGATCTACTCAAAGACTCAACTCAATTAGGGGAGGATTTGTTTGATTTTTTAACGAGCTTGACATAGGAAAATAACTATGCTCATGGCCCACTGATTCATTTTTTTAACGATGTTGACACAGTAAAATGAACTTTCCTCTTGATCCACTGATTCATTTTTAATGAGGTTGACACAGTAAAAGGAACTTTCCTCATACCTGATTCATTTTTTTTACGAGGTTGACTCAGTAACATGAACCATCCTCAGAAACTACTTATTTCTAATCTATCAATATACTCTCTACAATCTACCTACTGATTCATTTTTTAATGAGGTTGACACAAGAAAATAACTCTCCTCATAGAAGCTTGTTTCATTTTTTAACGAGCTTGACACAAGAAAAGGAACTATGCTCTCAACTAACTGATTCATTTTTTAATGTGGTTGACACAGTAAAAGGAACTATCCTTATAGTCACTGATTCATTTTTTAATGAGGTTGATACAGTAAAAGGAACTCTCCTCGGCACAACATGTTTCATTTTTTAACGAGGTTGACACAGTAACAAGAACTCTCCTCATACTCACTGATTCAATTTTTAATGGGGTTTACACAGTAAAAGGAACTATCCTCGGGAACTTGATCATGGCTTCCAACTGGAAGAAACACATGTCAATGGACACACCTTGATCATGGCTTCCAAGAGGTCTTCATCAGAAGGAAGAATAGTTCTCTGGAAGGAACACATGTCAAGGGACTCAAAAGGGATAAGAACATCGCATTCAAATAATCCCATAGAGTTTTCCATGTCAATTACCGGATCTAAGTCAAAAGAAGACGAGAAAACAGTGAGAGGCTCGCTTACATTGGTAATTGAAAACATGGGACTAGTTGCCACATAATTAATCCATGGCGGGGTAGATACCACTTTCGTATGAGGAACATTCAGGGATGTCGGATTATTGGTAGCCGAATCAAGACTACGGAACGAAAGCTGGTCTACAGTCACAATATTTCCATTGTGAGGGAAAGACATCACGCGAAAGAGTGTCGATACAACGGCTTTCATTGCATAGACATATTCTCGTCCAAGGAGTAAATTGAAATCCAAGGGGCCTCGAACTACCATAAGATCAATACAAATAGTTTTACCTTCCAAAGTAATAGAAAACTTAGGAAGGATCCCTAAAGGTTCACTAATGATTCTGTTAAAATCTTTCAGATTCTGCGTAATAGGCACAAGCTAAGGGGAACCCAAAGCTTTCCAAGCAGTTGAGGATAAAATACTAACATAAGCACCTTCATCTACCTGTGTGCGGTGTATGTCCCTACCACCAAACTTCACAACGATTTGGAAAGGGATGGAGGAAGGAAGACGAGGTTCTGTCAATCTATTCCAATCAAAGGAAAACACCTTAGTACTTGGAGGGGGTTCTGTAGAAATAGGTGAAATTCCCCCTAGCGTAGAAGAATCTGATGTAACAAGAAGAACCTGAGTGGTCTGAAGTTCACTCTCTACAGGGAGAATGGGATTGACCGAATGTGAAATCGAATCGACCACTTGATCAACTAATGGATCATCAACCTGAGTGATATGAGTTTCACTCTCCAATGGAAGAGTGGGATCGACTGTACTTTAAATTAGATCAATCACTCCGTCAGTTGACGGTAGGTTGGGAGAAAGTTTACGGTAACCAGTTGGAAATTATTGTTGTGGAACAGTAAGGTTTTCCAAAAAATTTGAGGCTTCATCCATGTGAGGGAAAATGTGATTTTGATGACTCCCTTTGCATAACTTACAAGGAAACCTAACTTTACCCTTTTTCCCAGGAACCTGACTATCACTGGTTGATGGATCAACGTAAAGTTCATGGGATTTTTCTGACCATACTTCCAAGACCTTTGGAATACCAGGACAATTGATAAGTAATTGGTCACCCTTACAAAGCTTGCAAGGGTATTTGGGTTTACGATGCATGTTGGAGGTTTCCTCGACATTACTAACATTTCCAGCCATGGTTGGTTGGTTGACTTATTTCTTATCTTGCTTCTTCTTCTTCTTAGATGCCTGGTTACTAGCGTCAAGGATTTTACCAAGCGAAGAGGAAGAAATGGAGGAAGAAATATTAGGCAAAGAAGGTAAAGGGTCAACATAAAGTTGGTGATGTTGAGATAGTGAACTTCTGTTGAGAGTGAAGCATCCGGTTGGTGGAACAATTGGAGTATTGGAGGCCAACAGGCCCAAAATAACCATATCGGTAAACCTATTGTAATTCCGAGGAGTAATGAAAATGTAGCCATATAAGGAGGACCAACATTTCCAAAGCAAGGAAAAGTACTAGGATTCTCGTTAAGAGGGGTTCCTTGGTTGGTAAATTCCAGAACAGTTGCCATTATATTCAACTTCAGTGAATTTTATTAACAATTTAAAACTAAAATTCACAATTCACAATTCACACCTATGGTCTCTAAAAATAAAAACAAACAAATTAACACGCACTATCAAATATAGGAGTCAAACCACACACAAAAAGTATATTCCTGCACTAAAAACACTAGTTGGTGATGAAATCCAACATCGTAGAATTTTAATGCAGAAATGGCGGTTGGAACGGTTACCCCGACAACTGTTACCCCAACAACACAGCAATAAACAGTGGCACAGGATTTCTTCACAAAACCATCTCAGTGAAAGAACTCCAGAGTCCAAGTGAGTATCAAATCAGAGACATCTGCTCCAAGTACGGTGAGATCTTTCCGCTACCGTCTTGTAGAAATATCCTTGAGACTGCAGACCTAAGGTTACCAACAATACAGTGGGGGAACAGTCTACGATCCGATTCTACGCGCAAGGGCAGAGTAAAAAAGCTCAATCCCCTTGAAGGCTCCTTGACATGGTCAATCTGAGGTTTACCAACAAGTGACCCCAGGCTCCTCAACAATGATTAATCTGAGGTTTACTGTTTGTAATGTGCGCAGATCTTCTATCTTCCCCGATGAAACAAAATTGATTGTCTCGAAGGTTTGGACATGATCTCATGATTAACTCCTTTAAGAGAAGCTTCCCAGATTGTACCAATTACAATTGGATTTATTTCCTACCACAAGATTTATCTACTTTTTTGTTTTTACTATCTTGGAGAGTTAATTACTCCCTACTCCAAGATACTAGCCTAAGCTATATTGGTGATAAGATCCCTAGAAATGTAAAAATTACTAGATGAATTTTAATTAAGTGTTGTGTTATTTAGGTTGTTATTACTCAAAAGGGTAAATGGATACGAAACCAATGGTGTTATGACCCGACCCAAAACTGAATGCAATCGAATATGATAATGTAATCTTTTCAATTCGATGAATCCTAACTAAAGTAAGGAGAGAGTTTCCATTCACTTCCAACAATGCAAAAAATTGATCACTAAGAGAAAATATAACGAATTCTCTAATGCACTAATTTCATCAAGAAAAACTAATGAAAATCAATTCCATATTTTTTATTTTTTTGTTTTTAAAACAAGCATAAAAACATGTAAATTCAAATTAAAGAGAACTAATCTAAATCTACAATTGATTTTCAGAATGTAAACTATGCAGTTGTAATCTATGCACAATTCACTTGAAAAGTATGCAAATGTAATCTATGCACATTTTTCATTCATATTCTGAAAATGAGAATTCTAATTATGAAAATGTGATCTACGCAAGAGAATTCTCAAACACAAGATGATTCTAATATAATCTAAGAACCAATCAAGTGTAAGTAAATAAAATTGGGTGAGAGTTCCAAAGATAAAAAATAAAACTATTGAAAGGTGATTAACACTCATACACAATTTAGCCCCCCCCCCCGGGGAATGAGGGGGGAATTTTTTTGCAAAAACAAAAGCAAAAAGATGAAAAATTGTGAAAATACTGAGACAAACCTCCAAGTAATGACCAAAGGAAATCAAATTAATAATTTCTCAAAAAAGAGACTCAAAACACCCAATTAACTTAACGGAGATGAGAGAGATAAAAAATTTGCTGAAAGAAACTCATAAACAAGGCTTTTTGACAGAAAAATACAGATCTGGGTAGACACAAGGAATCCTAAATTAAATCTACACTAAGATTGAAAAGGAAATTTTATTTTTTTATAAAATTTTCCCAGGGTCCATAGGCTCCAGAGTAAACAAGTGCGGTACCGCACTGGTTACTCAAGAAAAATGTGGAGATGACCACACTATGCGTGAATGCAAAGTGCGGAGATCAGAAAACTTCAAGAAAACAAAACTTTTCAAAACTTTTCAAAGTACAGAAAAATTAAACTAAGCCACTTAAACCATACATCAATCAAGAACCAAAAAAATCATTTTCTCAAGTCAAAACAAAAGGAAAACCAAAAATGAAGAATCTTTCCCCAGCGGAGTCGCCAATTTGTTGACCGGATAAATCAATTTTGCGGACAAGATCAATCTCCCTAGTACCAAAAGGTAATCTAGCAACAAACAACCAAATGAACCTATCTTTCTCTAAACATATGTGATTTACAAAAGAATACTATAAAGGTGTTAAGGTCTTACCATAGATCTAATGCTTGTTCGAAGTAATTGTCCTCCGGTCACTTGAAGGAGTTATCTTTAAAGACCTACAGTCACAAACAAGCAAACATTAAATAGAACCTACATAGTAAATATTATAAATCATGCCTATCATGGTGATTAAGGAATCCATGAAATAAACAGTTAATTAACAACTTATTGAGAAAAATGAATTCATTTATATTAACTTTGAATGAAAGAAAACCTTACAACCTTAGCCTTGATGTTGAACAATCCTTCCCAGGGTCCGAAGCAGGAATCTCCTCTACTCTCACAAGCCTTGCACTCTTCCAACCGAGACAGATAGAGGTATGTGATCCTTCCTCACAAAATCTCGGTCAAATGAGTCTAAATCCCAACAGCACTTTACCTCAAATAATACTAAAGCTTGAACTCCCCTTGAGGCTACCCAATGCCTCTTTTCATAGTGCAAAAGAGGAGGTTTCAGTTCCAACTATGAAGGGATAGAATCCTCCTTCAAAGGGATAAGCTCCTCACATCAAGGGGTTAGCTCCTTAAGGTAAGGGATACATGAACCTCAAAAGAGCGGTTCTGCCACCGCAAGATTCCTTCCAGAGGCTTCTAGAATTTACTGAAAGTGAGATTTTTGAGTTTTCTTGTGCCTTTTTAATCTTTTGCAGGGGTCCACACCCATAACACAGAGAAATTGCATTCAGGAACACAGGAGTCATGAACATTAGGTGCGGGACCGCAGGCAAGATAAAGAGAAAGTGCGATACCGGAGTTAAAGAGACTTTTGAGAGCTTTTCTCTTATTTTTAAGGCTTGACATGAGGAATTGATGTGTTAGACTTGCAAAGGAGGAAGTATGAGTGATAATGAGCTCATACAAATAGCAGAATGTCAAGATGACAATTTTTAGTGCAACACTTCTGTTGCGCTTACTCATGCAAGAAGCTTCATTCAAGTCATACATTGCATGTTGGCTACCACAAAGCTCTTCCTTAGCTACATTTCCTTCCTCTTTCCCTACCAATTCCCAAGGCTCTCAAACAAAAGGAAAGAAAAATAAGCAAAGAAGAAGAAAACCATGAAAACCCAAACGCAATACAGCACCACAAAAAAGTGGCAAGGTCTTGCACCAGACATAAACAAGGTTGGAAAGCAAGCACAAAAAAATCATAAAATACCAAAAGCACAAGACTAGCAACAAACACCATGACTCAATCCCCCATGGCTTCCCAAAGCTTCCAAATTAAAGCTAAACCTGAGCCATCTTCAATATTTTATGGTAGTCTCTTTTAACATGGAATCCCCTACATCATACTATCATGGACATATAACTGTCAGTGCATAAATAAACATAACAACAATATACCAGTTATCTTACCTTGTTGTTCCATGCACGCTGACCTATAACTAAACACACATGTCAACCATATGTACCAAACATCAAGACAACATATCTATCAGCTCGAAATCAAATTTTACCAAGACTAAAAACCATGTCATAATCAATAATCAACTCACATTCATCAGTCATAATACATAATGCTACAACTAACACCTACTTACACTCAAGTATATACCAACTATCTCAACACATACATGTTAGCACAACCATCTTAAAACAATCTCATTCCTTCATGTAATATTACAAACACATATACTCCTATCATGCAATTAATCAAACATTCAAACAACTTGCAAACATACCATGCTAAATAGATCAACTAGATGACATAATCAAATGCTCAAAACAATCAAGCACCAAGTATACAACATAAGAAAACTCATACCTTAATGTATCTCAGGGGAGGCTATCTTGTCTGTACAATCAATCTAGATTAGCACAATATAAATTCCCAACACCTCAAATCAACATAAATAAGATCAAGATATCCATAAAATTAACTAAATAACATTTTCACATCATAGACTCATAAACAAATTCCATTCATGCATAACAATCACATATGCACAATCAACCTAGATTAATATGACATAATATCACAAATAAGTCTACTCATACCCGAGTGGCGTAACCCTAACCATCTACCTAGGCCAATCCAATTTAGCATAATACACATAACATCAAGATATAAATGATATAACTGTAATCATCAAGTTAACTAACGTATAACAACAACAAGCTACATATCATGCTCATCCACAACATGTAACCTAATCATCAATCTAACTATCATAAAAAAACAACAAGTTAACGTATATCATACTCATTAACAACATATAACACAACTAATATAAAACAACAATAGAAATGCATACCACCACAGGTTTCTATCATTCATGACTATCTGACACATGTACATATAACTGCACTAATCAACTAACATCTATAATGTATGTAACCATAGCATCAATAGAATGAAAGGGATACTCATAACCATAATGCATATACAAATCCTTAACCTACATACCTACATTCCAAACATCCAAACCTGTATGATGACATGCTCTTGCCTCGAGGCCAATGTTTCAACTTCACTTTGATGGTCTACATCTCTTGCTCTATCTTAGCCAACACATTAGCATCATAACATACCAATATCATCATGATGACCTAATTGCATACAATGACCTTATGCACAAAAACCTTCACTAAACCAATGCAAACTTGACCATATGCACCCACTTGACATGTATACCCAATCATGAATGACCAATGCATGTCCCACATATGAAATCACAAAAGAAAGCATACATGCATAACACCAAAACATGACCAATATCTAACCCTAGCATAAGCAAAAAATGCATGTACAATATTTAAAAATATGTAACCAAGCGTGCATGAAAAATACACAAGCATGAGTAACACATAGCCAGTGATACACTTATGACACCATGTTGACAACAACACCATCAACACTTCCATGGTGATACCACTGCCACCATGGCCAACACAACATGGATGTAAGAAGAAAATATAGACTAGAAGTATACTAAACACATATGAAACCAACATAAATGCTTTATCAACACACAACCCATCCAGTCCAACGGTTGAACTTGGCTTTGATACCATTCTGTAACACCCTCTTCCCACATCTACCCAAGTAACCTTCCAACCGCGGTAAACATGTGATGAGAGACTACTAATATGAGATTAAACCTCCTATATGGCCTTAAGAAAGTGGAATCGAAGGAAACCTGACAAAAAAACTTACACAACATAAAAAACACCTCCAGGAGGTAACCCAACCTCTTAGACCCCTAAAACCTAAGGGGGAAATGTTTTTTGACCCTTTTGAGCCTTAGCCGTGGGCATGTAAGAGAAAAGGAGCAACTAGAAACCTATATTTGTGGTCAAGCCAAGGCAAGGTCATGGCCAGGGCCCCAAAAAGTCATTTATGTTTCTGTAACTCTGGGATTTGTGCCACCTTTTCATCCCCAAAGCCCAGGTCACTACCCATAACTTCATGAAACTTTAGGAGATGATAAATAACATTAAAAAAATAGGTACGAAAGAGATCACATCATCAAGAACTCATATAAACCCCTCCCGTCCATGACAAACATTTCCTCAAACATGTCACAAGAATTGCATCTACAATTATAAACAACAGATTTAAACATGGTGGTATCTTACTTATCTGAGAATAGCTAAGAAGCATCGCTTCACTTCATTAGAAGCTACAATACAGTCTATTTACCATAGGTACATTATGTATTCATTTACAGGTAAAAACTTAGATAAATCCGTACATCATCACTGATCGAATACATGCTTATAACCAGCATAATAACAACAGAAATACATGGATACAACAACAAATAAATCCATACATAAACCAATACATTTTCATACCAAATACCAAATTAATTAGCTCTTCATTACTGAATGTAAAAAACAACCAGAGATGGGACTTCCATGTTCCACCTAACCATAGATTGGCTGAGCCAAGTCCCACTTCAACCAATCAACCCAGTGCCATATTCCAAGAATGAATGTGGGACTTTATCAAACACATGAATAAAAACCAAACCAGGGCTCCAAAGACCAAACCGTCTCAATCCCAAACCAGTGATTCCACCTCACGGTCGGACATCAATAACCATCATGGATTGGTCTCTATTCAAACTATTCCAGGGCTCCAAAGTGTTTGTTCCAACTAGGTCTTCCAGGACTAGTAACTAAACCCCAACTGTTATAGGGCTTCCAGAGCATTTTCCAACCAAGGCTTCCAGGACTAGTAACTCAACCCACCTAGGGCTTCCAGAGTGTTTTTCCAACCAATATTTCCATGACTAATAACTCAACCCATAGTTTTCCAGAGGGCTTCCAAATCATTTTTCCAACCAAGGCTTCCAAGAACTAATAACTCAACCCACAACTAAGGAATCTTGAGAACCAACCATAAAAAAATCAATGGAAATAAACCCACAACACCATGGCTATCTAGGAAATGGAAAGGCTAGGAAAAGTCACATGCATACACCATGCATACCAAAACTAGTGAGGAAATCAGACATGCAACTTGGTACCTTCACTTAGATCCTGCTATAGATGTGGATCCCAATGTCCTCCTATGCTTTCCTTCTCTTCCTTTTCCTTCTTGCTCCAAATCACCAAGTATCCACACTCTCTAAGAGCGCTCCAAGAAAACTCTAAGTATCCAAGTGTATGTGAGAGAGAGATAATAATGAGAGAGCTCCAAAAATACATTGACCAAGTCTTTCCCATTGATCCTCAGAAGCCTTTTTATTAATGAGGCCTCTATTTTCTTCATTTTCCATTATCCTCCTCACATATAGCCGGTGACCTTTCACCCCCCTTTTCTCCTAATTTCCATTATTTTCAAAAATAAAATGCAAATTAATGCTTCATTCCTTTCCAAAGCCTTTGCCATTGCCTTTTCCAATTTCCTTTAGCCATAATAACCGAAATGAACACTCGCTAGGATGTTTTTCACACCATTAATCTTGGAATACTTGTCTCATCCATCGTGGTTATTATTTTAATTACATGGAATTTTCATTAGGCTTGTTACATCCGCCTTGGTGCTTAATGCAGCATAATATTCCATATATAACTTATATAGGTTATTCACACGAACCCCGATATGATTCACCTATCTCGTGGACATGTGCCTGAGGAATGCATTTCCATTGCCTAAAATCACATCATAACCACGGTCTTCCAAAACAGCAAGAGAGATGAGATTTTTCTTTAGGCCCAGAATGAACATGACATCATTAAGCTTGAGGGGGTAGACCGACTCCCTCTAAAATATACTTATACCAATCCTGGTCACATTATACCTACTATCATCTCCCATCTCGATGTGCATATGCAAGTATTTTTCCTCTAGGTCATTGAAAAAATATCGACACCCTTTCATGTAGAACGTCGCCCCTGATTCCAAGTACCATATGCTCCACATCATTGTGTTGGCCATGTCTGTAATGAGGGTAAATTCAAGCTCAAAATTTGAAGCCAAGGCTTCACTAGCTCCTCCTCCTGAGGTCTTATTGCTTGCCTTATTTTTTGGACACTTTGTGGCTTAGTTCTTGAATTCATGGCTATGGAAACATTCAATTATGGACAAATCTATATTCATGCCCCCTTTACTGGATTTTGGTTTGGATTGAGATTTATTCCCTTTTCCCTTCTTCTCCTTCCATCCAATGCAAATTTTTCTTCGTCCTCATCCTTGGATGAAGTCCCATCTCTGGTATTTTCCTTATTTTCCTTTGTACCAAATCGAAGCATAAGCGCTCCTAATTCAATAGTTTTCCCTCCGATTCACCAAATCTTGATATCTATGACAACTCTTGGGAAGTCCTAGAAGGGCTAAGCTTACCAAGTATTCTTCAGGAAAATTAACATTGACCCCGCCACGTTCATCATGACATTGTGTGAACTTGCTTAGATACTGTGGAATTGTGTCATTATTATTCATCTTGATACTTCGAATTTTATCCTTGAGAGCTAGATTCATTTGGTCACTATTATTGTCAAAAAATTATTTTAGTGATTTCCAGATTGCGAAAAAAAATTATTTTCCATGGAGATTTTACACAATATGTACCTTCCAAGATTATTCTCCTCACCTTGGCTACATCTTTCTTTCAATGAGCAAGGTTATGGGCATCATATGCCTGTTTTGCAACATCTGTCTTGATGTATTCTAGAAATCCATTGTCATCCAATACCACCCGCATGAAATAATTTCATGCAACAAAATTAGAGGTTCCTTCCAAGGCATACTCTAGCCTTAGTCCATTGAATGTCATCTTCTCATCTCTAAATAAATCTCGTTGCACTTAGCTCTAAAATTGAACCTCCCGAAAAACAACTTTGAATTCTTGCTCAATTGTGCATCCTGATTTGATACCATGTATAAATTACGATGTATATTTTCAGTTGATCATGAATTTTTAATCAAAATCAAAAGACACAAACCTACTCTATTGTTCTTTGGAAAGTAATTCATAATCTAGAAAAAAAAATTAAGACATGTAATAAGAAGTAACTCACATGAAACAAGCATTTTTCTCAAGGAAAGAAAACTTCTAAAAACCCCAATGCTTGCTTTCATTAATACGATGAATAGAGATTTATTACAATTTCTTTTCTCAACTAAGCATAACCTACAAGTGCATAACTTATCTCTCTTCTCATTGAAAGGATCTTACCCAAACTTCATCAAAATTTTCCTCTCCTTGACCTCCTAGTCCTTGCATTATTCCTTGAGAAATTATGCCCCTATTATTTAGGAATTTATCCAAAATGGATTTTGCAATTCCTTAGGTTGATCATATGATTGCATGTAACACTTTTACACTCAAGACTAGTTTATAATTGATGTTACACTACATTGTAATCTCCACCAAGCCCAGGGAAGTCGAATTTTGTGCATGCACTAGCTATTTTGGGCTGATTGCTCATTTAATTGGATGATCACTGAGTTTCAATGAAGTCCCACTACACAACTGACCTTCCACTAGTTCCTCCAAAATTTGGAACTATTTTAACTGAAAACAACCTGAGATAACTGACCTTGATTGCTAGAAATTGGCAATCACACATGCTGAACTGAAATCTAACTCCTCCAACTCGAATTTACTGAATAATTGGGCGACACAAGCCATGTCACACAAGTTAGTTTCATCCAAGTTGTTTGTTGATATGTAAATTCAAATATTTTCAATTTAATCAAGGTAAAATCAAATTGATAATTTCTTGCTACATTTTTAAAATTTCCTCAATGTTTATCGACATGTTAAGGATCAGTTTCAAAATGAAAGGTGCTTAAAATTATTTGAAATTTTCAATGGCTATGAAATTGAAGTAACTAAGGTGTTTTAGAGAGAATTCGATAGTTTGGAGGTAGATATAGGTGACATAAGGATGAAAATTATGGATTCCTTCATAGCAGAGGCTACAAAACTTCATCTCTATGGTGAAATTTGGTTCAAGAGTCAAAGACTTAATGATGAGCATTGGAAAAAAAAATTACATGACCCAAACATGAACACATCAACCTTCAAGAAGGGCGGTCACAACACTCAAGTCCAAATGGAGGAACCTATTTCTTATGCTTCAGAAGTTCCTTAATTTTGAAGGTACGTACGAAACCCTCCTTTTCTAAAATTCAAGGTTGTTAATGAAATTTATTAAAGGAAAAGAATTAAACCTTCCCTATTATTTGATGTGGAGTTTGAAGAAAATTGCCTTTAACATACAAAAATATTCCAGGAATATTAATAGGGCCTTATATCACCACGGTTTGGTGAAAATCCTTATTGAAGCACATATAAAATCTACTAGTAATAAATGGCTAGAATTTTTCGTAAGAATTATTTTATAGATGATCTAGAAGAAGAAGAATGATCAAAATCTAGGAAGATTTGATGTAGGGTTTCCCAGAACCCTAACACTGAGTCTGTAGAAAAAGAAGTTGAGGGCTTGACAGTAGAAGATTTACCAGAAGATACCGGAATTCCACCTAAAGAAACAAGGGAAGAATCTCATCATGATAAAATAGAGGAAGATGTCCTCTTTAATCAATTTCTAGATGAAATTAAGAAGAAAAATAAAAAGGAAAATGTTATAAAAAATAAAGTTCGAAAAATTACAGAGCATCTAAAGGCAACAAAAGGAAAACAAGGCATAAAAAGGCATGGCAAGGGAAAAGTGGAACTTGAAAAAACACTTAGGAGAATTAAAAGGATTTCTAAATGATCAGATGGGGAGAAGAGCCAAGGACTACCAAAGAATATTAATCTTGATGAGGAAGAAGCCATAGCACAACCATCTCTTTATCAGAGTCCGTCGAGGAGAACTCTTATGGTAGATTTGGTTCAACAACAAAATATGAATATTTTGAGAATTTGGAACAAAAAGCACAGAAAAGGGTTAGTCATGATGAAGAAATAGACTTTCCTGAAGAGTCTTTATGTGACGATAATCCTGCGATCAATCCTAATTCCAATGCCACTTCTAAGAACAAGCAAGAAACTATTAACAATCTTAAACATGAAATATATGAGTTAGAAGTGCTAAAATGACACATAAAGGAGGAGAATGGAGTATTAAGAGCTGAAGGAGATAGCATGTTATTGATAATTTATTACTTGTATAAGAAGAATCAAAATTTTAAGGTAAACAAAAGGATACTTAAACATAGGATTCAAGGATTGCAAGGAAAACTCCTAATGAAGAAATCCATATGGTAAATCAATGTAAAAACCAGAAGGACATCAACCAACATGGATGTGTTAATTCAGGCCTCAAAAGTAGCACAGTATCAAGGATATTTCTTCAATTTTGGCATTTTGGTGGATGAGGACATGCAACATCCTCAACATGGGGGAGTGTTGAAGTCCTTAATTGTCCTCCTTTTTTACAACCTTTTATCACTACTTCCATGTTCTTCATAATAATTTTGTTATATTTCCAAGTTACTAGGTCATTTTTTTCATGCTTAGACACATTAAAAGGTATAATTTATTCATGGCTAATAATTTGTAGTTTCTTTTTGAAAATTAATGAAGACATTCCTATCGCTACCGAAATGAACTAATTTTGCAACTAACTAGAAATTTTGTAGCTCATCCCATGGTTAGACAGGTTTCCCTGAGATAGAAAGTGAAAAAGAGACATGAATAAATGCCAAACGTTGATCATATGGATTACCACCTATTTCACCTACTTAGAATATCACATAGCATGAGCAATTGGCTGGTCAAACTAGAAATCAACTCTAGCTCTAACAATTTATCCTTGTGTAGATTTTGAAGGCAAATAATGTCATCAACAATCAAGTGTGGAATTGAATGCGGAAAACTTGGATCCAAAGTAGAGGATGTGTTAAAACGAAATATTCTCATGATTTTTTCTTATCATAGAAAATCATGAAAAACATGTTTCCTATTGTCATTTGAATATTTATATGTAGTTTGAAAAACTAGTTTCTTGGCTTGAATGTCTTCGAAGTTGTGGGATTAGGATATTATAATTTTTTTTGCAAGTAAAGGAAGAATAAGTTTGGATATAATTTATAATTTTTTCTTTGATTTAAGACTTTGTTTTTAATACAATGACTCTATTTTTCATTATATTGTGAATGCATTCATGAGTTAATTTGTTGATCTAAGTTTTGACTGTGCTCAAGTTTGACAAGAGGACCCCTTGAAGAGTTTATGAGGCTATATCATTTTTATTTCATTTCGTTTACCAAATATTAGTTTCATTCTAATTTGATTTCTGAATTGGTTGTATTGATTCATTTCACTCAATTAAGCATTAGACTCATACTTGGTTTATTTATTTGTTATGCATTAGTTTGAGCGTTGATTTAAAAGACAAAAATGCTAGAAATATTTGATTTCTTAGTTGTTTACTTGAATTGATAACTTATTCTTAGATTTAACGTTATTCTGGATTGGTTTTAGTTGAAATTACACACACTAGCAATCATAGTAAGACTTGAATTCCTTTCCAAGTTGATTTCAGTTTTATATTTCAAATTAAAGATTAGCATAGATTTCCAATTTTCCCATTAGCATACTATTTTAATTTTGTTTATTAGTGTACTATTTCAATTCTTCTCATTAGCATAGACTTTCATTTTTTCTCATTAATATATAATTTCAAGTTGATTTGTTATAATAAGATTTCAATTTTATTCAATAGCATAAGTTTCATCTTTCATTCTGCTCTCTAAAATAGAATTTCAATTCAGTTCTTAACATAATTATTTTGATTCTTCACTTAATATAGTTGTTTCCAGAAGTATTCAAGAAAGAACATGTGCTCATTTAACAACAATGAATTTTGATTAGTTGCATTTTACATTTTTCTTTAGAACACTTAATCAAAAGTAATCCTCCTAGCATATATAGTGCACATACACTTCATAAGAATACGATCCCTGAGTTTGAAAATTTAATGAAATAATTTAAATATCAATTTAATTACCCAACAGTATGTTCCCCTTCTTAGGTATTGGTCAAATTATATTTTATATAATTTTTTTTATTATTATATTATTTTGGTTTACTAATTGAAATATTATAAATGTGTATGCAGTTTCCTCCATTTTCTCATTTCTTCACTCTAACCCCTCCACATCATTCACCACCATCCACTATTTTTCCATCACTTTTCCACCATTATCATTACATTTCCCTGATACTTGGTATCCATATTATCTCAACCAGGTAACTTCATTAGTACAACCCATGGGTATTGATCGTCACTCGCCTCCACCAACTTTTTCGTCCCATCCATCCACAAAGGTTGTATCCATAGACCATATCATAGCCTCTCACTAGGTTGTGTAGCCGAATACTCCACTTGTGAGTGAATTTCCATATCTGAGGGAGACATTCATAATGAGATAATTCATTTATGGTTTTTTTTGTATGATGAATTGAATTTATTCTAGGCATTTTTTGTTTAAATTATATGCTCTAATTCTTGTAATTATTATAGGGTGGCATTGTTGAGAGGTCAGGGATGCAGAGGAAGATGACACCTTATCGACTAATTATAGCATCTTCAGTGAGTTTTCTAGGCTTGAATTATAAATTATCATTTTGTAAATGTGTAGTTTATTGTGGAAAAAAAATCTAATGGGAATGTTGTTTCCTTGTGCAGTGTTTAGAGAGATGAAGCATGGCACAAAAGAAGAAAATTTGATCTTCTTCTTCTAGTAAAAAATGAAAGATCGACTTTTAGGATCCAAATGATGGTGGTGTGGGTAGAAGTGGTCAATGAGTGACCAATCAGACCCCTTTTGTATATACAACATCATATGTCATTAGATCATGTTTGGACATGAGATGTCATTTCTATATTACAATAATTTTCTATATAGGTCACAATATGTCATTTTTCCATGTCTAGGAAAGAGGAATGGTTTTATATATTGGGACCATTATACCATTTTGTTAAAAATATACATTGGAGACAATTTTGGACAAGTGTGTGTGTGTGTGTGTAATATGGCACATGTTCTACGAATTGAAGGTTTTGTTTATTTGATGTTGAAGTGTTAGACTGCTAGGTTGAATTTGAATATATGACATGAGCACTCTAACATATTGTATTTTTGAAGGTGTTTGGATTGGGTTTTTAATGGCATGTCAGTTAATCATATGCCTAGTGATACATGTAGTTGATAATCCCGACCAAATTGCAACAAGTTTTACCCTTTATGTCATATAAATATTTTTTTTATCTTCAAGTTCTATATTAAACCACTTAATAATCTCAACCCTATGTTATATCAAATTAACATGAATGATAAATATTTTAAACTACTTAATCAAAAGATAATCAAAGAAGAAAAATAAAATTTGAAATCACGAAATTTTGGATACCAAGATAATTTATACATATATAGAAGAAATGGAACACATGTGAACAATTTTATCACAAAATTGGTACAATCTCTAGCTCTCCAAACTCTAGCAAGGTAAAATTGTGAAAACCCTAGCCACCATTAAAGATCCACAACAAACTAGCATCAACACCAACAAGTGCTCCCTTGACTTGAACAAGATTTTATCACATATTCTCTTCACACCAACATTTTTTCTTCCTTATAGTTTAATAAACCTAGCCATGTTGCATCGTGGAAAGTTCATGGAAGGACAACTCTAGTCCTATCCTCAACATATACTTGTCCACCCTAGGTTTTTTGTACTCAAATCCTTGGACTTCAACTCTTACATCAACATAAATAAAAACACCTCCATGGAGCATATTGAGAGATATAATAACCATATTTTATTCTAATAAAGGAATCGTGTCATGCTCAAGACCCTTCAATTTCATCTCACCGTGATATTTCCTCAACCTTACATTCCATAAGAAGAATATTTTAAAAGCATTCAATGTGTTAGATCCATTGTGCATATCTTCGACTAGGTTAGAAGATCTAGTAGTAAAACAAGATCAATCATATTCATCATCTTGAATAATACCAACTCCATGTTCTTATTTAAGTTCTACATGCATATCATAATCCATAGCATCACATGAGAAAACCTAAAATTTACACAAAACAAATATCTCCATGAAACATACATGACATCTTCTCTTTTCTTTTCTATTGTAAGGTTTTCTCATGCACCCTAATTTCATAATACTATGGTTTCCTCGTGATCCTAATGTATTTCTCCATACAATAATTTTCTAAGACATTACAATGAATATAATACAAGCATGAAAAAATATACAACTATATTCTCCCTTATATATAAAATATGTGAGGGACACTAACATAATTAGGAAATAATTCAAGACAAGTGAAACACCCTCCAAGCATGATAATACTTGGGATCAACAACCCTCCTCTAACATGGTGGTCCAAAGCTTCATATTCCATGGTTTTTCATCCAACTGTCTTCATGAAATATGATTCTCCTTTAACTATGTGCCACACGTCCCTAATGTTATTTTTATTTAATTAATATATTTAGAATCACACTTTAGCACATTAAGAAGTTCCATGATGTATTGGGAATTTAAATTATTTTCCATATGATTATATTTTCACATTGTGTTTCCATTCACATCATAAAAATATATTGTCGCGCACTAGCTATATTTGTCAACAACTACCCAAATACATGTGAGGTAAGTCCTTGGGGTTGGAAATGGGTAGTGTTACACTTGTCATCCCTCCCCTCTACTATTGGTTTCCTTATTATTCTTTCTCAAATATGATCATTAATGTACCACCATAAATCACTTAAAAATTATGCCATGTTATACATTTTAAATAAGGGTCGTAGATGGGTTAATCAGGCACTCTCTACCTTTGGTCTCTAGTCCTTATCACCTTATTTCCATGAGTATAAAAACCAAGTAAAAAAATGTATATAAGTGATACCCTTTATGGTGTTTTTCAAAGACCGCCCCTTTTGAAAATTTTGCATTGGCCCTTACTAAAAAAAAACTATCGTAGAATATCCTCAATAAACCATTTTCTTCAAATAGAATCCTAGGAGGGGGGTGCCCCTAGCTATAAACTAGTGTCAGGAATCCAATGTAATCGATGAATTTCCTATATCATTCCTAGTTTGTATTTGATGGTCAGTTGCATCTCATTTGCTAGAGTCATTCAGGGGCATTGTGAATTTTTTCCATAGGTATAAAACCAAAACGAGCTGCAAATATTAATTCCATAAGCTTCATAAATTATGTTTGGAAAAATACCCTATGACCACACTACCCATTATTCTTGAGAAAGTGTTTTGTAAAATCCAATCCCTTGTGCAAAAGTTGCATTGACCTTTATTGAACAAAACATGAGTTTTGATGATCCTCAAATAAATCAATTTTTGACCTATGGAATGCTAGGAGGGGGGTGTCCCTAGCTATAACCTAGTGCCAAGAATCCAACAGAACCAATATTTTTCTCATTTAACTCTCGTTTTAAGTTTTATGGTGAGTTGTAACTTGCTTCGAAAATTCATTTAGGGACATATTGTGAATTTTTTACAGGAGTATAAAATCCAAACCAAGCAGTAGAAATGAGTTTAATGTAATCTCAATCATTTATGTTTGGCCAAGTCCCATGCGAGCACACTAACCATGATCATTCAAGAGATCATTTTATAAAATACAACCCCTTTTGCATATTTTTCTTTGATCATTATTGAACAAAAACCTCTAGTTTTGAAGATCCTCAAATAAATCAATTTTTGAATTATGGGTTCATGGTTGTTGGGGGGGGGGGGGGGGGCAGGCGTTATTTTTAGTTTTAACTTGGTGCCAATATTACACTGGAACTAATGGTTTCCCCATACAAGTCCCAATTTGAATTAATGGTGATTTAAACTCACTTCTAAGTGCCTTTAGGGAAATATTGTTAATTTTATCTTTGGGTAAGGTATTTTCGCTAAGGACCATGCGAACACACTACTCATGATCACTCAAGTGAAAAAATTGTGAAATCCAACCCCTTGTGCCAATTTTTCATTGATATTTATTAAAAAAAATCCTATATATAGAGATCCTCAAATCAATAGTTTTTGGACCTATGAACTCATAGTGTGGGGGGTGGATTTTCCAAGTTGTAACCATATGCCCAGACTCCAATGATACTGGCATATTTCCCATCTGAGTCCCAATTTGATTTTTATGGCAAGTTGCAACTCACTTCCAAGATCCATTTAGGGAGATATTGTGAATTTTATTTGTGGGATATAAAAACTAAAATGAGCTTCAGAAACAAGTTTCATAAGCTCACTCGTTTTTGTTTAGCTAAGGCACATGTGAGCACACTACCCATGATCACTTGAATGATTGTTTTGAAAAATATAACCCCTTTTTCAAATTTTTCATTTATCATTACTAAAAAAAATATAGCTCTAAAGATACTAAAATAAATCAGTTTTTGACCTATGGAGTAATAGGTGGGGGGTTTTCCTTGTTGTAACACTATGCCAAGAGTTCAATGGACTCGACGGTTTTCCTATCTAGTTCTTGGTTTGAATTTTATGGTGAGTTTAAAATGACTCCAACATCCATTGAGGGACATATTAAATTTTTCACATTGTGGAAAATCCATTGTGAAATTTGAAAACCATATTTTTTTTCAAATTGAAAACACTAGTATTGTGGAATTTAAAATCCTTGGTAATATAGACTATGGAAACTCCAATAAAGTGAGTTCAAATTTGAGTGCATAATTATACAATGTAGGTAAACATATTATATTTATTTTTCATCACAAATTGAAAATGTTGGTCAATGTATATTGAAGTGGAATTTTAAAACCATAGTTTTATGCAATTTGAAAAGCCTAATAGTGTATCGTGACCCCCAGCATGCAAATTTAGCCATGGGCTGTAAACTCCTGTGGCAGCTTTTAACAGAGCCTTCGCACCCAGTAAGCCAACTCTTAAAACGTAAGTATCTTAAAAATCAGTCGCTCTCCTTCTTCAATCCAGCGCTTGCTCCTAGAGGAACGCAGGCTTGGAGGCTCTGCTGTAAAGGGCTTGAATTCTTCAGATCCCATTTGTATAAAATTCCAGGGAACGGTAAAAACACTTTGCTGTGGAAAGAACGAATCATGGGACACCCTCCACTTTCAGCTATTAATGAAATTGTTGACTTAAGAGTCTGGTTAAGTTCAAGAGGAATCCGAAAAGTCGAGGATATCGCTGAGTGGGATATCAATGGAAATTGGCAGCGTTGGAGATTGCCCATCATTCCAGCGCATCTAAAAAAACAGCTGAATACTCTCACAGATGCCATTACAGATTTTACACCTGTGCACAAGGATGAAGATGACTCTTGGGGATGGGGGAAAACAGGAGTGTACACATTCAGGCAAGGATACTTACAGATGCAAGGCAAAAAGGCCTCTCAGCACCCGGAAACAGTGTGGAAGCAGATCTGGGAATTCTTCAGCATTCCCAAGATTAATTTCTTTTTCTGGACCTTATTTCACAACAAAATCCTGACTGGAGATAACCTGTGCAAAAGAAACATAGCAGGTCCTCATCGATGTGTGTTCTGCAAAAATTCCTTGGAAACCTCAGTACACATGTTCATCGATTGTGAGTATGCTCAGAAGGCCTGGACTAGCTTCTTGACAGGTCTGAATGTGATACCTCCTGCTCATTGTTCGATCACTGACATGTTCTCGTCTTGGAGAGCTCGATATCCCCTCAACATCGCTGAAAAATCTCTCTGGCTTAAGGTGTGGACTGCAGCTCCAAAATATGTTTGCTGGAAGCTGTGGCTCGCCAAGAATGATATCGTATTCAATCAAAAAGAAACAACAGCAGAGAATGCTGCGGAACAGGCCAAGAATCTACTTTTAGAAACTTTACGACATTCCATTGTCAAAGAAGATAGCTCCCTTCGAAAGGAAGAAAGGGCATGGCTGGATGGCTTCTCCCCCATGCCGAGAACTTCAGCAATCACTCGTCCAAATCAAAAGGAAAAATGGCAGATTAGAGACACCCTGGATAGTTTCCAAAAGTGGTGGAAATCACAAGGTAAATGCACTATCTTCTTCGACGGAGCCTCGAAAGGCAACCCAGGCAGGTCTGGAGCAGGTGGGGTTATATACCTCTCGAATGGGAGAAAGGAGGACTTCAGCTGGGGTCTTGGGTTTAAAACCAACAATCAGGCCGAAGTCCTCAGTCTTTTAAAAGCTTGTCAACTGGCCAGAAAAGGAAACTCAAGAGACATCTTAGTATTTGGAGACTCTGAATTGTTGATAAAATCCGTAATAAACAAAAAAGCGCTCAAGGATCCAGTACTAAACAAGCAGCTCACAAGAGTGAACAGACTTCTACAGGAATTCTCCACATCCTCAGAGATTTAAACACAGAAGCAGACACATTGGCAAATACAGGATGCACACTAGAAAAGAGCATGATCAGCATAAATGCAGGGGCACTGAATATGGCATCTATTCCCTAAATGGGCAAGGCGTCCTTGCAAAAGCAGAGAAATGTAATGACAGAAACAGTGAATTGTAATGCTTGACCTGGCTTTGGCCATTCTTCTCCATCAATAAAAATATTCGTTACAGTTTAAAAAAAAAAAGCCTAATAGTGTAGAATTTGATGGAATGGAAATTGTATGGATAGAATTTCTGATATACCATTGTGACTAATTTATACCCAACACACCATAAGAGATTCCAATGAGTGCAATAATCAAGTGATGCTCCATAATCAATGTATGTAAGTGATAAAATTCAAAGTGAGACACATATTTTAAATGGCATGAGATACCTACCAAAAGTGACACGGTTAAGCATAAATGCACTAAACCAATGCACAAAAGTTAGGATACACCATATTAGGTGTCACATATAAGTTATGCACCTTTAATAACAAGGCATAAGTGATTCACATAAGAAATGAAACATGACCACCAACACATATCCATCAATGCACATAAGGTATGCACCATAAGTGAAACATAAATAATGTTCTTACATGGCACACATAATTGACACACCATAAGAAACACACAAGTTCTAAATTTAACATTGTACATAGTGGTTGCAATATATTCAAGAAGGCATATAAGAATATTTTCCTTCTATTAACCAAGCCCCAATGTTTACAATAGGTTAATGCCTCTCTTTCTAAAAAATGCAGTGTGCTTGCATAAATATGAGAATGTGGAGATAAGAGAATGCAAAATGTCAAGAATTGGGCATGAAAAAGCTAACTTATAGAGTTTTTGAATTTCAAAACCATAGTTTTTATGGAATTTAGTCCTAAAAGGTCAGCGTAATATTTATCTTGATGCACATTCCTTGGGATGTTATATTTGATCATTATACTAAGGAATGTTATGAACTAATAGAACATTATAAGGAAAGATGTGTTGCTTATGCCGTTATGATTGATTTATACCCAATACATAAATATATTAGTGTAAGATGCATAAATAAAATTCATTAATCTTTATAAAAACTATAGTGTACGCATAAATATGAAAACGTGGGGAGAACATTGAAGTGGAATTTGAAAAACCTTTTTTTGTGCAATTTGAAAACCCTAGCTTTATGAAATTTTAAAAAACTAGTGTTTTATAATTTGAAAATGATAGTTATGTGGAATTTGAAAGCCCTAGTAATATGGAATTTAAAAATCCTAATTGGTGGGTAAGGTTTCTATGTTTTTTTAGAGAGTCTCACTTGTTCTAACTTGTACTATGTTATGGTGGATAAGGATAAGTTTGTGTAACCTAGTTGATGCCTAAGGTGACGTGTGAATAACCGAAGAGGCCAAAAAACGTTTCTCTTTATGAAAGTTCCTAGGGGTATTGTGTTTTTTTATTATATTTATGGATTAAGTGGTTCCCCATAAGAAATTAAATGAATAAATGCATAGAATATGTGATTCACAATATTAAGTGCCACATATAAGTGATGCACCTTAACTAGTAAGACGTAAGTGATGCACATAAGCAAAGAACCATGATCATCAACACATATTCAACGTTCCACATAAGTGATGCACCATAAACAATGTAAGAAAAAAAACATTATCCAAATTGACCATTGTACATAGTGGTTTCAATATACATGAGAAGATATGTAAGATATTCGTTGCAATATACATGAAATGATATGTAAGAAACTTCTATCTTGTATTATCCAATCACTAATGTTGAAATCAGGTTGATCCCTTTATTTCTAAAAGCGTAAATATGAGAATATGGGGAGGAAATTGAAGTGTAATTCATCTTAATTTTGTGCAAATTGAAAACACTAATTTTGTGTAATTTGAAAACCCTAGTTTTGTAGAATTTGAAAACCCTAGACATGTAGAATTTGAAAATCCTAGTTGGTGGCTAAGGTTCCTAATTTTTGTTCGGAAATTATCACTTATGATAAATTCTACTAATTTTTGGTGTTTAAGGCTAAGTATGTTAACTTAGTTGATCACTAAGGTGAATTTTGGATAACCTAAGAGGTCAACATAAGATTTTTATTTATGCACTTTCATCAGGATGTTATGTTTGTTGAATATATTTATGAATTAATTGATGCCTCATAATAAATGCACTAAATCAATGTAAAGAATCCATGATACACAGTATGAGGTTTCACATATAAGTTATGTGACTTAACTAAGAAAATATAAGGGATGCACATAAGAAATGAACCACGACCATCAACACATATCCATTGATGCACATAAGTGACACATAATTAAAGTTATTACATGACACACACACAATTTCCACACCATAAGAAACAAACATAATATAAATTTAACATCCTACATGAGATGATATGTAAGGAACTTCTAACTTCTATTAACCAATCCCCAATGTTGGCAAGAGGTTGATACCTCTCATTTTAGAACTTTAAGCTTTCTCTTTGTGAACTTTCCTTGGAGAATTATGTTTGTTGATTATATTTATGAATTATGTGATGCCCCATAGGAAATTTTCATAAGTGATACTCTTCAAAGTGAGACATATAGTCAACATGCCACAAGCTACCTACCATAAGTGGCATAGCTCATGATAAACCATATTAGGTGTCACAAAAGCTAGAGTCCAATGAGAAAAAATAACTAAATGAATGTGCAAGAAGTTCTATAAAATTGAAGTTATCCCAAGCATTTATTTCCAAGAATCATTAGGGTGGTGTTGAAAAACATTGGTGTTCTTATTTGTAAGCCTTAATGTGCCTATGATCCGTTGATTAAGCTAGGCACAACAAAGTTATATGCATTAATTAATATTAAATAGGATTCATTTATATGTTAATTGAAAAACAAACGTACCGTATACCGCATGAAAAATAGAAAATAATGAACATATCACATATATGAATACTTACCTATAGTCATTCAAGTAGACCACCATGATCACTTCTAAAACTGATAGTCTCCATTATTTTCTCATGTTCATGATTAGGTAGACAATGTTGTACCTTTGATGAGTTCTTGGTTGGCATTATTTGTAGTTGGAGGTTTATTCCAACAACTAAATTTGTATAGTGGTATACAAAATTACTTGAACTATATTATTCGAATACAAACCCTTTTCTCTTCCATATTCTTTCACTTTTTGTTAGATATTTTCCTTCGATAACCATCAACCCAATTGGAAAATAATCCTTCAGATTTCATTAGTGAAACATTGAGGGTATTCTTTGTTGGACATGTTGTTTCATGGCATTGGCATTGATGTTAACCTAGTATTAGTGGTTCTCATGATGTAAACCTAATTTCGGTGGTCCTCATGATCCTATTGTTTCATAGAGTCTCATTTTGATGGCATTGATGTGATGACCCTCATGATAATTTTGTTTTGAATAGGTTTTTGGATATGTACTCAGCTGTGGATTCAATTGTTAGGTATCCTAGGTGTCTACCTGAGGAGTCATATGAGGAATTTATTGTAGTTGCATGAGGTCAAAAAAATTGGATACCTTAACATGATGATCAGTTAATTAAGTTTGGAATCCTTGTCATGAGGATTACAAACTTGAAATGAACTTACAATGGATCTACAGGCTTGCGAGATGGTTTCAAGTGTAGATGATTAGTTTTTGGAGGTTCTAGAGTAGAGTTGACTGATTTTTAGGGCCGAACAAAGGTTAATGCAGGTTACAAGTGGAGTGGAAACGTTATAACTAATGTTTCCTTCATTAGACCTACATTACCCATCCTAGTAACGTTATTCCTTAAGTCAAGACCAATATAACGCTTTCTACACTCTGTTTCCCGCATTCTTTGTGCACGCCAGTGAATTATAGAACCGTTTTACCACAATTTTATTCATGGTTTTGTGTGGAAGTTTATATTGAATTGGTCCATAGTTTTAATAATAATTTTAAGTTTTAATTCTTTGATTGTTTGAATGATGAAGATATTGGATGAAGTAGGTGTTGACGTTGTTGTAAATTTGTCAACCAAGGGGTTCTCCCCAATGTGAAATCCCAATTAGACCTCACACAATTTGAAGTAGGAGCCCCATCCAGAGTATCAGTCAAGACACCATAATTCTAAGGTTTTCCTTAAATTCAATGAATAGCATAAGAGAATATGCACATAACCTTTGAAATCAACACGTAAGTTGACATTGTGAAACACCAATTGCAATGTGTAAAAGGAGACTTTCATGAGAGGGAAGTAAAGAGAGAGTCTCTAGAAGGAAAGTGATAGTACTATCCTACGAGAGGAAAAATAGAGTAAGGAAAGATTTATTAGTTATCTAGGGAAATAGTTCACATATAAACAAAAAACATTAAATAAAATGCAACACACATTGAACAAGATAAGTACCAAATCCAATGAAGTAGCTCAATTTCTTTAGTACATATGAACATAACACACTCCATAAAAATATAAATAAAAGTCTTAAAATATTGATGATGCATGCATGTAAATGTGTTGGCTCAATGAGATTCTTATTATTGACTAAAATATCCAATTATACAGTTACAATGGTGAGACACTAGCTCCAATAGTGGAACATTAAATCACCTTTTACTTCTCCAAGGAACAATCTTCTCTCCTATGCTAAGCTAGAGAATCCAAGACTATCTCTCCAAAGCATAAGCCTCCCAAGGCCATTTTCTTGAGTTATGAGGGTGTATTTATAACCAGAGGAACTACCTTTAATATCCTCATGACTCTTGAAATTCCCTCATGACTAATGGACTTCCAAGTGACTCTTGAACTTCTACAAGACTCTTGGACTTTTCCTAGTGAATCTTTAGTCTACATGTGAATTTTGATATTCCACATGTGACTCTTGGACTTCCACGCACTTTGAATTTCTCATTTTATTGAAAATTAAATAATTAGATCCGTAAATTATGTGGCACATGATGATTCATATGACCCTTGAGATTACATTTCGACAAGACATGAATTAAAATTGATGACATTGACTCGATGGTGCTGAGAAAATGTCAAGATTATCCTCTTGCTTCTATATTTGTCTTTATGAAGTATGTTGCATGTTCTTCCTCTTCATCCTACAAAAGGCTTGAATATAGAAAGTCTTGAATAGGATATCTATCTTTAACTTTTTTTCACAATCTAGGGTCCCTTCATCTTCTTGTTCAATGATCATCATGTCTTCACAACTTCATAAGAGTTTTCCAGCATATTCTTCTTCTCCTCCTTTTGACACCATTGTGTCATGTCAAGATATAGTACCTATAAGTGAAATCCACTCATGAAAATATGACATTATTCCATAAATATCCTAGCCTAACTCTCTTCATGAAATCGATTGATTAAGCAGGAACTATGTGCTAGACATTGAGGAAGGCTCAAGGATTGTGCAGTGCACACTTCCAGAGGACAAGAGTGAGGGATTGAAGCTTTCAACTGCGCAATGTGTAGTTTTGGATGCCTAAGAAGCAGGATTGTGGTAGTTGAGGGTCATAGTGAGGTAGTATTTCCCATTGTAACTACGCAATGTGCAGTTCTGAAGAGAGACTGGGTAGCTGGATTGTACAATTCCATAGTTCAAGGATCCATGGAGACAAAATGTAGACTATAATTGCGAAATGCGTAGAGAGAGGTTGACTGGAAGGAAAAATTACACAATTATTGGAGCAAGAGGCATAGATTAAGCACTATCATTGTACAATATGTAGTCATTGGAGGCACAAATTGTGCGTTGCACATTTCCAAGAGGTAGGCAGGACAAGTTGATTGAAGCCTGTGACTATGCAATGCGTTGTTCTAGTAGTGTAGAATTTGATGGAATGGAATTGTATGGATATAATTGTTGATATACCATTGTGAATAATTTATACCCAACACACCATAAAAGATTCCCATAAGTGACATAATTAAGTTATGCTCCATAATCAATGTATGTAAGTGATAAACTTCAAAGTGAGAAAAATAGTTTAAATGGCAAGAGATACCTACCAAAAGTGACACGGTTAAGCATAAATGCACTAAACCAATGCACAAAAGCCATGATACACCATATTATGTGTCACATTTAAGTTATGCACCTTTAATAACAAGACATAAGTGATGCACATAAGCAATGAACCATGACCATCAACACATATCCATCAATGCACATAAGGGATGCACCATAAGTGAAACATAAATAATTTTCTTACATGGCACACATAATTGACACACCATAAGAAACATGCAAGTTCTCCATTTACCATTGTACATAGTAGTTGCAATATATTCAAGAAGGTATGTAAGAATTTTTTCCTTCTATTAACCAAGCACCAATGTTTACAAGAGGTTGATGCCTCTCTTTCTAAAAAATGTAGTGTGCTTGCATAAATATGAGAACGTGGAGAGAAGAGAATGCAAAATTCCAAGAATTGGGTGTGAAAAAACCAACATATAGAGTTTTTGAATTTCAAAAACCTAGTTTTTATGCAATTTTGTCCTAAAAGGTTAGCTTAATATTTATCTTGATGCACATTCCTTGGGATGTTATATTTGATCATTATACTAATGAATTTTATGAACTAATAGAACATTATAAGGAAATATGTGTTGATTATGCTGATATGATTGATTTATACCCAACACATAAATATATTAGTGTAAGATGCATAAATATAATTCATTTATATTTATAAAAAATGTAGTGTACGCATAAATATGAAAACATGGGGAGAACATTGAAGTGGAATTTGAAAAACCTTGTTTTTGTGCAATTTGAAAACCCTAGTTTTATGCAATTTGAAAAAACTAGAGTTGTGTAATTTGAAAATGCTAGTTATGTGGAATTTGAAAGCCCTAGTAATATGGAATTTAAAAATCATAATTGGTGGATAAGGTTTCTATTTTTTTTAGAGAGTCTCACATGTGCTAACTTGTACTATGTTATGGTGGATAAGGATAATTTTGTGTAACCTATTTGATGGCTAAGGTGATGTCTGGATAACCGATGAGGCCAAAAAACGTTTTATGTTTATGAAATTTCCTTGGGGTATTGTGTTTTTCTATTATATTTATGGATTAAGTGATTCCACATAAGAAATGCAATGAATAAATGCACAGAATATGTGATTCACAATATTAGGTGCCACATATAAGTGATGTGCCTTAACTAGTAAGACGTAAGTGATGCACATAAGCAAAGAACCATGATCATCAACACATATCCATCGTTCCACAAAAGTGATGCACCATAAATAGCGTAAGAAAAAAAACATTATCCAAATTGACCATTGTACATAGTAGTTGCAATATACATGAGAAGATATGTATAATATTCACTGCAATATACATGAAATGATATGTAAGAAACTTCTACCTTGTATTAGGAAATCACTAATGTTAAAGCAGGTTGATCCCTTTATTTATAAAAGCATAAATATGAGAATATGGGGAGAATATTTAAGTGGAATTCACCTTAATTTTTTGCAAATTGAAAACACTAATTTTGTGCAATTTGAAAACCCTAGTTTTGTAGAATTTGAAAACCATAGAAATGTAGAATTTGAAAATTCTAGTTGGTGGCTAAGGTTCCTAATTTTTGTTTGGAAATTATCACTTATGATAAATTCTACTATTTTTTGGTGTTTAAGGCTAAGTATGTTAACTTAGTTGATCACTAAGGTGAACTGTGGATAACCTAAGAGGTCAACATAAGATTTTTCTTTATGCACTTTCATTAGGATGTTATGTTTGTTGAATATATTTATGAATTAAGTTATGCCTCATAATAAATGCACTAAATCAATGTAAAGAATCCATGATACAAAATATTAGGTGTCACATATAAGTTGTGTTCCTTAACTAACAAAAGATAAGCGCTGCACATAAGAAATGAACCATGACCATCACCACATATCCATTGATGCACATAAGTGATGCACCATAAGTGACACATAATTAAATTTATTACATGAAACACACACAATTTCCACACCATAAGAAACAAACATAATATAAATTGAACATTGTACATGAGATGATATGTAAGGAACTTATAACTTCTATTAACCAATCCCCAATGTTGACAAGAGGTTGATGCCTCTCATTTTAGCACTTTAAGCTTTCTCTTTGTGAACTTTCCTTGGGGTATTATGTTTGTTGATTATATTTATGAATTAAGTGATGTCCCATAAGAAATTTGCATTATAAATACTCTTAAAAGTGAGAAACATATTCAACATGCCACAAGCTACCTACCATAAGTGGCATAGCTCATGATAAACTATATTAGGTGTCACAAAAGCTAGAGTCCAATGAGAAAAAATAGCCAAATGAATGTGCAAAAAGTTCTATAAAATTTAAGTTATCCCAAGCATTTATTTCCAAGAATCATTAGCGTGGTGTTGAAAAACATTGTTGTTATTATTTGTAAGACTTAATGTGCCTATGATCCCTTGGTTAAGCTAGGCACAAAAAATTTATATGCATTAATTAATATTAAATAGGATTCATTCATATGTTAATTGAATATAAACGTACCATATATCACATGACAAATAGAAAATAATGAACATTTCACATATATGGCTACTTACCTATAGTCATTCAAGTAGACTATCATGATCACTTCCAAAACTAATGGTCTCCATTATTTTCTCATGTTCATGATTAGGTAGACAATATTGTACCTTTGATGAGTTCTTGGTTGGAAATTTTTGTAGTTGGAGGTTTATTCCAACAACTAAATTTGTATAGTTGTATACACAATTACCTGACCTATATTATTCGAATACAAACCCTTTTCTCTTCCATGTTCTTTCACTTTTTGTTAGATATTTTCCTTCGATAACCATCAACCCAATTGGAAAATAATCCTTTAGATTTCATTAGTGAAACATTTAGGGTATGCTTTGTTGGACATGTTGTTTCATGGTGTTGGCATTGATGTCAACCTAGTATTAGCGGTTCTCATGATGTCAACCTAATTGTGGTGGTCCTCATGATCCTATTGTTTCATAGAGTCTCATGTTGATGGTATTTATGTGATGACAATCATGATCATGTTTTTTTTCATAGGTGTTTGGATATGTACTCAGCTCTAGATTCAATTGTTAAGTATCCTAGGTGTCTACCTGAGGAGACATATGAGGAGTTTATTGTAGTTGCATGAGGTCAACAAGTTTGGATACCTTAACATGATGATTAGTTAATTAGGTTTGGAAGCCTTGTCATGAGGATTAGATACTTGTCATGAACTTACAATGGATCTACAGGCTTGTGAGATTGTTTCAATTGTAGATTATCAGTTTTTGGAGGTTCTACAGTAGATTTGACTGAGTTTTAGGGTTGAAAAAAGGGTAATGCAAGTTACCAGTGGATTGGAAACGTTATAAATAATGTTTTCTTCATTAGACCTACATTACCCCTCCTAGTAACATTCTTCCTGAAAGCAAGACCAATTTTACCCTTTCTACACTCTGTTTCCCGCATTCTATGTGAATGGTAGTGAATTATAGAGCCAGTTTACCACAATTTTATTCATGGTTTTGTGTGGAAGTTTATACTGAATTGGTCCATAGTTTTAATAATCATTTTAACTTTGAATGCTTTGATTTTTTGAATAATCGAGATAGGGGATCAAGTATGTGTTGACGGTGTTGGAAATCTGTCAACCAAGGGGGTCTCCTCAATGTTAAATCCAAATTAGACCTCACACCGTTTGGAGTAGGAGCCACATCCAGAGTATCAGTCGAGACACCATAATTATAAGGTTTTCCTTAACTTCAATGAATAACATAAGAGTGTATGCACATAACCTTTGAAATCAACAAGTAAGTTGACATTGTGAAACACCAATTGCAATGTGTAAAAGGAGAATTTCATTAGAGGGAATTAAAGAGTGAGTCTCTAGAAGGAAAGTGATAGAACTATCCTAAGAGAGGAAAAATAAAGGAAAGTTTCATTAATTATCTAGCGAAACAGTTCACATAGAAACAAAAAAAATAAATAAAATGCAACACACATTGAACAAGATAAGTACCAAATCCAGTGAAGTAGTTCAATTTCTTTAGTACATATGAACATAACACACACCATAAAAATATAAAGAATAGTCTTAAAATATTGATGATACATGTACGAAAATGTGTTTAATCAATGAGATTCTTATTATTGAGTGAAACATCCAAGTATATAGTTACAATGTTGAGACACTAGCTCCAATAGTGGAACATTAAATCGATTCTTACTTATTTAAGGAACAATCTTCTCTCTTATGCTAAGCTACAGAATCCAAGGATATCTCTCCAAAGCATAAGCCTCCCAAGTTCATTTTCTTGAGTTATGAGGGTGTATTTATAACAAGAGGAACTACCTTTCATATCCTCATGACTCTTGAACTTCCTTCATGACTATTGGACTTCCCATTGACTCTTGAACTTCTAAAAGAATATTGGACTTTTCCTAGTGACTCTTTAGTCTACATGTGACTTTTCATATTCCACATGTGACTCTTGGACTTCCACACACTTTAAATTTCTCATTTTCTTGAAAATTGCATAATTAGATCCATAAATGATGTGGCACATCATGATTCATATGACCCTTGAGATTAGACCTCGACAAGACATGACTTGACATTGATGACATGGACTCAATGGTGATGATAAAATGTCAATATTATCCTCTTGCTTCTATATTTGTCTTTATGAAATATGTTTCGTGTTCTTCCTCTTCGTCCTACAAAAGGCTTGAATATAGAGAGTCTTGAATAGGAAATTTATCTTTAACTTTTTTTCACAATCTAGGGTCCCTTCATCTTATTGTTCAATGATCATCATGTCTTCACAACTTCATAAGTGTTTTCCAGCATAGTATCCTTCTCCTCCTTTTGACACCATCATGCCATGTCAAGATATAGTACCTATAAGTGTATTACGCTCATGAAAAGACGACATTAGTCCATAAATATCCTAGCCAAACTCTCTTCATGAAATCCATTGATTGACCTGCAACTATGTACTAGACATCGAGGAAGGCACAAGTATTGTGCAGTGCACAGTTCCAGAGGACAAGAGTGAGGGACTGAGGATTGCAACTGCACAATGTGGAGTTATGGCTACCTAAGAAGCAGGATTGTGGTAGTTTTGGGTCACAGTGAGGTAGGATTTCCCACTGTAACTATAGAATGTGTAGTTCTGAATAGAGACTGGGCAGATGGATTGTACAATTCCATAGTTCAAGGCTCCATGGAGACAAACTATTGACTATAATTGCGAAATGTGTATAGAGATGTTGACTGGAAGGAAAAATTACACAATTATTGGAGAAAGAGGCATAGATTAAGCATTATCATTGTGTAATATGTAGTCCTTGGAGGCACTAATTGTGCGTTGCACAGTTCCAAGAGGCACGACAAGTTGACTAAAGCCTATGACTATGCAATGCGCAGTTCTAGTAATGTAGAATTTGATGGAACGAAATTGTATGGATATAATTGTTGGTATACCATTGTGACCAATTTATACCCAACACACCATAAGATATTCCCATAAGTGACATAATTAAGTGATGCTCCATAATCAATGTATGTAACTGATAAACTTCAAAGTGAGACACATAGCTTAAATGGCATGAGATACCTACCAAAATTGAAACGGTTAAGCATAAATGCACTAAACCAATGCACAAAAGCCATGATACACCATATTAGGTGTCACATATAAGTTATGCACCTTTAATAATAAGACATAAGTGATGCACATAAGCAATGAACCATGACCATCAACACATATCCATAAATGCACATAAGGGATGCACCATAAGTTAAACATAAATAATGTTCTTACATGGCATGCATAATTGACACACCATAAGAAACGCACAAGTCCTAAATTTACCATTGTACATAGTGGTTGCAATATATTCAAGAAGGTATGTAAGAATTTTTTCCTTCTATTAACCAAGCCACAATGTTTACAATAGGTTGATGCCTCTCTTTCTAAAAAATGTAGTGTGCTTGCATAAATATGAGAATGTGAGAGAAGAGAATGCAAAATGCCAAGAATTGGGCGTGAAAAATACAACATGTACAGTTTTTGAATTTCAAAACCCTAGTTTTTTATGGAATTTTGTCCTAAAATGTCAGCTTAATATTTATCTTGATGCACATTCATTGGGATGTTATATTCGATCATTATAATAATTAATGTTATGAACTAATATAACATTATAAGGAAATATGTGTTGCTTACGCCGCTATGATTGATTTATACCCGACACATAAATATATTAGTGTAATATGCATAAATATAATTCATTTATATTTATAAAAAATGTAGTGTACACATAAATATGAAAACATGGGGAGAACATTGAAGTGGAATTTGAAAAACCTTGTTTTTGTGCAATTTGAAAACCCTAGTTTTATGCAATTTGAAAAAACTAGTGTATTGTAATTTGAAAATGCTAGTTTTGTGGAATTTGAAAGCCCTAGTAATATGAAATTTAAAAATCCTAATTGGTAGATAAGGTTTCTATTTTTTTTTTAGAGGGTCTCACTTGTGCTAACTTGTACAATGCTATGGTGGATAAGGATAATTTTGTGTAACCTAGTTGATGGTTAAGGTGACGTGTGGATAGCCAAAGAGGCCAAAAAAAAATTATGTTTATGAAATTTCCTTGGGGTATTGTGTTTTTTTTATTATATTTATGGATTAAGTGATTCCCCATAAGAAATTAAATGAATAAATGCATATAATACGTGATTCACAATGTTAGGTGCCACATATAAGTGATGCGCCTTAACTAGTAAGATGTAAGTGATGCACATAAGAAAAGAGCCATGATCATCAACACATATCCATCGTTCCACATAAGTGATGCACCATAAATAGCATAAGAAAAAAAAAATTATCCAAATTGACCATTGTACATAGTGGTTGCAATATACATGAGAATATATGTAAGATATTCGCTGCAATATACATGAAATGATATGTAAGAAACTTATACCTTGTATTAACCAATCAATAATGTTGAAAGCAGGTTGATCCATTTATTTCTAAAAGCGTAAATATGAGAATATGGGGAGAATATTGAAGTGGAATTCACCTTAATTTTGCGCAAATTGAAAATACTAATTTTGTGCAATTTGAAAACCCTAGTTTTGTAGAATTTGAAAATCCTAGTTGGTGGCTAAGGTTCCTAATTTTTGTTTGGAAATTATCACTTATGATAAATTCTACTAATTTTTGGTGTTTAATAATAAGTATGTTAACTTAGTTAATCACTAAGGTGAAGTGCAGATAACCTAAGAGGTCAACATAAGATTTTTCTTTTTGCACTTTCCTTAGGATGTTATGTTTGTTGAATATATTTGTGAATTAAGTGATGCCTCATAATAAATGCACTAAATCAATGTAAAGAATCCATGATACATAATATTAGGTGTCACATATAAGTTATGTTCCTTAACTAACAAAAGATAAGTGATGCACATAAGAAATGAACCATGACCATCAACACATATCCATTGATGCACCATAAGTGACACATAATTAAAGTTATTACATGACACACACACAATTGCCACACCATAAGAAACAAACATAATATAAATTGAACATTTTACATGAGATGATATGTAAGGAACATCTAACTTCTATTAACCAATCCCCAATGTTGACAAGAGGTTGATGCCTCTCATTTTAGCACTTTAAGATTTCTCTTTGTGAACTTTCCTTGGGGCATTATGTTTGTTGATTATATTTATGAATTAAGTGATGCCCCATAAGAAATTTGCATAAGAAATACTCTTTAAAGTTAGGCACGTAGTCAACATGCCACAAGCTACCTACCATAAGTGGCATATCTCATGATAAACCATATTAGGTGTCACAAAAGCTAGAGCCCAGTGAGAAAAAATAGCCAAATGAATATGTAAGAAGTTCTATAAAATTGAAATTATCCCAAGCATTTATTTCCAATAATCATTAGGGTGGTGTTGAAAAACATTGTTGTTCTTATTTGTAAGCCTTAATGTTCCTATGATTCATTGGTTAAGCTAGGCACAAAAAATTTAGATGAATTAATTAATATTAAAGAGGATTCATTTATATGTTAATTGAAGAACAAATGTACCATATACCACATGACAAATAGAAAATAATGAATATATCACATATATGACTACTTACCTATAGTCATTCAAGTATACCATCATGATCACTTCTAAAACTAATGGTCTCCATTATTTTCTCATGTTCATGATTAGGTAGACAAAATTGTACCTTTGGTGATTTTTTAGTTGGCATTGTTTGTAGCTAGAGGTTTATTCCAAAAAATAAATTTGTATAGTGGTATAAAAAATTACCTGACCTATAATATTCGAATACAAACCCTTTTCCCTTTCATCTTCTTTCACTTTTTGTTAGATATTTTCCTCCGATAACCATCAACCCAATTAGAAAATCATCCTTTAGATTTCATTAGTGAAACATTGAGGGTATGCTCTGTTGGACATGTTGTTTCATGGTGTTGGCATTGATGTTAACCTAGTATTAGTGGTTCTCATGATGTTAACCTAATAGTGGTGGTCCTCATGATCCTATTGTTTCACAGAGTCTCACGTTGATGGAATTGATGTGATGACCCTCATGATCATGTTTTTTTGCATAGGTTTTGGGAGATGTACTCAGTTGTGGATTCAATTGTTAGGTATCCTAGGTGTCTACCTGAGGAGTCATATGAGGAGTTTATTGTACTTGCATGAGGTCAAAAAGTTTGGATACCTTAACATGATGACCACTTAATTAAATTTGGAAGCCTTGTCATGAAGATTAGATACTTGACATGAACTTACAATGGATCTATAGGGTTGCGAGATGGTTTCAAGTCTAGATGATCAATTTTTGGAGGTTCTAGAGTAGAGTTGACTGATTTTTAGGGTTGAAGAAAGGGTAATGCAGGTTACCAGTGGAGTGGAAACGTTATAACTAATGTTTCCTTCATTAGGCCTACATTACCCCTCCTAGAAACGTTCTTCCTGAAGGCAAGACTAATTTTACCCTTTCTACACTCTGTTTCCCGCATTTTATGCGCACGCGAGTGAATTATAGAGCCGTTTTACCACAATTTTATTCATGGTTTTGTGTGGAAGTTTATATTGAATTTTTCCATAGTTTTAATAATCATTTTAATTTTTAATGCTTTGATTGTTTGAATAATGGAGATAGTGGATCAAGTAGGTGTTGACGGTGTTGGAAATTCATCAAAAAAGGGGGTCTCCCCAATGTGAAATCTCAATTACACCTTACACCATTTGGAGTAGGAGCCCCATCTAGAGTATCAGTCAGGACACCATAATTCTAAGGTTTTCCTTAAATTCAATGAATAACATAAGAGAGTATGCACATAACCTTTGAAATCAACAAGTAATTTGACACTGTGAAACACCAATTGCAATGTGTAAAATGAGACTTTCATGAGAGGGAATTGAAGAGTGAGTCTCTAGAAGGAAAGTGATAGTACTATCCGAAGAGGGGAAAAATAGAGTAAGGAAAGATTCATTAGTTATCTAGCGAAATAGTTCACATAGAAACAACAAACATTAAATAAAATGCAACACACATTGAACAAGATAAGTACCAAATACAATGAAGTAGTTCAATTTCTTTAGTACATATGAACATAATACACACCATAAAAATATAAAGAATAGTCTTAAAATATTTATGAGACATGCATGAAAATTTGTTGGCTCAATGATATTCTTATTATTGAGTGAAATATCCAAGTATAAGTTACAATGGTGAGACACTAGCTCCAATAGTGGAACATTAAATCACTTCTTACTTCTCCAAGAAACAATCTTCTCTCCTATGCTAAGCTAGAGAATCCAAGACTATCTCTCCAAAGCATAAGCCTCCCAAGGCCATTTTCTTGAGTTATGAGGGTGTATTTATAACAAGAGGAACTACCTTCCATATCCTCGTGACTATTGAACTTACCTCATGACTATTGGACTTCCAAGTGACTCTTGCACTTTTCCTAGTGACTCTTTAGTCTACATGTGACTTTTCATATTCCACATGTGACTCTCGGACTTCCACACACTTTGAATTTCTCATTTTCTTGAAAATTACATAATTAGATCCATAAATGATGTGGCACATGATGAATCATATGACCCTTGAGATTACACCTCGACAAGACATGACTTGAAATTGATGAAATTAACTCGATGGTGATGAGAAAATGTCAAGATTCTCCTCTTGATTCTATATTTGTCTTTATGAAATATGTTGCGTGTTCTTCCTCTTCCTCCTACAAAAGGCTTGAATATAAAGAGTCTTGTATAGGATATTTATCTTTAACTTTTTTTCACAATCAAGGGTCCCTTCATCTTCTTGTTCAATGATCATCATGTCTTCATAACTTGATAAGTGTTTTCCAGCATAGTCTCCTTCTCCTCCTTTTGACACCATCATGTCATGTCAAGATATAGTACCTATAAGTGAAATCCACTCATGAAAAAACGACATTAATCCATAAATATCCTTGCCTAACTCTCTTCATGAAATCCATTGATTGACCTAAAACTATGTACTAGACATCGAGGAAGGCTTAAGGATTGTGCAATTCATAGTTTCGGAGGACAAGAGAGAGGGACTGCGGCTTGCAACTGTGAAATGTGCAGTTATGGATGCCTAGGAAGCAGGATTGTGGTAGTTGTGGGTCACAGTGAGGTAGGATTTCCCATTGTAACTACGTAATGTTTAGTTTTATAGAGAGACAAGGTAGTTGGATTGCACAATTGTGTATTTCAAGGATCCATGGAGACAAACTGTAGACTATAATTGCGAAATGAGAAGAGAGAGGTTGACTGGAAGGAAAAATTACACAACTATTGGAGAAAGAGGCACAAATTAAGAATTATCATTGTGAAATATACAGTCCTTGGAGGCACTGATTTTGCATTGCATAGTTCCAAAAGGTAGGACAAGTTGACTGAAGCATGTGAATATGCAATGCGCATTTCAGGGAGATAGTTTGGGAGGAGCTTAACCCTTAAAATATCAATTGCAGAAAATGACTAAGTGTGGGATCCAAGAGGAAAGATATGGAACTAGAACATGACATGAACATGATCACACACTTATGGATTATCAACCACTGGACATGGAAGCATTTACCACCCACAATTAACATGTTCCTATTGAAATGGTAGTAGTAAAATACTTACCTCCAAGTGTGACACCTAAGATACACTTTGTGACACTAGTGAAACAACACTCAAGACTTGGGTAATGTGTCTAATGAATTTATTTATGATGTTTAGAACACAATAGATTAGGACAATGCATCAGAACTAGCCTTCAATATTGTATAAATGACTCCCTTTGACTAGATGCAACACTTCCCTAATGACAAGACGACACTTGCGAAAGTAAGGGAAAATTGAAAATGACACTTGCAAAGGCTTAAAGAAAGTGAAAGAAAAAAATGCTAGATTGAAGATAAAATGAAAATAACACTTTTTAAAGTGAAAGAAAGAAAAAAATATAGTCTCAAACTTGAAAGAGACACTTGCGAAGACAAAGGTGCACCATAGCGACAGTTGGGAAAACTCACCGAAATAGAAGTACAATTTCAATTGAAGTAAGGAAGACTATCAATGGAGAGTGAGAAATAACTATATACATGAGTTGCATAGTACACTGTGCTTATGGATTTTGTATCCACTGTCACTTGTGTTTGTGCAAGCATTACCTTCAAGAGCTACACAATGTATATGTAAGCTTGCATCGAAAGAAGTGCACTTGCGAATTATTCAACAACAAAGCATGTATAATCAAGTGACTTTGACCCTTATAATCCGTAGAAACATCAACTAACCAAGAATAAACTATGAGGAATCAAGGAATGACAGATCCTAGGATCACAAGTAGGCTTCAAAATTCAAGGATAAGAAAAATTTTGGTAGGCATTTGTCGCAACGACAACGACAGGCTAAATATATGAGCATATATATCATTGAGAGGTTAGATGGTTAAGTGTAGGGTGACAATATGTAAGTGTAAAGAGAGGATTTTGAGCTTCTATTGTAGATGATTATACATAGGCTGAGTTTCTAGAGATGTTCCCACATAGAAATCAATGCAAGAGGTCGGAATTCAGTGAGGTGCATGGAGAGACCAGTTTTAGTGACTCAAAAAGGAGAGTTTGATTTGTTGTTTGTGACAAATTTTATAGAGTAGAATAGAAAAATTAGAGCAGAATTTGTTGGATTAGAGCTTGATCGATGAGATAGAGTTTAGAACATGTTGTAGTAGAGACTTCGAGCTTGATGATAGAGATGGAGGGCTTAGTATAAGTCCATAGTTATGTGACTGATGTTTTTGTGATTGCAGGAGAAAATATTCATTTTCTTAGTTGTAGCAGTTTTTTTTTATGGATGCTCTGTCATTATTGGGCTAATTTCTTATTTTGATGGTGATGCATTGATAATGTGTATGTAGGAGATTTGGTGCATGTTGGTGTTGCGGGATTTTTGTATGACGCTAGTTTCTCTATGAGAAGAGTTGTATGTGAGAGGTTTTGTGTTTTGATATGGATGACTGTATGAGAGTCATAAGCTGTTTGTATGCTACTATACATTTTTTAGAGTCAAGTTGTAGTGTTATGTTATAGATGTATTGGAGATTGTTTCTTGATTTTGGTGTATGGTTGAGTGAGAGAGAGCTATGTATGAGTGGGTTTTGGATTCAATTTATGGGAATAGATTAATTTAATGTGTTTAGTGTGAAATTTTATAAAAATAGTCTCACTAATTTGTTGTATGAAAAGTACTTATGTCGTAGTTTGAAAATAGATTAAATGACTTCTATGATATGTGCTAAGGGTTTGGGCCTCTAGTGAGAAAGTGGTGGCTTGTGTATTCAAGGTATAGTGGTATCCTTAAATTGTCTAAATAACATGGGAGTGGTAGCTTCCATCCAGTGGTGGTTGTTTGATACTTATTGGGAGTGGTGGCTTCCAATCGTGTGGTGGCTCGCAAACTTGAGGGAGTGACAACTTCTGACAAGTGGTGGCTTGAAAATTTCATACAGGTTGTTGTCTTGAGAAAGGTGCGGCTCATATGATTAGCAAGTGATGCCTTACACACTGGTTTTGTCCATGAATGAGATGTAAAATAACTTTACATAATGGAAGAGACAACAACGAAGACTATTTTTCGATGTTTGTTGTTAGCCTTGTAGTTTCCACCTTACATTTGGTGTTTTTGTGTGATGTATTTTTGATGTGCCGTTGTTATATGTATTGATGGTTTATGGGTTATGCATTGTTGATCTCATGGTTACATTATTATTAGTATTCTTTCTCATATGATCATGGTTGTACACATTTTATGTGTTGCTAATACAATGTTATGTGCTACTAATCAAGAGTATGATTCATTTAAAGTTTAATAAAGGGTAAAAATTATTCATAAGTCACATTACATGTTCTGTGACTAGTAGTGCTCAAGGTTTCTAACATGATTTTCCTCTACAAAACATGCAACCAATAGTCATTTCCCCATTCATTACCTTTTGAGGAAAAAAATGGTGTCAAAATGCTAGCCCATTAAATAAACAAAACAAACTATTGTCATGCTAGTTAATTAAAACAAAAAATATTCATTCAACCTAGTTGTACAAGATATGAGGTTTTCATAAGGTACTAAAATAATTGATTGGTGCTCTAGTTTTGATAATTATATATTTATGTGTTGACTAATGGAGAAAGATATAAAATCCTAGAAATCTACTTTGTTTTTGGAATCACAATTGTCCCATTCACTATTACCGCATATCGCACAAAGGAAATAGAGTTTTATCATCCATATTTAAAGTATATAATTTTATGACGATCAAAATGAATGAAATACATGTGCTCCCTGGATTGTTTTTCATTCATATAAATGTGTTCAATATACATCTACCACCTCCCAAAAATTTATATGCACCAATGGTTTCTTGGTTGATTGGAATTATTGTGTTCTTTCTCTCATCCCCCCCCCCCACCCACTATTAAAGAGCACCAATGAATAATCGATTTTACATATAGAATGACAAAAGTAGTAGTGAAATTCATTTCTTCCCTATGTAATGAAATTTTAATGTGTGTGTCTGCTCCATCATGCTCCCCTTTTCCATCCCCAATCTAAAAAATAGTTATAGATATGTGGAACCTTGTGCTTTTTGTGCAACACACACAACCATTGAAATACACATGCATTTTTTAACTGGCCAATGAAACCTTCTAATCAAATCCAATGTTGGTCCATCTATATAGTATTATCCTTCATGTGATTGAAAAATAATTGAAAGCATCATTGTACATAAATTAAGTCATGGCACCTATCATGACTTACGTAGAAGTGACACTCCTTCAATATAACCATGTTGTCTTTTCTTCTATCTGGCTCATGCCTAATGTGATATGGACCATTATGCTAACAATATGTAAGTGATAATATTTGATTTGAACCTCATTTTGTGGTTAAATCGTGTTTTTTTTTTTGCAAAATCCACCACTAATAATTTAGTACCAATGGGAAACATATCTCTACATAATAAAAAAATGCTCGTCTTGCCATCGATCCACATGGATATGTTGCACATATTGTTGGGTCTGTTCATTGAATTCTTTAATGAAGTCAAATACCCATACCTGGTAGAATGAAAATAAATACACATTTATACATTGATTAAACGTTATCATCAAAATCCAATTTGAACAAGAAAAGGATACTATTTTTTCACTTGTCACTAACCTAGGAAGTGGCCAATTGAACATTTTTTCACCATTCCCTCCCTCAGCATTGTAAGTGACATATTTAAAGCTTTTCAAGTTAAAATCCTTCCTCTCCAATTAATACTCATTTCTCATGTGGAAGCATTTTCTTAGTAATGTCATTCCACGATAACTAAGGCATGTCCCTAATAAGCAATATTTTTTTGAAAATGTACCCCCATTAGGCCTTATACATAGAATATTGTGAATGAGTCTCTAGATGATGTGAGTGGAAATATAGTTGATAATTCCTACACAAGGGTGCTATGAAACATAGAACAAATGTGTGTGTGTGTGTGTGTGTGTGATAATAGTAAGAGTATTCAATGTGGTATCAACAACATGTGTTACGAGCTGTGTTTATTCTAACATACCAAGGCTTGCATTTTTAAAAGGAATGTTGGCCCAAGTTAAGTGTGGAATGTGCGTTCCTAAATATCTCATACAATTCTATGTGTTTCATGTTGAGTAAGTGTTTAATGTGGGGTTCATTATCCCTAGAAATACTCATTAATTTTATTACATATTTCTAGTTAGAAGAAGGTTTATTGTTCTCATGCCATAAATTTTTCGTTGGTCCCTTGACTATTCCAATTAACTTCATATGAAAACAAGGCATCCTAAAATTGAAGGCCAAACAATCAATTTGGCTAATTGTGTCTAGGATATCTCAATACAATAATTTCAAAGGGTTTTGGCATTAGATTTCATGATATGTGATGTGTGTTTGAGCAAGTGACATTTTCTTGTGATATTGTTAACAATTCATTATGACAAGACAAAATGGGTTGAATTATGATTTGGGGATTGAGTGGTATTACGAATTTTTTTAAAAGCATCCACAAGGTTCTAACAATATGATTACTTGTTTCTATATTTTCCACTGTTTTAGTGCGTAGAATTCTTCTAAAAACATAAATATCAAATATTTTTAAAAAGACAAAAATAATTGCCATTTTGTTGCATTTAAATTTGATTCAAATTATTATTTGATAATTTTAAAGGACTAGTAACCAAATTATAGTTTGTTTAGGTATCTTACTTTCAAGTAAAAATATATATAAACAAAAATTATATATTTGGAAAGTAAACTCATTTTCCTACATTTCATATTTTTACACCATATTCAAATTCATTGTGTAAGTACCTATTATTATCCCTCTAATTTAACATGTTTTTCCAGGTTTTCATTGCCATTAACACATCATGAGATACATCATTAGTTTGTACCCACCTTATAGGTTTTGTTTAAGTTGGATACGTGCATTTTTAAAAAATTTCAAATTGTTTGTTTGGACCTTAATTTTGCGTTATAAAGTGTTAATTTTACTTAATAATGGTATATTCTATGCTTGCAACTATTAGTTTGATGTCCTTTAGACAATCCAATGCCAATTTCTAATTTAATTTCCAATACCAATCACATTAACTATTAATCACATTGATAGTAACTATAGATAGAACATAAACAATAAATGCATAAGGCAATCCAATACAGGAGAACACCAAGATTTGGCGAATGCCAAGAAAAAACCCCAAAATGGGGAAAACCCTTTAGTAAATTCTTCTTATTATTACATAAAATTTTCTATAGAGAAAGAGAGTGCAGAATTCAAAATTGACTTGTTAAATCAAATTCAAAACATCCCTGGAAAATCTACAGTCAATAGCAGTCAAATTCTTCCTTAACCAAAAAGTCAACGTTGTTCAACGCAACAACAAAAAATCCACAATGCAGCTCGGTCAAACCCAGTCAAACTCAACCTTCTTTGCTGGTCTAAGTTAGCCCAAAACAATCAATGAAAAAATTGGTTGTGAACTTAGTCAACATGCCCAGAAAACCTTCGTTTGTGTGCCAAATAATGCGGCCTACCCAAACATAAATATTCCCACAAAAATCACAATCAAACTTGGTCAAATACACCTTGCTCAATGCTGGTCAAACCCTACAACAAATCTAAAATTCAACCTCTAAAATTCATCCTGAAATTTATCCTTCTTTGTTGCCACATGTGATGAAAAGAGATGCTCAATAAGGTGTACAGACAAATCAAATCAAATGAGGATGGAGGTCTCTCTTATTCATACAAGTATTTGAGGATCAAAATACATTTCCATTAGGCTTCATGAGCCTACATGGTGATGTGGCCAACCATGACAATTTGCATGTGTGTGGGATTGACCTCAAAATCATATTTTTCCTTATCCAAGTTTCATGATGTTTAGGTCAATCCTATTGAAATGATGAATTCAATGCAATAATCATCTCCATCAAATGAGTTGTCCAAAGTGGAATTTAGCCCTAGTTACCAATTTTAACACTCCCTTCCAACTAGGGAAAATTCCACCTACCAATCCACCCATCATGATGTAATCTTGTCATCATATACCGTCTCTTCATCTCATCTCGACCTTGCCACTCTCCACTAACCGAAGTTAGTCAAGGTGTAGAACCCCAATCAAATTTGATCTTGAATGATCAAGTTGTTGAACACCATGCATCCTATACATAGGGAGTACAACAGTACATGATGCATCCATCTATAGTGTTATGGTCTGTATCCTCTTTTCCCAACTCATTGGCCAAATGAGAGGTAATTCCCATGATTCCCGGACTACATGGGTATAATGTATGCTAGGGAATGTGCAGGAAAAGGTGAGCCCCTCATCCTATGCATATCTCATAAATCATAGGGTAGGGTGATCCACTCACTCTACATACATGTGTCCTTAATCATAGGGGAGGGTGAACCACTCACCCTACACACATGTCAAACCATCATGCAATATCACAAGGGAAGGTGAACTACTTACCCTGTACACAACATTCCTATAGGGGAACATGAACCGCTCACCCTATGGTCACTCATAGATCCAAGAAGTACCCCAAAACCCTAGGAGCTCCAAGAGCTCAATGTCTAATTCAAGTAGGACCCTCATGGGAGGGTCCTTCCATGACTCTCTTGGAAGGATAAGAATTTGACGTTCCCCAAGGAATTCCTGAGGATGTGAACAACTTGCTCATCAGTTCTAATGTGTTGGAGCCTTATTTGTACTAGTTGTTACATATCCCGGATAAAGTGGTACTTGTTGTCAATATGATTGAAGCTGTTGGCCTTGGCGATGCTTAAAGAAACCAATTTTTTCTTCCTTCTCATCCATTAAATTGAAGCAGACTCCAATGAGAAGTAACATCATGACGTGGTCTTTCTATCTACCACATTACCAACTAAGTTAGCATCTGAGATTTCTACACAAAGTATCTCAGCCCATAGTTGATTGTGCCATAAAGATAACCCAAGAGATTCTTAGGAACAATCTAATGTATGTAGTCCAAACTAGAATTTGACCCTAATTCATAAGATGGATAAGAAGGATATCCATTGAGAGAGATTCCTCTCAATCCAAACTAACATCCCCAGATTCTAAAATAATATTTAGTTGCTTATTAATGTTCTGCGTAACATAAGATCTTACTCTATTGAATATTTTATTGGCCTTTATTTTACTTTACTTGATGTTTTGAGTGACCTTTATGTGATGTTTGATATGGTACAACTCTACATAACGATGATGTAAACAAAGGCTTGGAATTTATGAAATATAAAATTTTCATATGAACACATTCAACAACCAAATTATCATATAGTCTAGATGATAGACATGATATACAAAAGAAAAGATAACCTGACAAAAAGTATTAATTCAAAATTCCGCAGCTTATAAATTTAGTGATATAGCGAAGATGATCCAATATATGCAGGAGGACCTCCAGCAACAAGGCCTTCTAAATCAGGTCGACGTAAATCCCCTTGCAGGATTTCAATTGGCACATCATCTATCATCTTTCGATCTTCTGCCTCCATTAACCTTTGACGATATAAAGATTCAATCCTCTGATAATCTAACTCAGGTAATAGACACCCATATGTTTCTTGAGCTCGCAGGGTCGCATATGGATCTTGAGCTTGAAGAGGAGCGTGAGGAATATAATCCCTTCCACCTCCATATCGTAGTAGCTCCCTCTCAACTATAGCAGGATCAACACCATATCCACTTAATGGAGCCCGAGGAACGTAATTATCAGTACGGCTTGCAGCTTCCTCCTAATAGCGATGTAGCATATCATCTCTCAACAATTCCTCTCGGTGCAACTCTTCTCTTAGGAGCTCCTCTCCACGCAGTTCCTCTCTAAGCATTTGCTCCCTTATCATATCCTCCCTGAATGGAAGCTCCCTACTATGCCGAAGGTCAACTTGAACTCTAGGTTCAAGAATGGGGGCCTCCACAAAAATGCGGTGATTTTAAAGGCGAGAATTAAACTGTGGTACACGTAGGAAGAGCTTCGTAAGCTTTTTCACCTATAAAACAGATAATTGTCTTAATTATAGAAGCCATAAAATAAATATGTGGAGCATGAGTTTCATTAAAAATAATTGATAGATAGAATATATCTGTTGAGGATTGAGTTCAAACCTAAACTTGTTCTTCCCATCATAGTTATCTTTCATTGCTTTCTTGAATATGTCTTCAGAAAGCGGCGAGCTATCACTTTGAATACGGAACCGCACCTGCACAAACGTACTTCATATAGAAAAATCTAATCTCATGTAGAGTGGACATTAGGGATTAAATTTGAAAGGCTAGACTTAATTTAATTTTGAAGGGAATATATTTATTTAACCTTTCGAAAATGAAAAGTAATAAAAAAATTTCACTTTTAATGACAAATGTATATTTTTTTTTTTTGTAAATCAGTAGTTGTATTAGTTAAAAAATATAGTACAAATAGTTACAAAAATAGGCCTTCCTATTTCGGAAGAGCAGGAGGAACTGCAGGCTGGCCAAACAGAGGACCATCTTGCCAAGGATTCATGCAAATAGATAAATAGATTAATCGAGTAGTGGCTCAAAACAGACTGAGTGCCAACTACAGCTAACAGGTTCTGTCTAAAATAGAGAGTAAGAAAGATAACGGTCTGCCATGCAGGGCTGCCAGACAGAGCGAGATAGACAAAAATAGAATTCAACCAAAAATCCCATGTAGGCTCGCAGAGACTATGCATATACAAGAGGCCCAACATAACAAATGAGACAAAAGACCAGCAAGAACCTGTCGAAAACTAGGAGAAAGCCCACCTGGAAACATCACTAGTTAGTATCAACTGCACCAGATGTGCCAGCAGTACTGGGACTAGCGCCATTATCACTCTTGGGGATGTTGCGGGGCTTGAAGCGCCTGATGACTGTTGATTTGTTGTGATCATCTGGGATCTCGATCGAGACGTTGAGGACATGCTGCAAGTAGAGCTCAAAGAGCCTTATGAAGCCCTCTAACCACTTGGCCTGCATTCTGAGTTCTTCAGTGAGGGACTTGAGAGTGATCTCCAGGTTGTCAAGGCATGCAGAATTTTTGGCGGAGGCTAGGGAGTTCACCTGGTAGGCATCCTTGAGGGTCGCACCTTGCATGCTCATAGCTTTGACGAGCATATTTTTCATCTTCCATGCCATACTCTGTGTCTTAAGGAATTGGGTAGCTTTGGTCGTAGGTGTGCCTGGGTCAGAGATCCAGTCAACCTCCTCACTAATGGCTTTGTTTTCCATATTTTTATACGCCTTTTCCACTTCAATTTGAAGAGCCTCAATACGCTGCTTCCCTTTCTTGGAGACTGAGGCATCAAAACCCCACTTGGCTTTCTACAGCTCTCGCACTGCTTTGGAGCTGCAGAGGTTGCGGTCGGCCATGTTTTGATCCCAGTCGCAAATACTCAGCTTACAAATAGCGAAACATGAAGCACGCACAATGGGGTTGAGTGTTGGTAAATCAAGCAAATCATCAGGGGTGAAATTATCTCCGATTGGCCGAGTATTAATATAGAGATGCTCGGTGTAGGAGGCCTTGATCTGAAATAAAATTGTTGCCTTTTCCAAATGCCTGACAGCCTGGATCGTTAGCTGGTGACAGGAAGCAATCTGATTATTGTAGATGATGGAAGGCTGGTAGCCATGCTTTTTCCTAATTAGAAGAGGCCACATGTACCACAAAAAAACATCAGATTACTGGCCTCTGTAAGTATGATTGATTAACCACTTTCTCCAGCACGAGCCATAGGACAGATGACAAAGGTGCCACCGTCCAACATTTAGGATGAGTGAATAAGCCTTGCGAACAGACCTCATTATTCATTGATGATCGGTTTCTTGGGAAACGACCTTCTCCCCTAACATACCTTTGAGATCTTTCCTCGAGATTTGTAGGAATTTCTCACATAAGTTGTCATGTGTGACATTCTGCCAACATGTGTCAAGTGCATCGTTTGGGTGGTCGACCACGTGGTTTTCTAGTACGTCTGCCACAGCATTCATCATGTGTCAGACCACCTGGAAAATGACTCCATTGAGAGTTGAAAGATGTTTGGCGATGAGTGTGGTGACCATGGAGAGACGCCAATGCTTAATGATATTCCCATGTTGAGACCCATTTTATAATCTTCGTGCAACATTGATGGCTAGCATCAAATCCCCTTCCACTATTGTGTTCCCCATCCCTAACCTGATAATAATTTGCAGACCCTACTCTAGCACTGCAAATTCTGCCTCATTGTTGGTGGCTTCACCAAGAGGGTAGCTGTAGATGTACATAGTATCCCCTTTGTCATTGCGAATGACACCTATGAGGCCAGCCAAACTAGGGTTACCTCTTGAGGCTCCATCAAAATTCAATTTGCAGTACCCTGGAAGAGGGAGCTGCCAAGAAAGGAGAGAAGTCACGCCCTGCAGATGTTGCACTGGAGAATTGGAGCCTGTAGTAGCGTTAAATTGAAATAGGTTTAGAATTCGCTGATCATTGGCCGAAGGCTTATTCTCCTGCTTAGATTTACTTGTAGTAAGGGCAGTTTCTCACATGTTCTGCATTATGTCGATTTTTATTTGATCCATTTTCCTGGTTTCATTTTGAAATATCCTTATATTTCTTTCCTTCCATGTAGACCAGACGATGAACCCTAGGCTAAGCCTCCAAAGAGTGTTAACAATATCATTGTTGGTGTATTTGGTTTGCCAGTTGGCTATGCTATCCTGTATGGATTCTCTGTTTCTGTTCATTTGTCTGAAGATTTCCTCCATCCACATCCATAGGTTGTTGACCCATTCACAATTATTTAGGAGATGATTCATGGATTCTTCCTCTTTTTCACAGAGGGGACAACGGGAGGGCCCTATGAAACCTTTTCTACACAATTTCTCACAGGTGAGGATTTTCCGATTCATGATAAGCCATAAGAAAGTTTGTATCTTTGGCCAGTTAATGGAATCCCATACATTATGATGCCAGGGCTTTTTGTCTTCTATCTCTCATTGCTCCAGGTAAAATCTGGCTTCTTTGAGGTTGAAAGTACCTCCATCCAATTTCCCCCATCTGAGTTGGTCCTCATCCTGTGAATAGTGGATTTTCCTCTTATTCAGACAAGTGTGCAGGGATAAGACTAGATTGTCCTGCAGGCCTACCTAAAAAGAAGGTTTTAAATGCCAATGACACCAATGAGGATCTATGTGGTTGTCTGACCAATATTTACAAACCTTGGAATTACCAAGCTCTTGAAACCTTTGCTGCAGGGGAAGGTAATCTAGACTTTCGAGTTTAGGAAGTTGTTGCCATGCATCTTCCCAAAAGAGATCTGTGTTTCCATTTAGAATTTCCCAGAAGCAATGATCTTGAATGATTTTCCTATTCGCCCAGGCAAAGTTCCAAATGGGGGATCTGGTGATGAAGCCATTCAATCTAATCAGGTCCGGAGGGTTCCATTTTTCTGCATATTTGGATTTCCACATTTTAGCCCAAAGTGCTTGAGGTTCTGTGATCCAACGCCACCAGAGCTTGGCATCACAGGCTTTGTTGATGGTGTCAGGGTCCTAAAGCCCTAGGCCCCCCAAGATTTTGGGTTTACACAACTTTTCCTAGGCCACTAAGGCCCATTTCTTACTGTTAGCTTTTCCAGACCAAAGGAGAGTTCTCTGAATATTTTTTTATTTTTTGGAGTACACATTTGGGGGCCGAAAGAATAGAAAGAATATACTGAGGAATAGCTTTCAAAACATCCTTATTCATGACTGACCTTCTGGCAAAATTGAGGACCCTATTAGTCCAGTAGTTTCCTTTTTCTTCTAGGTTGGAGAGAAATTTCCCCCAGTGTTTTTTCTGCCAGGGCTTATCTGTTAGGGGAATCCCTAGATACTTTGAGGGCAGGCTTTTTCTTCTGAACCCAAGGATGGAAATAAGATTTATTTGGACCTTCAAATGAGTATTAAAGAAAAACATGGAGGATTTATCTAGATTAAGGTCCATACCTGACACTTGACTGAAGAGAACAAGGATGGCTTTGAAGCCTTGGGCTTCACAAACATTAGGAGTACCATGGAGCATGGTATCGTCCAAAAAATGTTGATGATTAGTGGTTGGGAAGTTTGGCAGGGGTTGAAGACCCATTATGGCATTCTTTTCCTTTGATGATTTGATAATACGGCTCGGGAATTCCATCAGAATGACGAAAAGAAAGGGGGAGATGGGATCCCCTTTCCGAATTCCTCTGGAAGGAGTGAAAGGGAAAGAAGGAGTGCCATTGACCAAGATTGAAAAGTAGGGAGATTTGACCAAGGCTAAGATCCAATTGATCCATCAACGGCCAAAACCAAATGCCTTCAGAATTTCCTCGAGGTACTTCTAGCTAACCTTGTCATAAGCTTTAGAGAGATCTAGTTGTATGATCATGCCTGCCTTTCTTCTGGATTGGAGGGTGTGAACCATTTCATGTGCTAACAGGACATTATCCATGATTTTTCTGCCTTCCACGTAGCATGATTGCTCTTTTGAAATGATTAGAGGGAGAATGTGCTTAAGTATGTTGGTCATTACTTTGGAAATGATTTTGTAAAGGACATTGCAGAGGGAAATGGACCTAAATTTCGAAGGAGTACAGGCTGTCTCTTCTTTAGGAATTAGGGCAAAGAAAGTGGAGTGTAGTAATTTGAAGATGGAGGAAGATTTACAGGAATCTTGAACCACCTCCCAAACTTCCTTTTGCACAACATCCCAGCAATCTTTAAAGAAATCAATGGTAAATCCATCCAGTCCTAGTGCCTTTCCATTAGGCATCTCTTTCATATATTCTTCCACCTCCAGCATGGTGACTGGGTGATCCAAGGCTTTGTTTTGATCCTTCGAAACAAGCTTAGGGATGGCAGCGATTACTTCCCTGATAGCCCCTTCTCTGTCAATATCTGGTTCTGTAGCTATGTGGATAAAGTGATCAATGAGGATGGAGGAGATATCCTGATGAGAGTGGAAGGTGGTTCCTTGATCATCTTTCAATTGGGTAATCTTGTTTGTGCATCTATAATCAATAGCTGATATGTGGAAGAATTTGGTGTTTTTCTCCCCTTCTTTGAGCCATTGAATGCGAGATTTCTGTCTCCATAGGATTTCTTCCTGCTGGCATCTTTCGTTCCATTTCTACATGAGGTTTTTCTCAATGCTTATTGAATCCTAGGAGATGTCGCCTTTGAGCCAAACTTTGTGGATTTGTGCCATTTGTTCCTCCAAAGCTTGTCTGTCTTTGAAGATATTCCCGAAAACTTCATGGTTCCAAGACCTAAGTCTGGCTTTGAGGTGCTTCAACGTAGCTTGAAGCTAGTGCATTTTTGTGCCCCTGATGTCAAGAGGCTCTCTCCACCATCGTTGGATTTTAGTTTTAAAATCTGGGTGTCCAAGCCAAAACTTTTCAAACCTGAAGGGTCTGTTCTTCAGTGTGCCTAGGATGTCTGCCTCCAAGGTGATGGACCAATGATTCAAGCCTCCGCAGGGAATGATGTCTGATTCCTAATTGACTCCTTCAAGGAGAATATCTTCAAAGATGAGAAAACGATCCAGTCTAGAAGAAATCATCATTTCTCCTCCTCTTTTGTTATTCCGGGTGAAAAGGCCATTTTTGGGGAAGATATCAATGAGTTTTGCAGATCTTATGAACTAGTTAAGAGCCTTTGTATCTCTATTCAGTTTCCTCAGCCCCCCTTTATTTTCTTCGAGTGAGGTAATCATGTTGAAATCTCCCCCATAGAGTACTTTTGCATTGGAATGTCTACGTTGCAGCTTGGAGAGGTGATCTAGCAGCAACAACTTGTTCTCTAGTCCCTGGGGGCTATAGACATTAGTGCACAGATAGGTTTCAGCTTCACCAATAATTTTAATTTCCAGGGAAATGAAAAATCTTGAAGCTTCTGAATTTTTTATATGGAAGGAGTGGGGATTCCAAAATATGACAAGGCCCCCTTCAATTACATTCCCTTCCACTTCTATATATTCCATTCTTTTCCCCAGGTTTCTACTAATGTTCTTCATTTTTTTGCTTGAAAATTTAGTTTCTTGTAAAAAAATCATATTAGGGTTTTCATTTTTGACTTTTTTCCTTAGAAGTCTTTGTTTTCTCTGGCTATTGATCCCTCTAGCATTCCATGAAAGAATCTTCATAATTAACAAGATTTTTAAGAGGAAAAAGTGAAAGCCTCAAGGGCTTTCATCTTACCTAAATTGAGGAGCATCTGACCTAGCTCCTAGAGGGCTTCGTTATTCGTTCTTCTACCTCTCTTTATTCGATGTTTGGCATTATGGTTTGTTTGATGTAAACCTTGGGTTTTGATTCCAAGTCCCTTCGTTTCCCCGAAGCTTCTTTTCTGTCCTTTGATTTCTGCATCTTGCCTTGTTAAGAAAAGAAAATTTACCCTGTCCACTTCTTCTTCTAGGATGTGTTCCATGCCCTTTTGCTTCCATTGCTCTACCATTGTGTTGAGGTCCATGCCTTCCCGCTCCAAGATATCACTCATTTCTAGATCCTATGTTCCTATCTCACTCGAGGTCATTTCCACATCCCCTTCTAAGTCTTTCTCTGTATCTGGGCTATGGTGGATATTTTTCTTCATGGTTGTATTATGATCTAGGGATTCCTGTGTGTGGGTGACCTTCACATTTTATTCCAAATCTATTTTCTATAGGCTTTATTCTATTACAGTCACCGATCATAGCACTTCAAAGGCATTGCCAGGTCCTTTATTTAGGACTCTTGTCTTGGGTTGGTGTTTTCTATTTGCTCGTTGTCTACCATTGGGGTGAGAAAACCCTTCCTAATCCTTGCCCATGTTTTCCTTGGTTTTCTTTGTTGGCTTATTCAGCGGGCATTCCCTGAAGAGGGGCCCATGCTCATGAAATTTTCGGCAGCAAAAGGGGATTTGTTCATAATCAATGGGCTGAAAAAAACTTCATCACTAAACTCCAGCCATAGACCTTCATGTAAGGCCCCTGAGACATCCATTTCGACACAGATGCGAGCACAAGAGGTGTACCTTTTTTGCAGGGTAGCTTCCAAGGCTTGGATGAAGGTGCCCAGTTTGTTACCGATTTGTGCCAGTGCAGAAGGCCTCCAATAATATATGGGGAGAGAGAAGAGGCAGATCCAAACAAGACGTGCGTGAAAGTATCCTATTCAGGGGCAAATTTGGGTTTCCAAGGTCTCATGTAGAGGCCTGCCGATCAGTAAAAATATGGTCCTCCATCAAAAATATGATCTCTGTCTTCCAGGTTTGCAAAGACCACAGTAAAGAACCCATTGGCCCCCAAGTGCAGCCTGATATTGCCCTTTGGCTTCCATCTGTTTTATCCATTGGTATAGGGCTTTTTCCTTTGGCTAGAAGCCCATGAACTTACAGATTACCGCATGTATTTTCATATGGTCTCTGTAGGCTTGCGTTTCAAGATCTGTGATAATAACCCTCATGATTTCAGCTGTTTTTGGCTTGCAGCGCCCGTGTTCCGCTTGTTTCTTGGATTCAGTGGCCGATCCTGCCAGATCCGGGCCTTGCTGGGTTGGGTCCTCAGTCCCAGTGGTATCATTAGTTTTTCCTTCTGCTGTTTGAGATCCTTGCTCAGGATTTGGGACACCATTGTCTTTTTCCTTTGATATCTTGATGCCATTCATCTGTTTTTGACCTTGTGGTTCCTTGGTAAAACCACCTGCTTTATTCTTTTTGCTTAGCTCATTTTTTCCAGCATTTTCAGATCCAGCGATCTGCACCCCTTCCAGTGGGACCTTTCCTTTATCCATCATTACTTGTTTGTAAGAAGGGGCCCCATTGGCCCCTGCGCGCCTTATTTGTTGGGCCAGAAGTGACCCACGCCTTCGGAGCTAAGCGAACAGGGCACTGCCCTCTACCAGATTTTGTCGCAATGCTCAGACTGCAGAGCGGAACCCTAGTCTCAGAGTTGCAAAGCAAAAAAATTGTTCTCTCATCGTTTTTTATAACATTAATAATCCCTACAAATGTATATTAAATAAACTTTTCATAAAAATAAATAAATAGTGTTTTCCTAAATATTAAAAAATTTAAATTAAAACTAGCCACAGTCAGAGTCTTTAGTTTTTTATAACTTGTATTGAATAAATTTAGTTCCTTCTTGTGTTCCAACTAAAAATATTTCATGTCAAATTATTGTAAATTATCATATTTGAAAAATAAATAAATAAAACATCCATCTTCATAAATTAGAAAAATAAAAATTCAAGAACATCTCATTCCATAAATTTGATTATAAAAAACATCCATCTCCATAAATTAGAAAAATAAAAATTCAAAAACATCTCATTCCATAAATTTGATTACTATACAACCCACACAATAAAAACTTTTACCATTGGAATATATTACGAGATATTCCTTTCATTTTAACAATTCCAATAAAAAAATTTACCATTAGAATGTATTATGAGATATTATTTTATTTTCACAATTCTATGGTTGGATCAACATGATGTAGTCAAATGAAACACACAAAATCTTTATGATGATAGGAATGACCAGAAAATAATCATTTTCTTCATTTTTCCTATTTTAGGCAACTTTTAGCTACCATATTTCTTCACCATCCAAAAGATTGTGCACTAAATAGAAAGAAACACATTAATTATGAAAGAATAGAAAAGCAATGGGTGAACCATGGTGAAGAACAAGATTTTCATGTGATATTTTTAAGCCATACTTCTTTTTGAGCCATCAAAGTTAAAGTATTTGGTGTACTTACTATTGAAATGTATATCAAGAAAATGTTGTTGTTGTTGTTGTTGTTTTTTGTAATTCTTTAATTTTGACTCTATTTTTATTTGCACCAAGAAAATGTTGTTGTTGTTGGTTTTTTTTTTTTGTAATTCTTTAATTTTGACTCTATTTTTATTTGCACCAAGGTTCATTATCATTAAAATTAAAGAAATTTTGCTACCCGTTATAAATTTCACCTCGACCCAAAACAAACAAAAAATATAACTTCGCATCAAATCCCTTTATAGATATTCAATATTGGCATATTTGTTTGTGTATTGTAGCTCTCAACTTCACTAACATCAAACACACATAGATGACTAATTTTCCTACAATTTTTTTTTAGGTTTGTCAACCAAAAGAAAACACATACCATTTTACAGTGCAGTTTAATGAACTTGATTGTGTTGGACAAAAGGATCAAGGATTCCATGGGTAATGCTAACATAGAATTAATGCATTCTCAAAGGCCAAAACACTCTGGAATATCTTTCAGGTTTTCCTTTGTGTAACAAAGGACCCTATTTATGGAAAAATCCATTGTTACTTGAGGATTTCACTTAAATATATGTATACATGTATACCTTATTCTAACATTTTTGTGTTAAAAGTTTTTTGGTATATTTTTAATCAAATTTATACATAATTTATAGGAAAATGTTAGAATATCAAATTTGATTGGTTAAACCCACAAAATTGTAATTTATAAAAACTTTTTTACCAATTTAGTTAAATCCATTTAAACATTAAAAAGAAATTTTAAATAAAAAAAACCATTGCCTAAATTAAACCTAATTTTACCATGTTCTAGCCCAAAACTCCATTAGTAAAAAAATCTCCATTGTAGTGCTTTGTGTCGCACACGATTTGATTTAAAAGAGGACTATAGACATGTTGAAGAGTGTGAGATGATGATAAAGATAAAGAAAATAGTGTAGTGTTTTAGTGTTTGTTAATACATTGAATAATATTATTTGAGACATATATTTATCATGTTGAACTCGAGTATTCACTCTATAATTCTGCATATATACTTAAATCTGTTTTGTAATTTTATATTTTAATTGTAAATTTATTTTTTTAAATCTATTTCTCAATAACTACCTAATACTATGGAGCTAATTGAATTTCAGTGTGAGTCTTCTAGTTTTAAACAAAAAAAATAAAAAAGAGAAAATAAAAAAATGTGAGTGCCTGAAAAATACCTATGAATCTGTGTAGTACTTATCAACCAATCAAGGCTAGAGAGAGCTTGGATTACCTCTATGACGAGTAGCTATTGTGAGATCTAGGACATAGAATGAAGAACTACCCAATGAGTGTGTTTAAAGCTGGTAATTGGTTCAATAGTTCCCAATGGGCGTGTTTAAAGCTGGTAACTGGTTCAATAGTTCTTCAAAAAGAAACATTATCCATAGACTCATCATGGAAGAAGACCTTTGTGAAATTCAGATGAGAGAAGCAAACTATCTAATTAGAGAACTGAACTCACTAAGTGGATAAGAACTATATGGCCTCTCTAACTCGAAATTCACTCTATTTGAAATTCTGAACTGGCTAACTCGAGATTCACTCTATTTGAAATTCTGAATATTCGAGCTACAAAGGAAGACCCACTTCTACATTAAAATTTGGCTCTTCCCCAGTTCTCCCGTTCTCTTTCACATTTCTCCAATGAAAAAATTGGTAAGAAAATCTTGGCAAGGGGAAAATAGCATACTTACAGCTAGCCATTATGATTGTTCCTCATTATGACTATTCGATGCAACAACCGCATACTCTATTAAATTTATTTATTGCATTAACAACCCTCGAAGTAGCGTGTAGCGTACTCAATAATCTATAGTTCAAGGAGGATCAGTTGTCGGACAACCTTCAACTACTGAGTAATTTAAATTTTCAGAAATGTCCAGCGAACTACCAGCCCTTCATAGGGCATTTTAAAATATAATTTAAATTTTTTTTGAAACTTGTAAAAATAATGTTTTTTTTTTTTTTACTCTTAATTTCAAGTTAGCACTTCTTTGATGCATTGGAGGCCTCTTGAAGGGCACTAACATGTTCAATTTTGAACACTGGTGGACATTTATAGAAAATACACGTAACCAAAATTGCATACGCCCAAAATAATATTGTGTATATATAGTATAAAAATATTACATGTGCTGGGAATGGCCTTTTAGAACTCTGGAAAGCATCTGGTTCCAGATTCATTGCTCCGGCAGATGCTACTTTGTAGATACCATACATCAGTCTAATGTAAAAATCATACAAAAACAATTTCATTCCGGGCTTGACCTTTTCTACAAGCTCCTTTTTCATGCTAGCAACCCAAACACTTTGTATCAAAAACACTCCTGCTTAGTTTCAGAATTACACATAAAAATCAAGCCGGCAAACTTATCTTTGCCACTTCCGTCTAATTCATTGTTTGCTTCCTAGCCGCCACCTATTTTCTTCTTATTTTGATCAAATTTTGACACAGCAGGGTCTGTTGAACTGACCTTGGGTTCGTTCTCCTTTACAGCCTTCTCTTTCTTAACAGTCTTATCAACAAGATTAGTTGGTGTTGCCTCCTTTTCAGCTCCCCCAGCTACTTGCTAACCATCGCCTGATCTCTTCTTGTTCTTTCCTTTCGCCATCTTGTTTACAAGCTTTAACCAAATTTACGGGTAACTAGATGATTTACAAGCTTTAAGAAAATTTACTTGTAACTAGCTGGTCGATAATTTCCCCCAAATGCAAGAGGGACAAAAATTTAAAAATACTAACATGTGTCAAATATGCAAGGCTGAGAATTGACCGCAGAGCTAAATGGATACACTTCTAAGGGTAATAATTGTTTTTTCTACCCCGGATAAGGGTGGTCATTGACGGTTTGATAGTGATGATCCGGCAGGCGGGCACGTGCCATGCCCACTGGGATACCTGCGGAATGCATTTAATCACCCTTGGAATAATAAATTTGATGGGTCGTCACCCTACGCGGAATTTATGCCAGTGGGGAGGCCGAGACATCAAGCGCTTCAAAATGAAGCCTCCAGATCCTTCATCCCTGTCTTCTGTTGCAATTTCAGGTGTTTTGGTTTGGATTTGCTGTGGTTTGCAGGTCTCCATGTCGCTGCAGCTCCTGCCTATGGGTTCTATCTGCTCTCCGGAAGCAGAAGTGCATAGCCTTCGCACCACTGTGGGAAGGCGTTACCCTCTGGCTTTCTGCGTTAGCTTTATCCCTGGATTTCATTACTCGCACAGTCTGTTCTGTGCTCTGCACCTTGCTTCTCTTTCCAGCTTTTTCCCTTCCCTCCCCCCTCTGGGGCCCTCTGTCAATTCCGCCTTCTCTCACGATTCCTGTGCTGCAATGCCGAGACTAAGACATCCTCTGAGATGCCGCAAGGGTAGCTCCAGGCATCGTCGCTCCCCTACCCCGTCCTCTCCTTCGTCCTCCTCTCGCTGTCCTAGTGAAAGCCCTCCCCGCAGTCTTCGTAGTAGTGGTCGTGTTCGTCGCCTACCTCCCTCCCCGCAGCGTGATTTCTTCGCCTCTCAGTAGCCTCTTGAACCTCGGCCTGTTGCCTCTGCCTCAATTCAAAATCCAACCACCGTCGTCTTCCATTACCAGTGTAGCTCCTCCCGCCCTTTGATCATTGCGACAGTGTCAGTCTCTTTCAAAGAGATCCCTGAAGCCACTCCTGCTCCCCGGCCTTCAGTGCTTCCTATCAATTCGCCAACCTCTCCCTTCGCTCTGCCAACCTCTCTGCCTGTGGACAAAGGTCCCTCTTGTAAGGTAGGTGACATCAGTTCAAGCCTCCTCCAGGACATCGGGACGCTAGCTAGAGTGCGTGAATCAGGGGATGCCACTACTCAAAGTGATCCGGTTCCTGATGACGAGAAAGGGTGTTGGTTTCGAATTGAAGAGGAATCGCCCTCAGGTGATTATGGACTCTAACGCTCCCGTTTTTTTCTCTAACTATCATGTCTAGTCTTTTGAGCATTTTTTTGGTTCGGTTTGCAGCAAATTTTAGCTTGTAAAAACTGGTTTTTAATGTTAAAGTCGTCCTAAAACAATGTACGGGTCGGTTTCCCCTTGTGGGCGGCTCAGTTTTGTTAAGTCAGGGCTGGTTTCCTCTTGCGAGGCAGCTCTCAAATGATTCTCAGGCTAGTTTCCCCTCGTGGGCGGCTCAATTTTTGATATCTTGCTGACTGTATGGCGCTCTGAAGCCTTGAACTCGCTGTACCATATGTTACATTAATAGTTTTAAGCTTACTTAGAAAAAATAATAATTGTTTTTTCTAAAATCATAATTAAATGGGCCTCCTTTTATATAATTCGATAAGGGTTCTAGAAATATAACTAGTCGACCCTTGAAAATCATTCTAATTTAAATTTCAAAAAGTGCCAAAAATTAAGCCGACCTTCAAATTCAAGAATATTTCCTGAATATGCAATAGACATAAGTTCAAGATGCCAAACTAAAATGCCTGGAATGGGCTAAGACATATGGTTGCATTGTACTTTGTTTTAGAGCTTTCAGGAACTTTTATTGTTTATTATGTTGACTTGAGGGTGGCCCATCCCATTTTCCTAATTAACATAATTCCTATTCCTAATTAACATAATTCATATTGTAAGATGTAACAAGTTAATTCTCAGCGGATCTTGAACCTTGGATCTTGAACCTTCTTCCACATGAGTAAAGTGCATCTTGTTTTTCACACATTTTACTTTCCTAGCAAAACCATGTATATATTTCTTGTAATCATTCATAATCTTTAAGTGGAAATAAATATCATACTTTCTATATGTAAAATAGATCATTGTTATAATAACTATTGTATATACTATATTGCATGTTATCATATTGTTGTAGGGTGCTTTCATATTTCACACACATATAGTTATAGGTAATGAACTAATTAATCATTTAGAGTGGTTTGCATAAAGTAGAGAAAAGCGTGCAAGAACTTGCTTCGGCTAAGAGTGTGGAATTCTTTACTCTTTTCTACTCAAACATTTTCCATTGACCACCTTGATTTTCCGGTATGTATATTCAATTACATTTTTTGTTGTGATGGTAGATGATATAAAAAATATTTTGGGCTCCAGTGTTTTTTACTGAATTATTCATATTAAACAAGAGGACTATTGCACTTTTAAACAAAAGAGAAGATTTTATTTATTCCATTTGGATATTTATAAATTTCAAAAAAAATCGTAATTCAAGGATCTATATAAAGAAGTTTATGAATTAGAGAGAAAATTTGGTCAAATTCGCTTCTTGAAATTTATCAGAGGGAGGAGTGTTTACCCCTTCCTATTTTATCTTCAGTGTAGTGAAGTTTCACCATTTTTAGTGGATTGTTTTTAGGGGACACTAGGAAAAATCAGTTTAGGCTCTATCTTCAGTTAGATTCGTCCATTCTGAGAGTGTGAATAGTCAATTTCAACTATCTCAGGCATTTCACACTCATTAGTGAGGTTTTTAGAGCCATTAGAGGAATTTTGAGCAGTTTTTTTCTTCAAAGAAGTTCTAGGGGCCACTAAGGCCACCAGGGGCTAGTAGTAGTTTGAGGCCTATCCAGTGCAGCTAGAGGCCTTATTTAGGAATCCAACGGTCAATTTTCGTTGTTTCAAAAATTATGGAACTAATGGTGTGGTTTTCAGAGCCTGTAGTGGAATTTTTAAATCCAATTTTCTTCAGAGAAGTTCTAAGGGCCACTAGGGCCAGCAAGTGCCAGCAGAAGAATGTGGCCTATCCAGGGCAACTAGTAACCATTCTCAACAAACCAATAGTAATTTATGACTGTAACGAGACTTATGAATCCATTGGAGGAGTTTTTAGAAGCTTTTGAGAACTTCTGAAAGTATATATGCTTCAAAGAATTTTTCATTGACACTAGAGCCAAGGGGTGCCACTAAGTGTTGGAGGCAAAACTGGAGCATTAGGATACCAATTTATGCAAGTGAATAGCCTATTATGACTATTTTGGAAATTTTGAATCCAATGAAAGGATTTTCATAGCCATTTGAAGAATTCTGAAGGTTGAAGAGCCATAAGGAAGTTTTGGGTAGCCCAGGGCCATCAGTGGATGAAGGCCTAGATTGGGGAGCCAAAGATCATTTTGAGAAAAATAACAACCTATTTTGGGTGTCTCATATATGTTGAAGATAGTCGAAAATTTTTTAGGGATATAAAAGGGATTCTGAGGGAGTTAGTGCCATAGAGAAGCTCAGGGTAGCGCAAGAGCACTGACTCAAGGAGTCAAGTCTAAGGGAGTCGAATTTCATCTTCAGAAATATTTCAGCCATTCCAAGGATATAAATGGTATTATAAACCCATTCGTTCAATTCAGATAACCATTGGTGTTGAGTTTGTAACTTGTAAAAGAAATTTTTCATCCTAATCCCAAAGAGCCAAGTCAATTGATGTAGGCTCAAGGAGACATAGCCCACGATATTCAGGTGAAATCCTATATTAAATTTGATGTTATGTGTTGATGCCTATTTTCTTCATTATATGGTTGTTGCACATGTTTAATATCAGCAAAAACAAATGTTCTTAAAGCACTTAAATAGTAAAAAAACATACACCTATTTCAAGTATTCATTTCCTCACAAGTCAAGAATAAGCTAAATCTTAATTTGTTTAACTGAATGGGAGGTTCTTGAAAAGTATAACAAGTTATCCAACCCATTTTCAGATATGGTTGATATCAAAGCACTAAGTTTCTTTCTTGACAGAGCACTAGGTTGCCTGTTTGAGTTGAAAGTTGTTTAAACAGTGCAAATAATTTTACTATTTGCAAACTGATTGTTTCTTACAATTTTGAGTTTGCTAGAGGTGAAGGGAAATATATTGTTGGCTAATTCCAAGAGAGGAAGAGAAGGAATAAGGGCTGAAGGCATATTCATTACCCAAAGTACCTCAAGGCAACCTTTGAAGCATAAAAGGGTTTGTTTGCAAAATGCTGCTTGAAGAAGAGCTTGACTCTACAGCCATTTTGTTCAGAAGCTTTGTCAATTTTTTTTGAAAGCTTTGTGAATTTTTTATTGAAGTTATTTATTTCATTTTCATAAGATGAAAATTTCATCAAGTGAGGTTTCAGAATCCTCCTCCTTCACAAGATTCTTCGATGAAGACATGAAGTGAGACTTCTACATCCTGAAGGATAGAATGAAAATTATGTTTCAAGATAGAAAGGAAAGCACTAGACTTCGTGAGAAATTATTTTCTATGAAGCAAGAGAAGGAATAAATTCTTCAAAGAATGCATGAGATGGAGATGCAGCTCCATCAAGCCCAAGAGGCCTTAACCAAGAACATGTGTGAAGCAGAGGTAATTCACTCAAATTTTTCTTCAATTTCCTCTTCAGAAAGATGTGTAGGTTCATTTGAAAAGCACACTAGAGGTGTTGAGTTTCAATTATGCATCTTTTCCATACACTTTTCTATACCTTTTTCACTCACCTGAACCTCCCAAGTTGTCAATATCATTTGAAAAAGAGCATCTAACATGGTTTTTAATTATATTTTTGTGTTTGCTATTTGATTTAGATTTTGTTCATTTAGCTGCGGAATCTTGCCACTTTCCACAGCTGCTGCAACTTTCCGCAACTATTTTGTGAAACTCTATGTTACAGGTGTCTACAAGGAAAACGAGCCACATGGGCAAGTCAGGAATGATGTGGACATGGTTCGTGTCCTATTGGTTCGAGCAAACTCATCTAAAGAAGCCGCAGTCAAAGGTGTCCACATGGAAGTCAACCATAGAGTCTTACGGTGACAGGACTCTGTTCCGTGTCACGTAAAGGTTCATATGGCCATTTCTGAGCTTGCGAAGGACAAGTTGACATCTGTACATGGCTCCATAGTCGAATTCAAGCATCCACTTCTCATAGATTTATTTTCCAACACGGCCATGATCCTAGATCTGTGGACGTAATGGTCTACGTGTTCTACACCAGCATAAACTTTAGGAGACAGTTATATTTCTTTTGATATATATAATGCGTTTGCATACGCATATAGAGTGAGTCCAGATTAGTCTCTGTTAATTTTATTAATTCTGCTCTATAATGTAATTACACTGCCTTTGAGCCGTAATACTACCATACTGTTATGACTGCATTTTTGATATAAGAAGACTCTGTTTTCCAACTTAATTCGTACTTGAAGATCGTTTCCAAGGTTGGTGTAGAGGGCCCCTGCTCAGCTAAGGTTTTGTGCATTAGTGTATAGTTCTTATTTCATTTCTTTAAAGCTCATTGTGCCATAATCCATTCACATGTTTATACATTTCATTTTTTTTTCATTTCTGTTTATAAACTTTCCTACTTTCCATTTCACTTCTGTCTTTCATGTTTTATGTTGTTAATCACTGATCAGTGTTCTTGTTTCAGGTTATAGATAGGTAGCCCAGGCATTTTCATAGCTTTTTGACTAATGACATGGAATTAACATTGTTCTGCTGCTAATGTGTTTTTCTTAGTTTCTGTTTCATTTCGGTATTGCTTTGTTTAACTCATTTTTGCTTAATTGTTTCAGTAGTTAAATTTAGATATATTAAATTTCTCATAGCATCTTCAGTTGCCTCCGAAAGCCACAGCTGGACTGATGGTGAGGGATTGTATTATGAAATGTGTAGTTTAGTATTAGTTTCCTTTCTGCAAAATTAGATATATTAAACTGCTCATAGCATCTTCAGTTGCCTCCGAAAGCCACAGCTGGATTGATGGTGAGGGATTGTATTATGAAATGTGTAGTTTAGTATTAGTTTCCTTTCTGCAAAATTAGATATATTAAACTGCTCATAGCATCTTCAGTTGCCTCCGAAAGCTACAGCTGGACTGATGGTGAGGGATTGTATTATGAAATGTGTAGTTTAGTATTAGTTTTCCTTCTGCAAATTTAAATATATTAAACTTCTCATAACGTCTTCAGTTGCCTCCGAAAGCCACAGCTGGACTGATGGTGAGGGATTGTATTATTAAGTGTGTAGTTTAGTATTAGTTTCCTTTCTGCAAGTTAGAAATGTTAAATTGTGCATGACATCTTCAGTTACCTCCGAAAGCCACAGCTGGACTGATGGTGAGGGATTGAATTATGAATGTATGGTTTGATATTAGTTTACTTTCTACAAGTTAGATATCAGTTACTCAAGTTGTTTATGGTTACTTCCGAAAATCATAGCTGGACTAATGATGAAGGATCGGAAGATAAATTGATGTAATCTGATTTAGATTTACTTTGTTGCAATTTTGAATTTCTTTAAGCATAGTTTCTTTTTGTTTAGACAGCAGCAAGAATAGTTTAGTTTCATGCTCACTAATTCACTGTTTTTGATTTATTAGACTTACAACATCTTTTCATTTCAGCAGTACATTTTCATTTCCTTTCAAGTTTTGTCATTGAAAATTTCAAATTCCTTTTTAAGTTTCAAGTTGGTAAATCATTATAGGGGATATCATTTCCTTGAACAAATATAATCATACTTGTTTTCATTTTAGAATTTCCATTTCACCTTAGAAAACCAAAAACGACAAAAAGTTAAGAAATAGGTTATCTTGCACATATAGTGCGCCGCACTTCATCAGCTTACGAATCCCGGATTGAAAAATTAAATGTAGCAATTTAGGATACACTAAATTGACCAAACAAGAGGTATAGGGTCCAAGTTGATGTTTAAAATGGGCTATGAAGGCAAAGGTTTAGGAAAACATGCACAAGGCATGATTGTTCCTATTTTGGTTGAGCAAAGACCTAAGAAGTTTGGTCTAGGCTATGTTCAATCTTATGGCGAAAAATCTACAGCCATGAAGGCATTTGAGACAACTTCAAAAAGGAATTTTCTCGCAAGTTCTAAACCACGAACATTTCAAGTTTATTTTCAAGTTGATTTCCATTGTTGGAAGCCTAAGTTGTAGCAAGATATGTGTAGACATGCAGCTTATGGCAAGCATGAGAGTTCCGACAACTATCAAGACATGAACACTGATGTTGGTCTGCAAAAGAAAGCTGGAACCTCTACAAGTTCATCTCCTCATGAAGGTAAAAAATATGGACATGCAAAGAAGAATTTTAGGTATAATTCTTCCCATAGTCAATTTGATTATGGTTATGATAAGCATGGCGATTCTGCATGCGTGAATGGAAGAAAGAGTTGTTTTTCCTATTATGGTCTGTGTAACCATGATTTTTCAAAATGATGGAAGATGATGAAGGCATACAGGAAACAGTTGAGGCAAAGGCAACTTGCCAAGAAGGTGCAAAAGACTTGCACACATTTCCAGAAGAAGGGACATGTTGTTGCCCAATGTTGGACACTGCATCCAACTAATAATCCCAAGCACATGAGGCAAGAAGATTACAAGACTGGAGAAAGTGGAACCAAATATTCCATCATTGATGTGATAATAGATGTTTCACATGAAGAATATTTTCAGCAGCAAAAGTCACCATGGAAGTGGCTTGGTAAGAAGTGGTTTGAATTCTTGACACAGTAAGACATACTTCCATTTGTACATATGAAAATTTTATTTATGTGTGCATGTATTTCTGTTGTAATCTTATGTTTGTTTGAGCCACCTTGGATCAATGATCAAGGACATGATGTTCAGCTACCTTCTAAAAATTTCTCGCCAGAAATTTCCGAGTGAGTTCAAGGAAGACAATTATTGACATGAGGATAAGAGCATTCAAGAATTGAAGTGTTGACTACCTTCAAATTCTGGTTCAAAGGCACTAAGCCAAGCAGGGCAAATTGTATGGAGGTTGGAAAAGTGAGGGTGGTGTACTCTCATCTACTGAACAGATCAGGTAATCAATATTTTGGGGTCTAAAAGATTCCCAATGGGGAGGTATGATTAGATTTGGATCAAGGACCTAATTAATAGCTCAAATTTCAAAGTGTTATAAATTGTTTCAAACCTAAGGGACCAGATAGATCTTGTCTTCCTAATTCTGGCACCACAAATGGTTCGAAAAACGGACATCGTATGAAGAAGTTATCGCAATTTGAAAAGTCCTATAAACTGCAATTTCTGCCTTTTGACCAAGTTTGACTAGGTTTTGAAAAGTAAAAATAAAATAGAATATTCTAGGGAATATTCTTGGTATATTCCTAGAATATTTCTCAAAATATTCCCCAAAATATTCCTTCTGGGCGAATTACAAGTTGACAAGTGGCAATGTTTAATTGGGCAGTTGGTTGACTATTGTGGTTTTGGGCCAATCATAAGCTTCCACGTCACAGTCCCAGAGGCCACCACATGGCCCAAAAATGTGTGTTAAATTATTTTTTTTGGGTCCCCAGGTGTCCACCGCGCAACCTTGGGCATGCATGCAAAGTTCTTGATCAACCGCACTGCAATTGTTTCTTAACATTATGGTGTTGCAACATTTATTTAACGTATGGTGATTTTGTATTTGGGGGTTGAGGGGGCCAGCCCCCTCCCCATACAACTATGTCCCGTGATCCAAGGGCCATCAACCAATGGTTATAAACCATAGTCACTACCAATTCACATGTTAATTCGTGCGGTTAGTTTTCCAGCAATTTCGGCTAACATAGCCTTAAACTCGAGTTTAATGCCTTACCCACAGTTATAGCCGGCAGTCATGGATTGAATAGATCTAATTATTGAGGAATGTTTTTTATCGCTAATATTATGATCTAGGTATTTATGAATTTCTTAAGAACTATGTAATTTTATGTCAAAAATTGCAGATCTGTACGCAGATTGGTCTCGGTAAAGTTCTCAACACAAAGAAGGAACCACCTAGAGGCACCTTCTATTAGACACTAAGGACTAGAAAATTTGGTTTAAGGATCTTTTCAAATAATCTTGAATATACTCTTTCATGGGTTGAACTATAATATATGAGCTTGAGAATGAGTGAAGGTTCTAGCCTTCAGCAGGTGGGTGTCTGCATAATGGCATGTGTTTGCAACAACAACGGTGGTTTTCTCCCACATTGGGTTTCCACCTTAAATATTGGTGTTCATGTGTGTTTCTTATGTGTAATGCTTTATTTTTTCTTAATGCACATTCTTACTACTTATCAAATGCTCGATGGATCTCTTACATTATGGTTAGGTTAAAGAGATAAAGAATTAGTTGTTTTACAAATTTACTAAGCATACACTAGTTTATTTTATAACAATCACGTGAATATTTGATTTGGGTTCAGTAAAGACGCGTACATAATTCATAAAATAAAATTATTATTGTGATATTCTAAATACTGATTCACCCCCCTCCTCTCAGTATTTTTCCCAACACAAAGAAGGAACCATCCAGAGGCTCCTTCTCTCAGACACTAAGGACTAGAAAAGTTGGTTTAAGGATCTTTTCAAACAATTTTGAATATAATCTTTCATGGGTTGAACTATAATATATGGGTTTACCCTAAGTGAAAATATTTTCTCTTCTATTTCCTTAAAATCTAAGCGTAACTATTCCATTTTCATGAGTGGTCTTTATTATCATTTTTAAATGTAGATAACCACAATTTAATTTATTCTTTAGGAAAATTAGTGAGATTATCAAACTCATTGGCCAATGAATGTCTAATTATGTTCAAATTCATCTCTATTTATTCTTTGGGTATTAACATAGAGTCTCTTATCAATCGAGGTCCCTCAAAATATTGAATAAGCTTGATTGTTTTAAAGAAAATATTACTACTCTTATCATTAATTGTTGTACAACTCGAAATGGAATATTGTAACACTTGAATTTTGGAACACCATCTATTTTTTTCCTTCCTAATGATTCACAATCCTCTTCCTAGTATGTTCACTTCTAGTATGTCTTCCGAGTTTCTTAGTTTCATATTTATTTGGTTTACTTTTAGGGCCTCGAAGGCCCATATATTGGCATATGTATGGAATATTTTGAACTATTAGGAAACTTATTGTCACTCTTCCTCTCTTTAGAGGTTGGATTTTTGGATATAGTCGGGCTTCCCCAATGACCAACCAATCTAAATCCTTTATTTTCTCATGTAGTTTCTCTTTTTAAAGGAAATACAAATTTTATTCCACAAAAACACACACACGAAATATCATGATTTATAAAAATCTTGAAACCACAAATGTTATGAACTCAAGAAATAGCTCTCTATGAGAGCCAAAAATATTACAAAATGAAATTTTAAGTTCGAATAAGTGCATATATTCATGGATGTAACTATAATATATTGTTTTACCCTAAGTGAAAATATGTCCTCTTCTATTTCCTTAAAATCTATGTGTACCTATTCCATTGTCATCAGTGGTATTTATTATCACTTTTAAATGTGGATAACCACCATTTTATTTCTTCTTTAGGAAAATTAGTGAGATTATAAAACCCATTGGCCCACAAATCTTTGATTATGTTCAAATCCATTTCTAATTAATCTTTGTGTATTAACATAGAGTCTCTTATCAATCGAGGTCCCTCAAAATACTCAACAACATTGATTGTTAAAAAAAACATCACTTTTATTATAATTCCATCTTTTCTAGAGTATCATAATGTAACTCTAGTTAATAATGGAGTATCTTAATTATAATGTCATTCAACCTCAGGGAAAATTGTGTGGTTTTAATGTTGTGGCGTGTAAGGAAATTATGCATTCATCTGATTGTATGGAGAATCCAATTATGTTTCGGTTTTCCCATCGAGTTATGGTGTATGGTTAATACAATTTCGCTCATCTTTGCAATTATCCAACATCCAGGGATGGAAGCTTCATTTGGAATTATTCTCCTTTCATTTTCATGGAGGTTGGGGTTGGTCGTCCACTAGACATGGGAATACACAACCCAACGAATTTTTATGGATGCTCAGGGGATCCAATTCATCACTAAGGCTTGTCGTTCAAACAAGGGGCCTTCAGTGAGCAGAGAGATAGGTTATGCACTTGCAAGGTATGCTTAGTTGAGAAAATCAATTGTAATACATCTCTATTATTCTGATTAATGCAAGCAGGCATTGAAATTTTTAGCAAATTTTTTTCCCTTAGATAAAAATACTTATTGCATGTGTATTATTTCTTCTTAGATGTCTAATATTTTTGTTCTAAATTGTGAAGTAATGTCTAGAGTAGGTTTTTGTCTAGTAATTTTGATTAATTGCAATTGTGATTCCCAACAACTACATTGAATTTTCCAAAATAGAGATGGTAACTTGAGTCTACTTCAATTGCAAGTTTATTATTCAATCATAAAGTGAAAGTAAGCCTTGCTAATTTATTTGAAATTCACTTAAATTTGAAACATTGTAATGAAAGTGTTTTTTCAAAAATATTTGTCATGTTCTAAATATTTTTGTAAATGTTTAGTAAAAAAGCATATCCATTGAGAGATTCCTCAAGTCCAAACTAGCATCCCAAAGATTCTAAAATAATATCTAGTTAATTATTAATGTTCTCAGCAACATAAGATCTTACTCCATTGAATAATTTCTTGGCCTTTATTTTACTTGATGTTTCAAGTGTATTATGGGATGTTTGATATGGTACAACTATACATGAAGATCATGTATGATGTAAACAAAGGCTTAGGATTTATGAAAAATCAAATTTTCATATGAACACATTCAACAACCAAGGATAAACTATCATGTTTATCATATAGGCTAGATGATAGACATGATATAAAAAGGAAAATATAACCTGACAAAAAGTATTGATTCAAAATTCAAGAGCTTATAAATTTAGCGATACAGCGAAGATGATCTAAGATATGGAGGACCTCCAGTGACAGGGGCTCCTAAATCAGGTTGACGTAAATCGCTTTGCAGGCTTTCAGTTGGCACATCACCGGTTATCGTATTTCGATCTTCTTCCTCCATTAACCTTTGATGATATAAAGATTCAATGCTTTGATAATCTAACTCAGGTTGCTTTGGTAATAGACTACTATATGGATCTTGAGCTCATAGGGTCGCATATGGATCTTGACCTTGAAGAGGAGCCTGAGGAACATAATCCCTTGCACCTCCATATCGTAGCAGCTCCCTCTTAGGTATAGTAGGATCAACACCATATCCAGTTAATGGAGCCTGAGGAACATAATTATTAGTATGTGCTACACGTCTTGCTTCCTCTTGATAGCGAGGTAGCCTATCATCTCTCAACAATTTCTCTCAGCGAAACTCTTCTCTTAGGAGCTCCTATCGACGCAGTTCCTCTCTAAGCATTTGCACCCTCATCATATCCCCCCTGAATTGAAGCTCCCTACTAAGCTGAAGGTCAACTTGAACTCTAGGTTCAAGAATGGGGGGCTCCACAGGAATGCACTAATTTTCAGGGTGAGAATTAAACTATGGTACACGTCGGAAGAGCTCCGTAATATTTTTCACCTGTAAAACAGATAATTGTCGTAATTATACAAGCCATAAAATAAAAATGTCGAGCATTACAAATAATTGATAGATAGAATATACCTGTTGAGGATTGAGTTCAAACCTAAACTTTTTCTTCCCATCATTGCACCGAGAGGTGCATTCTACAGCCCAGTATGACCCCGATGTGTAAGTATGTCGGAAAAAAAAAACAAAAAAACTAAAGAAAATTAAAATAAAATAAAATCTAAATAATGTCGGCTTAAACAATAACTTACATAAACATATAAATGAACAATTAAAAATTCATTAAAAATAAATTTAAATGATATAAAATTAAAATATAAAGAGGTTTACTAACACTCAAAAAAGAGATATGGTAAATAAATAAAAATTTAAATAAACTAGAAGTATGGTAAATAAATAAAACCATTTTTTATATTTACTCAATAAACCACTTTATATTTACAAAAACTCAAAAAGAGGTTTTATTTAGGTGAATCGTATGGGAAAATTTATTATTAATACCATGGGAAAAATTATTAATAATACCATGGGACAAATACCATGGGCCAAATAACATATTTATAAAAGAGGTATGGTAAATAAATAAATATAAAAGAGGTATAAAGAGATAAGGTAAATAAATAAAAATATATCAAACATGATTAGAAATCAACATCTAATTATATATGAAGTATATGGGTCAAATACCATGGACCAAATTATTATTAATACCATGCCAAAAAAAACATTACTAACCCTAACATTAATATTAAAATATTAATATTATTAAATTTAATAAATTTAGATTAATACAATATTAAATTTTTTATATTATAATATATATTAATATATCATGATATATGATAGAGGTGGAGAAATAGGGGGAGCGACAAGGGAGAGATGGAGATAAATTGAAGAAGAGGGGAGAAGAAGAATGAAGAGAGAGAGGGGGGGAGAAGAGTGAGAGACTTAGATAATGGTAAGAGAGGGAGAGGGAGACATAAAGATGGAGGTGGGAGAGAGATAAGGAGAGAGGGAGGGAGAGGAGAGAGGATTGGAGGGTAGAGAGAGAGAGAGAGAGAGAGAGAGGGAGATAAGGGAGAGGGAAGTAGGAGAGAAAGGGAGAGAGAGGAAGGATGCGAGGAGGAGGATAGAAGGAGGGATAGAGAGATGGAGTTGGAGGCGGAGAGAGGAAAGGAAGAAGAAATACATAGAGAGGGAGTGACAAGGGAGAGATGGAGAGAGCGTGTGTATGCTTAGGGGTGAGATAAAGATACATAGAAGGAGTGATGGAGACAAGGGGGGAGAGAAGGAGAAAGGGTGGGATATAGTAACATAGTTGGAGAGTGAGATAGAGTGATGGGGGAAGAGAGAGGATTGGAGGGAAGAGACAGAGAGAGAAGGGGGCAAATAGGAGGCAAGAGAGAAAGGGAGAGAGAGGAACGATGAGAGAGAGGAAGAGAGTGATGGGGGAAGAGAGAGGATTTTAGGAGAGAGAGAGAGAGAGAGAGAGAGAGAGAGAGAGAGAGAGAGAGATGGGGGAAGATAAAGGGAGGTAGGAGAGAAAGGGAGAGAGAGGAAGGAAAAGAGAGGGACTTGAAAGAGAGGAGGAGATAGGGAGGGATAAAAATATGGATTTGGAGGGGGAGAAAGGGAGGGATACAGAGATGGATATGGATGGGGAGAGAGGGAGGGAAGAAGAAATACATAGAGAGTGAGTATTGGAGAGAGAGGGGGAGTGACAAGGGAGAGATGGAGAGGGAGTGTGTATGTTTGGGGGTGAGATAAAGAGGCAAATAAGGAGATATGGAGGGAAGGGGGGAGAGAAGGAGAGAGAGAGGCATATGGTAACAAAGTTGGAAGGTGAAGATAGAGAGAGAGGGGGGAGAGAAAAGAAGAAAGAGAGTGAAGAGAGGTAGGGAAAGAGAGATGGAGAGGGAGAGGGGGAGAGGGGGAGGTAAGAATAAAGACAGAGGGTGAAAGGTGGAGAGAGAGAGAGGGAGTGATAAAGAATATGGAAAGAGAGGGAGAAAGGGTAGCAGGAGGGAAGAGAGATAGAAGCAAGGGAGAGGGAGGGAAATGGAAAAGAGAGAGAGAGAGAGAGAGAGGGTGGCAGGAGGGAAGAGAGATAGAAGTGAGGGAGAGGGAGGGAAGGGGAAAATAGAGAGAGAGAGAGAGAGAGAGAGAGAGAGAAGGAGAGGAGGAGAGGAGGAGGGAGTGATATATAGATAGATTTGAGAAAGAGAGTTTAGGTTTTGGGGTCGATATAGAGAGATGGAGAGAGATAGAGATATAGATGTAAGGTGAAGAGAAAAAGAGATAGATGGAGAGAAGGAGGGAGGGACAAAGAAATTGATAGATATGGAGTGAGAGAGAGTGTGTGTTTGGTGGGGTGAGATAAAGAGACAAAGAAGGAGGGATGGAGGGATATATAGATTGATGGGAAAAATACTGAGAGGGGGGGTGAATCAATATTTAGAGCTGACTTAAAATTCTTTTAGTTTTTCCTTTCTCTTAAAGACCATATGTTATATTATTGCATCCAACTTGTAAAGATCTTATCATGTCGTTACTTAGCTCATTGCATCATTTATTCATCAGCTAGTATGAATAGAAATAACAGTACAAAACATAAGCAACACATATGAACACCAAGATTTAAGGTGGAAACCCAGTTTGGGAGAAAACCACCGCTGCTGAAATCTCTGTCTTCAATATTTATTATAGAGAAAACTTATTACAATTTTATGCTGGTGTAGACTCATACCAGCACACAGGCACCCACCTGCAGAAGGCTACAACCTTCTCTCATTTACCAGCCTCTCCTGGAAGGGAGCTACAACCCCCTGACTGAAGGCTTCGACCCTTAGCTCCACCCTGGACCAAGTTTCATCAATTTTCATACTGGATCCAGCAGTTTCAATGCAACCCTTTATTCAATTATCAACAAGCATATTTTTCCCAAAACTTCATAACAGAACAGTGAGACCACTATAACCAAAATATCAGATATAACCCAAACCTTAGAGAATATATTCATTCAACATCCCGTGTATCCTTCTGTGTATATTAATCTTCAGAAACCTCAACCGGATTCATATGTGTTCTTTTAGCAGACCTGCGCCAGTTCTTCATGACTTCGTCCGTCGTTTAAGAGGTTCATTATCATTATATCAATGGGTGCATCGTAGTTTCAGATTTTTTTCAGTTAATAACAGAGTTTGCCCATCCAGATATTCCTTCGAGAGCTTCATTCATTCATCACCCTTACGCATGCACATGTTCTTCATGATTTCGTCAGTTGATTAAACCAGGAATTAACCATCATCTGATCATCATATTCACAGGTGCACCATCGATTCAGATATATCAGGGTTTAATCATACAGATATCTCCAAAGGAGATTCGTTTTATTCTCTACCCTTTTTTTCACACCTCCCTTCTTCATAATTCTCATCACTTTATATAGATGTCGCCTTTAGTAAAACCATGAGTCAAAACCACGAACCGCTAATGGTATTCCTGGACGGGGTCACAATAGATAATCCAGCGTATTAAAAATTGAGCCAATTTAAATTGAAAACCCCAACCTTCGTTCTTCCATGCATGAATCGTCCCAAAGGTAGTCTTTTATCCCCGCCATATAATATTATTTCAAGGTTAATAAACATTAACATGACGCTGACTCAGCAGTAATATATATATCCACAAAACCTTTGGGCCCCTTCAATAATATTCAATCTCAGCATAACCCAACATAAAATATATTTGTGAATCCCCTCTGTGGGTCCCTGCGGAGGCACCAAACTGTTGATGCTGATTTGGCATGCAGTGCTCCCGTAGTCATTCTCCACCGTTGATTTATGGTCAGCGCTTGATTTCCTGGTCAACTGTGGGGGCACCCCCTCCAGTTGTTTTAAATCTTTACACTGTCCCCGTAACATTACTTTTAATCAAATTTCAATGAACTTTTTAACCCGGACTTCAATCTTCAAACAAACTGGATTTCATTCTTTGACCCCGGGCCCACATCGTAGTCAGCCATTTGCGATGTATGATATGCAATGGCGGACATCGCATCGCAGCTTACAACCAGTGGAAACATATGGCAGAAATAAAAAATATGTGATATTGCGATATTTTGATGATCGCATATCGCAACATTCAATCAGTGCGCACATATATTTACCATGCAATTGTGTGATGTGCCATGATTGCATATCGCAACAAACTCTGGTTTGGGTGGAGGGTAATTTTGTGACATTTCGATGTTGCGATCGTGCGATGGCACAATGATCGCACATCGCAAATAATCCATATCAACAAGACACTTGAAACTTCAAAACTGTGCTTTGCGATTTGCGCTCAAGTGGTAGGGACCACTTGTCCTGCCACTTTCAAAGATTTAAAGTCTTTGGTTGTTTTATTCAATTTTCTTCATATTGGTTGTTGAGGGCTTAAAAACCCGAAACGACTATCTTTAAATAAACTCTGCTCCTCCGTAGTCTGGAACTACGAATGTCTTCATTCCTTCTGCAAAAAGACTTCGCCCATAACAAAAAAATTAATTCTCCTCTGCAGTACTTGGCTGCGGCCCATCAACAATTAATTCATCCTTACATTTTTCCCATCCTTCTTGAGTGCGTGTTGCTGTTCACCAAAACTCTGCTTCGCCTTTGATCTCTTTTCTCCCATTCTGTCTCTGCTGACCTTTTCCAAACTCTGTTACGCCTTTGTACTCTTTTGTTCTTCTTCTGTTCTTCTCTGCTGACCTTTGCTAATTCCTTTTCCATCAAGGACAACTTCATCAAGTAGGTTGCCATCAAGGACAACACTCTGCATCATATTGCCAACAATCTCCCCCTTTGGACTGGATGGCAACCATGATGGTGTTTGATCATCACAAAAGATAGATATATTGATTATAACCATTATTCAAACACCATGATACTCTCCCCCTTTGACATCAAGGGCAAAGGGCAGATCAAAACCAAAACAAGGTTTTTCTTTGCTTTTAAAAAGAAGAGCACTGTAGATCTGATGTGCACTAAAATTACCATGCTCCCCCTTAGCTTGTGCATCCAGAGATACCAAAAAGCACTGCAGTTGTCCAGAATTTTTGTTAGCAAACACCCATACGTGACTGTCCTTCATAACATCCGCATATCCAGTTTAATCTTCTGTATTTAATAAGATCTGATCTTCTACTTGGCAGAGACTACTCCCAATTTCTGTCTGAGATACTCGAATGCTTCCTTGGGTAGAGGTTTGGTAAATATATCAGCAACTTGTTCTTTGGAGGAAACATATTCTAATTTCACCTTTTGCTCAAGCACTTGTTCTTATAAGAAGTGATATTTTATGGGAATGTGATTGGTCTTGGAATGCATAACAGGATTCTTTGAGATACTGATGGCACTTGTATTATCACACATAATGGAGATATGAGGTGAACATTTGATTTGAAAATCTTGTAGGGTTTGCATCATCCAAAGAAGTTGAGTGGAACATAATGTTGTAGCCACATATTCCGCTTCTGCTGTAGATAAGGCAATGGAGCTTTGCTTCTTGCTGAACCAAGATACTAACCGAGGCCCCATAAAGAATGCACCACCACTAGTGCTTTTTCGATCATCACCACTTCCAGCCCAATCTGCATCAGTGTATGCATGAAGAGTAAGATCAACATTCTTTGGATACCATAGTCCAAATTCTTGAGTTCCCTGTAGATATTTGAGTATTCTTTTCACAGCCTGAAGATGAGACTCTTTTGGATTGGCTTGAAATTGTCCAACAATCCCAACTGCATGCATGATGTCTGGTCTTGTCCCAGTGAGATAAAGTAGACTTCCTATCATAGATCTGTATTCTGGTTGATTTACGGTGGGGGAATCATCATTAGAACTGAGATTGCATCCAGTTATCATTGGTGTACTTACAGGTTTGCAATCTTCCATGCCATACTTCTTCAGGATTTTCTTGAGATACTTTGCTTGTGATAAGAATATACCATCTATTGCTTGTTGCACTTGCAGGCCAAGAAAAAATGTTAGTTCCCCGAGTAAAGACATTTCAAATTCTTGTTGCATATCAGAAGCAAATTTCTGACTCATAGACTCTTTATTACTTCCAAAAATGATATCATTGACATATACAACCACAATCAACAGTTTGTCATTTTCAGTTTTTGTGTACAAGTTGCTATCAGCAAACCCCTTTGAAAATCCTTGTTGATGAAGATATTTGTCAAGACGATAGTACCATGCCCTTGGAGCTTGTTTGAGACCATATAGAGCCTTTTTAAGTCTACAAACAAGTTTTTCATCATTTCCCAAAATGAATCTTTCTGGTTGTTCTATATAAACTTCTTCTTCTAGATCACCATTGAGAAAAACAAATTTAACATCCATTTGATAAACTTTGATTTGTTGGAAGCTTGAAAAAGCAAGAAACATTCTTATGGCTTCAAGTTTGGCTACAGGAGCAAAGGTTTCTTCAAAGTCTATACCTTCTTGTTCAGCATACCCTTTGCACACAAGTCTAGCTTTATTTCTTATAACATCCCCATTCTCATTTAACTTGTTTTTGAATATCCATTTAGTTCCAATGACATTTTTGTCATGAGGCCTTGGTAATAACTCCCAAGTGTGATTCTTTTCAATTTGATCAAGCTCTTCATTCATGGCTTGAATCCAACATTCATCTTTGCTAGCTTGACTGACACTGTGAGGTTCAACCATGGACAGAAATGCCAGATTGCTAGAAGATCCCACAAGAGTCCTTCTTGTTTGTACACCTGATTCCTTTTCTCCCAAAATTTGAGATTCTGGATGATTCTTTTGAACATATCTAGATGGAGCCTTTTCAGACAGCTCTTCTTCAGGTTCTTCACTGGGTGTACTGTTTGATGTAGAAGGATATGTGTCCTCATCATCTTCATCTGTTGTTTTCTTTTCTTCTTTTGGGGCTGCAGTAGACTCATCAATAACAACATCAATAAATTCAACAATCTTTCGAAGTTTTTTATTGTAACATTTATATGCCTTACTCCTAGAGGAGTAACCAAGAAAAATTCCCTCATCAGCTCTAGGTTCAAACTTGCCAAGTTTTTCATCATTATTTTTGATAAAGCATTTGCTCCCAAAAATTATAAAATGCTTTATAGTGGGAGGATTACCAAACCAGAGTTCATATGGAGTTTTATCACTATTTACACGAACATGTGCTTTGTTGAGAATTTTTGCTGCTGTATGTGCTTCTTCTCCCCAAAATGTGTCAGGTGTTCCGGAATCATCAAGCATAGCTCTAGCCATTTGTTGAATTGTTCTGTTCATTCTCTCTGCAACACCATTCTGTTGTGGAGTGCCAGCTATAGAGAATTGTCTTTTTATGCCGTGTTGTTCACAGAATTCAAGAAATTATTTGGATGTATATTCTCCTCCTCGATCAGATTTAAGACACTTGATTTTTAATTCTAATCCATTCTTCACTAGTGCTTTGAAAATCTGAAATTTCTCAAATGCTTCATCTTTGTGTTTAAGCAGCCCAATCCAACACATTCTAGAGAAATCATCAATGAATAAGATATAGTATTCTTCACCACGAGGTGAATTTTTCCTCATAGGTCCACATATGTCAGTATGAATGAGTTCAAGAGGCTTACTTGATGATCCTTCCTTGGCATTAAATTGTACTCTGGTTTGCTTACCGAATTGGCAAGATTTGCATATGATATTTTCAAGTAGAGTAATATTGGGAAGATCACGAACAACTTTAAGTCTGCTTGATTTGTTGATTTGAGAGAAGCTCAGATGCCCCAACCTTCTATGCCATAGCCAATTTTCTGAAGATTTACTCAAACAACATTGTTCTTTGGGGTTCTTCAATATATACGGGTTGTTTGGAGTTCTTTTTCCTTTTATAATTGCTTTACCTGTATCAAGATCATGTACCACACATTCTTTTGAACTAAAGACAACTTCAGTTCCTTGATCACACATTTGACTTACACTTAACAAGTTATGCTTTAATCCATCCACATACATGAATTCATTAGCTTTCACCTTATCCTTTAGGAAAACAGACCCTTTACCTTTAATTACCGCAGGAGTATCATTTCCAAATGTAACATTCTTCTCCTTTTCTAGAGCACTATATGCAAGAATTTTGTCTTTATCACCTGTCATGTGTCTTGAGCATCCACTGTCAATGTACCATTGGTTCTCTTCATCTTCTTCAAATAACGCTATGCCACAATTTTCAACCTGTAACTCCTTCTTTTTCCATACTTTGGATCTTGAAGGAACATGTTCTTTTGGCTGAACTTTGCTCCTGCATTCAGATTCTTCATGGCCAAAGTTATTGCAATAAGTGCATTCAACTTCATTTTGAAAAGGAGAAAATTTGTTATAAGTATTCTTCTTTGCTTCAATATTAGTCCTTTTCTTTCTTGCTTCTCTTGTCATAATAGTTTTATATGCTACACATTGAATAGCTTTATGACCAAAATTGTGACATGAGAAACATTGTCCATTGAAGAAGAAATTTCTGCGATCATAAGATCTTCTATATGAATTTATCTGTTGATTGGTGTTTCTTTGAAAGACATTCATGTTAGTTTTTCTTGAATTGAAATGATCATGCTTTACCTGTAAATATTCTTTGTTCCCTTGCTGAGTGGCAACATGTTGTAAACCAGCTGTAACGACTTTTAGATAATTTGGTGCAGATGCCTAAGAAGATTCTCCAATATATCCAAGACCTGTCTTTATAAGAGGAGAACGTTATACCTTGATAATCTCATCTAAGGTTTCAGACCCTTTAGAAAATCTAAAATTCAGAGTCTTTACTTTCCCAAGTTCTTTTCTTAGATCTACTACTTCACATTCTAATTTCTCATTGTGTTTCTCTTTATCTTCAAGCTGATTTTTCAGAGTTTCTATGATTATTTTTCTCTCTTCTAAGCAAATTTTGAGTTTATTGTTTTCATTAAGAAAATCACTGTCTTCTAGAGCATCCAAAAAGGTATCCTTTTCTTCTCTAGATTCTTTTTTGAATGCCATGAGAAGTCTAAGATCTTGTTCACATTCTTCCTCACTATCAGATAACCCATCACTATCTTCATGAGTATAGTAACTCTTTCTAGTGCTGAAACGATTCTTATTCCTTTTTGCTACTTCCTTTCCCTTTTTATGTGTTTCTTTATAAGGACACTTAGCAGCATAATGACCAACTCTTCCACAATCAAAACATTTGAAAGGAAGCTTACCTCTGAATCGTCCTGTGCCAAGTTGAAGTTTCTTTACGAAGTTTATCTCATCTTCTTCTGAGATATATCTTGATCCTTATGTTATTTGTACTTCCTTTCCTCTTGTAGAAGTTCTAAAAACTACTTCTTTGACTTCAGATGGTCCTCCTCTTCTCATTTCATATGCAGTTAGTATGCCATGAAGTTGTACCACAGTAAGATTTTGAAGATCTTGCTTTTCTTCAAGAGCTGAAACTTTTGACTCAAATTTTACTGTTAGAGATCTTAAAATTTTCTCAACCAAAGTGGATTCATTAATTGTTTCTCCTATATTTCTCATGCGATTTACAATATCATCAAGACGTAGAAAGAAATTTGCAATGATTTCTTCATTAAGAATTTTAAGATTCTCATATTGGATTCTGAGAGTTTGAAGTTTAGCACTTTTTACCTTTGCATCACCTTCATAGCTTAGAATGATTTTGTCCCATATTTCCTTTGCTGTATTCAGCTGCATGACTTTGAAAAATTCTGATTCAGTTAGACTTCCTAATAGAGCATTGACTGCCTTTGCATTTGTTTCATAATTCTTTCTTTCCGTTGGATCTGTTGGTACTACAGCTGGATATTGATATCCTTGTTCAACAATTGCCCATACCTCTGCTCCCAGAGACTGAAGATAGGATCTCATCCTTGTTTTCCAGAAGATTAAATTGTTTCCATTAAAGAGCGGAGGCCTGATAGATGCTATTCCATCTTGATTTCTCATCTTTCTTGATCTTCCTTCTAGCGACTAAGCTTTTTCAGAAGGACCTGCTCTGATACCAATTGATGGGAAAAATATTGAGAGGGGGGGTGAATCAGTATTTAGAGCTGACTTAAAATTATTTTACTTTTTTCCTTTCTCTTAAAGACCATATGTTATATTACTGCATCCAACTTGTAAAGATATTATCATGTCGTTACTTAGCTCATTGCATCATTTATTCATCAGCTAGTATGAATTGAAATAACAGTACAAAACATAAGAAACACATATGAACATCAGGATTTAAGGTGGAAACCCAGTTTGGGAGAAAACCACCGCTGCTGAAATCTCTGTCTTCAATATTTATTATAGAGAAAACTTCTTACAATTTTATGCTGGTGCAGACTCATACCAGCACGCAGGCACCCACCTGCAGAAGGCTACAACCTTCTCTCATTTACCAGCCTCTCCTGGAAGGGAGCTACAACCCCCTGACTGAAGGCTTCGACCCTCAGCTCCACCCTGGACCACGTTTCATCAATTTTCATACTGGATCCAGCAGTTTCAATGCAACCCTTTATTCAATTATCAACAAGCATATTTTTCCCAAAACTTCGTAACAGAATAGTGAGACCACTGTAACCAAAATATCATATATAACCCAGACTTCAGAGAATATATTCATTCAACATCACGTGTATCCTTTTATGTATATTAATCTTGAGAAACCTCAACCGGATTCATATGTGTTCTTTTAGCAGACCTGCGCCAGTTCTTCATGACTTCGTTCGTCGTTTAAGAGGTTCATTATCATTATATCAATGGGTGCATCATAGTTTTAGATTTTTTTCAGTTAAGAACAGAGTTTTCCCATCTAGATATTCCTTCGAGAGCTTCAGTCATTCATCACCCTTACGCATGCACATGTTCTTCATGATTTCGTCAGTCGATTAAAATAGGAATTAACCATCATCTGATCATCATATTCACAGGTGCACCATCGATTCAAATATATCAGGGTTTAATCATACAGATATCTCCAAAGGAGATTCATTTTATTCTCAACCCTTTTTTTCACACCTCCCTTCTTCATAATTCTCATCACTTTATATAGATGTCGCCTTTAGTAAAACCATGAGTGAAAACCATGAACCGCTAATGGTATTCCTGGACGGGGTCACAATAGATAATCCAGCGTATTAATAATCGAGCCAATTTAAATTGAAAACCCCAACCTTCGTTCTTCCATGCATGAATCGTCCCAAAGGTAGTCTTTTATCTCTGCCATATAATATTATTTCAAGGTTAATAAACATTAACGTGTCGCTGACTCAGCAGTAATATATATATCCACAAAACCTTTCGGCCCCTTCAATAATATTCAATCTCGGCATAACCCAACATAAAATATATTTGTGAATCCCCTCTGTGGGTCCCTGCGGAGGCACCAAACGGTTGATGCTGATTTGGCATGCAGTGCTCCCGTAGTCATTCTCCATCGTTGATTTATGGTCAGCGCTTGATTTCCTGGTCAACTGCGGGGGCACCCCCTCCGGTTGTTTTAAATCTTTACACTGTCCCTGTAACATTACTTTTAATCAAATTTCAATGAACTTTTTAATCCGGACTTCAATCTTCAAACAAACTGGATTTCATTCTTTGACCCCGGGCCCACATCGCAGTCATCCATTTGCGATGTATGATATGCAATGGCGTGACATCGCATCGCAGCTTACAACCGGTGGAAACATATGGCGGAAATAAAAAAATATGTGATATTGCGATATTGCGATGATCGCATATCACAACATTCAATCAGCGCGCACATATATTTACCATGCAATTGTGTGATGTGCGATGATCGCATATCGCAAAAAACTCTGGTTTGGGTGGAGGGTGATTTTGCGACATTTCGATGTTGCGATCGTGCAATGGCATGATGATCGCACATCGTAAATAATGCATATCAACAAGACACTTGAAACTTCAAAACTGCACTTTGCGATTTGTGCTCAAGTGGTAGGGACCACTTGTCCTGCCACTTTCAAAGATTTAAAGTCTTTGGTTGTTTTATTCAATTTTCTTCATATTGGTTGTTGAGGGCTTAAAAACCCAAAACGACTATCTTTAAATAAACTCTGCTCCTCCGTAGTCTGGAACTATGAATGTCTTCATTCCTTCTGCAAAAATACTTCGCCCATAACAAAAAAATTAATTCTCCTCTGCAATACTTGGCTACGGCCCATCAACAATTAATTCATCCTTACATTTTTCCCAACCTTCTTGAATGCGTGTTGTTGTTCACCAAAACTCTATTGCGCCTTTGATCTCTTTTCTCCCATTCTGTCTCTGCTGACCTTTGCCAAACTCTGCTACGCCTTTGTACTCTTTTGTTCTTCTTCTATTCTTCTCTGCTGACCTTTGCCAATTCCTTTGCCATCAAGGACAACTTCATCAAGTAGGTTTCCATCAACTTTATCAAGTTGGTTGCCATCAAGGACAACACTCTGCATCATATTTCCAACATAGATATAGATGGGTGGAGAGAGGGAAGAAGATTTCTAGTGGTAGATGCATTGATTTCAGTGTAGATGGTGATTTCTAATCCTATTAGATTTCTTGCACTAGATGCATTGATTTTGGTGTATATGTTGATTTCTAATGATATTTGATTACTTGCACTGGATTGATTGATTTCAATGTAGATGATTTATAATCCTGTTTGATTTCTTCCACTAAATGCATTTATTTCAGCGTAGATGGTGATTTCTAATCCTATTTTATTTCTTTCACTAGATGCATTAATTTCAACGTAGATGTTGATTTCTAATTATATTTGATTTCTTGCCCTAGATGAATTGATTTCAATGTAGATGATTTTTAATCCTATTTGATTACTTGCACTGAATGCATTGATTTTAGTGTAGATGGTGATTTCCAATCCTATTTGATTGCTTTCACTAAATGCATTGATTTCAATGTAGATGGTGATTTCTAACCTTATTTGATTGCTCACACTAGATGCATTAATTTCAATGTAGATGTTGATTTATAATTATATTTGATTGTTTGCACTAAATGCATTGATTTAAATGTAGATAATTTATAATCCTATTTGATTTCTTGCACTAAATGCATTTATTTCAGTGTAGATGGTGATTTTTAATCCTATTTGATTGCTTGCACTAGATGCATTGATTTCAGTGTACATATTGGTCTTTAATCCTATTTTCCTACTTGCACTAGACACATTTATTTGAGTGTAGATGTTGATTTCTAATCATATTTGATTATGTGCATTAGATGCATTGATTTTAGTGTAGATGTTGTTTTCTATTATTATTTGATTTATTGCATTAGATGCATTGATTTCAGTGTATATGTTGATTTCTGATTTGATGTAATTGGATGTATGATGGTACATTAATTTTAAAGTCATTGGATTAATAGTGTGCAATGATTTCAGTGTAAGCACAAAAAATTATTGACAATGTACATTTATTTTTGTGTTATAGTAATTAAACCTATTAATATTGGAGAGAAACAGAGACAAGGTATGATGTTTGCTACAACAACTCGAGCTGAATATTTAAATGGTTTACGATTCCAACTGTCATTTTCAAATAATCAATATGAAAATATGACAAAACTAACAAGGGTGAAAATAAGAATAGTAGAATAAAATAGTTTGAAATCGATCATAATGAAGACTATTCATAATTGACTACATTCACATTATTCACAGTTTCTATCATTCAATATTATTACATTGTCACTTTGCATTCAAAATTTTTATTTCGTCATTAAAGTTGTTTTACAATATTTATCATCTCAACAAACTGAGGTGACTAGACAAATTTAAAATTAAAATGACTCAATAAAGCTCAGAGATATTTAACATATTTAAAATGGTTATATTAATATTAGATGTAATTACATATTATTGATAAAATTAAGCATATGTTCCTCATATTATCGATAGAGTTTACTTGGTCGCACACAACTGAAACCAGCCTAGATCCATCTTAACTCTGGATATATCAAGTGCCGAGAGGGATCAAATCTCTCGAGGTGCAAACCTTTCCTCAAGTTTTGCTCTTAAAAAAGAGGTTTTCACCTCGAGAGATTTGATCCCTCTCAGCGTTTGATAGATCCGGAGTTAAGATGGATCTAGGCTGGTAGTTATCTTTGATTGCTTTCTTGAATATGTCTTCAGAAAGAAGCGAGCAATCACTTTGAATACGGAACCGCACCTACACAAACGTACTTCATTTAGAAAAAGCTAATAGAAAAGACAAGTAACCGAAATTGCATACGCCCAAAATAAGATTGTATATATATAGTATAAAAAGATTACCTGTGCGGGGAATGGCCTTTTAGAACTTTGGAAAGCATCTGGTTCTAGATTCATTCCTCCGGCAGACGTTGCCTTGTAAATACCATACATTAGTCTAAGGTCAAAATCATACAATAATAACTTCATTCCGGGCTTCACCTTTTCTACAAGCTCCTTTTTGGCTGCTGGCAACCCAAACACTTTGTATTGAAAACACTCCTGCTTAGTTTCAGAATTACACATAAAAATCAAGCCGACAAACTTATCTTTGCCACTTCTGTCTAATTCATTGTTTGCTTTCTGGCCGCCTTCTTTTTTCTTCTTATTTTGATCAACCTTTGACACAACAACGTCTGTTGAACCGACCTTAGGTTCGTTCTCCTTTACAGCCTTCTCTTTCTTAACAAGCTTATCAACAACATTAGTTGGTGCTACCTCCTTTTCAGCTCCCCCAACTAATTGCTGACCATCGCGTGATCTCTTCTTGTTCTTTCCTTTCACCATCTTGTTTACAAGCTTTAAGAAAATATACGAGTAATTGGCTGGTCGATAATTTCCCCTCAATGCAATAATCGAGGGACAAAAAATCAAAATTACTAACTTGTGTCAAATATGCAAGGCTGAGAAGATGACCGCAGCCCTAAATGGATACACTTCTCAGCGTAATAATCGATACACTCTTAAGCATAATAATAATGGATACACTTCTAAGCGTAATAATTGTAATTAAATGGGACTCCTTCAATGAGGGTTCTATAATATAACTAGCTGACCCTTAAAATCCATTCTAATTTAAATTTCAAAAGGTGCCAAAAATTAAGCCGACCTCCAAATTCGACATGGTCAAGAATTATTAAATTTTGGATATAAATTAAGTTAATTTGGTCCAACAAAATTTTGGAACATAATTTTTTATTTTATATATATATATATATATATTATTTTTTCCATTGCCACATCATATTTGTTTAGAACTTCTATCCACAAACTATATTATATCATTCAACTAATGGTGCCACATCATCAACCTTGGAACTACAACATCATCCAACCATTTCTATGATGCCACCTCATAACCTTTTGGGGATCTTGATGTCAATTATGGTGTACTAGAATTGACTCGACTTATCTCACAAACCGTGAGGGCCCAAAAGACACTCCACATATCACCAGAATCATCATTATGAGAAGAACCTTATGGTGAAGGTCTCTAAAGGGAAAATCACATATTTGCATTATTGAAATCTCCATCAAAGTGTAGAGTATGAACATTTTCTAAGAAATCAAAACCTAGGGCTAGGGTTTTTTCGACTACATCATCTCATCTTAGGGTTTCACATATGATGCCCATTAGGCCACATAGATTTTCATTATTAGGCTATAATAGATGCCACCAATAAGCCGCAATAGATGCTACCTCTAGGCTACAGAGATTGCCATCGTTAAGTCACAATAGATGCCACCATTAGGCTAAAGATATTTCCACTGTTAGAATGCACTAGATGCCACAATTAGGCCACAAAAACTTGTCAAAATAATTGTGTCCATCAACCCTAACTTTGACCTGTACCAAACCACAGAAACAAGTACAAACCCATGTCCTTATCTCCTCTCCAACTCATCTTCTTTAGGCTTGCGGTACCTCAGATGATAGCACTTGGATGATGCCCAAAATTTAATTGCAAATAGTGGAGGATAGATGCCAATTTATGGTTAATTCTCCAAAAAGGGTCACAATTATTGGGTCACGACGTGAAATATTATGAGGTTGACTTTTGAATTTGGAGGTGAAACATATATTCAAATTTCTAATAAGTGCCTTGAAATTGAAGGTGACATAGTTACTTTCCCAAATAAATGTCACATGAAATAATAATGAGAGTGTCAAACACATTAATAATAATATTTCTTTTATTCATTTTGAATTCTCTTTTGGGGAAATATGGTTTCTCCTTAGGGTAATTTGATTTCTCTTGGGGAAATTCATCCCAAACTTTCCCCCAATTTCAACACATCTTCCATTTATTCAAACTTTTCTTCTATGATTTAGTACATTGTGTTGCAACATCTATGATTTAGGTAGGTTTTAGGGACAAACGCTTTGTTTTTCACATTATATCATTCATCAAGAGAAGCCTTTTTTTTTTTTGGTTTTGTTGAAGATTTGAATAGCTATTTGACATTGGTTAAACTCTATTATGTTATTTGCATGAAATGAAACCTTACAGCTCATATGTCTAGTAATTGTAAAAATATCAATCAGTTGTGATACTATGTTAATTTTGGCTTTTTATAAGAGGACTTGTTCCATATAAGAAACTTTTAGGTTCCAAATTATATATGCATCCCCTTGGCCTAACCTTTCTTCTTTAAACCGTGTGAAACCAACATCCTTTTGGCCATTTTAGATTCCCAGAACATCCTAGAATCTGACTGTCAAGAGAGAGGTCAATTCTTTGACCTCTCTCGTGACCATCATATTCTAAGATATTCCTGGAATCTGCAATAGACATAAGTTCAGGATGCCAAACTAGAATGACTGGAATGGGCTAAGACAGATAGTCACGTTGTCTTTTGTTTCAGAGCTTTCAGGAATTTTTACTTTTTGTTATGTTGACTTTGAAGGTGACCCATCCCATTTTCCTAATTAACATCATTCCTATTGTAAGATGTAACAAGTTAATTCTGCGTGGACCTTGAACCTTCTTCTACATCAGTAAAGTGCATCTTGTTTTAGATCTAAGACTTTTATGATCCATAATGTAGATAGAAAATCTTTCGGATTAATCACATCATTAGGATTTGGTCGACGTTTCGAACCATCTAATGTGGTTCATCCTCACGACAAGGTGAAGAAGGAAATCGAGCTCAATGAATGAATAGTAAGGATGCATCATTACCCGGAGTTAGCTGTTAAACCTAACCGTTATTTAGTTAATTAGTTAGAAAATTAAAAAAAAAAAAATTAATTATTTAATTAATTAGTTAGAAAATTAAAAGTTTTTTTAATTTATTTAATTAATTAGTTAGAAAATTAAAAGATTTTAATTATTTAATAATATAATAATTTAGGAAAAAGGGTTAAATTATAAAATCCATAAGGGAGAAGGGGTATGATGTGATTAATCCGAAAGATTTTCTATCCGCACTTGTTTTTTACACATTTTACTTTCCCATCAAAATCATGTATATATTGCTTGTAATCATTCATGATCTTTAAGTGGAAATAAATATCATACTTTTTGAATGTAAAATAAATCACTGTTATAATAACTATTGTATATACTATATTTCATGTTATCATATTGTTGCACGGTGCATTCATATTTCACACACACACACACACACATGTAGTTGTATATACTATATTGCATGTTATCATATTGTTGCACGGTGCATTCAAATTTCACACACACGTGTAGTTATAGGTAATGAACTAATTAATCATTTAGTGTGGTTTGCATAAAGTAGAGAAAAGAGTGCAACCTTTGGAAGATTTGTGAGAACTTGCTTCTGATAAGAGTGTGGAATTATTTACTCTTTTCTACTCGAACATTCTCCAATGACCACCCTGATTGTTCAATTTGTATATTCAATTACATTTTTGTTGTGATGGTAGAGGATATAAAAATTATTTTGGGCATTGGCCTTCAGTGTCTTTTATTTTATGTAAGCTCGATTTCCAAGTTGAATTATTCGTATTAAATAAGAGTATTATTTCACTTTTAAACAAGAGAGAAGATTGTATTTATTCCATTTGGATATTTATAAACTTCAAAAAAAATTGTGATTCAAGGATCTATATAAATAAGTTTATGAATTAGAGAAAAAATTTATCAAGGGGAGGGTTGTTTACACCTACATCTTTTTTTTTTCCAAGTGTAGCCTAAAGCTGTAGATAAGGTCATTGCATTACGAGAAGGAATACCAAGGACTGATGCCCATGAGGTATTATTTCTTCTATTGCCACATCATACTTGTTTAGGACTTCTATCCATAAACTACATTAGATCATTCAATTAATGGTGCCACATCATCAACCTTTGAACTACAACATCATCCAACCATTTCTATGATGCTACCTCATCACCTTTTGGGGATATTGATGTCAATTATGGTGTAGTAGCTTTGATTCGACTTATCTCACAAAACGTGAGGGCCCACAAGATGCTCCACATACCACCGGAATCATCATGATGAGAAGAACCTTATGTCAAAGGTCTCTAAAGGAAAGATCACATATTTTCATTATCGAAATCTCCATCAAAGTGCAGGGTATGAACATTATCTAAGAAATCAAACCCTAGGGCTAGGGTTTCTTCAATTGCATCATCTCATATTAGGGTTTCACATATTGATCCAAAATGGATATAGTTTTTCCTCCATATCAAAGTCTTCAAAAGTAGATGAAAATAGGATCAAGTTGAAGTGCTCATCGATAGGATTCCAATGGTGTGAACGGCACGTAAAACCGAGTTCGTATGAAGAATATGTGGTCAGTCAAAGTTTATGACAAATTAGGGAAAATGAAAAAAAGTCAAATTCAACTGTCAACTCAATGGTCAGGATGATGTCAGCAGGACATGTGTCATCCTGGGAATATGCCACATGTCCAAGGTGATTTCAACAAGATCGATGATGTGTCAGAGTTTGATTGGATGGAATGGGCCAATCCGGGGTTGACACGTGGAAGCCCGGATTTTGCCCAATATGGCCTAATTTACAAAAAAATTGGAGATAAATGAGGATTGAACCCCTGACCTCCCAAAATGCTAATATTTTTCCGGATTCTACTCACCGGTTGGGCTACGGTGTCACTTGATATTAAATGTAATGGTTATACATTTATTATGTAATGGGTTTGTCCACCGGAAAAGGTCTCGACAGTCGGGGTCAACCCCACGACCGCTGGAACCTTACATATGTTTAATGCCACACATATAATTGTTACCATATATTTCACGACTGTCGAACCTTATTAACGTTTAAATGCTACGACAGATATCTATTGACTGCCAGATATGATAGCTCCGCAATAATATATGTTACCATATATGGTTTGAAACCACCGGATATGTCAACATGACTGATGGGAGGTGAGAGGGAAGGGTCGGGCGGGGGTTTCAACCCGCCAATCTTCCAAAACAATTTATATACAATGCACCTTCACACCAAGGAGGATAACCATTTGCGCTATACGGTGGAGCTTGTGACCAAGCCACCCAAAACCTCATTTCAACACAACAAAGCCCAATCCACCCAGAACCAGTGAACGCACAGTCCGAGGTGGTATCATTGCAGCGAAGGTGGTTTTTTAGCGGGAAAAATGGTTTTTTGAACTGCAGAGGTGGTTTTGAATTTCTCCAAGAGGGCTGGAGGTCATAGTGGCGAAATATAAGCAAGTTTATACTTGCTTTTCTCGAAATTTCGAGCCGGTCGCAATGGTGAGGTCCATTTTCTCATTTGAGTTTCTGTTTTTGAGCTCATACCTGTAAAATAATTTTGAAGACAAAATAAAGCAATCAGCACTGGCAGCTAAGGACTCAGAGACATAGCCAGGAAGTCTGGTGAACTCCGTTATTAAATTCTTGTTGTGTTGATATGTTTGAATGTGTTTTAATTTTCTTATGGTGTTTATGTTATTCGCGGTATTATCGATCTATTGCAATAAGTAACATAAGTTGCTCACATAGACGTCAATAATACCTTTTTAATAAATCAGATCAAGTGGTATCAAAGCTTCAGGTTAATTTTTAAAAGGTTTGACAGTGTCATGTGAAGATTTGAATGCTTACTAGGTCAAAGTCCAAACAAGGAGAAGGAGAACTTGTTGAAGAAAATCCAAATATTGGAAGGGTATTTTCACAAAAGAATATGATGGAAGAAAACGTATTGGGAACAGAAGCTCAATTCGTGGACAGCTTCAAGACAATACATGAGATGGTAGAAGAGATGTATAAAGAGTTTAAAAATGGAAAAGGTGAAGGCACTTCATCACCTAAACCAGACAAAGAATTAGGGGAAAATCCTCTTTCATTATTTCCACCATCTCCTCCATCATCACCATCATCATCATCATCTTCTTCTTCTCATAAATCTAGTTCTTATAAAAAGAAGAAGAGGAAGAAATCCTCTTTGATCAAATTAGATGTAAAATTTGATTTGCCAATTTATGATGGTGAGCTTAACACTAAAAATATTGATAATTTGATAAGACAAATTGAAGTTTATTGCAAGGTGCAAAAATTTGTTTCAGAAAGAAAGAAGATCCCATTTGCTATCCTTCGTCATGGAGGAACTGCACTTGTATGGTGGGAAGGCAAGAAACAAGCAGATCTTCAAAAACATGGTAAAATCATTTCGACATGGAATGAATTTGTTTCTTCTATTCAAAAAAAAAATTATCCTTTGGCTTATATGAAACAAGCTATGATGAATTGGAAAAAATTGCGTCAGTTAAAGGGTCAAAGTGTGCAAAGTTACACTCGAGAATTTCGTAAAAGATCTTTGACACTAGGCATATCATTGGAATCACCAGAAACATTATTGAAACACATAGGTGGCTTACATAGTTATTTGAGCCATACCATACTGATGTTTAATCCGACTATCTTAGATGATGTATCAGTTCAAGTAACTCATCTAGAAGCTAGGGGCAAAAATGTATCTCATGATTTTGGAAAGTCATCTAAATCTACTGAAATCAAGAATAAGGAAAAGAAGAAACAAAAATGGAAGGAAAGGAAAGAAAACCCTGTGAAGAAAGAAAAGCCTACATGCACTCATTGTAAGAAATAAGCACATGATGAGGCACATTGTTGGGCACTGCATCCAGAATTGAAGCCTAAAAAGTTCAGGAATAAAGAGCGAAAGAATGCTGCTACTATGCAAAAGGACTTGGGATCAGATTCGGGAGATGAAACATCAATTACAGCTACAGGTATAAAAGGTAAAAACTCTCAAGCATCTACAAGTACTTCTTTGCATTCTATTGATAATGAAAATGATGAGAGGAAAATAAATGAGCTATTTCATATTAGAGTTGTTTCCAAGCATACTAAAATTAATACTTTTTTTGATAATGGCTCTCAAGTTAATTTGATTGTTGAATCAATTGTAAAGAAATTGGGTATTGAAACAAATCCTCATAAAAATCCATACCCATTGGGTTGGATCTATGATAAAACTAAACTATAGGTTACAAAACAATGCAAACTTCGTTTTGCAATTGGATCAGAGTTTGTAGATGAGGTTGAGTTAGATATAGTCCCATTGGATATATGTGGAATTGTACTAGGGAGTCCATACTTGTATGATAGAGATGTTGTCTTCTATTGAAGGGAAAATAAATATCAACTCACTAAAGATGGAATTGAATATGTATTAAGAGCTCATAAACTCAAAGATAACTACACTCTCTTAAATTCAAGACAGATGAAAAGAATTATAAATTCAAGTAAACAATTTTTACTTATGATTGTAAAATCAAAGGACCTTGATAAATCAAATGCTTTTCAAGTCTACAATCCTAAACAGAAAGAAAATTTAGTTAAAGTTGTTTCTAATTATGATATTTTGTTTCAAGATCCTTAAAGGGCTTCCTCCCAAGCGACAGATAGAACATGAGATTTATTTTCAGCTGGATGCTCCTCTTCCTAACATTGGAATGTACAGGTTATCAGCTCTAGAGAATGCAGAAATAAAGAATCAGGTACAGGAATTGCTCGATCAAGATTTTATGTGACCAAAAACTTCACCATGCGGATCGCCTATTGTATTGGTACGTAAGAAAGATGGTTCGTGGAGAATGTGCATTGATTTTCGAGCATTAAATAAAATAACAATTAAGAATCGTTATCCTCTTCCTCACATTGATGATTTATTAGGTCAGTTGAAAGATGAAGTTTACTTCACTAAGTTAGACTTGCGAAGTGGCTACCATCATATCAAGGTTTCAGAACAAGATGTATGGAAGACTGCTTTCAAAATGAAGCAAGGACTCTATGAATGGATGATTATGCCTTTTGGCTTGACCAATACTCCAACTACATTGATGCATGTCATGAATGATGTTTTTAGGCCATTTATAGATGATTTTGTAATAGTCTACTTAGATGATATTCTTTTTTTTAGTAATACATGGGATGAACATATAAAGCATGTAAAGCAGGTTTTAGATGTATTAAAAAGAGAAAATATTTATGTAAAATTGTCAAAATGTGAATTTGGGAGGACATCTTTAAATTACCTGGGTTATATTGTAGGGCATGGTAAATTGAATATAGATCCCTCTAAGGTCGAAGTCATTGTAAATTGGCCTAAGCCCAATACTGCTACAGAAGTTAGAAGTTTCTTATGGGAAGCACAATATTGGAGAAAGTTTATTTCTAATTTTTCTTTGATTGTAGCTCCTCTACATGCTTTGACAAGTGTGAAACATGTGTTTTAGTGGGGAGGCAAACAATAGAAAGCCTTAGACACATTGAAAGAAAGGATCAGTACAATGCCAGTACTAGGACTGCCAGATCTTTAGCAACCATTTGATATTGAGACAGATGCAAGTGAATATGCCATGGGGGCAGTGTTGATGCAGCACAGATAGCCTATATGCCTTCATTCTGAGACATTCACATCAATAGTAGTTAACTATCCTACATACGATGAGGAATTATATGCATTAGTAAAAAGTGTTAAAAAGTGGAAACATTACATAATGGGAAAAGAAACAAACATATATACAGATCATCAACCACTACAATATTTACACTCACAAACTAAATTACAACAATCAAGACACTATCGTTGGATGTGTTTCTTACAAAAATTTCATCTTGTAATCAAATATAAGAAAGACATACATAATAAGGTTGCAGACATGTTATCAAGAACAATCATAAATGCATCCACAATTCTTAAGCATAATTTTGTAATGTAAGAAAGCTATATTGAACACTATGCTCAAGACATGGATTTTAAGGATGTATATGCAACTTTAAGTCATGGAAAGCAGGCAGAAGAATTGGATTATTTCATAAAGGACAAACTCTTATATCATTTGGGAAAATTATGCATTCCACAAACTGAAAGAGTTAATGTGATTCGAGAAGCACATACTTCTCTAATTTCAGGTCACTTTGGTGTAAGTAAAACAATTTCACAATTACAAAGATTCTGCTATTGGTCACGAATGAATGAAACAATTTCAAGATATATTAAAGGATGTACTATGTGTGCTATAAGCAAGCCAAGTAACAAAAAATTAGGCTTGTACATTCCACTTCCAATTCCTTCTCGTCCTTGGGAAAGTTTATCCATGGTTTTTTTGGGGGATTTCCAATGTCTAGAAAAGGTCATGATTATTTGTATATAGTTGTGGATAGGTTCAATAAGAAGTGTATTTTGACACCATGTACTAAATAGGTCATAGCTAAACAAACTGCAAAGTTTTTCTTTCAAAATTTATGGGTTCATTTTGGGTTACCCACCTCTATTGTATCTTATCGAGATTCTTGATTTGTCAGGAAATTTTGGTCAAGTTTATGGAAACTCATGGACACAAAGTTAAAGAAGAGCACGGAATTTCATCTACAAACTGACGGCTAGACTAAATTTGTAACCAAGACAGTGGTATAGTTGCTTCGAGGTTATTGCAGCAAGCATCCTAAACTTTGGGATGAGAATTTGTGTTATTTATAGAATGCTTACAACCATGCGAAACATTCTTATACTCAAAGATCTCCATTTGATACTTGTTTTGGTTTTGTACCAAAGTCTCCCTTGGATTTTGTCTTTGGTAAATACATAGCAGGTGATGGACACAACGACGTGGACAAGGCAACCAAGTTCATTGAACAGATCCAAGAAATTCACCAAGCAGTACAGGAACACCTGGAAATAGCCAAGAAAAGTATAAAGCAAGGCATGACAAGCATCTAGTTGAGCATAGTTTTCAAGTTGGTAATCAAGTCTGGTTGTACATCAGCAAAGAAATACTTCAAGGGGAAGGTAAAAAGTTGAAACCAATTAGATATGGTCCTTTCAAAATTCTTGACAAAATTGGTGAGAATGCTTTCCGCCTAGATCTACCAACTTATATGCAGATCTATTCCATCGTAAATGTTGAAAACTTGCAATTGTATGAGCCTTCAATGATTGAAGATCCAGAAGAGAAAAGTCAGGTACCTTCCATCGAAGATTTTTCACCAGAGTATCTCAACAAGTTGCAGGAGGACACAATTCTCGACAGGAGGATAAGGAATTCGCGATGAGGAGATGTTGAGTATCTTTGAGTTGGACTTAAAGGTACAAATCCAAGTAAAGCACGATGGATAGAAATTGAAAAGTGAAGGAAACATATCCTCACTTACTAGATAGCTAAAACCAACTTTTGGTGGTCCAAAAGCTTCCACTGGGGAGGAGTGATCCAAAATGGATTCATTTTGCCTCCAAATCAAAGTCTTCAAATGCATATGAAAATAGGATAAAGTTGCAGTGCTCGTCGACAGGATGCCAACGGTGCGAACGACGCGTAAAACTGAGTTTGTATGAAGAAGATGCGGTTAATAAAAGTTTATGAAAAATTAAGGCAAAATGACAAAAAGTCAAAGTCAAAGTCAACAATCAGGATGATGTCAGCAGGACACATGTCATCCCGAGAATACACCACATGTCCAGGGTGATGTCAGCAGGATCGATGACATGTCAGAGTTTTATTGGACGGAATGGGCCAATCTGGGGCTGACACATGGCAGCCCGGATTTTGCCCAATATGGCCTCATTTCCAAAAATTTGGGGATCAGGGAGGATGGAACCCCTGACCTCCTGGAATGCTAATATTTTTCCAGATTCCTCTCACCGGTTGGGCTACAGTGTCACTTGATATTAAATGTAATGGTTGTGCATTTATTATGTAACAGGTTTGTCCGCTGGAAAAGGTCCATACGATCAGGGTCAACCCCAAGACCACCAGAACCTTACATATGTTTAATGCCACGCATATAACTATTACCATATATGTCACGACTGTCGAAACTTATTAAGATTTAATTTACATGCCAAATATCCATTGAACGCTGGATATGATAGCGCCACAATAATATATGTTACCATATATGGTTCGAAACCACCGGATATGTCAACATGACCGATGGGAGGTGAGCGAAAGGGTCGGGCGGGGTTTCGACCTGTCGACCTTCCAAAACAATTTATATACAACACGCCTTCACACCAAGGCAGATAATCATTTGCGCTATACAATGGAGCTTGTAACCAAGCCACCCAAAACCTCATTTCAATGCAGCAGAGCAGAATCCGCCCAAAACCAGTGAGCGAGCATTCTGAGGTGGTATTATTGCAGCGAAGGTGGTTTTTTTGTAGGAAAAGCGGTTTTCTGAAATGCAGAAGTGGTTTTGAATTTCTCCAGGGGGTCTGGAGGTCACAGTGGTGGAATATAGGCAATTTTATACTTGTTTTTCTTGAAATTTCGAGCCGGTTGCAATGGTGAGGTCCATTTTCTCATTTGAGTTTCTATTTTTGAGCTCATACATGTAAAAGCATTTTGAATACAAAATAAAGTAGTTAGCGGTGGAAGCTAAGGACCTGGAGATGTAGCCAGGAAGTCTGGTGAACTCCATTATTAAATTCATGTTGTGTTGATGTGTTGGAATGTGTTTTCATTTGCTTATGTTGTTTATGTTATTCACAATCTTATCGATCTATTTCACTAAGTAACATAAGCTTCTCACATAGACGTCAATAATACCTTTTTAATAAAGCAAATCGCATATGATGCCCATTAGGCCGCAAATATTTTCATTATTAGGCTACAATAGATGCCACCAATAAGTCGGAATAGATGCCACCATTAGGCCATAGATATTGCCATGGTTAAGCCACAATAGATGCCAACATTAGGCTACAGATATTGCCACTGTTAGAACACATTAGATGCCATGATTAGGCCACAGAAACTTGTCAAAATAATTGTGTCCATCAACCCTAACTTCGACCTGTACCAAACCACAAAAACAAGTACAAACCCATGCCCTTATCTCCTCTCCAACTCATCTTCTTTAGGCTTGCGGTACCTCAGATGATAGCACTTGGATGATGCCCAAAATTTAATTGTAAATATTGGAGGATAGATGCCAATTTATAGTTAATTATCCATGCAAAGGGTCACAACTATTGGGTCACGATGACTTGAAATATTATGAGGCTGACTTGTGAATTTGGAGGTGAAACATAAATTCAAATTTCTAATAAGTGCCTTGAAATTGAAGGTGACATAGTAACTTTCCCAAATAAATGTCACATGAAATAATAATGAGAGTGTCAAACAAATTAATAATAACATTTCTTTTACTCATTTTGAATTCTCTTTTGAGGAAAGATGGTTTCTCCTTGGGGTAATTGGATTTCCCTTGGGGAAATTCATCCCAAAGTTTCCCCAGATTTCAACACATCTTCTGTTTTTTCAAACTTTTCTTCTATGATTTAGTACATTGTGTTGCAACATCTATGATTTAGGTAGGTTTTAGGGGCAAACGCTTTGTTTCTCACATTATATCATTCATCGAGAGAAGCCTTATTTTGGATTTTTAAAAGAGGACTTCTTCTGTATAAGAAACTTTTAGGTTCCAAATTATATATGCATCCCCTTGGTCTAACATTGCTTCTTTAAACTATGTGAAACCGACATCCTTATGTCCATTTTAGATTCCCAGAATATCCCAAATTCTGACTGTCAAGAGAGAGGTCAATTCTTTGACCTCTCTCGTGACCGTCATATTCCAGGATATTCCTATAATCTGCAATAGACATAAGTTCAGGATGCCAAACTAGAATGCCTAGAATGGGCTAAGACATATGGTCGCATTGTCCTTTGTTTCAGAGCTTTCGAGAACTTTTATATTTTGTTATGTTGACTTTGAGGGTGGCCCATCCCATTTTCCTAATTAACATAATTCCTATTGTAAGTTGTAATAAGTTAATTCTGCGTGGACCTTGAACCTTCTTCTACATCAGTAAGGTGCATCTTGTTTTTCACACATTTTACTTTCCCCTCATAACCATGTATATATTGCTTGTAATCATTCATGATCTTTAAGTGGAAATAAATATCATACTTTCTAAATGTAAAATAGATCACTGTTATAATAACTATTCTATATACTATATTTCATGTTATCATATTGTTGCATGGTGCATTCATATTTCACACACACACACATGTAGTTGTATATACTATATTTCATGTTATCATATTATTGCACGGTGCATTCAAATTTCACACACACGTGTAGTTATAGGCAATGAACTAATTAATCATTTAGAGTGGCTTGCATAAAGTAGAGAAAAGAGTGCAACCTTTGACAGATTTGCGAGAACTTGCTTCGGCTAAGAGTGTGGAATTCTTTACTCTTTTCTACTCAAACATTCTCCAGTGACCACCCTAATTGTCTGGTAAGTATATTCAATTACATTTTTTGTTGTGATGGTAGAGGATATAAAAAATATTTTGGGCACTGGCCTTTAGTGTCTTTTATTTTGTGTTAGCTCGATTTCCAAGCTAAATTATTTGTATTAAATAATAGGACTATTGCACTTTTAAACAGGAGAGAAGATTGTATTTATTCCGTTTGTATATTTTTAAAATTCAAAAAAAAAATTGTGATTCAAGGATCTATATAAATAAGTTTATGAATTAAAGAAAAAATTTATCGGAGAGAGGAGTGTTTACACATGCCTTTGTTTTTTCCAAGTGCAGCCTGAAGCTATAGAGAAGGTCATTGCATTACGAGAAGGAATACCAAGGACAGATTCTCGTGAGGTATCCTCTAACTTCCAAGTTATTTCTTATTTATGCTTCTTAGTCATAACTTATGTCCTCCAGGTTATTTCTTATTTATTCAGGATTTTTCATGTCAAGTCCTTTCCGAGTATTTTTTTTAGTGCCAAGTATAGCTATTTCTTTCTCTTTCCTTACAGATACTACAAGAATTCTAGGACACTTATAACGCTTCCCTTGATAATGGATATTTACCCAAGCATGGATTTCTCTTTCTCTTTGCCCGAGTGACTTGACCTACCTCCAAAGGAAACTCTTAGAACTTTGATTCATTCAATAGTTACCGGAAATTATATGACATCAAAGTAAGTTACCAATCATTTCATCTTGGAGATGACTTGTTAATATTAATAATTAATTAATATTATTTTTATTAATAATTAGATTTATTGATATCTTTTTTTTTGGTTAGGCTAAACTATATTGATTCGAAGTAAAACATTACATATGCTACAGGATGATTTGGTAAGTTGCGCTTATCCAATCCCAACCTTCATTGCTTTCAAAGTAGTGCAGGTATGGTGCTGCCTCCTTGGAGGAAACCATCATTGTAATAACATCGGACAGAAAAATTGCAAAATGTGTCGTGGCACTTGTGAAAGTAAAAGTTCTATGATATGAGTTGAAATAATAGAAAACTAAAAATATCTGAGTGACTGCGCAGTCATGGTGTTCCTATATCTTCCTCGGTGTCTGGGTCCTCCTCCTCGATACAGCAACCATATTCCTATGCTATGGCCTCCTCCTCAGCAGTAGGTCGCCGCTGAGGCCTAGAAACAGGTGCGCAAAGAATGGGAGTGACCGGGTACTCAGCATCCGGTACTCTAATCCAAATTCCCTCTAAATCCATGACCCATACATCAATTTCTTCCCCCACAGCCTCCTGAACCAAAAGAGGCTCGGTTTTACGGGGCGTGGGGTGCTCCTAGTGCACGATGGTGGATTTCCTGGGTCTTCTTTTTCCCCTCTGCATTTCCTGAATAGGGGCCTCCACCTCCTGGTCATGCACGGGGATTTGAGGATCATCCCTGGCATGGTTTCCAAAAGAGGAGCCCTCAAGGTATTCCAAACGATTATCCAACCCTTGATGGTAGCGTCCAGGGAATGCGCCTCTTTGGCCACCCATGATTTTCCTTTGGCGCAAACACAGAGCCATGGGATAGTGAAGAAAAAAAGGGGTGGGGGGCTGGAAGGTATTGAAAATTTTCTCTTTGGGAGGATGATTAATGCAGGAGCAGAGACGGGAAGTGTGCAGTTGAGTGCTATTGGGCAAGGTGGCACGTAGGTGGGGGATGCGCAGCTAGGGGAGCTTGTTGATGGGATCACGTAGTCAGGAAAAAATAGTAAGGCAGGGGGAGCCAAAGGGAGGCACGCAGTCAGGAAGGTGCGTAGCCGAGAGGGTTCCTAGCGACCTGGGACTGGGGGAGAGGCTACGCAGCAGGTGGAGTGTGAAAGTGGGCTTAAATTGAAGTACAATGGCTACGAGGTATTTGCAAACCATATGTAGAAAAATTTGAATGACACTATGTGGAGGGGCCTCCCCTTTTATAGACCTGTGGAACAAGCACAGATGTTGTGAATTATTGTGACATGCTCTCAAGTGCAAGTTGCGACATGCGCTTTGAGTTATGGTAGTGAATCATGTTCATCTGGGAGCTCATTCAAATTATTGCAGCAGAGAGGTTCCACCACAGGTGGTTGCTAGTGTTGTGTATCTTCGTCATCCCATGCCTCCGTAACCTCATGTGACTTATTTCAGAGAGATGGTTCCACTTCAAGTGAAGGCATGTGTTGCAGATATTCTTCAGCTCGTACGTCGGAGGGAACATTTTCATGTGTGCGCGTCATGTCACCCACATCCGGGGGTAGATGGTCCTTTTGGATGAGATTTTGGCATTCCATGTTTAAAGAGTCAACCTTGACCTGAGAGAGGTTAGAGTAATGAAGCATGTTATGGATTTCCACACCCTTGTTGGCTAGGAGATCCACAAAAATGTTCGCTTTTCTGTGAACATGGTGAAAAGTTATTTCCCTGTGATTTTGTATCAACTGTTCTAGGATTTTGAGCCTATTAGCAAGCCTCTAGCTGGTGGAGACCTTTGAGGAAGAGGAGCCATGAAGAATTTGAGTGGCAGCCTGAGTGATGATTTGTGATACTCCCACCATTTCCAGTGGAAAAACGTTGAACTCAATGGCTTTGGAGATGCCCTAGATGAGTCTCTCTAACTCTGCGGAGTTGTTGTTGTCCCATCCCATGTTTCTGAAGAATACCAGAAGGGGTTTACCATGGGAGTCTCTGAAGATACATCTGAATCCAGCATTTCTAGGGTTTCCTTTAGAGGCTCCATCGAAGTTGCATTTGAAGAAGCCAGTTGGTGGGGGATTCCATTGTTCAGGTGCGATGGCTCTTCCAGCATTCCCTGGGGGGTTTTCCAAAGGGGTGTTGACCCTCATATGCCAATTGTTCCAAATATTGCATTCATAAATAGTTTTTGGGAGATCTTCCTTACTCCAAGGAGTTATAGCAAGAGTTTATATGAGATTGTTGTGGAGCCTTGCCCAGACTTGCTCTCGATTGGATGCCTTGTCTTTAAAGATTTGATTGTTCCTTTCCTTCCATACGTTCCAAATGAGGAGACCTAGAATCAGCTGCCAAATTCGGTTCAGAAGGTTGTTGGAGTAAGGTTTATCCATCCATTTTCTGATGTTGTTGATGATGTTACTCGTTTCTCTATTGGTATGTTTGCATAGAGTTTCAATCTTGTCCCACAAGGAATTTGATATAGGGCAGAGGTCCAACAAGTGATCAATGGTTTCATGGTCTTCCTAGCATAGATGGAATATTGAGGGTCCCACAAATCCTAGTTTCAATAGATTCTCCCATGTGAGGATGCGTCGTTTACTGAGAAACCATAGAAAGGTAGCTACTTTGAGCCAAAGCTTGGCGGACCATATCTTCTTCCATATCTGATTGGTAGTATCTGGGTTCTGATGTTGTAAGATATTGTAGGCTTCCTTGGTGGAGTAGTTTCCACTTGGAGTATGGCCCCATCGAAGAATTTCGAGTCCCTATTGGGCTCAAATTCTTCCTTTATTTATTATTTCATCCCAAATGTCTCTTTGATTTTCATTGTTCTAGTCTTCTTGCCATTTGTCTGTGTGAAGCCAGGTCCTGTAGCCCTAAGATATGTCATTTGTCTAGAACTCTTAGATGCATTTATGCTGCCTTTCTTTCAAAATGGTGCTCCAAAGGGGTCTGGGAAAAATTGAGGAAAGACTGGACATTTTCTGCCAGGAATCCTCCTAGAGTTTGGCTTGAGTACCACTGCGCAATTCCTAGAAACTATGTGTTTGGATCAGCTGTTTTTGGTAGCTGGTCATATTCCATATTTGGGATCCTCCTGGATCTATGTTGAATCTGATTAAGTCCTCCTTGGGCCAATTCCTATTATATTTGGCTGCCCATAGGTTTGCCCAAGGTTTGTGAGGGTTGGAGACCCATTTCCAACATATACTTGCTCCCGTGATGCTATTGGTGTGCTCAGGATATTGCAACCCTAGTCTACCTTGTACTTTCGGTTTGCAGACCTCTTTCTAGTTACCATGCGTCCATCTATGTTGAGGGAAAAATGGGTCTAGTTGGATAATTTGGTTTCCATTCTATCTAGCAGCGCTCGCCAGGAGGTGTGATTTATGTTGGAGTCTATGAGAGGGGCTCCAAGGTATTTGAAGGTCAAGGAGGCTATGTTGAAGCCCAAAATGATGGATATATTATGATGGGTGATAGGGGAGTGTGGAAGAAGAATATTTGAGATTTTTTAGAGCTGACCTCTGTGCCAGATGCTTCACAGAAACAATCGAGCAAAGATTTGAGGGATCGGGCTTCCTAGACTGAGGGGTGTCCCAATATCATATTGTCATGCACAAATTGTTGGTGGGAGATGGGGGTGAGATTGTGGAGGGGAATGCCCTGAAGGGTACCCAAGTGGAAAAATATTTGTATTAGGTGTCCCAGTCCTTCTGCCATAATAATGAAAATGAAGGATGAGAGAGGATCTCCTTGTCTTATTTCTCTCGAGGGATTGAAGGTTGCTGAAGGTATGCCATTGACCAGAATGGATAGAAATGGGGAGGATATCAAGCTCATTATCCATCGGACCCAAGTGTGGCTGAAGCCCAAGGCTATAAGGACTAGCTTAATATAATCCCAACTGAGTTTGTCAAAAGCCTTGGACAGATCAATTTTGAGAAGTATACTGGGTTTTTTGGAGGTCTTGAGGGAATGGATGACCTCGTGGGTTAAAATGATGCCATCAAGGATTTTCTTGCCATCAACGTAGCCCGTTTTCTCTGAGGAGATGAGTAGGGGTAGAAGTTGCTTCAATCTGTTAGTTATAACTTTGGAAATGATTTTGTAAATAACATTGCAATGTGTTATGGGTTTGTACTTACTTGGCGAAGCGGCATTATCTTCCTTTGGGATGAGCACGAGGAAGGTGGCGTTGAGAGCTAGTAGAAGCCAATGAGTGGTTCGTAATTCCTCTACTACATCCCAAACCTCTTCTTCGATGGTTTCCCAAAAGAAGTGGAAGAAGTTGGTGGTGAATTCGTCTGGGCCTGGAGCTTTCCCTTCCTTTAGTTGGAAGACTACTTTTTCAAATTATGCCAGTGTGGTAGCCTTAAGCAGCATCTAGTTATGTTCTTCCGTGACCAATTTGGATATGAGCTGAGTGATTATTCTTATGGCTGAATGCCAATGGGTGTTGGGTTCTTGGAGGATATCCTTGAATTGATTGCTCAGCTCCTCCGTGATACCCTCTTTCTTTTCCAGACGCTCCCCATTTTGATTTTTTAGAACTGTGATTCTATTGTGCATCCTATGCTGAATGGTCGATCGATGGAAAAAAAAATTTGTTTCTTTCTCCATATTTGAGCCAGCATATCTAGTATTTTGTTTCCATAGGATCTCTTCCTGGATTCTTCTCTCTTCCAGCTAGGTTGATAGTGATTTTTCCTTGTTCTCTGAGTCTGCCAAACGTCCTTATGAGATGATTTTCTGTTGGAGTTTCTTCATTTTCTCTTGCAGTTCTCTTTGATCTTTTGTTGTGAAATTAACTCCAAAAATAGAAGAAAAGAGATATCAACACCTTATAAATAAGCCACTTCGATGGGGCAACCTCCAATACATTACATGAATGAACAATTCTTGGATGATTCAAATTACAAAACCTCCTTTCTATATATAGGAGTCCATGGGGCCACAATGTAATCCTAGTGGGGCCACAATGTAATCCTAGCCGACTTAACAATAATAATTTAAGGGCACAATAATAACAATATGGGGGTTACAAGGGTACAATAATAAAAATAAGGGTGTTACACTAACAACAATAAGGGACTATACTAGTAATATAGGGACCTAACATGCCCCTCTCCTTCAAAAAAGTGTTGTCCTCAATGCTTGAGTAGCTCTGGGTGCTTTTGTATAAAATTCTCATCCTCCCATGTAGAATCTTCAGTGGGTAAGTTCTTCCACTTGATGAGATACTCTGAAATTGATCGATTCCATAGATGTCGAGTTCTTGTTTCCGTGACCGCTTCAGGTTCCAATATGATTTTTCCTTCCTCATCAAGTTCTGGCAATATTGTTTGAACTGGAAGATTTTCACCTATAACCTTCTTTAAGCATGAAACATGGAAAATTGGATGCACTCTTGAAGAAGCAGGAAGCTCCAATTTGTATGCCATAGTACCAATCTTTTGCAACACCTTGTAAGGACCATAGTACTTTGGCGATAATTTATTATCCTTCTTAGCTTGCTTGAGGGACATTTTTTTGTATGTTTGTAGCCGTAAAAATATCCAGTCTCCTACATCAAAACTTCTCTCGCTTCGATGTTGATCTGCCTATTGTTTCATTCGATTTTGTGCCAAATTCAGGTTTTCCTTTAAGAGTTGGAGAACTTGTTGTTGATGCTCAATGTGATCTTCCACTGCTTGAACATTCGAATTTTCTCTTAAAGATGATGTGATGGATGGTGGATGATATCCATAAAGTGCCATAAATGGGGTCATTTTTGCTGCAGTATGGAAGGAAATGTTATACCACCATTTAGTGAGAGGTAACCACTTGACCCATTGTGTTTATTTATCAGATACAAAACAATGAATATATCCTTCCAAACATTTATTTACTATCTCAGTTTCACCATCGGATTGAGGATGATAAGATGAGCTATGAGCTAATTGAGTACCCAAACAAGAAAATAACTCCGTCCAAAAATTTCCAGTAAAAATGGGATCTTTGTCGCTCACAATGACCCTTGGGCTTCCATGTAGCTTTTGAATTCTGTCCATAAATGTAGTAGCAAATGTGCTTGCTTTAAATGGATGAGATAATGCACAAAAGTGTGCATACTTGGTAAGTCTATCAACTACCACCATGATGACACTCTTTCCTTCAGACTTAGGTAAACCTGTGATAAAATCCATTGAAATCTCCTCCCAATGTTGATTTGGAATGGATAAAGGTTGTAGAAGACCCGAGGTCTTAATTGTCTCAACTTTATTCTGCTGGAAAACCAAACATTCCGCCACAAACTTTTGAATATTAGATTTAAGGCCATCCCAAAAAAATTCTTTCTTAACCCTGTGGTAAGTTTTTAAAAATCCTGAGTGTCCTCCTAAAGGAGAAGTGTGCAATTCCAGAAGAATCTTTTGTTTTAGTTGGGAATTCTTACAAAGATATAAGCGATCTTTGTACCATAAGGAATCATTTTTCCAACTAAATGTATCGGATGTACTAGGATCTTGCTGCAACTTTTGAATGAGTGTCCATACTTCTTTGTCCTTCTTCCATTCATCTCTTGCTTCGGTTATCCAATCTGGTTGGATAATAGAAATGGCACAAAGCAATGCTTCCACCTCTTCATTCTTTCTTGAGAGTGCATCTGCAACAACATTTAACTTCCCTTTTTTGTAGATTATTTCAAATTCATAACCCAACATATTTCTGACCCATTTTTGCTGCTCTTCTGAAGATATTCTTTCTTCCAAAAAGTGTTTAATACTATCATGATCAGTTTTTACCTTGAAGTGTCCTCCCATTAGGTAAGTTCTCCATTTCTCTAGTGCATGCAGTATTGCTAACATTTCCTTCTCATAAATAGGTTTCTGTAAATACTTTCCTTTGATTGGACGACTTTCAAAAGCAATGGGTCTTCCTTCTTGCATTAAAACAGCACCAATTCCATTTCCTAAGGCATCACATTCCACAATAAAGGTTTTTGTGAAGTCTGGCGTAGCTAAGACCAGTGCTAGGAACATTGCCTCCTTAAGATGTTCAAAGGCCTTAGTTGCTTCAGGAGTCCATGAAAATGCATCTTTCTTCAATAATGTTGTTAGAGGTGCCGCTATTCTCCCATAATTCTTAGCAAACTTGCAATAATACCCTCTTAACCTGAGAAATCCTCGCAACTGCTTTATGGTTGTGGGGACTTTCCATTCCTTAATGGCTTTAATTTTGTTAGGGTCTACCTTAACACCCTCATGAGATACAATATGACCCAAATATTCCACCTCTTGTACTCCAAAAAAACATTTGGATGTTTTTGCATATAATTGTTTCTCCTGCAATAGTTTGAGCACCCTGTCAACATGTTCAACATGATCCTTCCAAGACCTGCTGTAGATTAGTATATCATCAAAAAATACTAGCACAAATTTTCTAAGGAAGGGTTTGAAAATGGAATTCATCAACCCTTGAAATGTAGAAGGTCCATTGGTAAGGCCAAAAGGCATGACCAAAAATTCATAATGACCCTCATGAGTTCGAAATGTTGTTTTCGGAATATCTTCAGTCTTCATTCTAATTTGATGATATCCTAAGCGAAGATCCAACTTGGTAAAATAAATTGCTCCATGTAATTCATCCAATAATTCATCAATCACAGGAATGGGAAATTTATCTTTAATGGTGAGCTTATTGAGCTCCCTATAATCTGGACACATTCACCATGATCCATCCTTCTTGTGTACCAATACTACGGGAGTAGAGAAAGAACTTTGACTAGGTTGAATTATACCTGCCTCTAACATTTCTGCAATCATACGTTCAATTTCGCTCTTTTGGAAGTAAGGATATCTATAAGGCCTGATGTTTGGAGGAACACTTCCTAGAATCAAATGAATAGCATGATCTTGATCACGAATAGGTGGGAGTCCTTTGGGAGTTTCAAACACCTTGGAATGATTGTCCAAGACTTGTTGGAGATCTGCAGAAATAGATGGTTTTGATGTTGGAACTTCTAGTGAGCATAATTGTGCAATTACGCCTCGTTGTTCTTTCTTTAGAAGCTTTGTCATGCCATTAGAGCTTATTATCCTTCCTGGCTTCCCTTCAATACCCCGTAGTTCGACTTCCTTTCCTTCTGAAAAGAATTTCAAGAAAAGCTCTTGAAAATTAAAAGCTACCGTCCCCAAAGATTGTAACCATTGTACTCCTAGTACAACATCAGCACCTCCCATAGGAATGGAAAGCATTGGACTATTCAATACATATTACCCCATGGTTAGCTTGATATTATGGCATTTTCCAGAGAAATTTATAGTTCCTCCATTTACAACCATCACTTGACATTCTGGTGTTGGGTATAGGAAACAATTCAATTCCTTGGCTACCTTACAATGAATAAATTATGGGTGCTACCTGAATCAATCAACACTATTACCTTTTTCTTCTTGATATGTCCTTCTATCTTGAGAGTTTGAGGAGTGGTAATTCCTGCCAGTGCATTAAATGATATGGTCGGATTCATTTCTTCCTCTTCTAGGGCTGGTTCCTAGCATATATCCTCTTCTTGTTCATTTTCTTCTTCCTCTTCACAATCTATGTAAAATAATTTCTTCTCAGCACACTTATGACCTTTAGTGTATTTTCTATCACAACTGTAGCAAAGCCCTTTTTCTCTTTTTCTTCCAATTGTTGTGGTGTCAACCTTGTAGGTTGTGGAAATCTAGGAGTAGCAACACTTCCCTCTTTATAGAAGTGAGTGGTAGGCTTCCTTGTTGCCATAATTTTACATTCAATTTTTCTTGCCAACCTGAATGCCTTCTCCAATGAATCAGGTTCCAAAACACGAACTTTATGTTGGATGCTATCCTTTAAAGTACCTATGAAGAGATCAATCATGTGTTCCTCTGGAATATCAATTACCCTTATATTCAATTTTTGGAGGTCCTCATTGTGCTCCCTCATTAAACCCTTTTGTTTGAGATTTATCAATTGGCTAAAGAAGGTGTTTCCCTTTGTATCCTCATAATGTGCTATCATTTCCTCCGTAAAAATTGACCCAGTGACAATTTTTTTACGGGAGAAAAGCCATCGATACCATACAAATGTATTTTTTTCTAGATGTAAAGTTGCAATGTGTACCTTTTGTGTGTTTTGCACATTATTGAGATCAAAATATTGCTCCATCTGTAGTATCCAGGTTACGAGATCCTTGCCATCAAACTTCCTCATATCCATCTTTGGAATATGGTGGTTCTTCCCGCCAACATTAGAGTTTATGAAACCACAATTAGCATTTATTTTTTTCTCATCATGAGTTTCCTCTACTATCTTTTCACCATTAGGAAACATTTTTTGTATCAACTTTGTCAAACATTCCATGTCTGCTTTTAGATCATTCTTCATGTTTTCCATTTTTTCATTGATCTTAGCTTCCATGTCATCCATCTTAGCTTCCATGCAAACTTTCATGCCATCCATATTAGCTTCCAAACCATTCATATTAGCTTCCACGCCTTTCTTCAAACCATACATTTCATTTTTTGTTGCTCTTTGCGATAGCGAAATTTGGTGCACTTGCTCATGGACTTTTTATATCTCACGTTGCATTTATTCGTCTTCATGAGTCATAGTAAAGCCTTCTGAAGGCTTAATGGGTGTTGAATTATTTTTAGGAGGAATTTTAGAACCCAATACAGATAGCTATGCTCAATAGGCCTTTGGAATCAACTAGAACTGATTTTTCAAACAAGACTTATGCAATTTGAAAAAAATACACACTTTTTTCTTGATTTTGAGGAGCTCGATATTGAAACTGAATAATCTATGTGATTTCGAATCTTCAATATCTAAAATTTTTCCCTGAGGTAACCCTCTGAATCTTCTTTCGAATTCCATAGGTCTGACCTAATTTGGATTCTTCAAGGCAAAGTTATGTCCAATCTCCCAAAATGACCCAATTATGGACTGGTTCAGTATAGCAAACTTGTACGACTTGCCACATGTCATTGTTTCCTCCTTTGGCTCTGAAATTGATAGAAAAGAAATTAAATTCCGTGTACTTGTGGCCACTTTTTACAAAATTCCAATCCAATACTCAGAGAGAGAGTTACGAAGATTTTCCCACGATAACCTCTTTTCGATGAAATTTAGGAGCCTAAAAAAGACCCAACTGCCACAGATCATATCTCCGAAAGTATTGCGAACCAAGCTTTGAAATTTTGCGACGATGTTCCTCAAGATTTAGGCTTCGCTCTCTAAAAATTTCAACTTCTGAAACTTTGTAGAACAAAAGGTATAGCACAAATTCCGCGATGACCTGTTTAGGTTAAACTTGGGAGCCTACAAAAATCCCCAACTTCCACAGATCATATCTCCAAAAATATTGTGAACCAAGCTCTGAAATTTTGCGAAAATGTTCCTCAGGATTTTGGCTTCACACTCACAATTTCAGCTTCTAAACCTTCGTAGAAAAACATTTATAGCGCAAATGCCACGATGACCTGTTTGGGGCAGCGAAACCCTAGAATCCAAAGCTTTGATACCAAATGTTGTGAAACCAGCTCCAAAAATAGAAGAAAAGAGATATCAACGCCTTAGAAATAAGCCACTTCGAGGGGGAAACCTCCAATACATTACATGAATGAGCAATTCTTGGATGATTCAAATTAAAATACCTCCTTTCTATATATAGGACTCCATGGGGCCACAATGTAATCCTAGCCAACCTAACAATAATAATTTAAGGGCACAATAATAAAAATATGGGAGTTACAAGGGTACAATAATAACAATAAGGGGGTTACACTAACAACAATAAGGGACTATACTAGTAATATAGGGACCTAACATCTTTGAAGATGTTGTCGAAGGTGGTCTTGTTCCACACTTTCAGTTTCCCTTTGAGCATCATCAATTTCATCTGAAACTGATACATTTTTGTGCCTTGGGGTGGTGAAAGGGAGGACCACCAATATGAGACGAGGTCTTCGAACCCTGGATGTTTGAGCTAGCAGTCTTCAAAGTGGAATGGTTTAGGTATGGGCGTACCCGGTCTGAGCCATTAAAGCTGTATCAGTTATAGGCCAGTATGATGGTGGTTACAAGATCTCCCCCTAGATGTATGAAGTCTTCCGTAATGAGAAAACAATCCAATTGGGAGGTGATATGCTGGGTGCTTCCTCTTATGTTTTTACAAGTAAAGATTCCATTAGATGTTTGTAGATCTATGAGGTGATTTTCTTGGATGAATTTCTTGAACCCAATGCTGTCCATATCCATATGTGGTCTTCCTCATTTTTTTCTTGTAGATTGGTTATCATATTGAAATCTCCTCCAATCAGCCAGACAGGTAGATTTTTTTTATTATTGAGATCAACAATGTTGTCCAGAAGCTCAATTTTTTGTTGCAGAGTCAGGGGGAAGTAGACATTTCTGAACAATCCATGGATGGTAGTTCTAATCAAGTGAAATTTGGCTTGAATGAAGTGCCTATTAGCATGGAAGTTCTCTAGGGTGATGATGTGTGGGTTTCAGATGATTTCTAGTCCTCCTGAAGCTCCATTTTCATCCACCAGTAGTGTTTTGCAGCCTTTCCATATCCTTTTGAAGATTTCATCTAGAGTAGAGTTGGAACATTTCATTTCTTTCATGTAGAAAATTGCAGGGTGTTCCTCAATAATTATTTTCTTGATGATCGTGTGCTTTTTGGGGATATTGAGCCCTCTGATATTCCATGAGATGATCCTCATTGAGGGGGCTTTGGGGTAGAGGAATAGAATCAGGATAACTTGGGGAATCTCCCACATTCTACCATCTCTTTGCCCATTTCAATTGTTCTCTACAAATCTGTTTTTCTGCCTTGTTTGCGGGATTCTTTCAAAATAAATTTAGTGTTCGGGAGCATACCTCCTTGAATGCTTAGGGAGGGGATCTGCTGTGCTCAAGTGAGGATTTCCTCCAACTTCTGGATCTGGTGCTGGGGTATAGAGAGAAATTATTTCTTGTTGCATGCATCTTCTAACCCTATGAGATCCAAGTCCCCAAAGTCAATGCTCTCTGGTTCTTCCTCCACGGCTTCTAGGATTGGGTTCAGTGCCATTATTTTTCCTTTCATTGTAGAGTTTTCCCCTGCATGCATAGGGGTCTAGGGTATCAAAAAGGCTTCTAGTTGGATTTTGGTTTGTTGAGTCTTTGAGTTCTAGGGTTTCTCTTGTGAATATCACCTTGTATCTTTGGGAGGTTCGTTCTCATTTTCATTCAGTTGAGCTAGGGCTTCAAAGTTGTTGCTTGTTGCTAGGGATTTTTTATTCTGGTTAGAGTTTGACCTCTCATTGTGCCTTTTCCTTCTTGCTACTTTCATAAACCCTCTAATGGCTTGATCATTTGATTCATTTTTCACTACCCGCCTTTTGATTTAGGGGGAAATCTCCAAATAAGTGCCTGTGTTGATGACACTTCCGGCATCTAAAGGGTACATGTTCATAATATACAATTTGAATCCATTCATAATCATCATGCAACAAACTTACCTCACCATGGAGTGACTCTACGATGTTCATGTAGATGCAGATTCGTGTGTATGCTGCATGTCGGTTGATCTTTGTTTCCTCCGTCGTTTTGATGAATTATCCTAAGGAATTTCCTATGTCCCGTAGAGTCAGCTCATCCCAGTAGTCCTAAGGGAGGGTGTAGATCTGGATCCAGGTTGGAGCCCATGTGAGATCTTGCTTGTCTGGATTGAAGCATTCTACCCAGTTTCGCAGGTATAAACTTGTTGAGTTAAAGAAGTATGGCTCTCCTTCCATGATCTGATTTTTTTCTTCTATGCAGGTGAATATCACATTGAAGAAACCTTTGGCGCACAACTGAAGATCGATATGACCCTTGGGCTTACATTTGGAGGTGATCCATCCTAAGAGGGATTTTTCTGTGGGCCAAAAACCCATTAACTTGCCTATTAGTGCACGGTCCTTCGTGTATTATATTCTTTCATTGATTCAATGCGCAGGGAGCTCGATCTTGGTTCTTGTGGTAGCTTTGGGTATGCATGTGGAAGAAGTGATATTTGCTTCTTCTGCTTCTGTTGTGGATTTTGGTTTCGCTATGGGAGTCGCCCCGGTTTTGTCATGAAGCGGGCCAGAGTTCTGCTGACAGTTGTTGTCAGCCCCTGCCGCCGCTCCTATTTCATTTTTAATATATTATTTATATTTAATTATAGCACTAAAATAGTATTAAGAGATATATATAATATTATTATTACATGAATAAAATTACTATAATAGTTAAATAACATTAATGATACATTAATAATATATTAATATACATATTTATAATGTCTTAGTTATAAATCTATTTATACATTAACTCATTTAAGTATGGTTGAGTATGGTTGAGTATTGTTGACATCGTGAATTATAGTGAACATGGTCTTCATAGTCAACAATAGTCAACATGACTTTCGTGGTGAGACGTAGTTACCAAAGGCATGTGAACCATGATTAACTATATTGAGCTATGGTGGATGACCATGGTCGACCATAAAATCCTATAGTGGGTGGTCAGGGCTAACCATAATCTAACCATGGCTAACCACATTATTTCATATTAATAATAATATTAAACTCCTTAAGCTCAATAATAATAATAATAATATTAAAGGTTTATTACTGTAAATATTAAAATTTAGTAATTCATATTAGAGTTTAGTAACATTAATATTCATAAAACTAGCCAAATATTAATATTAAGAATTTAATAACAAGTTTTAATAACTTGATTAATAATATTAATTTCTTAACAATATTATTTAAATCTTAACAAATTTATAATAACATACTTTGATCTATAAATTAACGCAATAATCATTAGGCTACACATTCATAATGTTTTAACATTAAATAAATATATACACTAACACATGTTGACTATGATTAGCTATTGTTGACTTGGTTAACTGTAGTAATAAAAACCCAAGATTAAGTACGGATTAAGTAGCCATTTGTTAAAATATTTAGGGTTTATTATATTAAACTTAGGGATTTTAATATTATCTTAGAATTTATAATGGTGGGCTTAATAATGTTAGTGTTTATGATATTTGGTTTAATATTAGGGTTTCAAATGTTGACATTGGAATGGTATAGAAATATATCTAGTGTCACATTGTTAGAAGCATTGTCACAATGAAATAAGCAGTGTGACAATCATTCTCACAATGATAAATTACATTGCAATTTATTCAATGTCGCATTGCAACATTGAATAAATTAGGGTTTAATATTTGGTTTAGGGTTTATGGTTTATTTTGGTTCATAATATTGGGTTTAGGTTTTATAATCTTAAGGATTTTAATTGTAGGATTTATTATATTAATCCTAGGGTTTTTAATGCCTTGGTTTGATAATATTATTAGAGCCATCAATTTATTAATCCCTTGGGTATATAATATAAATAATCCCTTGGGTTTATCAATTACTCAGGTTTATAATATTAATCTTAAGGTTTAATATTAATCACATGGTTTTATTAATCCCTTGAGTTTATAATATTAATAAAAACTTGGGTCAACCATGTTTATTTTATGGGCTATAATATTTATCATAGGGTTTATATACCTTGGGTTTATAATATTTATCCCTTCAATTGAATCTTATTCCCTTGGGTTTATTATCCTAAGGGTTCTTATTCCTAGGGTATAATATTATTTATAGAGTTTCTATGGTCCAACGTCGCATTGTGACAAAGATTGTGTCGATATGGAAATCAATAATGGTCAATCATGGTCACCCATCGTTCTACATTGCATTGGGACAAGGATTGTCTCAATATGAAAATCAACCATGGTCAACCACATATATTTTAGGGTATATATTGTTTATCTTTGGGTTTATATACCTTGGGTTTAATATTATTCTCTTAGGTTTTTAGTATTAATCATTTTTATGTATTAGTCCCTTTAGTTTATATACCTTGGGTTTATAGTATTTATCCCTTGGGTTTAATGTTATTCATGTGGGTTTTTTTTAGTATTAATCATTTTGGTTTATTAATAACTTGGTTTTATTAATCCCTTGGGTTATAATGTCAAACCCTTGGGCTTATTAACCTAAGGGTTCTCTTTCCTAGGGTATAATATTATTCATAGGGTTTACACGGTCCAACGTCGAATTGTGACAAAGATTGTGTCGATGTGGAAATCAATAATGATCAAAGAAGATCGCCCATCTTCATACGTTGCATTGAGAAAATGATTGTCTCAATATGAAAATCAACCATGGTCAACCATATATATTTTATAGTTTATAATATTTATCTTGGGGCTTATATACCTTGGGTTTATAAGATTTATTTTTTGGGTTTAATATTATTCCCTTGGATTTTAGTATTAATCCTTTTGGTTTATTATTACCTTGGGTTTATAATGTCAAATCCTTTGGTTTATTAATCTAATTGTTCTTATTCCTTCGGTGTAATATTATTCGTAGGGTTTGCACGGTCCAACATCACATTATGATAAATATTTTTTCGATATGGAAATCAACAATGGTTGAACAAGGTTACTCATCGTCCTGCATCGCATTGATTATGACAATGATTGTCTCAATATTAAAATCAACCATGATAAACCATGGTCAAGCATGTCTATTTTAGGGTTTATAATATTTATCTTGGAACAATGCGACAATCAATCTAACAGTGATTATCAAAATGTTACATTATATCAAAATTTATTCATCGTTTCTATGCGAAATTACAAAATTGGGTCTAATATCAAGGTTTATAATATTAGGGTTTCTAATATTGGTGTTTATGCATTAAATTTCATTTTATTCAATGTCGCATGATGACATTGAATAAATTAGGGTTACTTTTGTGGTTTATAATATTATGTTTATGATTTATTGTTTATGTTTTTTTTAATACTGGATTTAGGGTTTATAATCTTAATATTTATAATTGTGGGGTTTGTTAGGTCTCTGTAACAAGCAAGATTGGAAAAGTCTGATCACAGAGTTAACATCATTTCAACCAACTTTGGGATTCTAGGATCTAGCCCTCCTGAATCCAGAGAGGGATCTCTCCAATATATACAAATATGGATATTGTCTTTGAAGTTTGGGGTGATGATATTAGGCTAGTTATGAAGGCCAAGGGTTTTGTTTGGTTTTCTTGGATCGTTGAACATAGTTGTTGTCTGAGGCGGAAAGATCTATATGCAAATAGGTTCAAAGGTGAGAAGTTGCAAGCAAAATAGAGTAAGCTTTGATTATAAAGAAAGATGATGGCAAGTTTTCAATCCATTGGGCTATGGAGTCATAAGAGAATTTAAATAACATCCTTGCAAGCTCAAGAGTAATCTATGGGGCAGCCATTTGCGTCAAGGATCTTTAAAGTCCGATTGACCAATGAGAAGGATTGCACAGAAGGAGAAATGATGATAGTAAAGAAACCAGGATTTGTAGACTTATACAAAGCTTTTGACTGTGCAACTTAAGAAGAAATATATAGCTAAACTAGAATCGTAAAAGTACTTGAAACTATCCACCTTTGATACACTTCTAATAGAACACAGTATTAAAAAAGTGAAACTAAAGGCAACCTTTAAGGGAACCATATCGGACTCACCCTGATCCTCTCCTAGTTCTTCTTTACTTAGTTACTTCCAAGACAATCACAAAGATAACACAGAATGGCCTAAGATCTGATAAGTACTTTGAAACTATTCAGTTTTTGACGCATCCTAAGGGAAACAGTCAAATATTTGAGCAAACAAGAAAGGGACTCAGGGCTAACCTTTGATTTCCTCAATTCATTCCTTACACAACATACATGAAAGTAACATTTAAAAATAACATTCAGCAGTGACGAAAAGATGAGGGAACGCCAACATCCCTGTACTTAGACTGAATTAAATCATTCTCAAATAACACAACAGAAAGAAAACATTTAAATAAATATTTCTCAGCCAGAGAAGGTTACTAATATACAGCAGGCCCTAACATTGTTTAAACTGTTCTTTACAGTGGAAAATGAAACAAATTGAAAACAGAAACAAAACACAAGTTACAGTGAGAATAACATCACCATCAGCATAGACCAGGATCCCATAAATTAGCTTGTATTGATTGCTTCAAACCAGTTACAATCTTCAAATCCAATGTTTTAATCCATCTCTCTTCACAATCTAACCTATCTATTACAAGCAGAGCTCCAAGAGCCTATGAAAACACTATTTACAGTCAAGAGTTTTCCACTCAGAAACAGCTACAACACTTCAGCAATTACATTGATAACCAACTAATCCAACCCCTCACTCATCTTCTTCTGGAGTATTTATGGAAGGATGAGGAGGTGAGATCTAATAAAAAGATCTCAAATACAATTAATGCAGAATTAATGTCTTCCTGGCCTGGGAGGCTCGATGAAGAATTTATACAGGTGTTCCACTGCATTTATGCGCTTATACTTATGAAGTAAGCTCGGAAGGAGCTTTTGTTGACATTTGAGGCTCTGCGTACTGTTAGGGTTACTCTGCAAACATCCTGTCATTAAATCTGGTGCAGAAATAACTGCTTTGGTTGATCCGAGGCATAATATCTGATCTGGTTCAATAAATTTATCCTCTGGTTGAGCATCCTGAGGCAATAGGTGGCACTGCGGTGGTTGAGGAATCAATTCGCCTCGAAGTATGGCGGTGGAGGCAATATGTCTGATGAACACTTTTAGGTTTTGCTTTAATCTGTGTTCTAAGTCGGGGATTAGGCTTTTGATAACCGTCTTAGCCGTAATCCCCGCCAATATATCCACAAAACTGCTGCTCTGGTTCATTCTGTCTTCAAAATCCGATACTCTTCTCTGCGTTGATGTTGACGGCATTCTTCAGGCTTTACAGGGACGCGTAGCAACCAAGGCCCATGAAACCTTGTCGATATCATTGTTCTTCACCCTGCGGTCGATTCTCTGGATTAATCAGAAGGACGGGAGTCGTCACCCTCAACCCTCAGATTTTCACTAAAACACGACGAAAGAACCTTAAAACCTGCAAAATACAATAAAATTTTGAAAATCCTGTGTTATATGGACAATCTGCATCAGAGGGCGTGCGGAAAAATGGAGCAATCGGAGCCATTGATTGTACTGCGATCAACGGTCGGGGGGGCTTTGAAAAGTCAGCGAAGAAAAAGGGATTTTGTACAATGGAATCGGGAGGACGAATGAGAACCGTCGATCCGCGGAGATCGACAACGGAGATCGAATTTTGGACGCACCGGGGGAAAATTCAACAGGCGGGGAAATCCGTTAAAAGCTGAGCAGAAAAGGCGATTAGCAACCGTCGGATGGGAAGGCCCAGATCCGACGGCAGAGGTGAATACCGCTGCGGGGTGATGGGATAATAGATAACGCGCGGGCGAGGTGGAAGGACGGCGGTTTTGGGAATGAGGTGGAGGACATGCGTCAGCCAGCGTGTGGAATCGCTGGCCGACGGGATAAAACTGCCATTCGATGAAAGGTGGTGCGGGATATATACCATGGTTTTTGGAAACGAGCGCGGGGGAAGGGGGGTCCACCAGGTGTGAGGTACTTCGCTCCGTCGGATCTGGGGAGCAGATCGACGGCTAGGAAGGCTCGGGGCAATAAAATACGTGGTTTCATATTTGACACCCAAACCTTATAAAAGATGTGTTTTTTGAAGGTTTCAAAAGAAAAGGGCGGAGTGGGGACCACGCTTCGGTTTAGCGCCTCTGGACTTCAGCGGTCGGTCATGGCGCTCGGGCATATGGAGGGAGAGACGGCAAGGGGCTTAGCCTAAGGGGCTTAAGCTTAACGCATAAAAACATACATTTTCTATGGTTTTTCCAAAGAATTCCAAAAAGAAATATGATTCCGATAAGGTTAAAACATGGGTTTTTAACCTTGGGGAAAGAAAATAATGGAGGGATAAGGAATAACACATGGTTTAGTGGGGTTTTCATGAATAAAAGGAAATGGAAGAATGGAGGTAAAACGGAAGCAAGGGAGGGAAAAGAAAAAGGGATGCAGCAGTACTTGACTAGGATTCTCCTGGAATATCAGAGGCTGAGAGAAGGAAAAGTATGAAGAACCAACCAGTAGTTCATGATCTTACCAACAGACTTTAAGCACCAACAACTTCAGGACTGAATTTGTTTCTTGAAGGCTGCAAAGAATATTTAGCCACCAGCTGATATAATTGCAAAATGTAGGTGGCTACCAGTGGCTCCACTTGGGGATGGTGCCTTCTTGAAGGCATCAAGAATTCAGACTTGATTTCTCTGGAATGCTGACTGGTGTCTGACCCATTGCTTGCTCTTGCTTTTCCTTTGACAAGATAACATCAGTTATGAAAGAAAGATGAATTTCATCAATACAAATTCTACCTACCCAATCCTACTGATCTAACATTTTTTTCTTCATCAGAGTGCACTTGGATTGGCAAACTCTATTCTCAACATTTTATTCTTTTGAAAGCAGGAAATCTAATCTATTTCTACTCCTTATTTCTCCCTGAACTTAGATTAAACATTTGAGCTCAGATGTTTCTCTACCTAGTCTACTGTCTGTTGGGATTAAACAATCCAACAAACTTTTATTCTCTAAATTCTACAACAGAAATTTAAAAAAATAGTCAAGTCAAGGTCGAGGATCGTGACTACACTGTGATCCTGGCACAAAGTAAACTGCACATGATTTCATGCAGAAAATTTTAAATCAAAACAGAAGGCTTAAGATCTGAAAATTTCTCATTATGGCCTTCTCTCATATTCACAGCTCTGTTTTTTTCTTTTCAGTGAGCTATCTTTATGTTTCCTCTAGTTCAAGTTTTGAGCAAATTAGAACCAGGTCTTTTTCTTTGACTCAGAAATACAGAACGGTTTTGAGTCACCTCTTTGGAAACTTTGGTTCAGATTTTGAGTTGGTTTGAACCTTAATTTCTACCCTATTCTATCTACTGATAAGCCAAGATTAAACAGTTTGGCAAATCAAATTTGCTACCACAACAATGAGAAGAATTATGAAATATTCTGTGAAGTTAAATAATTTAACCAATTGAAGTATTGTTTAAAGGAGATGCTTATTCAAAAACTTTTGCACCAAATTTATTTTCTTTTTTGGCATGGGGCCTTGCCTTTCTTGTTTTTCATTTCTGCCCTCTTTTCTTTCTTTCTTTGTTTTTGTATTTTTTGATTTTTCATAACTGTAAATGCAATGGTGGATGAAAAATTTACAGCGGAAAAAGGTAAAAAGGCTTCAAACATAAAAAAATTTAAGAAAGGTAATGCTTAAGCATCCTGCCATTGACAGGACCCCCAAACAATTCTGGTCCGTTCAGTTCTTGTAAGAAGAATGCATTGTTCCCTGCAACTGAATGAATGGAGTAAGGGCCAAGCCATAGATTGTCAAATTTACCATGCTTTCCCTTATCCTCCCTCTTTGAGTCCCACTTCAAAACTTTGTCCCCAATTTTGAAATTGCTGGCCTTTGTTCTTCTGTCAAATATCTTCTTGATATTATCTTGCTTCTGTAATGCTTTGTTGTACACTTCCTCTCTGGTTTGCTGAAGATGAATGGTCTGATTTATTCTTCTGATTATGTATCTTCTTGATACGGAGCTCTTCAGATGCTTCATACTTTGGTACAAGGCTGTTAGGAAAAATTGTATATGTACCATACACAAGCTGGAAGGGTGACATACCAATAGATTTCTTCAAAGTTAATCTGTCAGCCAAAAGTGCACGGATCAGCTTTGTGTGCCAAGACTTCTTGTTGCCTTCCAACAGTTTCTTTATTATGTTCACTAAGCTTTTGTTGGAAGATTCTGCAAGTCCATTACCTTGAGGGTAATAGGCTGTGGAGTGCCCCAATGTTATCTGGTATTTATGACAAAATTCTACCATTCTCTTTGATCCAAATGCTACTGCATTATCTGTAATGATCTTGGTAGGACAGCCAAATCTGGAGAGGATATTAGTTTCTATGAATTTAATGATAACTGAATCATTGGACTGTCTACAAGGAATGGCTTCTATCCACTTAGTGAAATATTCTGTGGCAGTAAGGATCCACCTGTGTTGTGCAGAAGATGATGGGTGGATTTCTCCTATGAAGTCAAGTCCCCACTGTTGAAAAGGGGCTTCAACGGTGATTGGATGTAGAGGAAGGGGTAGTAATTTTCTCTTGCCCTCGAACAATTGGCATTTATGGCAAGTGGTTGTCAGTTTATGCACATTAGGAAAAAGAGTAGGCCAATAGAAACCAGCCCTCAAAATTTTGTTGGCTGTTGACTTCCAGTACAGATGGCCTCCACACTCTCCTTCATGGAATTCCTGCTTAATCTTTTCTGCATCAAACTCAAGCAAACATTTAAGCAATATACACCATGACTGCAATAAAGACAGCCCCTTCGATAATCTTAATAGTTCTGACTTTAGCTTTAGAGTCTTAGCATTTGTTTTGGATAAACTAGGAGATTTTATATTATTTAGTTAAACAAAACTATAAAACATCAACCATTACCAAGGAGAATTCGCAAAATGATCTTCAACAATGGGAGTTGAGAATTCTTCTTGGTTATCTAAAGCATGAATCATATTAATATCAAGAAGTTCACAATTTGATTCAGCCATTAATTTAGCTAGACCATGGCCTTTGATGAGCTTAGTGGGTTTTATCTCTAAATCATATTCAAGAATAACAACAATCCACTTACCTCTCTTACCATCTGGATCCTGTGTTAGAATGTCTTTAACAACTGAGTTTGGGACAAAGGCAATGATGTGTGAGTGAAGGATGTATACTTTGAAGTCTTTTAAAGCTTTAACCAAAGCAAAAGCTTACTTCTCCATAATGTTATACTTCAAAGGGGAATCCCGCAATGCCTTACTAAAAGACTCTGATAGGCTGCTCTTGTCCTTGTGGATTTTTACCTTGTAAAGGATAGTAGCTATATGATATGATGCAGTGCAAATGAGAAGATCTAAAAAATCCTTTGAAAAACAGGACTTATGAGAAGCAGTGTTTGGTTAATGCTTGTTTCACAGGCTCAAAGGACTTCATCTTTTGCTTAAAGTCCATTTCACCTTGCTTCTTCTCAACATGTTTGTGATATTCCTATGGGGCACAGACTAGTTTTGAGACAGACCTTCTCAAAAGTTTATCTTGCCATGACTGAAAATTTGCAACTCTTTGATGTTTTAGGATAGAGATTTGCAATATGGCCTCAATCCTCATGGGATCAATCTTTATACCCTGCTCTGAAATGATATGCCCAAGAAGCTTACCTTCTTGGAGACCAAATAATGTCCTTTTGGGGTTCAAAGATATCCCAAACCTTCTGCACTTCTCGAAAAATTTTCTCAAATGTTCCAAATGTTCTTCATCTGTTTTTGAAAACACAGTTACATCATCAAGATAGATAATGATGAAGAAGCCCAATTCTTCTGAGAATGCTATGTCCATGGCTCTTTGAAAGGTTGCTCCAGCATTCATTAGACCAAAAGGCATTTTCACATACATGAAAGTGCCCCAAGGCGTAGTAAAAGCTGTCTTTAATTGATCATCGGGGTGGACTAGGACTTGATTATACCCTGAATAGCCATCCAGCAAAGAAATTCTTTTAGATCCTACCACCCTTTGTAGAATATGATCCATCTTGGGTAAAGGGTAGTTTTCTTTTAATGAAGCTTTTTTCAAGTCTCTAAAGTCTATACAAAGCCTGATCTCTCCATTTTTCTTCCTAACAGACACCAGATTAGATACCCATTCAAAATATCTAATAGGGACAATAATACTGACAGTGCAGCTGCATTCCCTTCTTAACTTGATAGCAGAATTTGGACGGGGTTGATTATGTTGATTCTGTTTGAATGGATTTTGGTTTTCTTTAAAGGATTTTGTGCTGTATTATTTCGGTGTATTAATAGGATTTAGAATCTTTGTAACTCACATAAAACATGGAAAATTCTTCATATTTCTAAGTATTGAGTTTAATGTGAAATTTGATAAAGTTTTGACAGTTTAATTGATCCAGTTTTTTCCTCACTGCCTATATTACATTCCTCCACTTCAGTTTCTACAGGTTCCAGTTTCAGTTTGTTGGCCACATCATCAAAATCAAACAGTTCTTCTAGAGGGGCCAAACCCTTGGGCAAACTATCATCCTTAGAATGTAGAGTTTCCAATTCCTCTGTTTCAGATTTTGCACTCAATTCTGTTTGGTTTCTAAGTTTGATAGTATGAAGGTTTATATCTACCAGCTGCGGAGATGATTCTTCTTCACCAAGAAAATTTTCTTCACTGCAGTCTGTGTCATAATCTGAATCTGAACTATGGAGTTCAAACTCATTTCTGAATTGCATGAAGTCTTCTATTTGTTTATCTCCATCAAATACCTGCCAATATTTCTTGTTATCCGGGATAGCTGGTCTGAATTTTATCTGAGAGGTTTCATCATACAGCATTGGGCAGGTTCTGGCAGCAAAGGCTAAATTGTGAGCTGCAATGTTTCTCTTTCTTGGGACAAAAGACAATGTGGACTCCTCAAATGTTTTCAAAAGATATATGACATCATTCCTGTAGGCCCTAAGTCTGGGGTGATTAGCATTATACTCCCCTTTAACTTGCCTAATGATTAATTCAGAATCCCCATATACATCGATTCTCTTGGCACCTAACTTTCTCAAGAGATGCAAGCCTAAGAGAAGGGATTCATATTCTGCTATGTTGTTGGAACACTGAAAGTTTAATTTGCATGAGATACATTCTATATGATTATTTTCAGTGTTAGCAATCCAGACACCTGCACCAGCATTTGTTCTGGTGCATGACCCATCAAAATACATAGTCCATAGAGGAGCGTTTTCAGTTTGGTGGATGGGCCGTGTATAATTTGATTCCTCATGTTTTTCATCGGGTTGAGGGTTTTCCTGCTGACTATCAAGTTTTAAGTTCAAAGGATTAATTACTTGTAGTTCAAGACCTATGTTTAGTGTGCTAGGATCTTCATACACAATAGATTGTTCCGACATTTCGGCGTTGTGTTCCTCTCCCTCCGTTTCAGCCATTGATTTTGTTGAAATGATTTGTCCCGTAAGTGTTTCATCATTGAACATGATAAAAGAATCCAAGCTCGTATTTATAGCATAGAGAGGGGAGTTTTGAGGCCGATCTTGACTTGTCACCGTGTACTGCATGTGGGATTCCCAGTAGAGTCTTCTAGTCTGATTAAAAACAGGGATAGTCGCATAGGTCATGTCCATTTTCATGGTCCCTTGTAACTTAGCACCCCAAGATCTTGATAAAAGCATTCCATACTTTGGGGGTACATCAGCCACAACCACATCCATGACTAATCATTTGGCTGGAATCTGGGCTAAGTTAACACAGAGATCTTTTATCAATCCTAAACATTTAACTCTGCTTGAGTCAAAAGAGTACAAGTTTTTGTAAGGTCTGGTAATTTCAAGACCCAGGCTTTCCATTACAGCTTTTGGCATTAAATTATGGGAAGCGACTAAGTCATGCATAGCATTGTGAAGAATTTTGTCATGAACATTTAAGCTTACATAAAAGAGAGGGACAGGACCCTCTTGGAACTTTCCTTCAATCTTTGGACCAAAAATAAGCTCTGGTTGGTCATCATTAAGATTGAGTGAGTCTTCATCATCTTCCAAGTTCAAAGCTTTCAGAATTTTGGACCTATATACATGTTGGGAAGCTAACTTAGTCAAAGGAACAGAGATTTTGATCTTTGAGATTTCCTGTTCTAGGCTAAAAAGGTTTTGACTCTTTAAAACATTGATTTCAGCCTTGTTTGCTGCCGCTTTATCAGCAATAACAGCTTGCAGATTCGGTTTATCTACAGTTAAAACAGTTGTTTTACCAGGAGTACTAACCGAGGTGCTAGTACTACTAATGTTTGCACTCTGTTTTTCCATATTTTGAGTGTCTTTCTCTTTGCCACTACCAGAATTATCAGCCACTGTCTGGTCTTTTTGTTTGATCATCTTAGACTTGGTTGCAATGCTGTCTTGAGAAGGCTTGTCAGAGGTTTTATTGTTGGGGGTTTTTTGATTAGACCTACTTCTGAGTTCATATTCCCTAGAAGGTTGTATGACAGCGTTTTCCATGTTTTGATAGTAATTCTCATTATCATCTCTTCTGCCATCGTAAGGTGTATAAATACCTTGTTTTTTATCATAATGAACCTCAAAGTCATCATCATCTACCCCAAATAAGTTTATATCATTATCCTCTGTTGTTTCATTTGTTTCCTCAACCTCACTTAAAAAGTTTTGATGAAAGGGAGGAATGATCTGTTGATCATCTTCCCTAAGTCTGTTTGGAGGCTGATTTCTTCTAATATTCTGATTCTGGTTTTGGTTTCTGTTTTGAGGAGCGTTTTGATTTAGACTTGCTTGTGCTCTCTCTAGAATGCTCATTTTCTTCATCATTTCTTCCATCATTCTTTCCATCTTCGAGTTTGAAGTGGAAGGGGTATATTCCTCTCTAAAAGATACTCTCTTTTCATCTTTCATCCTTGCTCTCTTCTCCATGAGGTTAACTTCCACAGAAAGAGCACCTCTTTGCATATCTTCAAGGGTTGCAAAAACTCTTTCTCTGAGTGAATATGTCATGTCCGGATCAAATCCTTCAGGAAATTTGTTTAAGGCTGAGCCCTGAGGAGGTTTCAGTTCAGGGGAAAGTGCATTATACACACTGTTAAATCTGGTACAATAAGCTTGTACACTTTCCCCAGGGTTCCTATGGAGATTTTTATAGTCGGCAAGGACTTGGAGAGGGTTCTTCCTTACTTCCCATTTGTTTAAGAATGTTTGATGGAAGGCTTGGAGGTCGTTAATACTATGGGGGGTTAAACCTTTAAACCATTTTCTCACTTCTCCCCCCAAACTTTGAGCAAACAGTATGATTTTGACAAATTCATTATCAATTTCATTTCTGTCAAAGTAGTCATTCATCTTGTCCACATGTTGAGACGCTGTTATAGTATTGCTAGCATCATATAATGGAATTTTGGACTGATAGTCCTGTGGAAGATTGACTAATGGTACAGGAAGGACTAAGGGAGCATACCATGCTGCCATGATATGTGGTGGGGGTTGATTTATAAGAGGAGGTGTGGGTTGAAGTGGAGTGGTTTGAACAGTGGAGGTAGGATTAACAGAAGTGGATGGAACAGCAATAGATTTCTGAGTTGATCTTGGATGAGGGACACCTAGATTATGTAAGAAATGCAAATCAGGAGGTGTTGATTCTCTATCCCCAAGGGGGTCACTTGTTTCGGGAGATGAAAGTGAAGGCTCAGAGTCTAGCTGGTCTAAATCACCAAATGACCTAGTTCTGAATGGGTTTAATAAGTCAATTTGTGATTCGTGAAGAGCTGGAAGGTTTTCAGGGACTGAATTAGCTCTTAGGGGTGGTTTGAAAATAGCTGAAAATTGTATCTTAGGAGACTTCCGAAGGATTATTTCTGGGTTGTCAACTATCTCAGGAGGATCTGGGTTAGGATAGGCTCTAGTCTGAATCTTTTTAGGAGTCACAATGTTAAGTTTTTAGACCCAAGTAAACAAGAAAAGTTCAACCAGATATGACAATCTTTAGGAGGTTAAACAATATGTTTTTACAATTTTTCAATCCCACAGTCCTCTAACTGAGTTTGAATGATTTTATAATGATAAGGGTTCTTTCCAGTGGAGTCTTAAGGTCTGTTCAGGATTGTGGAGTCGCCAGGTGGAAAATTCAGAGTGTTTTCAAAGGAGTACACTGTCCACCACAGTGTTTGTGAAACATTCCTTTTCAAGGATATCTCAAAATACAACAAACTATAACCAGAGATTGACTGGGAGGGCATTCACCAGATATGTCACCCCTAAAAGAGGATGAGACCCGGAGGCTACCTGGCCCTTTCCAGACTCTGTCTAAGAGTATAAGGTAAAACACATCAAAGACGTATACAAGATATCAAAACTAGTGTTTTACTACCAATCTGAAATGTTTTTGGTATTTTCTGAATTGCTTTTATTTGTGGTTCAGAAGAATATCCTAAATCTGCCTCAAAACTTAGCTACGGTTATGAAACAAAGACAGTCTATCCTTATGGCTAAGCTAGCCGATTTTCCAAGGTTAGATAAAAACTCTAAAGAATCCTAGGGCTGACCTAGTTTGTCACTGATTCAATTGAGCTTCATCTTAATTACCATTTCTTGGTAGTGCTTGAAAAGGCTTCTTTTGACTCTCAAGATGTTATGAAGATTCTGGGTAAGGGTTCCCCAGTGGAGTCGCCAAAAATGTTAGGTCTCTGTAACAAGCAAGATTGGCAAAGTCCGATCACAGAGTTAACATCATTTCAACCAACTTTGGGATTCTAGGATCTAGCCCTCCTGAATCCGGAGAGGGATCTCTCCAATATATACAAAGATGGATATTGTCTTTGAATTTTGGGGTGATGATATTAGGCTAGTTATGAAGGCCAAGGGTTTTGTTTGGTTTTCTCGGATGGTTGAACATAGTTGCTGTCTAAGGCGGAAAGATCTATATGCAAATAGGTTCAAAGGTGAGAAGTTGCAAGGAAAATAGAGTAAGCTTTGATTATAAAGAAAGACGATGGCAAGTTTTCAATCCATTGGGCTATGGAGTCATAAGAGAATTTAATTGAAACATCCAGGTTCAAGAGTAATCTATGGGGCAAGTCATCTATGCCTAAGGATCTCTTTAAAGTTTGATTTATGGAATGAGGTGATACAATAAGAAAGGGAAATAATAGATGCAGAACAAAGAGCAGCCCAGGATCTGGTAAGTACTTTGAAACTAGCCAGCCTTTGACCAGGCACTTAAGGAAAACATAGAAGCAAACTAGGATCTGGTAAGTACTTTGAAACTATCCAGCCTTTGATACACTTCTAATAGAACATATATTAAAAACAAAGGGAAACTTGAAGGCAACCTTTGGAGCAAAAACTAGTGGGCTGGGACTCACCCTGATCCTCTCCTAGTTCTTCTTTACTTAGTTACTTCCAAGACAATCACAAAGATAACACAGAATGGCCTAAGATCTGAGAAGTACTTTGAAACTAGTCATTTTTTGACGCATCCTAAGGGAAACAGTCAAATAGTTGAGCAAACAAGAAAGGGACTCAGGGCTAACCTTTGATTTCCTCAATTCATTCCTTACACAACATACATGAAAGTAACATTTAAAAATAACATTCAGCAGTGACGAAAAGATGAGGGAACGTCAGCATCCCTGTACTTAGACTGAATTAAATCATTCTCAAATAACACAACAGAAAGAAAACATTTAAATAAAGATTTCTCAGCCAGAGAAGGTTACTGATATACAGCAGGCCCTAACACTGTTTAAATTGTTCTTTACAGTGGAAAATGAAACAAATTGAAAACAGAAACAAAACACAAGTTACAGTGAGAATAACATCACCATCAGCATAGACCAGGATCCCATAAATCAGCTTGTATTGATTGCTTCAAACCGGTTACAATCTTCAAGTCCAATGTTTTAATCCACCTCTTTTCACAATCTAACCTATCTGTTACAAGCAGAGCTCCAAGAGCCTATGAAACCACTATTTACAGTCAAGAGTTTTCCACTCAGAAACAGCTACAACACTTCAGCAATTACATTGACAACCAACTAATCCAACCCCTCACTCATCTTCTTCTGGAGTATTTATGGAAGGATGAGGAGGTGAGATCTAATAAAAAGATCTCAAATACAATTAATGCAGAATTAATGTCTTCCTGGCCTGGGAGGCTCGATGAAGAATTTATACAGGTGTTCCACTGCATTTATGCGCTTATACTTATGAAGTAAGCTCGGAAGGAGCTTTTGTTGACATTTGAGGCTCTGCGTACTGTTAGGGTTACTCTGCAAACATCTTGTCATTAAATCTGGTGCAGAAATAACTTCTTTGGTTGATCCGAGGCATAATATCTGATCTGGTTCAATAAATTTATCCTCTGGGTGAGCATTTTGAGGCAATAGGTGGCACTATGGTGGTTGAGGAATCAATTCGCCTCAAAGTTTGGTGGTGGAAGCAATACGTCTGATGAACACTTTTAGGTTTTGCTTTAATATGTGTTCTAAGCCGGGGATTAGGCTTTTGATAACCGTCTTAGCCGTAATCCCCGCCAATCTATCCACAAAACTGCTACTCTGGTTCATTCTGTCTTCAAAATCCGATACTCTTCTCTGCGTTGATGTTGACGGCATTCTTCAGGCTTTACAGGGACGCGTAGCAACCAAGGCCCATGAAACCTTGTTGATATCATTGTTCTTCACCCTGCGGTCGATTCTCTAGATTAATCAGAAGGACGGGAGTCGTCACCCTCAACCTTCATATTTTCACTAAAACACGACGAAAGAACCTTAAAACCTACAAAATACAATAAAAATGAGAAAATCATGCGTTATATGGACAATCTGCATCGGAGGGCGTGCGGAAAAATGGAGCAATCGGAGCCGTTGATTGTACTGCGATCAACGGTCGGGGGGGCTTTGAAAAGTCAGCGAAGAAAAAGGGATTTTGTACAATGGAATCGGGAGGACGAATGAGAACCGTCGATCCGCGGAGATCGACATCGGAGATCGACTTTTGGACGCGCCGGGGGAAAATTCAACAGGTGGGGAAATCCGTTAAAAGCCGAACAGAAAATGTGATTAGCAACCGTCGGATGGGAAGGCCCAGATCCGACGGCAGAGGTGAATCCCGCTGCGGTGTGATGGGATGATAGATAACGCGGGGGCGAGGTGGAAGGACGGCGGTTTTGGGAATGAGGTGGAGGACACGCGTCGGCCAGCGTGTGGAATCGTTGGCCGACAGGATAAAACTGCCATTCGACGAAAGGTGGTGCGGGATATATACCATGGTTTTTGGAAATGAGCGCGGGGGAAGGGGGGTCCACCAGGTGTGAGGTACTCCGCTCCGTCGGATCTGGGGAGCAGATCGACGGCTAGGAAGGCTCGGGGCAATAAAATATGTGGTTTCATATTTCACACCCAAACCTTATAAAAGATGGGTTTTTTGAAGGTTTCAAAAGAAAAGGGCGGAGTGGGGACCACGCTTCGGTTTAGCGCCTCTGGACTTGAGCGGTCGGTCGTGGTGCTCGGGCATGTGGAGGGAGAGACGGAAAGGGGCTTAGCCTAAGGGGCTTAAGCTTAACACATAAAAACATATGTTTTCTATGGTTTTTCCAAAGAATTCCAAAAAGAAATATGATTCCGATAAGGTTAAAACATGGGTTTTTAACCTTGGGGAAAGAAAATAATGGAGGGATAAGGAATAACACATGGTTTAGTGGGGTTTTCATGAATAAAAGGAAATGGAAGAATGGAGGTAAAACGGAAGCAAGGGAGGGAAAATAAAAAGGGATGCAGCAGTACTTGACTAGGATTCTCCTGGAATATCAGAGGCTGAGAGAAGGAAAAGTATGAAGAACCAACCAGCAGTTCATGATCTTACCAACAGACTTTAAGCACCAACAACTTCAGGACTGAATTTTTTTCTTGAAGGCTGCAAAGAATATTTAGCCACTAGCTGATATAATTGCAAAATGTAGGTGGCTAACAGGGTTTATATTCTTAGTCCTATGGTTTATTAATCATACATTTTTATAATATTAATCCATTGGGTATATAATACTAATGTGAGGGTTTATAACCCTAGAGCTTAATATTTTTATATTCGGGTTTATAATATTAACCTTAGGGATTATAAAATATTGGGGTTATGATGTTAAGGTTTATAATATTCAGTTTAATATTAACGTTTAATATTGACCATGGTTAGCAAAGGTCAATCTTCGTCGGCCATCATCAATCTTGGCCAACCATGGTCAACCATGGCAAGTCATGTTGTGTGAAATCATTCATGGTCAACCATGATCCAACGTCGCATGATGACAATGATTTTTCCAATATGAAAATCAACCTTGGTCAACCACGGTCCAATGTCACATTGTGACAAAGATTGTGTTGATATGGAAATAAATAATGGTCAAACATGGTTTATCGTTGTCATACACTGCATTGTGACAAGTATTGTCTCAATATGAAAATAAACCATGGTAGATCATGGTCAGCCATGTTTATTTTAGGCTTTATAATATTTACCTTGGGTTTATATAGCATGGGTTTATAATATTTATCGCTCAAGTTTAATATTATTCTCTTTGGTTTATTTATCCCTTGGGTTTAATATTGCGGTTTATAATATTGGGTTGAGGATATATTTTTATGTTGTTTTTAATACTCGGTTTAGGGTTTATAATCTTAAGATTTATAATTGTGGGATTTATATTCTTAATCCTAGGGCTTATTAATCACACGTGTTTATAATATTCAATCCCTTAGGTATATAATAATAATGTGAGGGTTTATAATCCTAGGGTTTAATATATTTATTGGGTTTATAATCCTGGGGTTTAATATATATTGGGGTTATGATGTTAAGGTTTATAATCTTTAGTTTATTATTAAGGCTTAATATCAACCATGGTTAGCGAAGGTCAATCTTTGTCAGCCATCATCAAACTTGGCCAACCATGGTAAACCATGGAGAGTCATGTTGTGTGAAACCATTCAGTCAACCATGATCCAACGTCACATGGTGAAAAATATTCTGCCAATATGAAAATCAACCTTGGTCAACCACGTTCTAATGTCACATTGTGACAAATATTATGTCGATATGGCAATAAATGATGGTCAAACATGGTTTATCATCTTCCTATGCCACATTGTGACAAGGATTGTCTCAATGTGAAACTAAACCATGTTTATTTTAGGTTTTATAATATTTACCTTGGGTTTATATACCATGGGTTTATAATATTTATCACTCGGGTTTAATATTATTCCCTTGGGTTTATAATCCATTGGTTTTTTAGTATTAATTCTTTTGGTTTATTAATCCCTTGGGTTTATAATCTCTGTCCCTTGGGATTATTAGTCTAAGGTTTCTTATTCCTATGGTATAATATTAGTCATAGGGTTACCACTATCCAACCTTGCATTGTGACAACGATTGTGTCGATATGGCAACAAATAAAGGTCAAACATGGTTGATAATCATCCCACGCTACATTGTGACAAGGATTGTCTCAATATGAAAATCAATTATGGTAAATCATGGTCAACCATGTTTATTTTAGGGTTATAATATTTATCTTGGGGTTTATATACCTTGGGTTTATAATATTTTTCCCTTCAGTTTAATGATATTCCCTTGGGTTTATTAAACTAAGGGTTCTTATTCCTAGGGTATAATATTATTCATAGGGTTTCCAAGGTCCAATTGAAATTGTGATAAATATTGTGTCAATATGGAAATCAATAATGGTTAAACATGGTCGCCCATCGTCCTATGTTGCATCGGGACACAAATGGTCTCAATATGAAAATCAAACATGCTCAACAATATATATTTTAGGGTTTATAATATGTTGAAAATTCAACAAGAAATGTGTGTCTAATTTAATTTTCCCTTAATTAAATTGGACAATAAAATGTAATCTTATCTCATAATCAATTGTAATAGTTAACTGAGTGTGATAAACTCAGTTAGCTCATGAATTTCAAGTTGAGGGTGGTTGGTGAGGCATGCAAAGTGATTATATTAGTTATGGAGTTCGATTTATAGTTAGTGCATTAGTTTAATGCATGATAAATCAGTTAACTCAATTTATTGAGTTAAAGTCAGTTGAACTAGTTGTAACCGTTTGTTGCACTAGTGAGAGATCAACATAATTAAATCAGATTTAATTTACATGCAATGATCTATCATGCAACTGATGATTTACTATTAATAGTTGCATGCATGTCAGTTCTAGTGGAGACCCATTTGAGACAAAGGTTAAAGGGATGTTAACTATAAGTTGTATCATTAGAAGTTTGCCCGCATGCAGTAAGACAACCATAGGATTTCCCATGAGCATTGCGCAATTTTGGAAGGCTAAATTTCCTAAGGAATAGGGATTGCATTCCACATGAATTGCGCAAGAAAGCTAGGCTGATTAGAGGCAGGAAATTGGCTAAGTGTTGGTCCATTTTGTCCGAGTCAGTGTGAGACAGCTGTGAGAGTGCAGGAGAATCTTATGAGAAGAGTGCACTGTAATTGTTTCATGATTCCTTGGTGAATCTACAATAGAATATAGAGGGGCTTTGAGCAGCAAGATTTCCCCAGGAAAATATCTTTGTTGTGGTTTGATTTTCTTCTTTCTTTACTTGTTGTGATTGGTGATCGTGTTTATTTTCCGCAATTGATTTTTAAAAGGATTCAGTATCTTGATTTATTATATCGCGTGATCGGATTGAATCCATTGATATAAATATTGTTTGTATAATTTCTACATGGTATCAGAGAACAGGAAATCACTATAGTGGGGAAGAAAATGAGTTTGTGACTGAATAGCATCTGAACAGGTGGATCAAGATCAATATGGCTTTCAATGGCTTGAGATTGGAGTATGCACTCAAGGGAAGTTCCAATTATATTGCATGGAAAGACAAGATGGAGGCAGTATTGGAGGACAATGGGTTGAAATAATTCATTGATAATTACATTCCCAAACCCGCTGTAGCAGATGTCTCTTTTCTTGATGCTTGGCAAAACAGGGTTGCAAAGGCGAGGAGGATCTTACTGGAGGGAGTACGAGACCACATTGTCTCAATTCTCCATGGAAAAGCGACTCCATATGCAATGTGGAAGGCTTTAACAGATTTGTTTCAAAGTATCAGTGATCATATAAAATTTTCACTGAAGCACAAGCTCAGGAAAATAAAAATGGAGAAAGGCGACACTATTCCGAAATATTTAACCAAGTTTGTCCAATGTCGAGATGATCTTGGGAGCATTGGAATTACTGTTGCGGATGATGACTTGGTGAGCCTAGCTCTTCTAGGTCTTCCCAAGAGTTGGCATAGTTATCAGGACTCTGTCAATGGGAGGTAGAAGCTTCCAGATTGGGAATGAATTTGGTCGAATTTGGTGCAAGAATAATTCAGGCATAATACCAGGGATGGATCTTCATCTAAGACAGATGATGAAGAAAATTGTACCTTGGCGTTTAAGGAGAAGAAGGGGAAAGGGAAGAAATCATATTCCAAATCTGAGACTAACAAAGAAGGAAAGTAGCGCAACATGTCCAGAGTGAAGTGTTTTCACTGTCACAAGCATGGACATTATGCGACTTATTGTCCAGAAAATAAGAAGAACAAGAAGGCTTGAGGATCTACAGCTGGTGATTCTTTGGCCTCGCAGTTTGAGTTGGACTTCTTGCTCATCACATGCATGGATTCAAGTGTGATGGGATCAGTGTGGTACTTGGATAGTGGTGCATCTTTCCACATGACTGGAGACAAAGAAATTTTCAACAGCTTGGAGGAGAAGGACCTCCAGATGCATATCGAAATGGGTGATGACAGGCGGTACAGTGCTACCGGGATTGGTACAGTTACCTTCCAGAGACAGTTAGGTAAACCCTTCTTATTAAAATATGTAATGCATGTACCAGGCTTGAAAAAGAATTTAGTTTCAGTCGCAATGTTGGAGGATAGAGGTTATAATTTGGTTTTCAGTGAAGGGAAATCTTTCCTTCAACACAAAGCCACAGAACAAGCCAAGAATATTGGGATTTGTGTGAAGAATCTCTATAAAATTGATGTAGATGGATGCGTAGCATTGATAGGTAAGGCAGAAAAAGTGGTGAGCCAGGATCAGGGTGAGTTATGGCACGAGATATTGGACCATCTACACCATGGAGCCTTGAAGTTCATGTAGCAGATTTCTACAAGACTTCCCAAGGGTACCCTTGCACAAATAGACACATGCAAGGGATGTAGCATGGGGAAGTATGCAAAGGCCATTTTTCACGAGAAGGAGAACAGAGCAGTGGAAATACTTGAGATATTTCACTCAGATGTGTGTGGACCATTCTCTACATCTTCGACAAAAAAGCACGAGTATTATGTGATCTTTGTTGATGATATTCCTAGAAAGCGTTGGATCTACTTCATGCAGAAGAAAGATCAGACGTTCTCAAAATTTTGTGAGTTCAAAGCACTGATGGAGAAAGACACGGGGAAGCATGTGAAGGCTCTTAGGAGTGAAAATGGTGGTGAGTACATCTCCCATAAATTCAAGAACTTATGTAGAAAAGAAGGAATTCAGAGAGAGTTTATTGCGCCTCACAACCCACAACAAAATGGGGTCGTAGAAGGAAAGAACAGAACAATTATGGGTGTGGCATGAGCGATGTTGCATGATCAGGGACTACCGTTGCATCTGTGGAAAGAGGCATGCAACACAGCGGTATTTGTGCAGAACCGTAGTCCTCACCAGATAATTGGCATGAGTACACTAGAGGAGGATTTTTCTGGTAAGAAACTTGATGTTTCATATTTTAAAATTTTTGGCTTAGCTATCTATTGCCATGTGACCAAATATTCCAGGAAGAATCTTGATCCAATAGCTAGGATTGGGATATTTTGGGGGTACACTGATACTCCCCACAAATATCGAGTGTGTTTCCCAAAAAACAGGATGACTGTTGTGAGACGAGATATAAAATTTGATGAGGAGAAAGCCATGTGATTGTCCCTTGAGAGGGAGATTGATTTGCATGCAGATGAGGAACTCTTGGTTCCAAAGGATGAACCTCAAGATGTGGAGCAACCACATGCGAAGGATCATGGAGTGGCAGAAAACACTCATGCAGAGCCATCCACCAGAAATGGTACTAGGCGCACCATGGAAGCTGATAGATTGAGACTTGATGCGATGGAACATCTAGAAGCACCTACTTCATTGCATAGATAGAGACAGTCTCTAGACAATTTTACTAGATAAATGGCTCTTATGAGCAAGTGTATTGTGATAGAACCATCCTCCTTTGAGGCAGCAGTGCAGCAACCAATTTGGGTTGACGCGATGGTTGAGGAATATGACTCCATCGTCAAGAACAGTGCAAGGGAATTTGTCCCAAGACCAGTCAGAAAATCAGTGGTTGGATCTAGATGGATATATAAGGTGAATCAGGTGGCATATGGGACCTAAATTTTTAGCCCGAGGATTCTCACAAGTTGAGGGGATTGACTATGAGGAGACTTTCGCACCGGTTGCGAGATACTCATCGATTAGATCTATCCTTGCACTATTAGCACAGATGGGGTGGCAGATACATCATATGGATGTGAAGGCTGTGTTTAACAATGGATTTATTGAGGAAGAAGTGTAAATATAGTAGCCAGAAGGTTTTGAGACCTTTTACAGTGAGTTGCATATGTACATACTCAAGAGAACATTGTATGGGCTGAAGCAAGCACCTTGTGCTTGGTACACCAGGATTGACAGCTTTTTCCCCGAGTTGGGCTTCACCAAAAGTGAAGCGGATGCAAAACTGTACCAGATTGTGGTTGATGGTAAGCTCTTGACTATCGTACCTTATGTTGATGATCTAATTTTGACAGGTGATGAGCAGCTGATAACTTCTTGCAAGGAGGATCTTGCAAGGGAGTTAGAAATGAAGGACATAGGAATCCTTCACTATTTCCTTGGTTTGGAAATATGGCAATGGGATGGTGAGCTATTTTTTTCTCAAGGAAAGTATGCCAAAGAGATTCTGAGTAAGTTTCACATGGAGAGTTGTTAACCCATGGATTCTCCTCTTCCATGAAACTATAGGAAGGAGGATGCTACTTCAGGAGAGGTAGTGGACGCTATTGTTTATAGGAAGCTAGTGGGTTCATTAATGTACTTGATGAACACCAAACCAGACATTTTCTACGGAGTTAACCAGCTAATTCAAGCTATGGTTAAGCCGGCCAAGCTCTTTTGTAAGGTGGGGAAGCATGTCTTGAGATATCTTAGGGGCACTACAGAGTATGGATTATGGTACATACGGACAGAGGGAGTGAATCTTTAAGGCTTCACGGATGTAGATTGGGCAGGCAGTCCATCAGACAGAAAGAGCACATCAGGAGGAATCTTCAGCATAGGATCAACAATAGTTTCTTGGTACAACAAGAAGCAGAAATCTGTGGCACTAAGTTCAGCCAAGGCAGAGTGCATGGAAGCAAGTGAGGCTACATGTGAGGCCATATGGATGAGAAATATTCTGGTTGGTTTGTTTAGTTCTCAGATGGATCCGATGGTGATACATTGTGATAACCAGAATTTCATTAAACTCTTGGTTAATCTGGTATTTTATGATAGGTCCAAGAACATAAACATATGGTACCACCATCTCAGAGATTTTGTTCAAAGGTGCATTATGTTACTTAAGTACATTCCCACGAAAGAACAAGATGTAGATATTCTAACAAAGGCGCTTGCTAGGAGAAAATTTGAATACTGAGGCAAGATCGGGGTGGCGGATAATCCCTTTCTTATTGAGAGGGAGTGTTGAAAATTCAACAAGAAATTTGTGTCTAATTTAATTTTCCCTTAATTAAATTGGACAATAAAATGTAATCGTATTTCATAATAACTTGTAATAGTTAACTGAGTGTGATAAACTCATTAGCTCATGAATTTCAAGTTGATGGTGGTTGGTGAGGCATGCAGAGTGATTCTATTAGTTATGGAGTTCGAGTTGCAATTAGAGCATTATTTTAATGCATGAGAAATCAGTTAACTCAATTTATTTAGTTAAAGTCAGTTTAACTAGTTGTAACTGTTTGTTACACTAGTGAGATATGAAATAAATCAGATTTTATTCACATGCAGTGATCTGCCATGCAACTAATGATTTACTATTAATAGTTGCATGCATGTCAGTTCCAATGGAGTCCCAGTTGAGAAAAAGGTTAAAGGGATGTTAACTATCATTTGTATCATTAGTAGGTTTTCTGCATGCAGTAAGACAACCATGGGATTTCCCATGAGAATTGCGCAGTTTTGGAAGGCTAAATTTCCTAAAGAATAGGGATTGCATTCCACATGAATTGCGTAAGAAAGGAAGGTTGATTAGAGGTAGGAAATTGGCTAAGTGTTGGTCGATTTTGTCTGGGTCAGTGTGAGACAGTTGTGAGAGTGCAAGAGACTCTTGTGAGAAGAGTGCATTGTAATCGTTTCATGATTCCTTGGTGAATATAGATTAGAAGATAGAGGGGTTTTGAGCAGCAAGATTTCCCCCGAAAAATATATGTGTTGTGGTTTGATTTGATTCTTTCTTTACTTGTTGTGATTGGCTATCATATTTATTTTCCGCAATTGATTTGTATAAGGATTCAGTATCTTACTTTAGTAGATTGCATGATCGGATTGAATCCATTGATATACATATTGTTTGTATAATTTCTACATCATATTTATCTTAGGTTTTATATACCTTGGGTTTATAATATTTATCCCTTGGGTTTAGTATTATTCCCTTGGGTTTTTAGTATTAATCCTTTTGGTTTATTAGTCCCTTGGGTTTTTAGTATTAATCCTTTTTTTTTATTAGTCCCTTGGGTTTATAATGTCAATCCCTTGGGTTTAGTGTTATTATTCCTAGGGTATAATAATATTCATAAGGTTTCCACGATCCAATGTTGCATTGTGAAAAATATTTTGTCGATATAGCAATCAACAATGGGTGAACATGGTTTCCCATTGTCCTACGTCGCATTGCGACAAGGATTGTCTCAACATGAAAATTAACCATGGTCAACCATGTTTATTTTAATGTATATAATATTTTTATTTTTATTTATATACCTTGGGTTTATAATATTTATCCATTGGGTTTAATATTATTCCCTTGGTTTTATAATCTGGTGGATTTTTAGTATTAATCGCTTTGGTTTAGTAGTCCCTTGAGTTTATAATGTCAATCCCTTGTTTTTATTAATCTAGAAGGGTTCTTATTCCTGGGGTATAATATTATTCATAGGGTTTACACGATCCAATGCCAGATTTTGATGAATATTGTATTGATATGGCCATCAATAATGATCAAACATTGTCACCTATCTTCCTATGTCTCATTATGACAAGGATTCTCTCAAAATGAAAATCAACCATGGTAAAACCATGTTTATTTTAGGGTTTATAATATTTATCTTCGAGTTTATATACCTTGGGTTTATAATATTTATCCCTTGGATTTAATATTATTCTCTTGGGCTTATAATCCCTTGGGTTGTAGTATTTATCCTTTTGGTGTATTAGTTCCTTAGGTTGGATAATCCCTTGGGTTTTTACTATTAATCGTTCTGGTTTATTATTCCCTTAGGTTTATAATATTAATCTATTGGTTTTATTAATCTAAGGGTTCATATTCCTAGGGTTTAATATTATTCAAAGGGTTTATAATATTAATCCTTGGGTCTAATATAAATCCCCATGGTTTATAATCGTGGTCAACCATGGTCCAATGTCACATTATGACAAATATTTTTTCAATATGATATTCAACCATAGTCCAACGTTTCATTATGAAAAATATTTTATGCATTTGAAAATCAATCATGGTCAACCATGGTGCAACACTGCACCATCACACAGATTGTATCAATATGAAAATCAACCATGGTCAACCATGATAATTCTAGGGTTTACAATATTTATCTTAGGGTTTATATACATTGGGTTTATAATATTCATCCCTTGGGTGTAATATTATTCATTTGGTTCAAATCCCTTGGGTTTTTACTATTAATCCCATAAATTTATTATTCCCATGGGTTTATAATATCAATCCCTTGGGTTTATTAATCTAAGGGTTCGTATTCCTAGGGTTTAATATTAATCATAGGGTTTATAATATTAATCCTTAGGTCTAATATAAATCCCCTTGGTTTATAATCATGGTCAACCATGGTCCAATGTCAAATTGTGACAAAGATTTTCTCAATATGGAATTCAACCATGGTCCAACGTTTCATTGCGACACATTTTATGCATATGAAAATCAATCTCGTCAACCATTGTGCAATTTCGCACTCTCACACAGATTCTATCAATATGAAAATCAACCATGGTCAACCATGATAATTCTAGTGTTTACAATATTTATCTTAGGGTTTATATACATTGGTTTTATAGAATTCATCCCTTGGGTGTAATATTATTCCCTTGGGTTTAAATCCCTTCGGTTTTTAATATTAATCACTTGGTTTTATTATTCCCATGGGTTTATAATATCAACCCCTTGGGCTTATTAATCAAAGGGCTCATATTCCTAGGATGTAATATTATTTTTAGGGTTTATAATATTGAGCCCTAGGTTTAATATAAATCCCTTGGGTTTAATTAATTAACAATAATTAGTATAAATTAAAAATATATATATTTCATAATTGTATAAATAACAATAATAATAATATTTAAAATAATAAATTAATTATTGTTAATTAATTAATTAATTACTAATGAAAAATGAAATAATTAATTGTTATTATTATTGAATATTAATTAATTATGATTAAATTAACGATATTATTGTTGTTATTATTATTAACAATAAATAAAATTAATTATAAAAAAATTAATTTTTTTTAAATAAATAATAATAATATTAATAATGAAATTATTGTTATTAATTAATTATTATTATTATTATTTATTAATTGATAATGATATTAAATTTAATTAAGAATCAAAATAATAATATATTAATTAATAATAAAAAATTAATTTGTTGAGTTTAAAATATTAATACTTAGGGGTTACTAATATCTTGGGATCAATATTTAAAACAAAAGAGATTGATAAACCTAGTAATTAACAAACCTTAGAGTTTAATATATAAAAGTTTAAACCCCAAAGTATTTAATACTAAACTTTGGGGTTTAAAGATTTTATTATATATTATATTATTATATTAGTATTATATTATCTTATTTTAAATATATATTATTATATTAATATTATATTTTATTTTCAAGTAATAATATAATATATTTCAGTGTAATATGTTGTCAATTAATAATATCAATATAATGTTATTGATATGTTATATGTGAATTATATTATACTTTATAGTATAACTATTACTATATCAGAATTTTTTTATGTAATAACTAATATTAGATTAATATACAAAATAATATTATATAATAAGTATAATTATATTAATAAAAAATAATATGGCTATTATCATTTATATAGCTATCAATAATGAGAAATAATTATCCTTTAATAAAATATACTTAACATTTATTAATGTGGTGGGTGGTGGATAAATTCATATCGGCGCATATCAACCACATTAGTAAATCTAGTTGTAGATTGTTTCATATATCCTATCGGTGTATATCAACCACATTAGTAAATGTGCTTGTGCTAGTTAATGTCCATAGAAGAAGTGAAAAAGAAGGAAAATAGCATTTCTTGTTGATTTATAATCTAAATGATAGACGATAATAGAAGAAATTCATTGGAATGGGAATGTTGTTCCTAGAGATTTGAAAGGCACTCCTCCTCTAACTATTTTTCAACCCTACTTGATACACGAACTCTTCCAAATATATTTTTTATTTTATAATTAGCTCTTAAAATTCTTATTCAACCATTTTTTTCTCGAACGGAAACATTTTGAAAACGTCTACTTTTATGTGAGCCATTAAAGAGTGCAAGAGGACTTGGAACTATGTGCAAGTACTCATTGTGTCACCTTTCTTATGATTTTACACATCTTTACCTTTTACATCACTTTTAACCTCGGTTCTTTTTACGGTGAGGTAATCGTGGAGGACACAAACATTGAATGTAAACCCATAACATGAACACTTTGCAATAACATACAATGTGGCAGGTAACAATGAAATTTGAAGCCTTGATGCTCCTTCATAGGGCATCTTGCATGTCATAGAATAGAAGTAGAAAAAATTACCCTTAAAATAAATTTAAATTTTGATAGAAACGCATTGCCATGGAAGTGTTACTCTTATATTGGTTTGTGATAGGGAAGGGTGGGTTTTATTTTACTTGTGTGATCAATTATATTGTAGATAATTTACGTATGCATCCGAGCCTTCACATTTGCATTTGATACAAGTAACCTTTTGGCCAATCTGCAAATTTTTGAAATATCAAAATCCAACTACTTTGGATGACACATTTAAAAAAAAGGTTTAGAGTTAGAAATAACGAATGGTATTTCTAGCCTTTTAAACACTAGCTAAATCAGATGGAGGGCGAATGAATGAATAGAAAGGGGATTTAAAGGTACACAAATTTACATTATTATTACATGAGATAAACCATTGTAAAACAATACACTTTATATTGGTATCCCAACAAAATCACTCTTTTGGGCTACATAAGCTCTTACTATCGTTATTTGTTTATTTGGGGTCATATATATATATATATATATTGAAGATATATAGTGTATATTAATGATGGATGTATATATATATAGATATACCAATTATAAAATACAATTGCTATTCGTTCAACTATTAATTATTTTTATAATAAAAAAAAAGTAATATAATAATAGGTAATATTCTAATATTCTAATATTTACACCGAATTACATTTAAGGTGTATTTTTTTGAAACACTTCACCAGGACCATCGTCAACCCTTTTGTTTTCCTCCATTAGTTCGAGCAAACAACTATCATTACACTAGAGGCCACCGTCTATTTTTTCTTTTTTCACCATAGTTACTAAGTTCGGCTGTATCAAATCAATTTGGAAATTTTCCATTTTTCTTTTTTCACAATAGTTACTAAGTTCGGCTGTATCAAATCAATTTGGAAAATTTCCAATACAATTCGGTTCCTCCACTAATATATGCAATATTGGGGAGCTCAAAGGATCTTGCAGTAGGCACAATGGGCTCTGTGTCGATTCTTCTTGGTTCAATGCTCAACCATGTCGATTCTTCTTGGTTTAATGCTCAACCATGAGGTCTCGCCCATTAATAACCCTGAGCTCTATGTACGTTTGGCCATGACTGCCACCTTCTTTGTTGGTGTTTTCCAAGCATCCTTGGGAATTTTCAGGTATAAGCTAATACATTTATATACTCTTATTTCAAAACCAACTTCTAAGCCTTTTTCATTGCACATTTCCTGAATATTTTAAATTTGAGATGTAGAAGATATTGTCATATTCCTTAATATTTTCAAAATTTGTCATTGACATACAAAAGAAAAGCCAATTTTTCAATAAAACTATGCTCCTGAATTTTTTCAATTGCTATTTTTTGATTTAATATTCTATGAAACAGGTTAGGGTTCATCATAGACCTACTTTCTTATGCAACTATAGTGGGATTCATGGAGGGCGTGGCCACTGTTGTGTCCCTTCAGCAGCTCAAAGGCATATTTAGACTTAAGCATTTTACTTCTAAGACAGACATAGTTTCTATCGTTCGCTCAGTTTCAAAACAAGCTAACAAGGTTTCCCTGGATCAATAAATTTATTTGCTTCAATTTCTTTCTCAAATTTGCCACTGATCAAGCTTGCTGATGTTGGAAAACTGTCTGTGTACAGTGGAGATGGGAAACCATCGTGCTTGGAGTATTCTTTCTGATTTTACTTCTAACCGCCTGTTATATTGTCAGTAAAGCCCGCTTTAAATCTCAAGGGTACCATTTATCATGAAAAATGAAAAGAGATATTTTATATTGATAAAAATTTGTGAAAAATACTATTTCAGATATATTCTTATTCAACGTTGATAGATTTATGCACTTTCTGAAACAAAAATGCTAATAAAGAGATTGTGTTGTGGTGACAAAGTAAGAAAAGGCCATGGTTATTCTAGATCTCTACTGCAAATCCGTTGATATCTGTCATTATAGGCAGTCTGTTGGTTTTTATCATGCATGGAGATAAGCACAAAGTGGAAATTGTATGAAAATGATCTAATCCTTCAGTATAAATCTATTGTGTATTAATTTACCAAGATTTCTGCTCTAATTTTAATTTAGGCTCGACAAGTAGGCTCTAATTTTAAAAATCAGTAATTTTTAATTAGAAAAAAATTATATTAAAATAATAATAATAATAAACAAAAAAAATTGCGTTAAAGCATTTTTGAAAAAAAGAAAAAAACAATAATATCTAAATTTATATTAAAAAAAAATCATATTAAAAAAAAAAAACAACCGTGGACATTTTTGAAAAAAGGAAAAAAAAATAATTTCTAAATTTACATTATAGAAATTTCATATTAAAAAACAACCGTGGACATTTTTGAAAAAAGGAAAAAAAACAATAATTTCTAAATTTACATTATAGAAATTTCACATTTAAAAACAATTGTGGTTGAAAATAATAAGTTTATAAAAAAATAGCAGTTATAAGTGAGTTTTGTATTAAAATGAAATGTTTTTTCTCTTTCCACTTTTTTGGAAGAGCAAAAAATACATACTCTTTCCTCCCACAATTATTTTTGCATGGCTCTCCAACAATTATTGGCCCCTATGTACCCTTTTTGTTAATGATTATGAGTAGGATTAAACTCTTCAATATAGTATTTTTTCTTTCTCCCTGACTCTTTATCCAAATACACTTGTGAAAATTATCCCTAAATTATGATTTAATGTTGTTTAAAATATATTTTTAATTATAAATAAATTTATTTTGCAAACAAATTCTATTATTTAGTCAAATTGTAATTTTATGTTTTTAAATTATTATTAGACATATTGTACTCCTTTGGTGTAACTTTGCACCTTTTGGGGCAACTTATAGTTGTAAATGTTACTTTATAATCATAAAGAGTAATGTAACAAAAAGTGAAGTTATAATTGTATTGGTATTTGTAAATGTTATTGTCTTTTTCATTTGTGTTGATCATAGTTGTCATTGATGTCAATATGGCATTGTTGAAGGCTAAACTCTAATTGATGCCCCTATTTGCAAGGGGCCCTAACTTTTGGAAAACCATAATCCTGTTATGTTACCTAATGAATCCTTGAAACCCTAGCCCTAATTAAGGCCTTCCCTAACACTCCTACTGAATAAACCCTAGCTTGCGTTACCCGATCCTTTGTCCAATGCTTGGCTAAAAGTAACCTTAGTTTATAGTGATGCCCTAATAAAACCCTAATCAAGCCATGAAACCATAATTAAACCCAAATTATATTGATAAAACCCTAATCATAGCTCTATCAATCCCATATTTCCTAATTCCCATTCACATTACCCTATTCATATTAGAACACTATTAAAAAATCTCTTACCAATTAATCCTAATAAATCCCTAGCTACTACTCAAAAAATTCAACATGGAGATGGCTTTTGGATGGGGTGGTATGACTGAGATGAGAAAAAGAAAGAAAACACATTAACAGATGGTTGATTTGATTTGAAGGTCAACACACATGATTATGTGACATGATAACCAGAGGATTTTACTACAAAAGAAATTGTAGAGGCATTTTCCAAATATGGGATCATCAAGAGGATCTTGATACCAAAAAACCACGAGTGAAGATTCATAATGACAATAAGACTGGAAGACAAAAAGGAGATGCAATTGTGACTTATTTGAAGAAGCCTTCAATGGATTTTCCATTTCAAATTTTTGATGGAACTCCTTTACGTCTTGATGAAGAGAAGCTTATGTCAATTATTGAGAAATACAGGGACACATTTATTATATAAAAAAATAATAATAAAAAGAAAAAAAATCAAGTGAGTTTAATAATATCCCCACGTTGGCTGCTATAAAGTGAAATAAACAATTTAAATTCAAAATTTGTCTCCAACACCTTCAACTCGACGACTCCCCAAAAAGCAATGTCTCCATAAAAAATTCATATAAATTCCGGATGAGATACATTTTTTTTAGCACAATTCTCGATGAAGAAAAGTAAAGAATTCAGTGTAGCATAAGTTAATTTCACATCTTGTGAACTGACAGGAGGAAGGATACATCTTAAAGTTTCAGACTAGAGCAAATAATCTACGCGATTTTGTGGAAAGGTTTTTTTAGAAATTGTTAGAACACTCGCAATAGTTTTCGACTTGGGGTTTATTATTGAGGATTGTTGAGTGAAGTTCATAGAATTCTTTTTTACCAAATTCATAGAACTCTAATCATAGGTTCTTACATATTGGAACCCCCTGTAGACCTATTCCTCTACCTATAGACTTGGTCTTCTAAGAGCCTATGAATCTGTTGAAGTTTTTTGATGTGTTAAAGTAATTCAATTGCAAACCTACATTGGTGACCTGGTTAAGTTCAAGAACAGTAAAATATTTATGGATGTTTCCAGACTTAGTTGAAGCATATATACATCATTCACAGATATATGTGTGACTTTATTTGTGGAATTTTTCCTCTGTAAAGAAAATTGATATGACTATCATTGCCAAACTGTTTGGAACATAGAACAAAGGCTTGTGGAGATTTTGAATATCCTTTTGGACAAATTTGTAGACCTTATGTTTTAGATCTTTATTGAAGTAACAACATTGGATTATTTTGTTATGCATTTTAAGAGTTGGAAGTCTGGAGGATTGGTTAGGTCACTATTGAAGGCTTAGGAGAAATTCCCTCCGGGAAGGTCGAAATATTGAAAAAAAAAATCAATATTGGATTGGAAATGAACGAAGAGAATTCAATCCAATTATTTTCCAAAAATGATATCCTATCGAATATTCCAATGATAGACTCAAGATATGTGTCTTTGCGGATATAATTGATATGGTCAATCCCAACTCTGTTCAATGCCAGGCATAATGAGTATAATACGAGGACCCCAAAATAGATTATTTTCGATCTATGAAATTTTAGGTGCATGAAGTTAATTTTTTAATTTTGGAGTGATAGAAGAGACTCAAATTCACCCTGTGAAGACATTGGTTGATCTCATGATACATTAATGTATCCCTAATGAAGTAATCTAGAATAAATTACTTGGTATCATAACCCTTCTACGCTTGACAAAATTGTAATTGATGAACGAGCATATTGTTGAAGACTTATTGTAGATACCCTGGATTTGTGTTGAAGAAATTGTCAAGGCTTATTGCAAAAGTGTTTAGGAAGCCTTGAAGAAGTACTTGTATTTATTTTGAAGATATTAATAGGGTTGGTGCCCCTAGAGGATAGGAGTCCTCAAGAAAATCAAGTTGGAGCCTTTTGGAAAATAGGGTTGGAGCCTCATAATCACCAAGTTGGAGCTTGGCACCATACGAGTTGGAGCTTGTTAGATTGAATATTGTAGTTTTATTCTAAGGTTAGAGCCTTGAAGCATTATTGTACTTGATTTGTTGTAAAGAAGATTAGATTCCTCGTCGATTTGATTAATAAAATAATTTATTATTCATTTTTTTTTTTTTATAAGTGATCTTAACTAGTAAGTTAACAATTGTAAAATAAATATTGATTGACCCCCCCACCTCAGTATTTCCAACAATTGGTATTAGATCCATTACCTTCACTCACAACCTAACAACTGGAAGGTAGATTTTTATGAATATAATTCATATAAAAATAATTAGTAAATATAAATACAAATATAAATATAATAATAAATAATAAATAATTAACTAATGGTTAGTTAGTTAGTATGAAGAAGCATGTCTTAGAGACATGCCCGTTCATGAAAGGGCACATGCCTAGGGTATATAAGCAGGCCCTCATTCTCATTTGAAATCATTCTACAGCAATTCTTTATACAATATACAATTTACAATTACTATCTTACAACGGATGTCTTTGTCTACGAAGTATTTTAAATATTTTTGCTATGTATACGACTATTGGTCATTAAATTTGTATCATAGCGAAGTTCTTTGATCACCAAGCTTTGGCCATCAACTCTTCGTGAACCTTGTTTTCTGCCAGTGTCGCTACAAGGATCGTATACATACATACATACATACATACATACATACATACATACATACATACATACATACATATATATATACATAGATACATACATATACATACATACATACATACATATATACATATATACATATATATATATACATATACATATACATATACTAATTAAATTAAAAATAATAATAATAATAATAATAATAATCGATCATATATTTATTATATACAAACAAAAAAAATTGAAAAAAAAAAAGTCAAGAAAAAAAATAAATAAAAACATAAAACTTATCATCGTCGCAGCTGCACCAGCGTAGCACCAAAACCGACCGACCATGTTAGTGCCCTATATTAATAATGTAGTCCCTTGTTGTTGTCAGTGTAGCCCCCTTATTGTTATTGTTGCACCCATGTAGTCTCCATATTGTTATTATTGTGCCTTTACATTATTATTTTTAGGTTGACTAGGATTATATTGTGACCCCATGGACTCATATATATAGAAAGGAGGTTTTGTCATTTGCGTCATCTAAGAATTTTTCATTTATGTAATGTAAAGGAATCTCACCCCTCGAAGTGGCTGATTTGTAAGGCATTGATCTTTCCTTTCTTTTATTGTGTTAGCTGGTTTCATAACATTTGGTATCAGAGTTTTGGATTCTAATATTTTGCTGCTTCAAACAATTCATTGTGGCATTTTCGCTAACTTATTTTCTACGAAGGTTCAGATGCTAAAAAAAACCCATTTGCGAAAAAAATCCTGAGGAACATCAAGTAAAAATTTCAGATCTTGGTTCGTAATATTTCCAGAGATATGATCTGTGGAAGTTAGGGTTTTTGCAGGCTCCCCAATTTCATCTCAAAGAGGTGACCCAGTAGCACCATGGCATTGCTACCATATTAAATATTAATAGACTATTTGTATGCTTGGATCTGAGTGTCTATATGACTATGTTGACAGGTTCTTAACTTGTGAAAGTTGTTGTAAATTGTGAATATCTACAATTTTCTTTTCTATTGGTTTTTATTATTATAATTCCAATTAATTACTCAGAAATTCACATTGTTAAGAAATGCATGATAAAATCCTTAAGAGTGGGTTGTAGACTTGTGTTACCTATTGGAGGTCAATAATCAGGCCTTGGTCATATCTTCTAGAAAATTTGGTTTTTGATCTGATGCCCCATTTCCTTAATAAATTCCTTAAATTCCCCTTATTTCCCTTATTTCCCTTTCTGTGCCTTATTGCTTCTGCAAAAATCTGATGATCTAGGGTTTTGGATTAGAAGGGAGTAGTTTCCCTAATAGTGGTTTGAATGTCATTCGATATTTTCTCTCACAAAATTCATTCATATCTAGGGATCTAATGGTGAATAGGGGTCGGATGTAGCATGTTGGGCCCTACTCCAGAATGACCTCACACAGGAAATGGATTGAGAGATATGTGTATTCGGTAGTGAAGAGGATTAACACTAGGTTGAAAGTCCCATATGAGTTGTGAACTAGATTACCATAGAGAGGATCAGATGGATCTCAATATTTGACTATTTGGGGGTGTGATGGGAAATACAAGGTTGAAAGGAAAAAGGGGCATGAAGAAAATATAACTGCGAAGTAAAAAAATCCACATGGAGTGAGGACTTAGTGGCCCCCTTGTTAGGTTACGTGGAAGTATCACAGTGGAAATACAAAGACCACATGGACGCCACATGGTATGTGGTGGAACCTATTCCAGATTAAATTCATAACTCATTGGAATCCAAAGACTGAGACTTATAGTCTACGGCTTATTTTATTTTGTCATCATAATGCAAATCATGTCATGTGAAGAAGAAAAATAAATTCATTGCCATCAGTCAAGTCACCTTTATTAGGGATTTAGCAAAGATAGGTAATAAAACAAAGTAAACTTGTCCTTTTTTAAGAAGTATGCTACATGGTCAAAGTTTTTCAACAAAAAAAAAATCTCAAAGTGATTATGATTTCACTAAAGACAAAAGTAAAGTTTGTGAGCTATAAAGGTAAATGAAGAGTTTTTAGTTCATTTCATCCTTTGGTTTTCAAAAGAGCTCCTCTCTCATGCTCTTAACTCTCCACAACCATCCAAATATCGAATACAACCACCAAAAATTGATCCAAACTTCTCTTCGCTACGCTTCTGGGGCAACCACGCTACGCTTCTGGCAATTTGCTATGTTTTTGGAATCCAAGCTCCAAAAAGCCATTAGAAGGTTCAATTCAACATCTCTCAAGTTTCATAGGTTTCCAAGTCAATAATTGAACATCCCTCACCTTTCATTTAGTTCAATTTCTTCATCAAAGGGTGGATTCCCTCTTCTAGGGTTTTCAACAATGTTTTTTGTTTCATTGATGTTTAGCTTGCGCCAGCAAGAAAAAAACTAGTTTCATCACATACAAACGTTCACACATAACTCATATAACTTACCAAATCACTCCATATCATTCACTCAAACCCTAATTCTCACTACACTTTTGTAGAGATAATTAGGTTAAATTTGTGTTTTGACCCTTTTGTCATATTTCCCATACCCATTTCCAGACGTTTCACTTGCACTGTGTTGCTAACTCACCAACCTATCTCCCCAAATTTTTAGGTTTATTTCCCTAACTCAATTCCATCTCATCTCTATCCCTAAATCCACTGCATAATTATCCTCTATTTTCCTAATTTTTACCTTCCCTTTCCTTCAAATCAAGATAGGGTTTTCTTTTGCTAACAAACATCATGGAAGGTGAGAAGAGAAATTACAACAAGGGAGGTCATCATTCCAAGTTTGAGCCATCCAATTTGCAGGAGATCAATGCTTCTCCCTATGTCAATAAATCCTTTGAAGACACTGGTTATTTAAGGTTTTGTGAAAGAGTTCAAGAGGTTGACTGTCATGCTCAATTGACAAGCCTTTTTGCCACCAGATTTAGGAGAGATAAGGCTAACATAGCAGGGATTGAATTCATTTTATCAGCATATGTCATAGCCTCAGCAACAGGTATCCCAACCCAAGGAGAAATCTAGTATAAAGGGATGGATTTGGACATAAAGAACTATGAAATTTTCTTAAAACCACATTACAAAGATGCTCTTGAACACATATTTCCCTTCAGGAATTTACTTGACAGGAATGATCCTTAGATGAAGTTGATCATGAAGTATTTTACATGTGAAGGGAGGTTCTCAAGATTATACCAGTACCACATAAGGCTATTGATGCATTTCACTGCCACCAAGCCTTCGAATTTGCCTCATTAGTTATTCAGGAGTCTCATCAAAATGACTGAAAAAAAGTACAAAGTAAAGGCAAGGATCACCAAGCTATTTTATTCCACCATGGTTTAGTCAAGGTTATAGTCTTACATCAACTCTCAGAAATCAATATGTCTTGGGAAACATTCATGAAGTCAGTTGTTTCTATGCCCACTACTATTCCACCTATCATTCACAACATACCATCAACATCATCATAGCCACAGGAGGTTGGCTCTTCAAGTAGACCAGAAGAGATTTTAAAGACACTAAGGGCTGAAGTCACTCAAAATTATGAGAAGGGTAAAAGGATGGTGTTTTCTCCTATGATCACCAAAAGTGTACTTTCACTTGAACCTATAGCTGAGCAAGTGTTAGGAGAAACCATGGAGACACCACCTATACATGAGAGCGAGTCACCCTTGCAACAACATGAGGAGAAAGAACCTTTGGAGGTTGACATGGCAGAGCAGGTGGAAAAAAAGGGTAGCTGAGGAGATAATCAGAGAAAATGAGGCAGAGATAGCAGAGCTCAAGGATAGCCTCTGAAGGGAAAATTTCATGATAACATTCCTACAACAAGAAAACATGCAATTGAAAGTGAAACAACTTCTCCTAAGAAAACCAAAGGCATATCTTGAGGAAAATAAAGGTAAGGGAAAAGAATTGATAGAGGTTTATCAATTTGAAGACAAGGACGTCGAGATAAATCCAAGGAAGCCAAGAACAAAAGGATTAACCAGTCAAAAAGAACAAGAATAAAAGTTATATCCTCCCTTAGGTCAGCAAAGTTTTTATGATTTGATCATTGTTGAGATTGAACAAGACAAAGCGTTCTGGCTTGACAGGGTGAATGATCATCTAGAGAAGCTTTTGAAGAAAGCAGAAAGAAACAATAACCTTCAAAGGCACACTGTGAGACACTACTTCACCAGGAACCAAATTTCCAAAATCAGGGTTAAGAATTTGAAGAAAAAGCTTAAAGAAACCCTAATTAAGATAAAGAAGAAAGGAAACTTGGATTTGATGGTTGAGGCATCCCTAGTTGTCCAGATCATCATTCAAGGATGCCATGGACCCAAATTCAGCAAGTTTTCAGAATTTCTGTTATTTTATGTGATTTTTGGCAGATTCCGGAAATTTCACCCTTGCAGAAGCGCAGCATGGCCACGCTACGCTTTTCCTCAAAGGGTCCAATGGAGGTCTTCTTTACATGATCTGAATATGGGAAAACTATTTTTGTTGTGCTAGTTCCCTCATCAGTTAAATAAAAATGTGTTTAGGGTCGTCTCAAGTTAGCCAATTGTGAAGGGGTTTATATGTCAAGTTTTAAGTGTCTTTTATGAGAAATTTATGAGTTAATTAGCTTTTAAAAACACATGTACAACAAATAAATTGTAGATAAATAACAACAAAACACATTACACAATAGATGATAACAGACTTCACCCCTCCTGGGCTACATCTCCATGGACCTACTTCAACTGGCTAGGCCTTCTTTGTATTAATGGTAAACTCTATGATTAAATGCACCTACATTGCTCCAATGGTGTTTCAACCTCCTCCATTGGCTTCAAAATTCCCAAAAACCTCAAAATAGACTCTTCAAGCTCTAAAAACTATCTTCAGATGATCTAGGAATGACCTCCTCTCCTGGTGACCCTAGGCTTCTTTAATCTTAAAAGTGTAAAAATAACTTTCATAAGTGCTCCAACACCTCTGCAACCTCCACCATTATGCTCAGAGCACCAAAATCATCTAGGAATGACTCTTCTTTCTCCCAATTTGGTCAAATTTTGCAAAAATTATGGCCTCCACAATCTTGGCCTAGGAAACCCCACTAAAACTTGAGAAACTGCAATTAACTCCACTATTTCTGGAGGATCGCTGAATTTTGCAGACTCTGCCAATATAATTGCCAAGTTAAACACAGTTAATTAATGTTAATTGGGGTTAATTAATGGATAAAGTATGGGTTAGCGCTAAAAGCGTGTTTTAAAATAAATTTGAATTAAAGAAGGTTTAGCACGCATTAATTCTTGTTTATGGGTTAATAAGTATGTTTAGTACTTTAACTCCGTCGGTTTGGTCTGGCCTCCGCCACGATCTTCCACCTCAAGTCACATGGGATGGGAGATGGCCCCCACCCTACCCTTGTTGTCCAAAGTTTTAGAACATAAATATAATTCGTAACCCATAATATTTAAGATCCAATACTAAACATAGTTGGAAATACTTGGTGCTGGTGGAGGGGAGGTCGCAGGATTGAACCCCTGTGCCTCCATATAAAAATAAAAATAAAAATAAAAAAAATCAACCGTACATTGACCACTTTAACCTTTGGAGGGTCACATGACGGCCTCCGGGATAGCCACGTGTCATTTCCTAATTGGCTCATTCAAAACCCTGTAAACAATTTCCAAGTGCCCAAAAATTCGTCCACTTAGGAATTGACACTTATTATCTTGTCATTGGGTTGGAGAACTACCAAAATTTTGACCTTTGACCCTATTTTGCCCCTCTCTCTTTTTAAATCTCATGTTTGGCATGGTGATCAACGAGCTTTAACTTCCTCATATGGACTATGTTTTGCATGAAACAAAGTGTGTCAGATTCTTGGTGATGGGACCAATTTGGTCGTTATGGTTTGGTGTGATTCTGAGTACTTTGAATTTTTGGCAAATTTTTTCCCCCAATCCAGATTATGATCACTCCTTCCCACTGACAAGATTTTGGACCCAAAAAATTTGGTTATCTTATCAGAGCTAAATACTCTTCTCTTTCCCAAGTTCTATCAACTTGATTATCCTTAGGAAAATATCCATAACAACCACTTGGGTTCACTGACATGCCTTACCTTCCAAATGGCTTGGATCTTCATCCAATGTTCTCCTTTTGCTGCTGACCCCATCCAACAATTTTTGGTTGCTTGCTATCTGACTAAACACCTTATTGTACCAAAGAGATCCCTCGGTGCTTGGAAAACTAACTGATGGCCTTTCCACTGAGAATCATGTTCCTATTTTTCACAAACATACATTCAATGCAAGCTTCTCCTTGGAAACTACTTTCCCAAGTTAATCCCATCTCAGTGAACTACAATAATGAGTTCCAACATCATTAATAACAAGAAAATAAATGAACATTCTTTTACCTCCACGGTTCCAAATTCCACATCTGGAAGAATGCATTCGCCACCTCTTTCGCTTCTTGACGTCAACACATCAAAATGGTCTACAATGGCTATTGTTTTGGCTGCAATATTTTTGGCATCTTTTCCCTCTTGTCCATCATCCTCCAGTGTTTACATGCTACTCATGCCATGATTTGCGAACGAAGGCTAATCATGATCCTCTCACTCAAGAGTGGACCTTCCCAAAATCTTGCGGTATCTTATCACAAATACAACCATCAATCTTAAAAACACATCATGAAAGAAACATAACTTGATGACATATCCTTTTTCTCCTTCAAAGCAACAAATTTCACATCATGTGAAAGTCTTCGTGTACTCTTACATCTTGGTGTCAAAACTCATCAACCAAACACAAGTCGACAAAACATGTCTCTACAAACAACTAACTCTCAAGTCAAACAAAAGCATTTGAAAATCATCATCTTTGCTGCAATAATAGTGATTCAACACTCCACTTTTCAAACACCTTCCTAGTTTAAACATGCGACATGCATTCAATTAGAAAATAAATGCATCAAACATCAAAATACATGCAAGGCCTTAATTTGATAAGAAATCTAACCATTTCTTACCAAACAATTTCAATGGCGCTTCTTTCAATTGCACTTCATCGTGTGAATCATCCTGAACCACATCAATTATGGAATCCTTTTTTCCATTCTTGTCAAGATCTATTTCCACCTTCTTCAAATTTCATGGATGACTTGATGGATACAAATTCCAACACTTGTCTACAAGATGACCCTGCTTATGGCAATGAGTGCAAAAAAATTGCATCTTCTTTTCAACATGGTTTTCTTTTTCCAGTGGACCTTTGGATTTATGCCTCCTTTGTTTTGAAAGTTTCTTGTGCATGGCTATCTTCTTCCAACACCTCGAAACATATGGTTATTCAAACCACAAATGGAACATGAAAAATTTCTCCAAATATTATGTGAATATTTACCATGTTTATCATAATCAAAAGAAACTTGATTTGAGGAGATGAATTTGGTGAGGTAGTGGCTCTCTTCGGAATACCAACAATGGCTTCAATGTCCTTAGAGATTTCAACATCTTGTTTCTTTCCATTTACATTATCTTCATGCTTATGACCATCTTCTTGCAAAGTGGGTTTAAAAATTTTGCATTCCTCATGAACACAACTTCACAAGCTTGAGGTAATGAACATGTAGTGAAAGTCCTTCTTGGAACACCTTCATGTGCCTCCTTGGATTTGGAGCATCCTCCATCATATTGTCCATAACCAAGACCCAAATACCTAGGCCTTTCCTCAACAAAAATTGGCTCAACTATGCCTTGTGCATGTTTTCCTAACCCTTTACCTTCATATCACATCTTCATCAATAATTTGGACCCTATTCCTCTAGTGTGTCTTTCAAAAGCACCTACACATTCATATTGAGAATAAATAGAAGATAAAATTAAATTTCATACCTCTTTTTCATTCACATACTTGGCTAAGGTTTCCCTGGCATCATGGACCTGAGTTTCCATCTCATGCATCTTTTCAAGGGTTTCATTTGCAATATGGAGCTAATTCTTCATCTCATGCATCTTTTCAAGAAGCTCTGCTTCTCCTACTTCATGGAAATAAAATTCTCTTGAATTATAATTCTCTCCTTCTTATCTTCATACATCTCCTTCACCATATTATTCATGTTGTAGATCTTCTACAACATCTCTTTATCAAAGAGTATTACTAAGGAAGATTGACTAGAAGCAATGCTTGATGAAGCTGCCATCACACTTGTAATGCATAAAAGGCTTCCTTGTTGTGATTTGAGAGCTGATCCTCAATATTGACCTTCTATTCACCCACATAAACTTGCACACAGTTAAATTCTCCTTGCACAATTACAAAACCAATAACTAATCCTTCTATCTAACCTTGGAAAACCATCTTAGGCTAAAATGATCTAAATTGTTCCTCTGATACCAACTTGATCTGAATATCGGAAAAGTATTTTTGATGTGCTAGCTCCCTCATCAATTAAATAAAAATGTGTTTAGGATCGTCTCAAGTTAGCCAATGGTGAAGGGTTTTATGTGTCAAGTTTTAAGTGTCTTTTATGAGAAATTTATGAGTTAATTAGTTGTTAAAAACATATCTACAAAAAATAAATTGCAGATAAATAACACACAACAAACACATTACACAATAGCTCATAACGGAGTTCACCCCTCCTGGGCTACATCTCCATGGACCTGCTTCAACTAGCTAGGCCCTCTTTGGATTAACGGTCAAATCTTTGATTACATGCACCTAAAATGCTCCAGTGGCTTTGCAACCTACTCCATTGGCTTTAGAAGACCCAAAAAACCTCAAAATATACTCTTCAAGCTCTGAAAATGGTCTTCAGCTGATCTAGGTGTGACCTCCTCTCCTGGTGGCCCTAGGTTTATTTAATATTCAAAGTGGAAAAAACACATTCAGAAGTTCTCCAACACATTTGCAACCTACACCATCATGCTCAAAGCTTGAAAATCATCTAGGAATGACTCTTCTTTCTCCCAATTTGGTCGAATTTTGCAAAAATTATGACCTCCACAATCTTGGCCTAGGAAACCCCACTAAAACTTGAGAAAGTCCAGTTGACTCCACTGTTTCTGGAGAAGCACAAAATTTGGCAGACTCCACCAATCTAACTACCAAGTCAAGCATAGTTAATTAATTTTAATTGGTGTTAGTTAATGGATAAAATATGGGTTAGCGCTAAAAGTGCATTTTAAAATAAATTCGAATTAAATAAGGTTTAGCATATTAATCATTGTTTATGGGTTAATAAGTATGTTTAGTTCTTTAACTCTATCAGTTTGGTTTGGCCTTCGCCATGTTCTTCTGCCTCAAGTCACATGGGTCAAGAGCTTCCCCTTCAGGGTTGGCCCCTGCCCTACCCCCATTGTCCAAAGTTTTAAAACATCAATATAATTCGTAACCCATAGTAAATAAGATCCAATACACAACATAGTTGGAAATACTTGGTGCTGGTGGAGGGGAGGTCGTTTGGTCAAACCCCTGCGCCTCCATAAAAAAAATTCCAACCGTAAATTGACCACTTTGGCCTTTGGAGAGGCACGTGGCGGCCTCTGGGCTAGCCACATGTCAGTGCCTAATTGGCTCATTCAAAACCCTATAAAAAATTTCCAACTACCCAGAAATTTGACCACTTAGAAATTGACACTTGTCATCCTGTCATTGGGCCAAAGAAATAACCAAATTTTGACCTTTGACCCTGTTTAACCCTTTTTTTTTAAACTCGCCTATTTGGCACAATGATCAATGGGCTCTAATTTCTTCATACAAACTCCGTTTTGATTGAAACGAAGTGCGCTAGATTCCTGGCAACAGGCTTGATCTGGTCATTTTGGTTTGGTGTGATTCTGAGCACTTTGAATTTTTGGAAAATTTTTGCCCCCAATCCAGATTCTGATCATTACATGGTTGGATTCCTTTTGAAGTGTACATTCCAGATATGGTTTCTTTTCATGAAACCTTCTAATTTTGAACAAAAACTCAAAAAACACCCTAATTTTCATCCTTCTGCCACTATTTTTCACTGCACGTGCTTCTAGAGTAAGCTTGTAAAAATGAAGTTTTGAAGGTCTTGCAAGTGGTATTTTGTCAGTTTCAAGGTTGGTTTATATAGAGGACATAAATGGCTACATTTCCCACTCTTCATATCAAAAATAAGATGCCTAAAAGTCACCTAAAAATACCCCCTGAGTGCACGCTACGCTTTTACAAAAACACGCTATGCTTCTGCCAGGCAAGCGACGCATTTGGGTTGGATACTTTCTGGACAGGTGTCAGTCACAAATGGTCAAAGATTCGAGGTTAAATTTGTATCATGGGTTTTTTTATGGATAAGGAAGTCTATTTTTTCCCCTCATTGTTGACAAATCTTGTAATTACTCAAGGAGACAAAGACTCCTAGTTATTAGCTAAATTTGGGGGGACTTTTTATAACTTTCCTACAAACTAGGAAATGAGTCATAGGGTGCATTTACGAAGTGTTTTGGATCAGGTTTCGACCCATTGAGGTGGAATTTTCTCTATTTTCTATATTTACTCCAACTCAAGTCATTTTAGAGGTTGGATAGTTGATATTGCAATGTGGAGCTTATGTACATCTTTTTACAGTGAAATCAAAGACATGTTGGAACTATAATTTTGGGATTCCAGGGGTATGCTTATTAGCATTAATTTTCCTCAGTAACACCATAAAATTTAATTTTTATACTTTCATGAAATCACATGTATGCTTATATATGATAAATATTATGATTCTATAAACATAATTCTTATTTTTTGTGTTCTGTTTTATAATATTTTCAAAAATTTGTTCTACTTCCTCTGATGAATGAACTCATGTAATATGCTCATTTTGACTCTCTATTTTCAAACCCTATACCACAATGAAAATCTAAGTGTGTTTTTAAGTATACCTACCTGGCCTCAATTTCATCTCTGCAACTATTCATTTTAAATCTAACTTTGAAACCTAGACCTAGTTCCTAGACTGACACTTCCTATCCAGCAAAATTCAAAACAAAACCCTAAGCAAAATCACTGAGCTTATATCTAGCCTAAGATCATTTCCTTTCCAGTAACTTCATTGAATGCTAAATTAACGTCGAGAGATCTCCCTCTGGTTTAGTAGGGATAAATACCGAACCTAAGGATTGGTTTGAGGTTACCTCCTTCAGTCTCCTTTCTAAGCCTTGGGAAACAGAGGGAGTGATAAAAATTTTGGCGCCGCTACTGGGGAATGAATGTAAAACTTTCCCTGGGAATGCTTATTTTATTTCACTGAAGGTTAGAGTTGTGGGTGACAATTTCTGACATTCAAAGAAGGTCGAGTTAGTAAATTTGAGCAAAAGTGCAAGTTCACAATAAAATTGGCTCCCAAAAGAAACACGAGGTCAAATCTAAATCCTAATCCCTCACACATTTTTAATGACCCTGAGAGTCTTTTGGGAAAATTCATGCGAAAAGTCACAATGGAGTCCAAGTGACCTTGGAATATGAAACCAAGAGTCACACCATTATACTATAAATTTACATCTTTGTATAATGAAAAAATAAGAAAGCCTCGTGCTTATCCTTCATTGTGTGTTGAGTCTCTTGTGTGTGTGTGTTATTCTTCCTCATACACCATGTGTGTGTTTCAACATGGTGTTTAACATGGTATCAGAGCGGGTGATTGCTGGCCCTGCTCCAAATTGAGTGAGCCATTTGTGTTTATGGGCTGTGCATATCTGCATTTTTGCAGCATTTAGAGAGTTTTTGCAGCAGTGATTTTGCAGACATTTTGCAGCATTCAGAAGTGTTTTGAAGAGGAGCGCATTCAAAATCCCAGCATTCATAAATTGGCAGCAGTCAGGCATTGATTTTGAAGAGAAGCAACACTGCCCATCAGAAGGTTTTCATTCTCATTTTTCCTGCAATTTCTGCTTATTAAAATCTGCATTTTGAAGAGCTACTGGAATAGTGTTTTATATTGGGTTTCTAAAGGAGAAATTTCTGAGTTTTTACTAGAAAATTTCTGCCACATTCTCTGAGAAAAAATTCTGCATTTTGTCCAATTCCGTGTTGCTGAGCTACTGGAAATTTCTGAATTTTACATTGAAAAATCTCTGCAAATTTCTGGGTTTCACTGCTGAAATCTCCTGAAAATTCTGCAATTTCTGAAAAATTTCTGCAAGTACCTTCAAACTCTGAATTTTTAAAGTCTCTGCTGCTAGAAAGAAAATTATCTGCTCTTTTAACATTTAAAAAAAATAAAAATAAATAAAATAAAATAAATAAAATCGATTCATACCCCCCGGCCTTTCAAGCACCCCCTATCATTCTCCAAACCCTGCAAACTCACATTCGCTCACATACCTTGCCACGCCTCATGGCTGCTACAACTTCAAACCGCACTGTACTTACACCTCACTTATACGCCCTCACCTTTTGCGTTATACACGCCCCTCCCACGCGGGTTCCTACCCCCCACCTCCGCCTGCCTACCCCGCCCCTCTTCCTGCGCCTTACTCACTGCCTATCGACTGCTCACTGCAGCGCTTACACCTTACCTACGTCCCACCCTCTACACACCCACCTGTGCTAAACCCTACGGCTTTCCCTACGCTAACTCTCACAACCTGCGGCCCTCCCATTCGCATTCCCTCCCTCTCCTTAACTCTATGCATCAACCCACTCCCTCACCCTTATCGCTCCAGGCCTATGCTATCTTACTCCTCCTCACCCTTACAGCCGGCCCTTCTGCGCTACAACCACAGCTCCCCACGCCTCTGCTCTGCACACACCCTACTCACAGTTCTCCCCCTCGCTATTCGCTCTTACCCTTCCCAACGCTCAGCCCCACCCTCGTTGGTCGACCTCCCCCTCGGCCGCTCCACATTCCCATTTCTAACTCACCATCCCACACGGCATACCACACCCCCTGCACTCTGCAAACAGCTTCTCACACTCCGGCTGCCGCGCCCCTTACCGCCCTCTCAAATGCTCCAACACCCGAGCGCTCACACCCTCTCCTCTCTGCAATACACTGCATCCCTCCAGCGCTCTACGCCTTCCCACTTGGCCTTTCGGCCTTCCCGCCCCTTACAATACCACCTCCTTTTTTAAATTCGTTTTTCATATTTTATAATGCCGCCCTCCCCATCTCATAATACCGCCCTCCCTATACTATTTCTGCATTAATTTTTATAATACAGCCCTCCATCCTTTACCAATACCGCCCATCTCTTTTTAAATTCGTTTTTGAAAATTTATTATAATACCTTTCACATAATATCTCCCCTTTTTTAAATTCTCCCCTCCCATTTCAATAAATATCTCACTTTCCATTATTTTAAAATTTCCCTTTTCAAATAAATTCCCATCATTTTTTAATTCCGCCATTTTAATTTTATGGTTATAATAACCCCCATATAATATCTTTTCTCCCTTTTCAATACAATTCCCTCTCATATAATAATCCCTACCCCCCTTCATTTTAAATCCGCCTCCCTTTTTACATTAATTCCCCTCCCTCCAACACTTTTTAAAATTCGATTTTTAAATTCCCATTTTTAATTAATTAAAAAAAAAAAAAATCTCCTTACTCTCCCACTCCTTTTAAATCCCCCCTCCCTTTTAATTCCCCTCCCTACACATTTTTTTAAAATTTCCATCCCCCTCCCTTTTAATTATTTCCCATTTCAAATAATTAATTTTTTTAATTAATTTTTAATTTAAAAAAAAAAAAAAAAACAGCAGAGAGAGAGGAAAAGAGAAAGAGAGGAAAGAAGATATGAATAGCAGAATTGAAGAGATGGACTATACAAAGAGAAAATTGCAGATTTACATTGTGATTTGTGGCATTGACATGAGAGTGTTTTTCTGAAGAATTTGACATTTGAAGACAAGTTTGCCATCATTGCAAAACAGCTCTTTGAAGAAAATTCAGCTGCCATAAAAATATTCTTGCACAAGTGTTTTCAGCTACACATTTACAAATATTTTGCAGAGATATGTATTGAGCTGACGTTGTATTTTGAATGGAATTTGTAGCTTCTTCATAGTTGCAATCAGTATTTGAGTTGTTGGATTGTTGATTGCCCTCCATCATTTGAGGAGCACACTTTGTACTTTGAGAATTCCTTGGAGTCAATTGTATTTGTTGTTGAGTCACATTGTAAACGGGTGCATTTTCGGTTGAATCTGACACCCTTTCATTTATTTTTTGAGCCTAAGTTGTTGAAAATGGCTAAAATCAATGAGGTATTAGAGTTGTTGAATAACCTCATTCATTCAAATGTTCATGATATGGTTAAAATGAGCAACAACGCTCTTTGTAATATTCAGACTTGTTTACAAGATGCACAAGAAAAGATTGAGTTTTTTCAGTTGGAATCTCAGCTCCAGCAAGACGAACTTCAGCAAAAGAGTCACCATTCTGAACATGTTTCTATTCAGAACATTGTGAAGGACTCTCATTAGAAGAAAGAAGATAAAGATGCAGTTGATTCCCATTTAGTTCCTTGTACTAGAGCAGATGTACATGCAGATGCAGCAACTCAGCTTGCACTTCATAAGCCCATCATCAAACCTTGGGAAGAGCTTGTCCACAACAAGCATCGAACTAGTCTTGGAAATGACAAGGATGTGTCCTCTCATATTCCAAACTACACCAAGCCCATCATATTTCAGAGTGTTGGATTCCTGTATGAGAGTTCACCTGCAGCTGTTCCAGATCCACTTCCACAACAACAACATCAGATTGAAAAATGCCAACACTGTGATCGAGTTGGTCACATGAAAGATCATTGTTTTGATCTTCATCCATGCAAGCACTGCGGTCGGAACACCCATTCTTCAGACAGATGCTTCAGACACAAGCCTCCTGCAAGAACCAAGATTCATCTTGGATGGATCGCTTCTTGGCAATGGGCATCAGCAGCCAAGAAGATGTTTACGACACATGTTAGAACTTGTTCACGGATATTGAGCAAAATTGCAGTAGAGTTTCGCCATCATCTCACCTTGTCCCTGACAGGGGGAAAATGGTGGTCATGTACAAGCTTCGACGAAAGATCAAACGAGCCTAAGCCACAATCTCTCATTCCATGTTCAGAGTTGTAGCCAACAGTTCAAGCAAGCCTAAGCCACAATTCGTCATTCTAGATTCAGAGATGTAGCCAGAGACACGGATGCCCATGAGCATGCCTTCGGTTGGTGGACAACCTTAAACCATCATCTTTGGTTGGTGGACAACCTAAAACCACCACAGGTAGTAGACCTCCCTTATTTAGGTCGAAGGTCTCCCTTTCATATGAGGAACACTTCCTCTAGTAGAAGCCTTCAGCTTAGCAGCCTTCAGCTTCTTGCCAGCTTTGGTTGAGTTCCAGGAAATGCTTCAAAGCATTCCAGAGTTGTTGGTAATCCTAAAACCATCACAGGTAGTAGACCTCCCTTCTTTTAGGTCGAAGGTCTCCCTTTTTTTATGAGGGACAATTCCTCTAGCAGAAGCTTTCAGCTTCTTGCCAGTTTTGGAAGAGTTCCGGGAACTGCAACAAGTATTGCGTTCCAGTGTTTGTGGTCATCCTAAAACCACCTCTTTTCTCCAACATTTCAGAGAGTTGATTCAGCCCAAGTGCTGCCATGTATACTTTGCAGATTTGTATTACAACTCTTTTCTTGGACTCACACATACCCCTTCGGATTAAGGGGGGATGTTGGAACACCTAATCCTACATGGGTAGGTGTGGAATGCGAAAATTCACAATGGAGTCCAAGTGACCTTGGAATATGAAACCAAGAGTCACACCATTGTACTATAAATTTACATATTTGTATAATGGAAAATAAAAGAAATCCTCACGCTTATCCTTCATTTTGTGTTGAGTCTCTTGTGTGTGTGTGTTCATCTTCCTCATACACCATGTGTGTGTCTTAACATGGTGTTTAACAGAATAGTTAGAAAGGGTTTACATCCACTTGTGAAATCTAGATCCTTGCCTACGAGGTTAATTGCACCAGAAGATTTGTCCTTCAGTTTCAAATTTGAGACATCTTTGTTCAGGTCTAATTCTAAATCCTTCCTTTCAAAAATATTCTTTTACCCCTTTGATTCTGAGACATGATTTTCATTTTCTGAGTCTTCTTATTTCGAGGTTTATATTAAGGTCAGGTATAATTTTCATAAAATTCAGGGTTTGGTCGATAAGTTTCAAGTAACCTTAGAAAAATCTTATTTCCAATACCAACAACAAGCCTTATTTTCTTATGCATCTACTATAGCACCTTCTCAAACAACTACGCCATGATACCTCACTTTCACTCCATCACTTCCTATGCATTTATACACTCCATCAACACCTCCACAACATCCTCCGTTAGTCATGGAAATATTTTCTCCATTGATCCTACCGCCACAACTCACCACATTACCTCAGAATTATGGTCAAATATTGCCTTTGTTTGATGGGACATCAGAGATTACTGTCGACCGACACATTGTTAAGGTGGTTGATTTCATCGATCTTGAAGAGATTGATAATGATGACGCCAAGATGTGCATTTTAGCACAGAGTTTCTCAGGAGAGGCTAATAAATTGTTTTGTTCCCTAACAACTAGTTTTGTAGCTAATTTACAACATCTAATTGATTTATTTATGGAAAAATGGGAAGATAAGAAGAAACATTTACAAATTCTAGTTGAATAGAACGCCTTGAAAAGAAATCTTAATGAGATTGTGCGAGACTTCACAGCTATATTCAATAGAATTTATGATTCCATTCCTGAAAACATCAAGCCTCCTCTTGGCCTCACACTACTTTATTACCTAGATGATTTCGATCCTGATATGGCTTACCAACTAAGGGAAATAAATCCATATACCCTTGGAGAAATACAGAGGAATGCATTGAGCGTTGAAGTGAATCTAATTATCAAGAAGTAAAAAATCAAAATAGAAAAGAGTGTAACCATCAAGGAAGAACCATATACTTCGGCCAAAGGAAAACTCGATACCTTGATCAAAACAATGGAGAAGATGATGGACAATATGACCATCATGGATAGACAAGTTGAACCCTCAATCAGAAATCCCAATTTCAGGGGTCAACAACAACAACCTCAATATAGGATAAAGCAAAGGGAGCATAGGGGTCAGGATCAACAAGGTCAGCAACAAATTCTCACTCCATTTCAGCCGAATTATACATAAGGACCTGATGAAGAAGAAGAATATATTTCAGGCAAAAATCATCTTTTTGAGGAAAATCAAGAACCTATTTTCCCGACTGAAGATGATCATTTTTCTGAAGAAATTTATGTACCGGATGATCAACCATATGTTACGTATAACAACGATATGTTATCAGTATGGAGAGAATATTACTAAAGAGGATATCAAAATTCTCTTACCCAGGTGCAAAGGGGGTATGGTTTGAGAAATAGAAACGTTCCTATAACCTCAAGTAAAAAAAAAATAGAATTCTCAAACAGATGCTCACCATAAAGAGATGACTACTTCAAATTAGAGAAAGGATAAAGAACATGTTGTTCCTAATCATGGGAAAGTCAATGAAGCTTCTACCAGCAATCAGGAGAAATATAAAGAATTTCAAGATGGAGGACAAAGAAAGGAGATTCCACACAAAGATAAACCCAAAAAGAAAGATTTTCCATCTAAAGAGGTAGAAAAAAACTCTTCCTTATTTAGTCTTGAAAATAAAATTTCAGAACTTAAAGCCTCCATTCCTTTGACTAAAATAATCAAGAATGACCAATATAAGTTTCAGGTAGCCAAAATTCTTAGGGTAGATCAAATTTTTGATATGGTAAATGTGAGTGATGATCACCCTGAGCTTTTGTTTGGCCCTGCTGTATATGGTGACTTAGAATATAGCGAGGTCCCTCCTTTTTACCTCAGCCTCAAAATTCATGATTTTATCCTCCACGATGCCATGCTATATTCTGGAGCGTCTCATAATCTCATTCCTAAAGCCATCATGGAAAAACTAGGATTGGATATTACCTGACCCTACCATGACCTTTACTCTTTTGATCCAGGAAGGGTTAAATGGCTTGGTCTCATCAAATATATAGTGGTGAATTTGTAGAAAATCCCAACTAAGAATTTCCTCATAGACATTGTTGTAGCTGATATCCCTTTGATATATGGAATTTTTCTCTCCTGGTCATGGGGATCCAAACTTAGAGGCACCTTGCGACAAGCACTGCAACTATTGCCTATCTTGATGTTTCGTAGCTCATAATTTATGGAACAGAATGCATGATTGGCCAGCAAATAAAATCACTAATAATCTGCCAATACACGTAATTTTCCTACCAGATTTGCAAAGTCTTTGTCTTATTCAAGTGGCACTCTGTATCACAGAATATATCATGACATCAGAAAGTTGGGATTTTCAAATTTTGTTAAATTAAATGGCATAGAAAAATCTCCGTATCTCGACCAAATTATCAATGAATGCGATGAAAATATCAAATATGGCCTGTGGTACAACAGAATATTATCAAAGAGTATTCAAGATGGGTCATCTGAAGTTGGAACTGCAAGATAAATTCAGTTTTATTAGATATGGACACGATAGACTAAAGTATAAGGAAGGGCTACAGTTGGGTCAGTTCGACCCTATGAATCATTCACCTAACCTTCCTCCTAATGTTTAAATGTCTTCTTACAAATTTCCATTTGATTTTTCAAACAACGAGGAAAAATATGAGGCTTTGATAGTTGGTCTCAAAATTATCAAGAAATTAGGTGCTAAGAAAATTTATGTGTATGGTGACTCTGAACTGGTAATAAAGCAAGTCAAGGGGAATATCAGGCCAAGCATCCTTGAATGCGAGATTATTTCAATGTAGTTGTAGACATCCTTAAGACTTTCACTAAATATACTTTGTCACTGATTTCAAGGAACAACAATGTCATTGTTGATTCTCTAGCCACTTCAGCTAGCATGTTCAAAATTTCAGTGTATCCCAACAAGAATTATGACATTAACATCAAACATTACCTTGTTTTTCCAGATAATGTTCGATATTGGCAAGTCTTTCAAGATGACAAACAAATAAAAAACTTCTTGCAGACAAAAAATGATTTTATGAGCTCACAATGGATGACTAGTTTTATGAAGATGATCAAGAAATGCATGCAACAGAAATGAATATACCGCAGTTGAAAGACAACTCCATTCCAAGAGGTCTTGTAACTTTGGAGGATATTTTTTATCAGTATTATGTTGAATAGAAACCAACAATGTTGCCAACTGAAGTAGGAGTGAAATACCTCAATCTTGGTACTCCTAAAAAGCCCAAAATGGTCAAGATATAAAAATCCTTGAACCAAAAATTAAAAGTAAATATGTAGCACTCATGTCTCAGTTTGCTGATTTTTTTCATGTTAATATTCTGATCTGAAAGTGTATGATAAGTGTATAATTCAGCACAACATTCCTTTAAACCTTGATTAGAAACCTTTCTGCCAGAAAATTCGAAGGATGAATCCAAATTTGTTGCCCTCTATTAAAAAATAAGTAAACAAGTTGTATACTACAGGTATTATGGTTCCTCTTCTTTTTTCAAATTGGATGTCAAACTTAGTACCAGTAAGAAAGAAGATGGGTGAAATTCACTTGTGTATAGATTTCCGTAATCTGAATAAAGTATCACTGAAAGACAACTACCCACTTCCAAAGATGCATCATATCCTACAAAAGGTGGTTGGTCCTTCCATACTTTCATTGTTGGATGGATATTCCGAGTATAATTAAATTCTAGTTCATCTGGATGATCAAGAGAAGATAACCTTTACAATACCTTGGGGTACTTTTTTGTATGCTAAGATTCCCTTAGGGTTGAAGAATTCAAGAGAAAAATTTCAGCGAATGATGGATATCACATTTTCCAATGAAAATGATGTCTTTTTGGTCATTTATCTTGATGACATCGCAGTTTTTTCCAAGGCAGACGAAGAGAACTTACAACATTTGAAGATAGTATTTTAGAAGTGCAGAAAATTTGGCATATCGTTGAATCCAAAGAAGAGTTTGTTTGCTATGGAAGAAGGGAAATTTCTTGGTCACATCATATCTAAATATGACATCTGGAGTGATCCTTCATGGATTGAGGAAATTCAAAATTTGGACTATCCTAGAAGCAAGAAGGAAATCCAATCATTCAATGGAAAAATCAATTTCTTGAGAAGGTTTATTCCTAACCTTGCTAAACATTTAAGGGAAATTACTGATATGTTGAAGATAGGTAGTGAGGTGAAATGGTTTGATGAGGCAAAGAAATCATTCAATGAATTTAAGTTTGCATTGTCTCATGCTCCTATTCTTATCAGCCTAGATTATACACTTGAGTTCATCATTTTCTCTTTTACTTTTGAACATACTCTATCTGTTTTCCTTATGCAAAAGAAAGATTAAAAAAACAGAACATCCCATTTTATTCTTCATTATAACCATAAGATACACAGCCTTGAAGTACAATATCATTGAAAACCATGCATTGTCATTAGTCAAAGCACTGAAGGACGATTTTATATTCTTTATTCTCATGTTCTTGCATATGTCCCAAATTTTGATTTCAAAGATGTACTAATAGAGAATGATCCTGAAGGTCAGCGTGGAATGTGTATAGCTGCTATGCTGGAGTATGAATTAGAAATCAAACCTACAAAACTGATCAAAGGACAAGGCTTCGCTAATCTCATGGCAGACTCAAATTTACATGCCTAGGACATCAATTTCAAAGTTGCATTATCTGAGGGGCAAGAGGTTGATTCATTACCTCAGGTATCTGAAATTTTTACTTCATCGCCATGGTATGATGATATTATTCATGTGTTGTGCTGAATTCCAACAAGAAATTGTAGCACACACACTAGTGTGGGACCAACATGTCCTAGAGTACATTAGTGTGAAGGCCAATTTAATTAATTAAATTGGTGCAGTGTCTAATTTAATTTTCCCTTAATTAAATTAGAAAATAAAATGTAATCTTATCTCATGATCACTTGTAATAGTTAACTGAGTTTGATAAAATCAGTTAGCTCATGTATTTCGAGTTGAGGGTGGTTGGCGAGGCATGCAGAGTAATTATATTAGTTACGAAGTTAGAATTGCAGTTGGTGCATTAGTTTAATGCATGAGTAATCAGTTAACTCATTTAGGTGAGTTAGAGTCATTTGAAATAGTTGTAAATGTTCGTTGCACTAGTGAGAGATCAAGTGAATTAAATATTGTTTAATTCACAATCAGTGATATGCCATGCAACTGATGATTTACTCTTAATAGATGCATGCATGTCAGTTCCATTGGAGACCCAGTTGAGACAAAGGTTAAAGGGATGTTAACTATCAGTTGTGTGATTATTAGGTTGCCCACATGCAACTAGAAATCCATTGGATTGCCCATGATCCTTGCATATTTTTGGAAGGCCAAAATTCCTAAAGAATATGGATTGCATTCATCATGAATTGCACAAGCAAGGTAGGCTATTTAGAGGCTGAAAAATGGCTAAGTGTTGGTTTATTTTGTCCGAATCAATGTGAGACAGTTGTGAGAGTGTAGGAGACTCTTGTGAGAAGAGTGAATTGTAATTGTTTCATGACTCCATGGTGAATATACAATAGAATATAGAGGGGTTTTTAGAAGAAATCTTTCCTAGGGAAATTATATGTGTTGTTGTTTGATTTGAATCTTTCTTTGCTTAATGTGATTGGCGATTGTGTTTATTTTCCGCAATTGATTTGTATAAGGATTCAGTATCTAGCTTTAGCATATCGCATGATCAAATTGAATCCATTGATATACATATGTTTGTATAATTTCTACATGGTATCAAAGCATAGGAAATCACTATAGTGGAGGAGAAGTTGAGTTTTTGACTGAATAGAACTTGAATTTGCAAAAGTATTCTTGGTGCGACAGGCGAATCAGGATCAAAATGGCTTTTAATGGCTTGAGATTGGAGTATGCACTTGATGGAAAATCTAACTATATTGCATGCAAAGACAGGATGGATGCAGTACTGGAGGATAGTGGGTTGAAAGAATTCATTGATAATGATGTTCCCAAACCCGTTGTAGCAAATGATGCAAATCCTGATGCTTGGAAAAGGAAGGTAGCAAAGGCGTAGAGGATCTTAATGGAGGGAGTACGAGACCACATTGTCTCAAGTCTCCATGGAAAAGTGACACCATATGAAATTTGGAAATCTTTGACAGATTTGTTTCAGAGAAACGGTGATCATAGAAAATTGGCAATGAAGGATAAGCTCAGGAAAATCAAAATGGAGAATGGCGACACCATTCTGAAATATTTAACAAAGTTTGTCGAATGTTGGGATGAGCTTGGGAGTGTCGGAATTACTGTCATGGATGATGACTTGGTGAGCCTAGCTCTTCTTGGACTTCCCAAGATTTGGCATAATTATCAGACTTTGTCAATGGAAGGGAAAAGCTGCCAAATTTGGAACGACTTTGGTCGGATTTGGTGCAAGAATAAGTCAGGCAGAATACCAGGGATGGATCTTCATCTAAGAATAATGATGAAGAATATTGTGCTTTGTCTTCCAAGAAGAAGAAGGGGAAAGGAAATAAATTCCATTCCAAATCTGATTCTGGCAAATATGGCAAGAAGTGCAACATGTCTAGAGTGAAGTGTTTTCACTGTCACGAACATGGACATTATGCAACTAATTGTCCACAATAGAATAAGAACAAGAAGGCTTCAGGATCTGTTGTTGGTGAGGCTTTGGCCTCGAAATTAGAGCTTGACTTCTCACTCATTGCATGCATGGTGTCAAGTGTAGGGATCGGTGTGCTACTTGGATAGTGGTGCATCCTTTCACATTATAGGATACAAAGAAATTTTCAATAGCTTGGAGGAGAAGGACCTCCAGGTGAATATCAAAATGGGTGATGATGGGTGGTACAGTGCTACTGGGATTGGTATAGTTACCTTCCAGAGAAATTCAGGTAAACCCTTTCAATTAAAAGATGTAATGCATGTACCAGGCTTGAAGAAAAATTTGGTCTCAGTTGCAATGTTAGAGGATAGAGGCTATGATGTTGTTTTCAGTGAAGGAAAACATTTCCTTTAACACAAAGCAACATGACAATCTGATAAGATTTGGATTCATGTAAATAATCTCTATAAACTTGATGTGGATGGTTGTGCAACATTGATGGGTAAGGCAGACAAAGTGGTTAGCCGAGATGAGAGTGAGTTATGGCATAGGATATTGGGCCATCTACACCACGGAGCCTTGAAGGTCATGCAACAGATTTCTATGGGTATTCCCAAGGGTACTCTAGCACAGTTAGACACATGCAAGACGTTATCACAAAATTGTAATTGATTAGCTACTCATCAAACAACTTAGTGTAACTGTTTCAAACCACTTCTAACTAAAGATTATCCTCTTCGGTTTTAGAGGGCTCTCTCAAGGGGGTTTATGATTTTGAATAATGATAGCACTAGATGCCTAACTCCATAGAATTTGTAACTTGTTTATTATGATTGCAGGTTGAAAAAATGTTGGCTTGCTACCATTGGGCTTATGGAGTCAACAATCAGTAGTTTCAGTGACAGTCGTTCTTCACATGGAAGCTAAGGCAGATAGAGGTTTTTAATAGAGGCAACTCACACACAAAACATAGGAAAACACAGTCATTTCATCACTAAAGGAAGCTAGAGCATAAAATTATGAATTCTGAGTAATAGAGATGAAATCTACTACAAGTGCTAAAACATAAAGATATATATCAATAAGACATCAAAAACCTCATGAGAATCTCAGGTCTGTCAAGAATAATGTCACTTTCTATTACTGATATTGGTCAAAAACATAAAAGTAGAAGTTTGGTGAAAATGTTCTCCAACCCTTTCCTACTTCGATATTTTTTATATAAATAGACATTCATTACAACAAGGATGATCTTCCTAGTGGCTATATCCTCGAATATCCTATGACACCTTTTATAACTGAAATACATAACTTACAATAGAAAATTGACAGCTACCTTATAAAGAAACCAACTCCTAATAGGACTCTATCTCCTATTTATTACATTCCTCTATATTATCTATGAAATAGTTACTTGATGGTTATACAATGAATATTACATGCTTGAAGGACACATGATGAAGCTCACAACCACTTTACATATTTAAATCATCCCTAGATTTGTGGATCATAACCCTACTTTTTAGGAATGGATGACATTTATCTTCAACGTTGTTTTGACTGATGACCTGTCTTCATAGCAATCCCTTTGAGTCATAAATTTCTGATAATAAGCTCCATTGACATGTTGGAGGTATCGAGCTAGCCAAAAATTCCTTTAAAATGTTCAAAAACCTTCAATAATTGTTCGCTACGAAAACAGGACAGTTTCGTAGCGAGTTTTGGTAGCGTGAGAAAAGTGGCTTCTCCATCCATCTTGTTCACTTATTTGTTGTTCCATCATGTTAATCATGTCATGACACCTTACCACCATGGATTCCCCTCCTTGAAACATGAAAAAAATTGACTTTAAAAGAAAAAATACACCTACAGTTTGTTTTGTAGCGTATTCCTGGCTTCAAGCCTGAGGTACGCTACGAAATTGTGTATAAACCTAGAAATTGCCCCTTTCAAAATTGTCTTCAAAACTGACCTCCGGCTGCAAAAATTGGGTTATTTGCATTTTATGAACCTCATAATATATATTCCATCTCAATTTACTACTACTGTGGTGTTTCCTCCTCATTTATGATCAGTTGACTTATAGGCTCTTCCACCACAGTGATTTTCAAACCTTTCTTTTCCAGCTCTTCATGAATCAGATCCAATTGCTCTTGAAGATATTTCACTTGGTCCTTTGATGCCCTATTCTTGGATTTCAAGTGCAGGTTTACCTTTTTGATGTGCTTGAACTCTCCTCTTAGTGGTTGAGTCCACTTTATCAGCTTTTATGTATTGTCCAAGGTCTTTGAGACACTTGTGACTTGATCTTCCCAGATCTTCCTCATTTTTTCAAACTGAACCTTCTCAGCTCTACGCTTCTTTTCCTCTTTCTTAAAATTTGATATCTTCTCACCTGCCGCTTTCAAATGCTCCTTAAGGGTTTCAATTTATGATTTTTTAGTGATTTTCTCTTTACCCTTCTTTTGTTTGATAACCATATCCTCTTCTGCAGGTGAGGAGAGATCTATGATGCTTGGTGGCTGGGCAGTTTCACTGACCTTCTCAGTATCTTTGTTTATTTCCATGACCTTCCTTGCATGTCTGTTCATTGGCTTTCTAGGTTGAAACATGAAACCAGAATCATCACCTGTAAACTCTAACTTTTTCATTGTCTTACCTTTCTTAAGCTTTCTCCCTCCATCTTTTATGTTCTCAGCTTGGACAATGGGAGTTTCTTCAATATCAATTGCATGCAAGATGTCTTCTAAGTTACCCTTAACCATTGTTTGTCTCCTAATAACTCTCTTGCTACTCTGTTTGCTGACTGTTTGCTTCTATTTTACAGGTGTAGTTTTAGGTGTGTCAGTATTCTGCAAGGGCTTTGTCTCCATGCTCACTGGTCCTAGTGGGGATGATTTATTCCCTTCTTCAGCTTCCTCTGCCACTGTTGGTGATGAAATACTTCTAGGTTTGGAAACTCTTTTAGGAGTGACAACATCAACTTCAAAACCACTCATGAACAAAAAGGATGTCCAATCTCTATCAAATCTCTTCAACTCCTCTAACACCAAAAACTTAATCTAACCATGGTGAAAAAGAGAAGTTTCACTGCCTTCTGTTTTAACTTGAACCTTATCTGACATTTTACTTAGGCTTATATATAAATAAAAAGGCAAGTCAAGTGACCTCTTACCCACAAAATGCAGAAGAAGCCTAAGGTGGTAGGAGTAGATCATGTGAAATCTTCCTTCATAGGTGAAATACTTTTGAATGATCATTAGAAGCTTTGAATAGTTTTCCTTTATGAAACTCCTTGGGATGGAATTTGTAAGACAAATTTCACTATGCTATGGTTTGATGAACTCTTTGCAATCCTGTATGGTGAACTTGATGCCTTTAAATCATTGTTCCCCTCCTCTAGGGATTCCTCTTGCTACTGAAATGATGTCTGGTGTTACTGTGAGGTTTAGAATTCCCACCTTCAAAGCTGTCCCAGTGAAACTGTTAGCAAAATCTTTAGAAACCTATAGATGACAACCCTGCAGCCTTTGACAGAATTGCAAACAACCTATTCTTCTGAATACCTCCATGGTAGTTGGGTCTTCATTGAGAAAATTCATGCCATGGGCTCATATCTGTGGAAATCACCACCTTTTTTATTTATCTTCCTTGCATCCATGGTGACTTTATATCTTTTCAGCCTCGCTTGCTTGATGACACCTGCAATCTTTGAAAATTCTAGCAACCTGCTTGGCTCAATGAAGCAGCTCTCTAGAAAACCAATAACATGCAAATATAAAACGGAGTATGACAAAAAGACTAATTGGGTAACATTTTATGGTTTCAATGACAACTCATGCCTTAATCATGACAAATGCATGCTAAAAAGGGTAATGATGACCTTAGAGTTGGCTTTGTACGTTCAAATTAACCCTAACAGACTCGAATGGCCTCCACCCTAACTCCTCTAATCATGAACTAACACTTTGCATCGGATTTGACAAGACAGACTGGAAAAACAGTTTTTTGTAGCATATCTAGTTTGTTCTCTGACAATTTCGCTACGAAAATATTAGGCAGTTTCGTAGCGAAAATTTCTATTTCACAATATAAAACGCTATGAAACTTTGTAAAACTAGCTTAAGTGTCCTTTTCAAATTTAAACTCTTTGGAAATGAAAATTAACACCTAATGATGACTAATGGGACATGGCATGACCTAAATGGAGGTGGCTTTGAACCTTATGATAGGTTAAACATGTAAAAATTGAAATTTTTCTATACCAACTTGAATGACTTAAGGAGACCTTTGATAAATGAACTTTATGACCATGTGAAGTAATGTTTCACATTTTTCTGAGTGATAACACAAGGGATGTACTATGGGGAAGTATGCCAAGGCCACTTTTCATGAGAAGGAGAACCGAGCTTTGGAAATCCTTCAGATATTTCACTTAGACGTGTGTGGACCATTATTTACTACTTCGACAGCAAAGCATAAGTACTATATGATCTTTGTTGATTATTTTTCTAGAAAGTGTTGGATCTACTTCATGCAGAGGAAAGATCAGACGTTCTCAAAATTTCTTGAGTTCAAATCACTGGTGGAGAAAGACACGGGGAATCATGTGAAGGCTCTTAGGAGCGGAAATAGTGGTGAGTACATATCCAATGAATTCAAGAAATTTTGTAGCAAAGAAGGAATTCGGAGAGAGTTGATTGTGCCTCATAACCCACAGCAGAATGGGGTCGCAGAAAGAAATAACAGAAAAATTGTGGGTGCAACAGAAGTGATGTTGCATGAGCAAGGCCTACCATTACATCTGTGGGCGGAGGCATGCAATACAATGGTATTTGCGCAAAATTGTTGTCCTCATTAGATACTTGGAATGAGTACACCAAAGGAGGATTTTACTAGTAAGAAACCTGATGTTTCACATTTTAATATTTTTGGCTCATATGTTTATGTGCATGTGACCAAAGACGCCAGGAAGAAGCTCAAACCAATAGCTGTGATTGGGATATTTTGGGGTTACACTAATACTCCCCACAACTATCAGGTGTATTTCCAAACAACAGGATGAATGTTGTGAGACAGGATATAAATTTTGATGAGAATAAATCCATGTGATTTTCCCTTGAGAGGGAGTTTAATTTTAATGCAAAGGAGGAACTCTTGGTTCCAAAATGAACCTCAAGATGTGGAGCAGCCACATGCAAAGGATCATGGAGTGGAATAAAACAATCATGCAGAGCCATCCACCAGAAATGGTAGAAGGTGCACCACGTAAGTTGATAGATTGAGACTTGATGCAGTAGAGAATGTAGGAGCCCCTATTTCACTACGCAAACAAAGATAGTTTGCAGATAGGTTTACTGGATACACGCCTCTTATGAACTAGTGTATTGTGATAGAACCATCTTCCTTTGAGGAAGAAGTGCAACAACCAATTTGGGTTGATGCTATCGTAGAGAATTATGACTCCATCATCAATAACAGTGCATGGGCAGTTGTCCCAAGATCGTTCAGAAAATAAGTGGCTGGATCTATATGAATCTATAAGGTGAAGCAAGCAGTGGATGTGAGTCTGCATAAGTACAAGGCCATATTTGTGGCCCGAGGATTCTCACAAGTTGATGGGATTGACTATGAAGAGACTTTCGCACCAGTCGCGAGGTAATCTTCCATTAGATCTATCCTTGCACTCTCATCATAGATGGGGTGACGCATTCATCAGATGGATGTGAAAATTGTGTTTCTCAATGGAGTTATTGAGGAATAATTTTACATAGAGAATCCAGAAGGTTTTGAGATATTTAATAGTGAGTCGCATGTGTGCCGACTCAAGAGAGCATTGTATGGGCTGAAGCAAGCACCTCGTGCTTGGTACACTCAGATTGAAAACTATTTCACTAGGTTGGGCTTCACCAAAAGTGAAGCTGATGCGAACCTGCACTAGATTGTGGTTGATGGTAAGCTACTGATTATCGTACTTTATGTTGATGATATAATTTTGACATGTGATGAGCAGCTAATAACTTCTTGCAAGGAGGATCTTGCAAGGGAGTTCGAAATGAAGGACATGGGACTCCTTCATTATTTCCTTGGTTTGGAAATATGGCGGCGGGATGGTGAACTATTTGTTTCTCAAGGAAAGTATGCCAAAGAGATATTGGGTAAGTTTCACATGGAGAGTTGTACACCCATGGATACTCCTCTTCTAGGAAATTGGAGGAAAGAGGGTGCTACTTCAGGAGAAGTAGTGGATGCTACTGTCTACAGGCAGCTAGTGGGTTCACTAATGTACTTGGTGAACACCAGACTAGAAATTTGCTACACAATTAACTAGCTTATTCAAGCTATGGTTAAGCCGACCAAGATCTTTTGGAAGGTGGGGAAGCATGTATTGAGATATCTTATGGGAACTACAAAGTATGGATTATGGTACAGACGTATAGAGGGAGTTAAGCTTTAAGACTTCACAGATGCAGATTGGGTAGGTAGTCCATCAGACAGAAAGAGAATATTAGGAGGTATCTTTAGCATAGGATCAACAATAGCTCCTTGGTACAGCAGGAAGCAGCGATCTGTGGCACTCAGTTTAGCTAAGTTAGAGTACATGGTAGCAATTCAAGCTGCATGTGAGGCCATCTAGATGAGAAAGATCCTGGTTTGTTTGTTTTGTTCTCAGATGGATCCGAATCTGATACATTGTGATAATCAGAGTTTCATTAAACTCTCAGTTAATCATGTATTCCATGATAGGTCCAAGAACATATACATCCAGTACCACCATCTCATAGACTGTGTTCTGAGGCACATTATGTTACATCAGTACATTCCCATCGAGGATCAGGATGCAGATATTCTGACGATGGCGCTCGCCAAGAGAAAATTCGAATATCATAGAGGTAGGATCGGGGTGGCAGATAATCACTTTCTTGTTGAGAGGGAGTGTTGAAGTCCAACACAAAATTGCAACACACACACTAGTGTGGGACCAACGGGTCCTAGCGATACATTAGTGTGAAGACAAATTTAATTAATTAAATTTTTGCAGTGTCTAATTTAATTTTCCCTTAATTAAATTGGACAATAAAATGTAATCTTATCTCATGATCACTTGTATTAGTTAACTGAGTGTGATAAAATCAGTTAGCTCATGTATTTCAAGTTAAGGGTGGTCGGTGAGACATTTCGAGTAATTCTATTAGTTATGGAGTCTGGATTGCATTTGGTGCATTTGTTTAATGCATGAGTAATAATTTAACTCAGTTAGGTGATTTAGAGTTAGTTTAACTATTTGTAACTGTTTGTTTCGCTAGTGAGAGCTCAAGTGAATTAAATATTATTTAATTCACAATCAGTGATCTACTATGCAACTGATGATTTACTATTAATATTTTCATGCATGTCAGTTCCAATGGAGACCCATTTGAGACAAAGGTTAAAGGGATGTTAACTATTAGTTGTGTGATTAGTAAGTTTCCCTCATGCATCCAGACATCCATTGTATTTCCCATGATCCTTGCACGGTTTTGGAAGGCCAAAATTCCTAAAGAATAGGGATTGCATTCATCAGGAATTGCAAAAACAAGGCAGACTGTTTAGAGGTTGAGAATTGGCTAAGTGTTGGTCGATTTTTTCTAGATCAGTGTGAGACATTTTTGAGAGTGCAGGACACTCTTGTGAGAAGAGTGCATTGTAATTGTTTCATGATTCCATGGTGAATATACAATAGAAGATAGAGGGGTTTAGAGTAGCAATATTTCCCCAGGAAATTATCTGTATTGTGGTTTGATTTGATTCTTTCTTTGCTTAATGTGATTGGTGATTTTTTTTATTTTCCGCAATTTATTTGTAGAAGGATTCAGTATCTACATTTAGCATATCACATGATTGGATTGAATCCATTGATATACATATGTTTGTATAATTTATACATGTTTCAACATTTTAATCCTCCTCCTGTTTTTCCCAACATTAAAGGTAGATCGTTGAAGTTGAAGGATCTAAATATTGTGTTCTTAAAAAAAAATTATATTGGAAAGATCCGAGCGGGGTTTTATTAAACAGTTTGGTAGAAGGTGAAGTTGAAAAAGTAATGAAGACTTTCATAAAGGTGATTGTGGTGGTCATATTTTCTGGAAGACTACAACAAACAAGATATTGAGGGTGGATTTTATTGGCCAAGTTTGTTTTCCATTTTTTACAAAATTGCCATGAGTTTTCACGAGTATCAAATTTTTCAGGGAAAGAGAAAGCTTTTACCGTTTCCCTTGAAACCAATTGCAGTTCAAGCACCCTTCCAGTAGTGGGGGTGTGATTTCATTAGTGAGATTCACCCTCCATCATTATCTTAGCATAAGTGGATACTCACTGCCACCAATTACTTCACAAAGTGTATTGAGGCCATCCCCAAGAGGTAAGCTACAAACACCGTCATTTTTCTGTTTTTGGAGAGAAATATTATGTCTCATTTTGGCTGCCCACAGAAAATTATCACTAATAATGCAGTCGCCTTTAAGTCCAAAAATATGATAGAATTATGTGATAAATATCACATAAGACTTGTTAATTCTACAACATACTATCCTCAAGGCAACAGGTTGGTTGAATCATCAAACAAATCATTGGTGAACATAATCAAGAAATTCCTGCAAGAGAACAAGAGAAATTGGCACAAAAAGTTAATAAATGCTCCATGGGTGGACAAAGTTAGCATAAAGAGATCCATCAACATGTCACCTTTTTAGCTAGTTTATGGTGAAGACATGGTGTTTCCTACTTCCTTATCAATTTCGGTTGTTAGCACTCCACCAGTTCTCCTAAGGTTGATAAGGAGATCATCAAAGGTAACCACAGACCACTTTGACCTAATAGCTAGCCTTACTAGGCTGAGAGGGTTCTCTCAATGAAATTACAACTAAAGTTTGACTGTGGGATGAATATATTAGGCTAGGTATGTTTATTAGGGTTTTTTTTATTTGATTTTTTGGCTGGATGGTGATTTAGTTCTAGGAGGACTAGGTCAGGGATCTGAAAATCAGATTTTCATAGATGTGATGGGGCAAGGTAGGCACATACTTTAGCACTTTAGAGCTATCATAGTGTATAGGGTATATTGGTAGGGTTTAAAAATGAGCATGAATATCATGAATTCATTTATATCAGAAAAAAAAATGAACAAAAATGTGAAAGCTTCTCCAAACAGAGCATTAAATTAATGAATTATGTTTATCATCTTAGAAATAAAACACATGTAGCTTGGAAATGGAAATGGAAGGTACAATACATTCAAACATATGATCCAACCTTTTAAACTGATTACAAAGTACCTCATATAGCCAGTGTGGTAGAAATCCTCCCTTGGAGATCGAATTTCCAACAAGAAAAAAAAAATACATGCACCTAACCAAAGTTTTCTACACACTACAGAGGTTACTCAACCAATTCCTCCTTTTCCTAACCATCAAGAGACATATCCTCAAAGCATTAATTAGAGGATAAGGCACCTAATAAACCTTATCTTATCAATTTAAATTTAATTTTTACCATTTACCTTCATCTAATTTGACCTTTTGACTTTTAAAAAAGTCAAACAGGAAATTGACAAAAATTACATAGTGAAAATTTATCAAAAATGTCAAAAAATTGCATAAGCGTAGCGAGTTGTTGGAGACCATTTCTAGGTGCCTTGTTGAAGTCAAAATCCAAATATGAGACCTTTTATAGAACTCTGGGAGAGTGTATATGCCTTTTGACTATTTTTGCATGCAAAATTACACATTTTTTATTGAGTTATATCCATTTTCCCAAGGTGTCTCCATAGGCACAGTGAAAATAAAAAAAGGAGGTAGAATGTTGATGTTTAACCACTTTTCTTCACTTTTCTCAAAATATGAGCCTTCAACCAAAAATATGAGCAAATGGGTTTTGAGAGGAGGCCATTATATTTCTAGAAATATAAATTTTATGCCATATGGAGGCCTGAGGAAAAAGCGCAACGTGAGCTCGTTGCACTTCCGGACCTAGTCAAATTTCTGAGTTTTTCAAAATTGCACTAAATTTCACCAAAACACAAAAAATGATCGAAATATTCTCAAAATTGGTCCAGAAGTGTTGAATGAGGTATGTTATGCTATCATGGATGCATCAGAAAGAAAATCCAACTTACCCTTCTCCTCATGGTTGATTAGGGTTTCCTTTAGTTTAGCTTCTAGTTGTTTGACCTTGACATTAAAAATTTGATTTAGGGCATAGTAATGGTAATCCATGTGCTTATGAATCTTGTTATCTATTTTAGCCTTGTCAAGGAGCTTCTTCAAGTGGATGTTTACCTTTTCAAGCCAAAACTCCTTGTTCTCATTGATCTCGTTAGCAATTCTGTCTTCAAAACTAAGCTCTTCATCTATACGGTTTTGCTCTTTTTCCTTCTGCAATGCTCTTTTGAGACCCATGGTTCTTGGCCTCTTTATTCTTACATGTTTTTCATGCTCATCATGCTTATCTATTTCAGCCACTGATTTTCCTTTCACATCATTCTTGCTTGCCTCAAACTGACTTTTTCCAATGAAAACTGTTTTGCCTTCAGTTGTTGGTTTTCTTGCTCTAGAAATGAAATGATGAAGTTTTCCCTTGCCAAGTTGTCTTGGAGTTGTTTGATCTGTGCATCCTTGTATTTAATAATCCTCTCTAGGTTTCCAGGCTCATCACTAGCCTTCAAGTCTACTAGGTCAAAATCGTGCTCTTCCTCATCATTCATGGATGCTTCATGTTGTACTGATGTTCCCTACTCTACTGATGTGGGCTTGGCCCTTTCCTCAATTTGAGGAGAAAACACAATCCTTGTGCCTCTCTGATATGTATGAGTGACCTCAGGCCTAGGTCTCTTTTTCACTTATTCTTCTTTGCTTGATGAACCAACCTCCTACATGGTAGGTGACATGTTTTGCTACTGACTTGGTGTAGTAGTTATGTGCATTTGCAAGGTTGCCTCAATGAAGTAATCCCATGTCATGTTCTTTTCTACCAACTGATGGATAAAAATTACCTTTATCAAACTATTATGGAAGATACTAGGATAATGTTCTTTTTTTTTCACTTGTTCCTTTTCAGACATCTTGATCACACTCTTATACAAGAAATTGCACAAATTGAGAGACTTCACAGCTATGAAGTGCATGAGCAATCTAATGTGGTATTGATACAATCTTGAAAAACTTCCCTCACATGTCAAAAACTTCATGACAACCTTCATAAATGGTGAATATCTCTCCAGCAAATATCTGAATGGGAAAATATGTGAATGAGCTCCTTTGTATTGTGATTTCAGGTAGGGTTTGTACTGCTCAAGGTCTAGGTTAATGCCTTTAAACCAGTACTCACCATGATTTGGTATACTTGTAGCATGAGATATAGCATCCAATAAAAACATGAAATCAATCCCTGCAATGGTGGCCTTTTATCCTTTCAAATTGGTGGCACACATAATTGTGAGCTGCTTATGAAAACCTACCTCCTCCACTCTTTGAAAAAACCATAAACAATTGACATCTTCAAAGTTTTTTCTGATGAATGGTGAGGAAGTTATTTCATTGGAGCTGGAGGGCTCAAACCTAAATAGATTTTCCCCTTTGTTTTACTTTCTCTTCTCTGATGGTGAGGAATCAACTTCCATGATGAAACCCTAGATGAGAGGAGGGCAAAATCGGGAAAATGAGTGAAGGGATAAAATGAGGGAGTTAGGGAAGGGATATGGGAGTAGGAAAATTTAGGGATATGGGAATGGGTCTTAGGGATATTTAGGGAGTGAAATGGAGTGAAATGAGTGAGGGAAATAGGCTATAAATTTAAACACATTCCTATCTAGGAAAACTGCCCAATTTGGTAGAATTGGGCTAGGGTTTGTAGGGAGAATGTGAAAATGAAGGGAAATGGGTATGTAATGGATGGAAGTGATATATGTCAAGTGCAAACAGAGGTGTAAGATCAATAAATATAGTGTTTTACGCAACAATTAAATACTTGGGAAGAAAAAACACAAATTTCAAGCAAATCCTAGGAGGAAATTTGTTTCATTAAGTTCTCTTGATATAATAGTGTTAGGGGGGATAAAAGGCTTCACTTACCTTTGGAGGAAGCTTGAGGACTGAAATAACTGATGTGAAACTCTGAAAAATAAAATTTGAGTGATAAACTCCATTTCTGGACAACTCTACCCCATGCGCAATGAAGACCACTTGTGCCCAGCACAGGCTTCCTATGCACAGTGTGCTCCTCCAGAAGTGCAGTGTAGTTTGTGTATGCGCAACGAGGAAAATGTTTTGCTAGTGTGAGGTAAAAAACCCAAATTGCGTGCCACTGTGAGACGAGAGCCGATGATAAGAGGACATAAGAGTGAAAATTAAATATCCTTGTGTCTTTTTGGCCCTTTTATAAACATGAAATGACTCCTTTTGAATGATGATGGGCCCCACATGTCTTTTTCTAGCATGACTCTCATTTGTGAACTTTGTAACTTTGGACATTTTGTAACTTTTTGGAACATTATAGTTTCTTTGGAACTTTGTAGCTTTTTTGAAAACTTGAACTGAAACTTTAGGAACATGAAGTACTTATTACATATAGAAACATAAAATTACATTTTTGAATTCACAATTTATTGAAGAACCTTGCCTATCAGCACTCCTGCAATTGCCAAATTTTATGCATGAAATGACAGTTTTGGTGACCTTGAAACCCTAATGACCTAATGGAGACACTGAATTGAATGAAATCATGATAGTGATGACTAGAATGATGATACATTCAATTGATGATGACATGCACCACCATATGAAAATTTTTGAAGGAGTGGAAAATAGTCCTAGACCTAATACCAACTGACCAAATTTTTGCTTGAAGACCTAATGAAATTACAAAAATTTTATTATGGGACCCTAACAAGACATGATGAGAGCCCATTTTATCATTGGTGATAGGATGTAAGGAATGACACTAGCATTGGCTTCAGCTGGGGATGGCAGCTCCTTGGAGGTGTCAAGAACACCGTAGACCAAGTAGCCTAACCATTGGGCATGGAGTTAAAAGTTAAAAACCAAACTGAATACTGAAAAATTGACATCATAAAATGACTTGAAACTGGACTGAATTGACTTTAACTGAGCATTGAAAACAAAAACAAATCAATGGAACTTTATTGCCTTCACCTCGAGCTCCAAGCTTCGATGATTCTCCACTTCACACTTAGCAGAAAACTTAAACTGATATGTACAATGGAATTAGGAAATTTTTAGAAATTTGCTCAGAAAAAGTAGTGCTTAAGGAGCCTACCATTTACTAGTCCTCCTATGTAATTTTCTCCATTCATTTCCTTCAATAGAAAAACATAATGTCCGTGAGAGGCTGAAATTTTGTATGGTCTTTCCACAGGTTCTCAAATTTACCGTGTTTCCCTTTCTCTTCATTTCTAGCATCCCAATGGAGGACCATATCACCAATTTTGAAATAATATTCTTTTGTCTTGTGTTCATATGCATTTTTTATCCTTTCTTATAGCTTTGAGGTATTTTGAAAGACCTCATCTCTAGTTTGTTGAAGATGGACCATCTGATTGATCCGGCGCTACACATCATTCTCTTCACTACCTACTTCTTGTAACAATTTCATAATTGGTACCGCAAGTGATGTAGGGAAAACTATGTTGAATCCATATACCAATTGAAATCGAGACATACCTATTGAATTTTTACTACTCACCCTATTTGCCCACAAAACATTAACAAGATTCTTATGCCAGTTCTTCTTGTTTTCCTCCAACATCTTCTTTATAATGTGGACTAAATATTTGTTAGAAGATTCTGCCAATCCATTACCTTGTGGATAATATGCGGTTGAGTGACCCAATTTTATGTTGCATTTATCGCAAAACTCAACCATTTTCTTTGACTGGTATGCAGCCGCATTATCTGTAATGATTTTGTGGGGATAGCCAAAATGAGACAAAATATTAGTCTCCAAAAACTGAATAATGACTAAATTTGTAGCTTGCCTTGTTGGGATCACTTCGATCCATTTGTTGAAGTAGTCGGTATCTATCAAGATCCACTTATGTTAGGCAAAATATGCAAGGTGGATTTCTCCAATGAAATCAACGCCCCACTACTAAAATGGTGCTTGCAAAGATATGGGCTACAAAGGCAGTGGGAGAAGCTTCCACTTTCCTTGAAATATCTGGCATTCATGACAGCTCATCACGGTTTTATATAAATCTGCAAAATAGCTTGGTATTATCCTTATTTTGCATCAAAACAACGGCCAAAGTATGTTCAGAGGTGAATGAAAATATGATGAAATCAATGGAATTGTCGAGGCTAATCAAAATAGGAGCGGTTGTCAAAGAAAACTTTACTAAATTAAATGACCTTTTAGCATTATCCAACCATCTTACCTCACTGCCCTTTTTGAGCATATTGGTCATCTCTCGAAGATGCTCGACAATATTTGGGATAAATCTTCTTAAGAAATTCATCTTACCATGAAAGTCTTGGATCTCCTTCTTCCTGTGTGGAAAATGTATTTTTTAAATAGCCTCAAACCGAGAGGATCAATACAGATACCATCTTTAGAGATGATGCAGACAAGAAGATTTCCCTCCTCCATGGAAAAAAGACTCATTTTGGTATTGAGAGAAATCCTGAATTTCCCGCACTTATGAAATACAATTCTCAAATGATATAAATTCTCATCAACAGATTGAGAGAAAACTGTCAAATTTTCAAGGTACACAAATAGGAAAACATCCTTTTCATTTGCGAAGGAAATATCCATCGTTCGCTGAAAAGTGGCTCCTGAATTCTTAAGCCCAAATGGCATTTTGGCATCCTTGAATGCACCCCAAGGTGTCGTAAAAGCAATTTTGTCTTGGTCATCCTCATGCACTAAGATTTGATTATATCCTGAATATCCATCAAGAAGCGATTCGAGAGGACCCGACCACTCTCTGAAGGATATGGTCCTTCTTAGGAAGGGGATAGTTTTCTTTTAAAGACACCTTATTCAAGTTTCTGAAATCAATACAAAGACAGATTTGTCCCGTTTTCTTTCTCACCAGAACAAGATTTGACATCCATTCAGAAAATCTAATGGGAACAATGATACCAACTTTAAAAATTAAGTTTACCTGTTTCTCTATTGACAGCAAAACTCTTGGGTTGATTCTTCTCAACTTTTGTCTGAAAGTCTTTTGATCAAGCTTGACCGGAATTGTATGTTGAATGATATTCTTGTCATACAATTTTAGATCTGCATAGTCCCAAGAAAATACATCAGAAAATTCAGACAACAAATCTATGTATTTATCTTTTACCTCTGGAGATAATGACTTGGAAAGCTTAACCATTTTGGGATTTTCTGTTGTTCCAATATTCACATCTTCGACACCTTTCTCGGTAGGAACCATAGTCATCTTTCCGAAAACATCATCTTGATCGAAAAATTCTTCTAAAGGTACAAGACCCCTTGGAATGTTATCTTTCAGCTTTAACACATCAACCTGAGTAGCCTCGATCTCTTGATCATCTTTATCATATACTTCATCAATAAATGAATTTTCAAACTCACCTTCCATCTGTAGAAAATTATTCACCTGTTTGTCATCCCAGAAAACCTGCCAATACCTCAAGTTGTCAGGAACAATTGGTCGGTGTTTGACATGAATTTCAAACTTCCTATTAGAGAATATGGTAATCTTAAAGTTACTTGTTGTTTTAGCAAGCGAATCTACCATAATATTATGACTTCTTGGTACAAATGACAATGTATATTTAGGAAACATTTTGAGAATGTCAAGTACAACATTTCTATATGCTCTCATTTGTGGATGCTTAGCATGGTATTCCCCTTTTACCTGTTTGATTACAATCTTGGATTCACCATAAACAGAAATTATTTTTGCGCCTATTTCAGAATTTTGAGGTCGGTGATCAATGCCTCATACTCAACTTCATTATTGGAATAATCGAAAGCCAAATTATATGAACACAATCTCACATGTTTTGGAGCTTTACCAGATTAATGAATGGGACTACGGATCCAAATTCTGATACCTGCCCCATATTTCCCTAAGGCACCTTTGAAATCTATGGTCCAGAGACATTCTCATCATCAAGAAGTTGGAATTAAATGGTCTGATTTGTTTCTTCCTTTTGGGCTACTTCTTCAAAATTTTCTATACATTTTTCTGGATTTTCTAATATCTACACTGAAGTACTAGGATGATTGCCCTGTCTTTCATCCAAAAATGGCCGGACACTATTTGAAATTTCTGTAATTTCCTCAAATTCTATAAGGTGACTATATAAATCATCTAAACCACTATCATTAAAAAAAAAATGACTCAAGATTAGTGTGTACAGAATTTATAGGGTGATTGTTTGGTTTCTCTTTATTGGTAATCATATACTTCATTCTTGTCTCCCGGTACAAATTCCTTAGTTGCCCAAAAACTCGGATGGTGGCATAAGAGAAATCCAACTGAAGTGTACCTCTTAACTTTTCTCACCATGACCTCGACAGCAACATGCCATACTGCAGTGGTATATCAACTACTACCACATCCATTAAGACATTTTTAATGGGAATTTTCTCAAGTGAAACTACCAAATCCTTTATGAGACTAAGACAACGTACTCTACCAGAATCAAAAGAGTAAATATCATGGTAAGGTCGGGTTATATCTAAGCCCAAATTTTCCATTATGGACTTTGGCATCAGGTTATGAGAAGCTCTAAAGTCAAGCATAACATTATGGAGGATACATTGATGAACTCTCAAACTAAGATAAAACGGGGGAAATTCATTATCTTCTATTTTACCATCTATGGCTGGACCAAAAAGAAGCTTGGGTTGATCATATTCAAAATTAACCATATCTAACATAGGGTCTACTGTCATCATTTTAGCCACATGATATTTGTCTTGGTTATTTTTCACAAGCTCGGTCAAGGGAATGGAAAATTTCAACTTAGAGATTTCATTTTCTAAGATAAAAATATTATATTCTTAATCTACCTATTTTTCAGTGGTGATCCTCTTGTTGGGCTGGTCCTTTATTGCAGATTCCTTATTTTAGCCTTATTTCTCTTTTTTTGGTGTACTCGTAGATTATTGAATGTTATTAGTCTGATTTGCAGTTGTAGGCTCTTTTCCCTTATTCTGTTTAGCCTGGGGATTTTGACTTGGCTGAGTATCTTTGTTTTGGGTTGTCCTCTTCTGAATAGGAGTGATAGGAACGTCTCGGTTCCTTAAATAATATTGTCTATGTTGTGTGCTGAGAGCATTAAGATAACCTCGCTGATAATCATCGGATTGAATCCAAATCACCATCATTTGCAAGCCTATATTCCTTTCGGTAAATCTAGTTTTTCAATGTATTCTTCATCCTCAGTAAGGAAGATAGGTTGTCCATCCTTCATGAAAAAATGATTCTCTTCCACAATATCTTCTTCCTCTTCAACCCCTTGAGCATAATTCTTCTACAAAGGAGTGCAGATATGTTGTTGTGCTAGCTGCTTTGGAGCTCTTTGTTCCCTTTGTTTAATCCTAAACTGAGGATGTTGATGCTGACCTCTGAAATTAGGATTCCGAACCTGTGCTTCGAGTTGCATTTCAGTGATAGACATTATGTCCACCATTCTCTATGTTATGCGGAATTATGAATTATAGATAAAACATTCTTCCCTAAATGTGGTGCTATGCATTTAGAACAACAGGTTAAAGACTTTGCAGATACTTTCCCTAACAATAAACAGACACACAGAATAGATCAAGAAACTTACTTAGAGTCCAAATGCTTCCAATTCTCCTTCTTTCGCTCTTGTTGTAGCTTCAAATCGAAGCTAGATCGCCAAAATATTTCCTGCAAGAATGAACACTAAAAAGCAAAGAGATAGCAAGAGAATTGGAAGCGCTTGGACTCCGAGTAAGTTTCTTGATCTGTTCTGTGTGTCTGTTTACTGTTAGGGAAAGTATCTGCAAATTATTTAACCGGTTGTTCTAAATGCAGAGCACCACATTTAGGGAAGAATGTTTTATTCGTAATTTATAATTCAGCATAACAAATTGGCGACTCTGCTGGGGATTTTACCCTTCATCCTTGGTGTATTTTTCCTCTGTTATCAACCCAGTAGCATTTACTCTAAAATATTAGGCTTTTTGAATTCAAATTTTCATTAGAAGTGTATTAAACAGCTTGAGTTTTTGTTCTTTGTTGCGCCCAATGCACTGTTGAACAGGACACGGTGCTTTCCATAGAACTATCTCCCACTCAGGGGTGCGTTGCAACACACTGTCTCCCCTTAGAGACTACGTTGCCCCCTAGAGCTAACCAAATTCCCATTGAATTTTTCATTGCCTTTGCTTTCAATTTTGTTTGTTTTGTTTTCAAAGAGCCTGATGCCTCATAGAGACCAATGACTTTACCTACCTCTTCCTCCTTTGAAAGAAAATTTTGTTCAATGCTTATTTAAAGTCTTTTTCTTTATCATTGATGAATTAATTTCAAAGTATTTTCATTACTGCATCAGATCCGTTTTCTTTTGAAAAGGAAATTGTCATTAAATTCTTCGTTTCCTATAGGATAAATTGTAGTTAAAATCTTCATTTTTCCTAAAAATAGAAATTTTTGTTCAAATCCTCATTTCTCAAAGTAAAAGGCATTTGTTTTTATTGATTTTATGCACTTAGTTTCCTTTTCTACATTCATATTAAAGGGACTGGAAAGAAAAACCTACATTTGCATGTAGTGGATTGTGTGTTTTGCATAGGAACAATTAGGAAAAATGCATTTTAGTCTATGCTCTTTGATTGTTTGCTCTCAAATTGATTTCTCTTTCCCTCTAGTAGCTAGGATTTTCATTCAAAAAACCAAAAGTGAAAAGATTTCTTATCATTTTAGTTTGCATTCTGGGAATTTCCAATACATCATCACGGTGAACCTTGAAAGGAAAATTGATAAACAAGATCAACTTAAAATTTACATCAGTTTACCTAACAAAGCATTGGAACCATAACGATAACATTTAGAAGGTATAGACTAGAGATGTGTTCCAGCGTCGTAAAACATAGCAGTTGTCATTAATTGTACGCAATACATTCTGAGTGTGATACCTCACTCCACATATGTAAGTATATCGTAGCTCATCCACGTACTTTCGAGTATATCAGGCGGTGTTACAGTACGAAAAGTATAAAGGGGTGCTCTCACTGTGCGGTTTCGCATTAGACAACACTAATACAGACTTTGGCCTCCATATACCTTCGGGTATATTTGGGAGGAAAAATTTAGGTTGCTATCCATCCATAGTGAACCAAGTCAGCTGCCTTGTAAATTGTGATACACCAAACACAGCATTCAGGGAGATTACCTACTTGTACTTCTTGGTTCACCAGGAGGTATTATGCAGTTCACAGTTTCTTGGTAAACCTTTTGCCTAGCATTACCCTTTTATTTTGTTCATTTTTTTTTGGTTAAAATAAATCATTCATCGTGGAAGAACAAAATCCTTTTCCCCGTCGTTCGTGTACATTAGCACTGAAACCACCTTTACCACCAAAAGTTACTCCTGGTTGGCGAAGTCGACATCATTCTACCGAAACCAGTATTATCGGTACCTCTGGTGAAGCATCATCTTCCCATATACTAGATTCGGCACAAATTGTTTCTACACATCCTGGTTTGTATACTATTGTCGAGATGGATTCCTCACAGCTACCTGTGGTTGTGATACATCCAATCAGTGAGAACATACCTCCTGAACCCGACATTATTCAACCAGAATTTGATCCAGATCCTGTCCTTTCTTTGCTAGAAAATCTGAATCCTGAAGTCAAACAACCAGAATTTGTTCCTCCATTGGTCATCCCACAATTTTATATAGCCATTGAGTCTCCCATATCACACAGTCAACCTCTTGAAATATACTTTGGGCCTGACAGCGAAATACTTCCACCTGGTTTGATTTCGATTGAAGAAATCCCACAAGACAAGACACTTAACTCCAACCCATTTTGGGGAGGATATTTACTTGTACGAGTCTTTTCCTCAATCACCACCCTCTACTTTTTTTGATCTTGTTCCTATTCAAATTCCCGTCGATTCAAAAGGGTATACATTTGGTAAATTAACCATGCCTAAACCAACATCTTTGGTTGGGCCATCTGTTCGATTATGTCAGCACTTGCCCTCGCTACCCCATCGATGTTTACAACTTCACCAAAATCATATTTTCATGGTGGCCCTTTGGTCCCATCAGGTTATAAATCTTAATTTGGAATTTTTTCTGGTGCATCTTCAAACCCATGGACTTCACCAATGTCATCGTCTGGTATTCTAAATGGTAAACCTATAGTGAGTACTGAACAACTTGACTCTTTATACACATCATCAGGGCAATATCAAGCTGGTCCTTCTGGGTCTATTCCATCTAGTACCATATCAAATGGAGTCCCTGCATTTGGAGAGCAATATTTTCCGTCTTATTATCCTCCTCATGCAGGGGGGCAACCTTTGGTCACCCACTTTGACAGTACTCCATCATTTTTTGGTCAACCTAATGTTGAAATGAACGTTTGTCAATGGCAGCCCACTTTTCCTATCCAATCACAAACGTTTGTACACTCGTATCAACCAGTTCAACCTGTTACACCCACATCACTTCCACTTGTTAATACATCTTTACCCCTGTTACAGAATTAGAATGTTGTACATCAATCATTTCAGGCGGGTCCTTCAACTCAATACCATCAAGTATTGGGCCCACAGAATCCAAATCCTTCTGCCAATTTACAACAACAACCTGTACTTGGAATGATATATTTGCAAGCTGGTTTACCATTATATGGGATGTCACAGCCACAACCAGGTTATATTTATCCTCAACCGAATCCAAGTTATCCTAATTTGGGTTATAACATTGGTGGATAGACCCCTTCACAGCCTCTGGCGCAAATGCCTCAACCTTAATTTCAACAAGTATCGTACCCAGGTTTTGGTCAAAAGAATCCTCAAGAGTTTTCTTATCAAAAAACCCCTACCTAGGTTACCAGTAGCAGATTCCTTATGCTGGTGCTCAAAGGCATGTTGCTCAAGAAATTCCATCATACCATGGCTATGCTCAACCTAACCTTAATCTATATTTGCCTTTTTGTTGCAACTTTAGATTTACCATATTTAAATCAGCTAACCAATGATCCAATCAACTATACTCCTTGGTGGCCAGTGATACCTCACAAATTACCCTTGGATATTCCTAAGTTCAATGTAAACCCCGGGAAGACCCGTCGACTCATGTTATGACTTATCATTTGTGGTGTTCATCAAACTCCCTGAATGATAACTTTGTTCGACTACGTCTTTTCCAATGTACGCTCACTGGTCTAGCTGCAAAATGGTACATTGAGTTACCTAGAGCTTCTTTTGATAATTTCACTACCATAGCTATTGTCTTTTTGACTCACTTCCAGTTACCCATACAATATGAAACTGGAATGGAACTCTTGACCAATTTCAAATAGAATAATGCTACTCACATTTCTGATCATATTCATGATTGGCATCATCGTTGTAGAATGGTTAAGACATTTGTCCCGATCAGCTCCTTGTTGAGTGGTTCATTAAGTCCCTGTTACCATCTATAACTGAGGATGTGGCTAAGGGTGGCATCATCACTGAAGAGCAAGTTATTTATCATGCACAATATTTATACTTGATCTATACCCAATCTGGCACGCTCTATGAAAAAATTCCTAATGCGCCACGATCTAATTTCATTGTTCCTCCACAATTAAAGGAATCTCATGCTAGAGACGGTTTGATAGGTATTGCAAGCACACATCATACTATTGCATATAATCCTGCACCTTCTTCCGAAATCAATTTCGTGTCATTTGACAAAGGAAAATGTGACAAGAAACCTGAAAGTAAGAAAAAACGGAAATATAAAAAAAAAAAAAAACTTCTAACCTGCAGGAAATATCATTTGATCAATCGTCTGGACCTAGGAAACCTAGTTACCCATGCATAATTTGTAATGAGGAACACTTTGTTCGGGATTGTCCTCACTGCACTGAAGTCTCAAAAATAATTAAGACTTCACATGCGTCAGCTATGTTGACAGATCCATTTCCAAATTTGGACACAAATTTGGTTGCTATAGATCCACCTTCTAGTTCCCAAGTGCTTATGTTATCTGTCACAAAACCTTCAACATATATTTTTGGTGTCAACACGTAATAAATATTATGGTAGTCAGGAAACTTATCAACCTACTACCTTGACTATGAATAATTCTATGGAATCAATACCACCTACTGTTATTCCTGAATTGACAATTAAGCCACCTAAGGGAGTCGTTCATAAATCGACATATAATCTTCGAGAAAGAGCTGCTCAAAATTATAATATAGTTGAAGATTTGGCTCAATCCCCTTCAGCTATGTCTGCTCTTGAGGTATTACAAAATTATCCCTCCCAAAAACAGGCTTTATTGTCGGCTATTGGTGGAATTGATCCGACTGATTCTAATCTTATCATCTTTAATCATACGAGCTATGTGCCACAATTACCAGCAGAATTGGCATTCTCCATACAAGTAAATGTTCTAAATCACCTTGTTCATCGCACTATTATTGATGAGGGAGCATCTACATGCATTATGTCTCTAAATTTTTGGAATTCACTTGGCTCACCGCACTTATCTCAATCAGCAATGACGTTGAAGGCTTTTGATGGGCGTACATATAAGCATTGTGGTATTATTAATAACCTGTGTGTTGAACTAGGGGGAAAAACAATGAATTTTGATGTCGAGGTTGTTGACGGACCCCTTGACTATAATATTATACTTGGAAGGCCATGGGTATATGCTATGACTGCAATTGTTTCTACATATTTTAGAATGATCGCCTTTCCATATAAAGGTACAATCACAATCATCAATCATTTATCCTTCTTTGCCTCCACTTCACAAGTAACTGGAAGTGTTCCGTTCGTTCACGCACCCCAACTAGCACTTTAGAACATTGGTGTAGGACTCTTAAAGGATTCCACTCTCATGCGAACCTTTGCATTATTTCCACCTACGACATCGACAGAAATTGCAAGTATAGAGACCTTCTACATGATCTCTTCCACTCCATCTGGCTTAAGGAAGAGTATGGGTGATTATAAAATTGTTACATTGGATGAGTTCTTGCCGCCCAGTCCTATTGAGCTAGCATAACAATCAATCTATCTGGCTTGGGCAGCAAATCCGAAATCAGCATCGCTGGTTGTTTGGGTTAATCGTTCCTTGGATTTTGGTACTCCATCTGATCCTTTTTCCTCAACTTTCTTGACAGATGAGAATATTTTGGAAACCATGATGTCAGAAGGATAACCATGGGAAGATTATCATCATCGTTCCCATCTTCCTGATTATGAAGAAAATTATCTTAGTGAACTATATCACCCATCAATCAAAAATTTATTTTCGAATTCTTTACTTATTAATGGAATCGATTATGAGTGAAATTTGTCAAATATTAAAGAAACCATTTCTATCGATATTTCGAATAAACCTGGCGTAGTAGAAAATATTCATGTCAGTGTATCTTGTTCTTCATCAGAACTCGAAACATATCGCTCTCTCTTTCGTGAATTTTGTGATTTATTTTCTTGGTCTTACAAGGAAATGCTAGGCATAGATACTAGTATCATTGAACACACTATTAATATGTATCTTGACGTCAAACTGGTACGTCAACGCCTTCTTCCTGTTCATCCAAAGAAGGCCGCTTCCATTAAAGAAAAAGTTGAGAAAATTTTGCGTGCTGGTTTCATTTACCTTGTTCCACTAACTGAGTGGATTTCCAACATCATTCATGTCATGAAAAAACAAGGAACCATCAGAGTGTGCGTCGATTATCGAGATGTTAATCTCGCTTGTCTAAAAGACAACTATCCTACTCCCTTTATCAACCAGATCATTAACGATTGTCCTGGATGTGAAATCTTTTCGTTCATGGATGGATTTTCTAGCTACAATCAAATCAATATCCACCCAGAGGATTAACATAAGACAACATTCATTTATCCCTAGGGCACAATCGCTTATAGGAAACTACCGTTTGGTTTAAAGAACGTTGGGGCAACATTTCAGAGAGAAATGGATTATGATTTCAATGACATCAAGCACATTTTTCAACCCTATCTAGATGATTTACCCGCACATTCACGAAATCAGACTGATCACCCGATGCATTTGAGAGCCATCTTCTTACGCTGCCAACACTACAAAATACGCCTCAATCCACATAAATGTGTGTTTTGTGTTGGTTCTGGTCATTTGCTTGGATTCGTCGTCTCAAAAGAAGGAATTCAAATCAATCCATTGAAGCTTCAAGCCATTCTGGATTTTCCTGCACCATCAAATTTTCTTCAAATAGAGAAACTTGAAGGAAAGGCTAACTTCCTAAGAAGGTTCATACCCAACTACGCTGAAATGGTTAAAGGATTTACTCATCTCTTGAAAAAAGGTCTTCCCTTCCATTCGGACCAAGTTTCACAATCTTCCTTTGATGTTGTCAAAGATACTCTTGTCCGAGCATCATTAATGTATCCCCCTAATTATCAGAGTGATTATTTCCTATATATTGCCGCAAAGCAAAATTTTAAGAAACCCCCCAAATTTATATTTATAATTAATGGGCGAATCCCCATGGTATATAGAAAAATGTATATGCTATTTTTTCATTAATATAATACACATATATAAGTTTTTGGCGAATATTTCACTAAATTAGAAAATTTTCTTAAATATTGGCGAATTTTTCACTAGGTTATAAAGTATTGAAAATTATTGGTTAATCTTCTAAAAAATTAGAAAACATTGTAAAATATTAGTGATTAGTTACCAATGTATAGAAACATATTAATAATAAGAAAAATATTTATTTAAAAACTATGATATACAATTTTCCATGTTTTGGAAAATAAAATCCACAGGTAATGTTGCTCTAGGTTCTTGTTATACACTATTGAAAACATTTTTGCATGTTTTTATTATGTTTTACCACAAATGTCTTATCACATCCCAAGTGGAAATTAATTGGAAAGGCACCCCCAAAGGCATGTGATGTGGAACCAAATAAATTCTTTTGCTCAAACTTGGTCTTTACGCATCTAGATAACCCTGTCATATTCTATGTAATTCATATTGTGAGTTTACTCAAACCCTACTCCAGATGACGTCACAAATATTGTGAGTTTACTCAAACCCTACAGAGATGTGGAAGAAAAGAGTGTTTTTTATTGACTTTGTTCATATCTATCGGATTACCAAAATATTGAGAAAACTACAATTAAAATTAAAAACCAAGTCAAATAATTGGCTAGGATAGTTCTTCTTTATTAGATTTCCAACCTATTCAAGAATTGAAATGAGCCTTCAGTGTTAAAAGTTAAATCAAATATTTTCTTTTGTTACATACTTTTCCTCTTCAACTGTTGGATATTACATTTACATCCAAATTCCTTCACTTTTATTATTGATTTCAAACATATATGCACATGAATTTTCCCCATTTAGCAACCAATTTTCAAAATTTTCAAATATGTTGTTCATATTCTAGTTATAAAAGTTCTCAAATACGTTGTTCAAATTCTAATTTAAGTTACATTTTATTTAATGAGCAAGGACTAGCAATTTCAATAGAATATGAAAAGAGGGGAGAATTGCTCGAATTTTTCCCTCTACACCCAGATGGGAACCTAAGGCCACCAATGCTAAAAATAAAGGGAGGTGATTGATAACTCACTCTTCGTATCACAGATATTCAGATACAAGGAATGTGGTGAAGACTCAAATAATTAAAGCTATCTCATTTTTTCCTTATTCAGTGAATCTTTAGTATGCGGCTATTCAGAGATTATGTATTATCATAGATCTCTTATGTAACTGGACAACAACATTACTGAATTTATGCCTACATTTGATTCTGTAATAACTTGGATCTCTTGTGTAACTCGACAACTTCATTACTGAGAGTATGCCTACGCTTGATCTTGCAGTAACTAGGAAGTTTTGTATGCACCCTTGAAACGTTTGTCGAGTAATTCTTTTAAATTTAATAATGTGTCTGTATGAATGATCAGACTATCGTTGGATGTGGAAGATTATTCCTTAAAAAGCCATGCTTCTTAATATAATAACCTCTAAAATTATTAGTAACAGACTTTAAGATGGTATTGGATATTTTTTATTAGAAGAACAATGTGGGATTCCCTCCCATGTTGGTTATCAAATTAGGTAGAAGTGGCGAAAACCTCAAATAGGGTTAGTTTTTTGAAACTCAGTGTTCTTTTGTGATTGTATTATTTTGTTTTTTTTTATAAGATTAAGGTTGTGTTAAAAGTATTATATATTTTCCTTACAAATTTTATTGGAATTGGTTAAAATATTTTATTTTATTTTTGAAATTTTTCAGATAACTTTGTGTGGGATTGAGGTTATATTTTATTTGAATTAAAAGTAACCCATGTGTTAATTAGAACCCATAATTGTTTTTGTTTGTTTTTTATTATTTATGATAAAATCACTTTTTAGTTTTTGAGTAATTTTTTTGGAATTGTAGAATCTAGCTTTGTATGTATTTAAAGATACATTTCAAGAAATGAAAAATAGCTAGAATTGCATTTCATAATTTTCATTTAAAAAAAAAAAAACATATGTAGAATCATTATTTCCTTACTTTCTAAGGAAATTTTTTCATAATTTTCATAAAAATATAAAATAATTATGGATTATTTACTTACTTCTCAAAGAAAAAATTTTCATACTTAATTAAAATAAACTAAGAATAGAGTAAAAAAAGCTATAAAACCACCTAGAATTATTCCAAAATTGTGAAGGTTGTAAATTGTGAAGGTTTAAAATTTGTGGCTTCAGGGTTAAATTTGACAGGTCCTCCTACCCATCATAGAACTTTTTTATGATGATCTCATTTTTAAACAACCCTTCATATCACTTTTAGCATTTCCTTTTACGAGTTTCAACTAAGTTAAAAGTAAAAAAAAAACACAATGTATACCTGCAAATATAGAAGCCAATGCAATTAAACTTTGAAGAGATTAGGGTGAAAAACAACGTGCCATTGCTAAAAATAATTTTTCAAAGTTTCATTTTTAATTAGATTTACTTTTCAAAAAATATAATATTTCAGTTTCAATTTCAATAAGATTTTGCTAAAATGATGTTTAACTTGTTGATATTAGATATTGTCAATAAAGGTATTCAAATTAAAGTAAAGGCCAACTGAACTTCTGAATTTAAGATGAATCCTTTCCTAGAGAAGAGTCTGCTACTCATGAGGCTCAGTTAAAGGAGGAGTCTCATCTTGCAGGAATTCCATGGAGGAGGGAAAATATTCCATGAAATCGAACATTCTGAGCAAATTACAAGAAGATTTTGTTAAAAAAATGTCTACCCTCGAGGTATCAGAATTAGGAATTCCATGGAGGAGGGAAAATATTCCATGAAATCGAACATTCTGAGCAAATTACAAGAATATTTTGTTAAAAAATGTCTACCCTCGGGATATCATAATTAGGAATTTCATGGAGGAGGGAAAATATTCCATGAAATCGAACATTCTGAGCAAATTACAAGAAGATTTTGTTACATCATCTTCAAATTCACACAATCCATAATGTCAATTGCCCTATTATCTTTAAATTTCTATCTTAATGGGGAAATAAATTGTTATCGCTCCTAACAATATTTTAAAATAAAATGTATAACATGAAAAACATACCCACTTCTAAAGCCTCATCTAGGAATGTATAACATAAAAAAAAAAATACCCACTTATGAAGCATCATCTAGGCTTACAAAATGTGGCCAGTGTAAATCCAATTTGACTTTGGATCCACCAAACCTCAAAAGGACTGAAATTTATTTTCACTTAGTGAAAATAGGTTTGCATCACAAGCTATTTGATATTTGATATCTCTCTTTCTGCTTGGTAATCCTAAGTTAAGATGGATCTAGGTTGGTTTAATTTTACCCTTTAAATATGTTATGTTCCACATGAATACCATGGGTTCTCATACCATGTGTCAATACTATGAAATTATTTTTATTTTAATGTTATTTTTTTTATTATTTTTATTTTATTTTGATAAATTAAAATTATTTTCACATAGTGTGATTTTTATTTTTACCTAGATCCATCTTAAATCTAGATATTTACTTTTTTTACCCTCTCCCTTAAAACAAGGTGGGATAATATCAAGACCTAATTTTTTTATAAAATAAATTTGGCGCGATTTGAAATATAAATTTACTTTTTTTACCCTCTCCCTTAAAATAAGGTGGGCTAACCTCTAGACGTAAATTTTTTATAAAATAAATTTGGGGCGATTTGAAATAATATACTATGATACAAAAAATTCGCCCAATAAAAATTTAAAACCCTTTAATTTCGCCCATGGCGAAAATTCGCCCCTAAAATTTTCTACGATCACCGCAGCTGATACAACCATTGCTATGGTATTGATTCAAATAGAAAATTGGATAGAACATCCAATCTATTATTTGAGCCGTAATCTCAATGATACGGAAGTTATGTATTCGTACATAGAAAAGCTTGCCTTGGCAGATGTTCAAGATGTCCAAAGATTTTTCCACTATATCCTGTTCCGAAAGACCATTATCGTTTCAGATTGCAACCCCATGACTTATATCTTATCACGTCAATTGCTAGGAGGAAAATAATCAAAATGGATTGTCATTTTGCAGGAATTTGATTTGGAAATCATCAAATCCAAGTCAAAGAAGTCTTTAGTTTTGACTGAGCTTCTCTGTGACCTTCCCTCTGATAGCACTGCTACTACGTCAAAACCATCAATTCCCGACAAGTGTCTGTTTCTGATCGGATCATCTGATTCTTGGTATGGATATTTCATCATTTATCTCCAAACTCAAACTTTTCAGCCTGATACCTCTCACTCTGAACAATGACGCATTCGATACCAAGCCAAATATTATCTAATCGTCATCGATACACTTTATCGTCATGGTGTCGATACAATTTTAAGAAGGTGCCTCACCTATGAGGAGGCCGAAAAGGTTTTAAATTATTGCCATGATGGGACTTGTTGTGGACATTTATCTGGATACGCTACCATGTAGAAGATACTCCACGCCGGTTACTTTTGGCCTACCGTATTTCACGGCTGCATCCTCGCGGTCAGAAGTTTTCATGCGTGCCATATTTTTTATCGTAAAATCCGCAAACCACCAGCGCCAATGCATCCTATTGTCTCTGTGGGACCATTTTTGAAATCGGGTATTGACTTCATGACCTATAACCCTCGTTTGTCCAGGGGGACATGGTTATATTATTTTTGCAGTAGACTACTTTACCAAATGGGCTGAAGTGATGCATACATTCAACAACACAAGACAGACAACTGCATTGTTTTTATTTAATCATGTTATTGCATGGTTTGGGGTCCCACAGGCTATAGTTACAAATCATGCGAAGCATTTTCGCAGTCACATGATGACTAAATTGACTGCCAAGTTAGGATTGTCACATGATAATTCTACTCCTTATTATCCACAATCAAATGGACAAGTTGAGGCTATCAACAAGATTCTTAAATGTATGCTTCAACGAATGATAGGAGTTTGTAAGAGAAACTGGAATTTGATCTTGTACTTGGCCTTGTGGGCATACCGAACCTCGGTGAGAAATGCAACCAGATTTACCCCTTTTCAATTGGTGTATGGTCTGGAAGATATCTTACCTATCCAATGTGAAATACCATCGTTAAAACTCGCAATCGACTTGTTACCTGACACCTTAGAAGAAGAAGGGCGTCTTTTTAACCTCATCCATCTTGATGAAATGCGTCATGAAGCCCAATTGGCCAATGAAGCACATAAGAGACGTATAAAGGCACAATACGACAAAAATGTCTAGCCTCGCATTTTCTCAGAGGGCGACTTGGTCCTTATTTATGATCAAGAAGTTGATGCAATAGGTACCGGAAAATTTGAGCCATTATGGCATGGCCCCTATATTTTCAAGAGATTTCTTGCTAAGGGTGCCTATGATTTAGTAAATTACAATGGAATTCTATTGGTGCAGCCCAAAAATGGGTTGTATCAGAAACGTTACTATGCTTAATCATGAGCGTAGTAATTTTTTGTATTATATTGTATATATATGATGTTGATTTTCATTTACTATCTTAGTTTGTTTTTTAGAGTTTTCTTGACGTTATTAATCCACTTTACATTTCATCGTAGACGTATGAATATTTGGAACCATTTGTTGGATATGTTGATGGTGCTAGTCGTAGTACGCAGAATCTATCCTCTGCAGTGTGGGCCATTTTTGCTCTAAACGGCGAGTTAGTGAGTTTCAAGGGATTTGTATTGGTAGACCGACAAACAATATCGGTGAGTATAGCGCGTTGATCAAACTTCTCTCTAAGTCCATTTCATTTGGTATCAACCGCATCATTATAAGGTTAGACACAACTTGTGGTATTACAACTTACTAGTGTTTATACTGTTAGAAATCCAACGTTGCATCGTTTGTTTCTAAGAGTTCGACTTTTGGAAAGACACTCTGATTTTATTCAATATCAACACATTTCCATAAATTTGAACACATTGACTTATTCTTTGGCTAATCAAGTTTTAAACAAACATTTACAACACATGTAAAGAAAACATTCACATAATTGAATAGGATTACGTAATAAACAGAAGGAAAACATTGAAATCAAATAGATAGATAGTTAGAGGTTTTTACAAAAATGTGTGCCCAAGACACATTGGTCATCTGACCTCAAAATGTATGCAACATGTCAAAAGTAAACTAGTGGTGCTCATGGTAACATGCTATAAATCTAGCTATCCTACGCAGTAACCGCATCCAGAAATTAGGAACACCTATAGTGTGGCGTTGCAGTCGCATGGGTAACTCTTCGATCTGAAAATCTGAAATCCCGAAGGTCAACCCCCCTATGTGCTGCCGAAGCTCAGTCAGAGTCTCAACCATGTCTAGATCCTAGAGGACTGCTCTCCCGACAACCCTCTTTTCTAGTAAATCTGCTCCATGCTCTAGTTCCTCCACCGGTTGAACTCGACGAACATATGCATTACATCAAAACTTTATTTTAGTCTTGGGAAAACATCAAAAATAAAAAAAAACATTGTATAAACCTTAGGAAAATCAAAAACATGGTCGAAACATTCTTACCTATTGCACCCCACTGAGCGCCTTCTGGTAAGGTTAAGTTTGGATGTCCTCAGAAATCAACGCATGCGTATGCATACTCATCAATGGCGGCAACATGTCGCCTAAACCAAGCAAAGAATGCAGTCGAGAACACAATGGTAGATTGGCCCGCATGCCTACCGATTAGTTCTACCCATCTCTGAAACCTCAGATCTCTAGGATTAGACACACCCAGCATCACATGTTGAGGTTGCATCAGTGGAATCCACTCTAAGGCAAATGAAATGAGGATCGAACCATAACTAAAGTTCTTCTTCCTTCCTCCCTTTGCTTCATTCAGTTGTTCCTTTATTTGGGAAAGTACAGCTTCAGACCAGTTGAAGACTATTGACTCCATGCACTCTACGCATACTACATATATGATCTATTTGCTACATGTAGTGTAACAGTGTTGGAAAGTTTTGCAATCGTGAAAAGAATGGTTCTCAAAGGAAAATCTCAAACATCCCATATGTTTATCTTCTCATATTTTCTTGGCTCTGCCCCTGGATAGCAATACTGCAAAACATAATCTCTCACAGTCTCTCCTCCAAGAGCAGACCCTGAGAAGGAAATAGGAAAGCCTCTCCTTGACAAACCTGTGAGAAAATATAAATCCTCTACTGTAATAGGAACCACCTTGTTCCTAATGTGAAATTCTCAACAATCGGATCCCATGCTCAAAATAGGAACTCCAAGAGTTCTATATGTTTCCTCATCCCTGACAAGCGAAAGTACTTTAACGACCCACAATCTCTTAGGGCTCTTATTGTACCCGAATCATTTAGGGCAACCATATTATGTTCTTCATGATCTCTTTCTCTCCATGTAATTCTCATTATAGTCCGATGAAATCTTGAAACATAACCATAAGACTCATTAGACTCCTTCAATGCAAAAAATTAGACAAATTTTGGGCATAATGCAAGAAACAAAAATGGAGATTGCGCCCAACGTAATCTTGAACAGGGGACAGTGTGTTTCATATGCAGCTAGACTTCATTTTAGGTGCTCTACAACGCACTTTTCGATTCTCAAGGGTGTGTTTCCATTTTTGGAAGTAAAAATTAGCCTAAGGGGATCAAAACCCTAAAAATTTGTAGTGAAAGGAAATGAAATGATTACTGAAAGAAAGAGAGGGTTCATGGCACTAACCTAGATCAAACGGAGATGAAAACCATCCACATAATCGATCAGAATCAGCAGCTGAAGTTCAGGGGCAGAAACAATTTCAGAGCTCCAAAATGCAAATGGTAACTATTGAATGGTAAAAATGAATAGTAAAACTCTTTTTATTTAGTCATTTAATTGTTTGAAATGAATATTTATTGCTATGACTATGGTTTTATTATATTTTTATCATGAAACAGATGTTTTTAATCCATTTGATGTTGTTCTGAATAGTTTTTACAACTGATGAACAAATCAGTCATGCAGATTTATTTCAAGGATGATTTGACCACAAAGCATACTTTTTATCCTTATTTTTCAAGCTTTGTTAAAAATGAAAAAGGACTTGAAGCGCACTTTTATCTCTTTTTCAAGCTTCGATAACAACGAAAAAGGAACCCTTGGAGTCTTCTTTTAGCTCTTCTCAGACTCTGATAATGTGAAAATATTGCCGAGCACTTGTCTTTTCAAGCTTGTAAAAGTAAATGAATTGATATCTACTCAATATAAGTTTAACCCTTTTCCGGACTAAGATAGATTATTTATGAAAAAGGAATACCTTGGTCAAACATGACTATAGAGGTTCTCTCAGATATTATTTTATAATTTTTCGGATCTGAGCGACAAATTTACAAAAAATTACTTATGGAGTTTTCTTTTTGTCCTCTTTTTCAAACTTTCTAAATATTAAAAAGGACCGGGTTGTCACTGTCGTTAGGCTCATTAAAACATAAAATAGCAACAGGCTTGTCGATCATGGCAATAATCGAGTTTCATTCATCGCTATAAATTATTAAATAGCGATACATTTTTCGCCTGAAGGGTTGAATTATAGATCAAGCATATGTTATCCTCCTCAAGCTTGTTAAAAAATGAAGAGGTACTAGTCAACAAATGACCGGGGAAAATTTGGGAAAGTGAACAGAACTTTTTATGGTAGCAGGTTGCTCTTGAACATGACACTTCAATCCATCACCGTAACTGTTTGGGTTGGGTAATTTTCTTAACGGTTCATTCATACCTATGGTTCATCATACCTTCACTTCGGTTTTGGGTCAATGCTGCCAACTTATCTCAGTGTCGCCGATATGTTCAAGAGAATTCATCCAGTGAATACTAATCCTTCTGCAATACTTGTAAACCTTCATTCTCATGAAATTCATCCCTAAACATTGCTATATCAAGTCATCCTTTGTCTCTGAAATCAGTAACTCCCATTTCATAATAAAGTGGCTTCCTGTTGACGGCAAATCATCATCTAGGAAGTTCACTTAGAAACATCATATTCCAATACCATGAGGCTTGTTACAGAATCAACAAGATCCTCGCTTTCGTATTTTTGACCGAAATATTTTGTTTGGCGTTCGACATCAAATCATCTATTCACACCTTACGAAATGTAATACAGTGCCTTGAGGGCCATTAACATCAATGGTGGTTCTCTCGCATTTGTTAACAACTCACATCATTGGCTGGTAATCAAACGATGTCTTACCATGTTCGACTACAAATCATATATTTGCATGGCTAGACTTTTACCCTAATGATCGAGTGAATGAGATAAGAAGACCCCGCTGCAATTTCAGGATTTTTGTACACATCATCTATACGGTGACCTTACATACAGATCGTCATCCAAACATGGGCCTATATCTATAGGCATGTCTGTATTGGGAAACATTCCAATGTAGACGAATTTTGTACTATGTACATGTTATTAGATAGTTTATGTGTTGAGCATGGGAATGCCTTCCCTTATATATTAATGATCAAGAGGATATATCATGATGTAATGTATTGTAAGATTGATGCAGGTCGCCACTCTGCTTCAGCTCCAGCCCATCATAGTGTAAATCATCTCATTCAAACAATATTGTTATTATTATTCTGACTTCATGCTTTAGGGGGAAATCTATTATAGGTAAATTTGAGCACCATTCCCAATGACCTGGTTAAACTGGACATCATCCCCAGAACCAATGAATAGCCTCTATCATCCCCTATCATTTCATTTGATACATGCCCTAAGACAAAGAACAAAGACAAATCATCACTGACTTCCATTGCAAGGCTTCCAAGATTTTAAGTATATGTTATAACACCTGTGAGCTCACCAACGCAGTATCTCAAGGGGATAAGTGCGTTGCATATGTAGGAAACTCCACTCAAGGGTGCTCTTCAAAGAACTTCCCAACACTCAAGGGTGGATTGGTCAATTGGGAGCAAAATTCTCATTGTTCTAGAATCTCCACTTGGCCAGTGCCTTCTAGAAGAGCGCATATGTGTCAAACTTTGAATCCATGTGTCCATTTGATACCTCTGAGCTTGGGAACATGTCTTTCCTAATTATTAGAAATTCATTGATTGTAAAAATACCTTAAGCTCATCTATAAATTGAGCACAGATCCTAGTGCTTGAGAAGGAAGAATTTGAGTAGAGAAATGCTGGTGGAATTTCAATTGAGGAATTGATTTGAGTAATATGTTGTTGGAGAGATGTTCATTGTGATGAGTCTGGGATGATGCTAGAGATGGTGACATCAAAGTAGTCGTTGGTTGTAACCTCCCCTTCTATCCATTAATAAATATTGTTGTTTACTTTCCCACATATATATCTGTATAAGCTTCTGTCTTTCATATTATGAACTCTTATCTGATGTATATGGTTCATATTTCATTGATTTAACTGAATAACTTGAATAGGCATATGTATATTGCTATCTCTTTGTTGTTTAGTGTTCACTCTTTCAGGAAATATTTTAGCGATCTAGCTTGGATTTGAAGCTACAACAAGAGCGATAGAAGGATAATTGGAAGCGCTTGGAATCCAAGTAAGTTTCTTGATCTATTCTATGTGTCTATTTACTGTTAGGGAAAGTATCTGCAAAGTCTTTAACCTATTGTTCTAAATGCATAGCACCACATTTAGGGAAGAATGTTTTATCCGTAATTTATAATTCCCCATAACACTCTCCATAATCATGATCAATGTATCTAATTTGGCATCAGAGCATGTGGATGGTTCTTCCTTGATGGTCACCTTTCTTTCACTTTTAGTCTTCGATTTTCTGATCATCGAATTTTCTTCGACACTAATTGTGTTTTTCTACATCTCCTCAAGTGTTTCAAGACTTATTTCTCGGAGCTAGTATGCCATATACATATCAAAAGAATCCGGATAGTGAAAGAGAGCCAAACCCAGAGGAGGCTTGATTTCAGTGGGGACTGAGTTATATATCTAATTAAAGAAAGCAGTAAAATCCTGAACAGAATCATTAGGATTTCTCTTTAAATTATCATATTCGGAAAGAAACTATAGTGGATTATTTTTCACTTCCCATCTAGCTATAAATGCATTAGTTAACTACTCGGTATTTCCTATGGAATTGGTAGTCAAAGAACAAAACCTTGTTTTAACATCCCTGGAGAAGCTTTAGACAATGATCCTCATTTTTGCATCATCGGCATCAATCTCTTCTAAATCAATAAAGTCAATGATTTTGACTAGGTGTTGTCTAGCACTAATCTCGGAGTTTTCATTAAAGAGAGGAAGCCTTTAACCATAGCCTTGTGGCAAGGTTGTGAGTTGACCAGGTAGTATTAGAGGTGAAAATCTCGCCATGAACCCTGCTAAATGTGGTGTAGGAGTAACAATGGGAGGGGTAGACTGAAAAGGTAATGAAGTAGAAGGGATGGAAGAAGAGGCAACAACTAATTAAGAAGGTGTCGGAATGGAAAAATACTCTTGCTGATACTGGATAATGAAGTTGAAATAAGATAAAGGAGAATCTTCGAAAAGCCTCAAAATTTGCATCAAATATGAAGGAAAATAGTATCCATAGTTATCCAGCAAGTAATCATTGAAAGAATATAGCTCAATATTCCAAAATTGATCCAATATAACCTATTAACAAGTAATCAAAACATAATAGCACGATTGATGAATATTTAGCAACAATTATTGTTTTTTCTCCTAAATGTTAGAATAGTCAAATTTTATTTTTGGAAATTTAGGCCTAAAATATTATTAAAATAGAAAATGTAGCTAGAAAAATGTTTTGTTATTTTTGGAAGTTTAACCATAAAAATTTATCGAAACATCTAATATAGTTAGAAAAAGATTTTGTATTAAGGAAAACTAGAGTGCAATACCAAAATATGTCATGGACATAGATTCGGCTACTCATATTTTAACTATTGATGAGAAAAAGGCTTATTTACAAAAAAAAAAGTGGATATGAGAAATTTATCAATTGATGGATAGAAAGTAAAATAGATTGTGCACAGAGAATGAAGTAGATACAAGATAAAGGGTGATCTTCAAAAAATCTGAATCTACATCAAATGTGGAGGAAAATGGCTAGTTATAACTATCCTTCAAGTAACCATTGAAAGAATATAGCTTAGTATTCCAGAATTTATTTAATATAACAAGTTCATAGGTAATAAAAAAATAATAACATGATGGATGTATATTTGGCACAATTATTATTTTATATCCTAAATGTTAAAAGATTCAAATTTTATTTTTGGAAATTCAAGCCTAAACAATTGTTTAAATGGCTAACAAAACTACCAAAATATTTTGTATTAAAGAAAGATAAATCTCAAGACCAAAGGATCTAGATTTTTTTTGAAATATTTTCAAGAATTGTGAAAGAACACTAATAAATTGTAATTACCAATTTTTAAGATTCATTTTTTTCAATTTGTATTAATTTGTAAACCTTCTAAGTTATTATGTCCTATTTTAGATACCCAAAGCATTTTTAGTCTATGTATTTGAGACCTTATCTATATAAATAAAGCTTTTAAGCCAGAAAGTTGATATTACTTCCCCCTATTGTAAATACCCTTTTATTGATGTGATGAATGCATAATATTTCATGAATGATACTTGAATTATCTAATATGACTATATATTATCATTACAATTACTTTGATATACTTTTGTCTTCACTCAAACACATTAAATATATTACTACTGAACTCTTTAGGCTTAGTATGTATTCATTCTTAACAATAATTGCAATTTTTTTTGTATTAACATCTTCATCTCGTTATTTTTGTTCCTTGTATTTCTCTTTAATATCATCTAGCTTGTAATCATTTTTGTTCTTAAATTAGCCTAAGAGTTTATTTATTAAAAAAAATGAAATTTTAGATTAAGAAATTATGATTTATATTAGTGTTTTGGAATAGTTTCCTAGCAAATACATCTCAAGGAACAACATGTTGATTTGGTGTTCAATTGGTAGCCTACATGGTATTTTAGGGAATGAAGTGGTTGTAGGCTTACAAACATGTGCACATGTCTAAAAAAATAAGCATGTTTGTGTGCGTGCAAATTCCTATACATCCCATTTCCATTGTTTTTACCATCAAATTTGTGTGATATCCCTCTATAATATAATAATTTTGAGCAATGAGATGACTTCAAATCCATTTTCCTTTAGGTTTAGTTATCTAAGGCTCCTTCTAGTCCAATGATCTTCAACAAATCTTCAATATCTTTCTTGCTTCAATATTGCATAAGAAATTAGGCATAAATAAGCGAAGGTACAAATTGGGCAACCTTTTAAGTGTGGAAAATATTCACATTATCAAACCTTGCTACTATGATGAAAGAGATACTTACCCATATGAAGAATAACTTTTACAATTATTGTGTACACTATAAAACCCCTTATATATCTTTACTTTGGTTGTACAAAGTGTAAAAACACTTGTTTTGATTGTATAAAATGTGAAAAGGCTTAATCAAATTATAAATCCACTATGTTAAAGCTTCATTTTATCCAAAGTAATTATATAGAATTTATATTATTATGAATAACGCTATGCATTCTTTTTTTGTCAAGTCGTCAAAGATTACATCAGGCTTGACCTATGGCTTGAGAAACCGCGACCCAGGGGCATATAAGCTTTCAAAATCACCTTGGGATCACACCTGGTTTGGGCCACACATCCCTTAACATTGCTGGAATTTTGCCTACAGAGTTACCAGTAACCTTCATATCATCGTCTATTTTATGCCTCCTGAACCATCATAAAACCATGTGCTTAAAAAAAATTAAACACAAATTAAAATAATAATAATAACAACACATAATTAATAAAAAAAATATAATAATATATTTTAAAAATACAAATGTTTAATATATAAAATTTAAAATTACAAAATCACAATCATTATAATTATACTAAATATGATAACAACAAAATAATCTTAACCATAAACATAAATAAATATTTATAATACAAACTTGGGAAGCAAACCCACTTTTCAAAATGATTTTCATCTCTAAAATTTTACACTTTCATCTCAACTAAAGTTATAACATTATGATAACCTTGTATCAATATAGAATAAACATCAATGACCTCTCAAGTACTTCTTCTGTGTATTATTTATTGATAGCTTTAGCTAACCTTTTATTAATTTTATAAATACTTTTCACTAACTTTTTTTAATGATTTTATAAATACCTTTCACTAACCTTTTACAATTTAGAAGAAGATAAACACCCTTCATCTCATTTTAATCTCAAGATAAACACCCTTCATCTCATTTTAATCTCCAAAATCATCAATTAACTATTGGCTCCTATTCATGACAAATCAATTTGACCATAATTCATGATCCAACTGACAACAAATGCTCGACCTATCACTAACTATTGTCATGAATACACTACCAACCCATAAGTCCCATAAGCAGACGAGAGTTACAACATTCATATGGAAACATAAGCACTTGAAGACATATGTATGCTCATTTCACTCATGAACACATGGATAAAAAAAACATTCAACACTTATGCAACTCCTTAAGTGTCTTGTATCCTCATGGAAAATCAACGATAGAAGCATTGCTAAAACCATTCTAGAATCCTGCATTTGTTACACTAGATGCTGACATTTGGCTCCTACCATTGATGGATTCCGTGTGCCTTCCTGAGATCAGGTGTTGGGACGAAACCGACCGCAAGCCTCATGGAGGTAATGAGATGCAGTGCCTTTGACTCCACCCCAAAACATAACGCAATCATTGATTGAATGGCGCGCCGTGAAGCTCATAGTGCTTTCGGCACTGATTTTTTAAATCATGTAATGATTGCTGAAATATTGTACATAGCCTGAACAAAAATCGTCCTTCGAATTAACATAGAGGCAGGGAACTCATGGGCGCAGGACGAAGGAGTCGTTGCGGGACTCTGGGAATGCTCATGTCCTTGAATGCCAAGGACAGCCCGAAAGCCACCAGAGTTGTTTCGATGTGGAGACCGTGCTTGTCCTTTTTGTCTTTTATTCTATCCATGGGAGCCGATACGAAGTGTGGATTGAAGAGATTAGCTTCCAGGAACTTCCCCTCCTCTACCATCTGCCTGCCCACAAGCATTGCCATGGATGCCCCAAGGGAATGCCCAGTGATCCACACGTTCTCCCGCTCATGATCACAAATGTGTTTCTTCACTGCATCAAATGTTGTCCTGAACCAAGCGGTGTGTGGAGTGTGTTTTTGAGGATCTGGAGATCCAGACTAACGTATTTGGTGAAGGACCACAGTTTGGTATTTGTTCCTCTAAAGGCCACCATGAACTTGGCACACCCTACGGGTGGAACTGGAAGCCCACCACCTTCTTGCTCCATTTGTATACGACGTCAAAAATGCAGTCGCCCTCAGCTAGGCTTAACAGTGGTTGAAGAATCTTAAGGTTAAAAAACCCCTACCACTTCTCAGCCAAAGCATCGTGGCTGAACCTACGGTCCTGTCGATCACGTTCTAGATGTACACACCCTGTACCATACTGGTTGCAATGCATCACCTGTGATTTGAATCCGAACTGCATTTAAATAACATGAATTAATGAATCAGTCTAAATATCATCAAATTTGGTATATTTGCAGTGAGTGAATTTGAAATAAAAAATGCATATACATTGTAATCGTTTGTGTGAATGCAAATAAATTCAAATTTCAAATTGACGGAATTTTCCGCGCCACACAATGATTTAGTTGTCGTGTCCTGTTCATTGTTAGTGATAGAAAATTATATATTACAGAGCAAAGGAACACATAAAATATGTGGAAACACAAACACAGAAAACATATAAAACAAGAGAGACACAGATATACGTGGTTCACCCAATTTGGGCTACGTCCACCCTAAACAACTTATCCTTCCTTTATATTATCCAGCAATATGAATAGACACAACCTACAGCATATCCGCTGTAATATCCTCTACTCCCTCTCACAGTGCCACATTATTTTTCTCGCTCATAATACACATCCCATACACAGCCGCAATACAATACCCTCATACCAAACGAGGGGTTTTCTTCTAGGGGAAAAAACCCTAAATTAAACATAACTTCTATCGTCAGATCATCCACCTAATGAACAGCCCACATTGACTATGAAATAACAATATTTTACAACGTAATTTTACATATGTTTTTAGCTTCGGGGGTGCTACCCCTGAAACCCCCTGCCAGGGGGGGCTCCAAAAGGTTGTTTCCGCCCCCCCTGGCAGCAATTAAACGACGGGTGGTGTTTCCACTCCGTTAAGAACATGGGTCCAATGTGGCGATACATCTAAATAACGAAGATAATCAAGCTTCACACCCAACAGTCAAACCCTGTTCGTTGTCAGACCTCAGAAACTATCCACTCACGAAAGATGCAAGTCAGAAAGAAGAGCAGCCAGAAAAAATGAAAGACCTCATAATCTTCACCATGTTTCACCATGTTGTGTATGGGTATGCTTCTCTTGGCATGGCAGTATAGATGTATGATCATCCATTGCAATGTAACATCATTCTCAGAATTTCGCATTATATACCATTCTTATGGGAAGGTGGGTGAGATGGCATGTTATATGTTGAGTATGAGGACCTAGACACATTAACAATAGTATTTTAAAAATAATATTTTGTATTTTGTAATCCGTAGTGGTTCAAGTGCAAAAAAGATCCTCCACTACCATTACAATGATCAATATTACACGCATAAAGAAGAAACTTATAGAACAATCAATATCGTTTAAATTTATACCAAATTTAAATTAGTATATAAAATGTATTCATATTTATTAAAATTAATTAAAAAAAAACTTATACATAACATTTCAAACAATCAATATCGTTTAAACTTATAGCAAATTTAAATTAGAATAGAAAATGTATTCATATTTATTAAAATTAATTAAAAAAACTTATGCATAACCTTTCAAAGTGCCATATTAATCAATGTGTCAAACAAAATGTTTTTACCAAAATGAAAATTTGTATATAATTCAATTTTTTAGTAAATTTGTATTTAATATAATTTCAAAATAAATCCAAGAGCTAATATAAAAATAGACATAGAAATTATTCGGATATTTATTAATATTAAACCCCTTGAGGTATGGTAACACCATACAATTATTTTTTAAGGAAGGAGAACACTCCACAAGCCATACGCTTGTCAATACAAAGAAATACTCGACATTTCTCAATGGAGAGTCTCTAACTTCTATATCGGCTTCATACATACAATACCATGGGTCTCTCAAAACCATACATCCAATACCATGGGTTTATCACATTATTTCCTTACTACTTGTGGTCCCTTGCATAATGCAGGTCAACCACTTTATTTATTGACTATGTGATCCGAATGGAAAATGGCATCAACCCATGGTATTCATCTACCCATGTTATCCATCCACCCATGGAATTTACCCATGGTATTATAAATGGCATCAACCCATGGTATTCATGCACCCATGATATTTATTCGCCCATGGTATTGTAAGTGACCCATGGTATGTATCTGCCCATGGTATTCATCCACACATGGGATTTACCCATGGTATTGTAAGTGATATCTACCCATGGTATTGGCCTATGGTACCTACACATGGTATTGTAACTCAAAAAACGCTATAAATAACAAGCCTCAGTTTGTAAAAGGGCAGATTGTCCACCACAATGTAGCTTCTACGGTTATTCTCTGTTTTAATAAAACAAGTTTCTTTTAATGGGGCAGTGTTTGGAGGACTTGTCGGATGTGATGAAGATGCTCTTCCCAAGTCTTGCTAAAGATCAGAATGTCATCCAAGTACACCACTACGAATGAGTTGGTGAATGGCCGCAAGATGTCGTCCATCATCCTCATGAAGGTTGCGGGAGCATTTTTCAACCCGAAAGGCATGACCAGCCATTCAAAAAGGCCTTCCTTGGCTTTGAAGGCAGTCTTCCACACATCAGAGGGTTCAATTGGTACCTGGTGATACCCAGACTTCAAGTCGATCTTACTGAAATATTTTTCACCTTGGAGTTGGTCCAGAAGGTCATCAATCCGTGGGATTGGGTACCTATTCCGGACAGTGATCTTGTTCAGCGCCCGATAGTCAATACAGAGTCTCCCCGTCCCATCCTTCTTCTGTACCAACACGATCGGGCTCCCACAGGGCGATGAACTTGGTCTGATGTGACCTTTCTGCAACAGCTCCTGAATCTGCCTCTTGATTTCATCATTTTCCCGAACAGAGCGTCGATAGATCGGTCCATTGGGTAGTGGCGCACCTGGGGTCAGATCAATCGGGTGCTTGACCTGGCAGTGCAGAGGAACCCCTGTGGGTGAGGTGAAGATGTCTCCGTACTCCTCCACGACCTTATCCATTTGTTGTTGTCGTGCAGAGGGGCCCTGTCTGGAGGTCGTGGCCACAGTCTTCTTCTTGCCCTGGGGGCGGATCATCAGGAAAACGAATTTCCTGGTTTGGGAAATGAGCTTACTACATTGTTTTGCGGTAACCAAAGAGATAGTCGTAGGAGGTGGTACCTCTGGTATCCTGTACAACTTATTTCCCAAAGTAATAATAACAGCACGAGGTCGAGACTCATACACAGCATGACGCTTCCACAAGTATGGTTGTCCTAATAATGCATCAGAAACATCAATAGGAGCAACGTCACATAATACCTCATCCGTGAAGGGCTTGATGCTATAGGGAAGGCGGCACTGCTGGCTGACGCGGAGATCTCGTCCTTGGTGAAGCCACACGATGGTGTATGGATGTGGGTGAGCTGTGGTCGGCAAGCCCAACCGCTTCACGGCGTCTGCTGAAATGAGGTTCTTTTGGCTCCCATTGTCGACAATGAACTGTACAGGGGAGCCCTTTACCCACATCTGGGAGTGGAAGAGACGTTCCTCCTCCTCTGGATCTTCCGGTTCCTCCTTCTGGACCTTTGTAGTGGCAACAGTGGCGTTGGGCTCCGCATCAATAATCTGTTTCCCTTTTTCATTCCCCTTTTCAGGTTCTGATTCGGAGTCGGAGCATGCATCTGACTCAGAAGCCCTCATCTCGACCACTAGCGACTGCTTGGCCCGACACTTACTTGTGTTGTGAGTGGAGCTCTTATGGAACTCACACCACTTTCCCGTGTCCTTCTTTGGCTTTACGGTGTTGTTCTTTTCTTGTGGCTTTGACGGGTTGTCTTTAGCCGCCATGCCTTGGCTCTGTCCTTTGTTCTACGGTTTGGAAGCACCTTTTCCTTGCTTTTGATTCGCAGATCCAAAGTCTCGCTTCTTCTGTTTGAATTTCTGCTCAATCTTGGCAGCATACCGGTATGCCGTACCAAGCGAGGAGATGTCGAGGAACTCCATTTCCTCCTGAATGTATCTGTGCAGACAGCTGCGATACTTTAGCACAAAATGTTTCTCTGAATCTTTGATACCCAACTTTGTGCGCAGGGTATGGAACAGATTCGTCAGCTCGTGCACATCTTGATCCCTTTGTTGTCGCAGCGTGGTCCATTGTATGTACTTGTCCTCATAGCTCCCCACGGGATAGTGCTGTTCCTTGACGGCGTCTCGGAAAGAATTCCAAGTTGGTACGGCCGAGAACAGAGAGGGTTCTGTCTGGTCCTTGTTCTCACAGTAGGTTTCCCACCAGTCCTTAACATGGGGGGTAGCTTTGAGGAGTGCAAAATAATCTTCTCCCGGTCTGAAAAGTCATGAACAGAGAAATATCCTTCTAATAGATTCAACCATCTATCTACGGCATCTGCGTCTATTTGACCCTCAAATATGGGAATGTCAAAATTTACTTGTACCCTAAAGGGAGTCGCAACTCCAGAGTGGCTACTGGATGCAGATGCGCCGCCGGTGGGCAGCCGTTGAAGGATCTGAGCAAAGTTATCCATCATCGCGTTCCTTTGTTTTTCGAGGGCCTCCTCGAGCAATATTTTGATAGGATCTCCTGCTCCCTCATCTTTCTTTTCGCCCCCCATGGGCGTTCGTCGAGGTTTGTGAGGCTGATCTTGCAAAGGTTCCACCAGATCAAGCCCTAGTGGATCAGTGGTATCAGATTCAGGTTACGAATCCATGGGAATGAGGGTTTGAAGCATATTTCAGTGTCAATTTTTGGCAACAATCTTCAGCAAACTCCATGAATTTGTTGGGCAGCGAGTTTTTAGATCAGATCTGAAAATTTTGGTGAAAAATTTGCAAAAATAAAGACCAGATCTGGATTCCTTGCGAAAAAATACTCAAATTCAAAAAACAAATCGACCAAATTGGAGTTCGGATGAGGGAGATATCGTTGATTCAAAATCAGCAATGTTGAAGCAATTTTTATGACGACAATTCATGGACGGCGGCTCTCCTGTCATTTTTCGTAGTTTCTAGTGAAAAAATTCAAAGAAATGGATATAGATATGAGGTCCTCTTGAAAAATCACCCAATTTCAAAAAACAAATCAGTCGAATCGGAGTCCGGATGTGGGAGTTATCGTTGATTTAAAATCAACTATTTTTTCAGAAATTTTGTGACTGTGAGACAGTTCCAGCGCAAATATAAGAGTCTAGAGTTTCCAGATAGTGGTTTCAAACACATGAGAAGATGTATAATGATCATTTCATTTCCAAAAATAGGTTATAATAAATATTTTGAGTTATATTGACCGAGTTATGCGCATTTTAAATCTGGAGCAGCATTCGGAGTGGGTTCCATTTGGAGACGTGCCCTCCCACCCCGCTTTAGTAGGCACCTGCTTCACATTCATCAGTTTCAGCATAGCAGCATTCGGTTTGGGTTATTTGGAGACGTGCCCTCCCACCCCAAGCTATGTAGGCACCTGCTACTTCATCAACAATCAGCATCACGGTTATGGGTCACCTGCACAAAATCATTTTCATTGAAGTCCATTTGCTAGGCCGCACACTGTTAGTCACACAGTTGGTCACAAGCATTACAAGGTATCTCTATCCTCAGATCTTCTTTTGTCATGGTTTTGGTTCATCTACAAACCCACACTTCATCGAAGTCCATTTGCTAGCCCGCACACTGTCAACATCATAATTGGTCACAAGCATTACAGGGTATCTCTACCCTCGGATCTTCGTTCATCACGGTTATGGGTTAACTACACAAAACCCTTCTCTTTAGTGGCTCTTCATATTCAACAAAGGCTTCTCAAGAGGGAACTTCACGCAATGGGGACCATTGCTTCTTAAGGATGGAGGAATGATCCGAATGGAAAATGGCATCAACCCATGGTATTCATCTACCCATGTTATCCATCCACCCATGGAATTTACCCATGGTATTATAAATGGCATCAACCCATGGTATTCATGCACCCATGATATTTATTCGCCCATGGTATTGTAAGCGACCCATGGTAGGTATCCGCCCATGGTATTCATCCACACATGGGATTTACCCATGGTATTGTAAGTGGTATCTACCCATGGTATTGGCCTATGGTATCTACACATGGTATTGTAACTCAAAAAACGCTATAAATAACAAGCCTCAGTTTGTAAAAGGGCAGATTGTCCACCACAATGTAGCTTCAACGGTTATTCTCTGTTTTAATAAAACAAGTTTCTTTGTGGTTTTATTTTCTTTTTGTTCTCTCTTTTTTTCTGGCTTTCTAGTTTTGCAGATCTTGTCAGATCTATTTCAACTTTTTATATCTTGGGGGCCTCCCCCCCAAGATCCGGATCACTATGTGCCATTTATTTATCATCCTTAACCAAACTAATTAATTATTACATCATATTATTCCCTTGGGTACCTCTCTCTGTACCCCATATATCCCCCCTAGGGATACTACAATGTTCGCAACAGGAGCACCGATATATATATATATATATATATATATATATATATATATATATATATAGATATATATATAAAGTTGTCAAATAAATTGCTTTTATATGCAGTGAAATTGTGGAGACTTTATGAAATGAAAAATGTGAAAATACATTTCTCTCTTATGTGATCAAGTTTTCTTCCTTAATTTTTAGGTATATGAGAATACATCGTACATTCAAATACCCTAAAATGTGATGAATTTAACTTCATACTACTCCAATCCTCTCATGGAGCTTTATTTTTTATAGTGTTTATGGGAGATGTGTTCAAAATGTACACAAAACAAGCAACTTCTTCATCCCAAAATCATTGGTTAAATGCTTTTCTTTCAACAAACTTCTATCCATGTTCATGATTGTTCTACTCTTCCTTTCTTCTATGCTATTCTACTATAATGTGTACCTACCTATGAATTTCCTCTTGATTCAATGGTGTTTACAATATGTTGTAAACTCTTTGGAGTAATATTCTCCTCCTCAATTAGTGTAATGCCCCTCCCTAATCATATTATTTTTCATTATGTTATTTACCTATTTGCTGAGTGATTTTCTTTTGTACTTGATCCTTATAATAACTATTAGTATATGTATGAGGTATGCATATACCAACTACATACACACACTTTGCATGAATACACTATTATTTTATGGCTTATTATGTTAGATAATTAATTAGTGGCTAAGCTTGATTATTGAATAAACTATGATTAACCTTAAGCTTGATTAGTGAATAATTAGCCCTTAATCCTTACTTATAGTTAATAAATTATATTTTAACATGACTTATTTAATATCTAAATTAATAGGATTTTTAACAATCCATAGGGTTAATTGACATTAAAATATATTATTATTTTATTTTTAGTAGTATTTTATTACGTTATTTAGTCGATTGGTTCAGTGAACACTTATATATATATATATATATATATATATATATATATATATATATATATATATATATATATATATATATATATATATATAGTTTTTGTTTTTTTTATATGCGGTGAAATTGTGGAAACTTTATCAAAGTGAAAGACCTCTGAAAGGGTCCTCATAATAAGATCTTGATATTTTAATATATTGACCACTTTTATTTTCAACCAAGTATTAAACTCCTTGAACTTGTAAAAAGTTTCATATTTGAGTTTCAAGAAGCATATTCAAGTCTTCCATTTTAAATCATCAATGAATTTCAAGAAATAAGTATCCTCCCAGAGATTGAGTTAGCATAGTCCACACAAATCAATGTGCACCAATTTCAATGGTGCCTTTTCCTTGTAAGATGCAATAGATAGAAATTTTTTCCTATGTTTTTTTTCCAATATAAGACTCTCATAAGAGATAATTGGTTCATGTATGATTTGTAATCCATTAACCAATTGCTTATGTTACAACAAATTTAGTTCTAAAAAATTCTCAGATGTTAAATCCAAGAGTTATATAGGCTAGTTATTTTATGGGAAAATAAGCTTAATTAATTGGAATTTTTCGTATTCAACGAATATGTCATATCCTTGGATATTTTAATTCTATAAATTAGATTCCTACTAATAATTTTTTTTAGGATTATGCAAGTATTACGGTTGAAAAATAATTTATAATCATTTTGGGTAAATTGACCAACACTTATAAGGTTATGTTTTAATCCTTGGACCTAATAGACTTGTGAAATGTTTTTCTTTTCACCTTGTTTATTAACAACACAAATTTTAACCTTACAAACAACATTAACATATTTTCATTAGCCAATTTAGATTCAGTTTTAATAGAGTTATCTAGGCTTGCAAATAGATTCATATTCCCAGTCATATGGTTACTACAACCATTATTTAGCAACCAAAGGCCTTTGTTACTCTTTTCACAAAAATCACAAATAATAAACATAAACTCAATACTACTTTCAAATGTAAGATTATCTTTGTTCTATTGTGGCATATCTCCTTGCTCTAATCCTGCATTGCCATCTTTTTGTGAGTTGACTATGTTATATCTGGGCCCATGCATTTTTTTGTTCCTTCCATTGCCTCTATTGACATATTTCTATGATTTGAAGGCATTCTCCAAGGAATCATCATCCCTATTCATCCTTGTATCATGGGATAATAGGAATCCCATTAGCTCATCTTTGGAAAGTTGTGCCAGATTCTTTGATTATTTAATTCAAATCAGTAGAACATCAAACTTGGTTGGCAAAACCCTCAAAACCTTCTCAAAACCCTTTTTCCTTGTTGTATCTTCACTATGTGATCTTAAATAGTTTACTACATTTATCATCTAAGTCATAAATTGGTCAATTGATAAAACCCTTCATCTTCAAATTTTCAATACTCCTAAAAGTTTGCAACTTTGTCATTTTTACTTTATATGTGCCCTGATAGGAAATATCTAGAGTGTCCCATGCTTAACTGGCATAATTTGAGGGTGCAACTTTTGGAAAGATTGGATATTCCAATCTTCGTTGAATGAGAAATAGTGCATTTGGATACTTATTTATGTTTTCAATTAATTGATCTCTTTGAGCTTTTTTCATAGCATGTATGCTCAACAAAGTTACTAACTTACCCAAAAATGTGACCTCAAAATGAGAAATCTATGCCAAAAAATCTCTATTTTTGCACAAAAACATGAAAAAAAACCTCAAAATTGAAAAGTTGTGATGTTGCATTGCCCTTTTTTGGGGTTAAATTCCAACATTTTTGGACATGGCATTAAAAACCAAAATCAAGGATCGTGATTACAAAATTCCAATAATTTTCAACCATGGAATTAAAACCAAATATCATGTGTACAAAAAACCTTAAAATTCAACATTTTTCAACCATGAAATTAAATACCAAACACCGTGACTATCAAAAATCCTAAAATTTAGTATGTAAATCAAAGAGTGATTGTACCAAGAGAAATTTATTTTCTTAGTGTTAAAATTACAACTCGTTTGAAATCTTAGCATAAGACAACTTGAACATTTTCAGTCGGTGATCCAAATGGAAAATGGCCTACACCCATGGTATTCATCCACCCATGATATTTATCTTCCCATGGTATTGTAAGCGGTATCTACCCATGGTATCCACCTATGGTATCTACCCATGTTATTGACCCATGGTATCCACCTATGGTATCTACCCATGTTATTGTAACTCAAAAAAAGGCTATAAATAACAAGTCTCCCTTTGTAAAAGAACATATTGTCCACCACAATGTAGCCTTTACAATTATTCTCCATTTTAATAAAAAAAATTAGTGTGGTTTTATTTACGGTGTGTTCTCAGATTTTCCTGGCATTTCAATTTTTCAGATCTTGGGGGCCTCCCCCCAAGATCCATTCCAATTTTCTAGATCTTGGGAGCATCCCCCCAAGATCTGGATCAGTGGTATCATATTCAAGTTATGAATCCATGGGAATGAGGGTTTGAAGCATATTTTAGTTTCAATGTTTTGCAACAATCTTCAAAGTTTTGCAGCAATCTTCAGCAAACTCCATGAATTTTTTGGGCGGAAAGTTTGCAGATCAGATATGAAACTTTTAGTAAAACATTTACAAACACAAAGACCAGATCTGGATACCTCATGAAAAAATACCCAAACTCAAAAAACAAATCAGCTATATTGGAGTTCGGATGAGGGAGATATCGTTGATTTAAAATCAGCGGCGTTGCAGAAAATTTCCTGACGACAATTCATGGACGATGTCTCTCCTATAATTTTTTGTAGATTTTGTGGAGAATTTCATAAAATTTATTGCATATCTAAGCTCCTCTTGAAACTCACCCAATTTCAAAAAAAAAAATGGTCAAATCGGAGTTCGACTGAGGTAGATATCGCTGATTTAAAATTGGCTACTTTTTTAGAATTTTTATGATGGCGAGACAGTTGCAACGCGAATATGAATTTCTAGAGTGTCCAAATAGGGATTCAAAACTCATGGAAAGATGCATAATGATCATTCTATTTCCAAAAATAGGTTATGATAATGATTCTAAGTCATATTGACTGAGTTATGCCCATTTTAAATCTAAAAGAGCATTCAGAGCAGGTTCCCTTTGGAGATGTGCCCTCCCACTCTGCTTTAGTAGGCACCTGCTTCACATTCACCAGTTTCAAAATAGAAATATATGACTTGGGTTCTTTTGGGACACACCCTTCGATCCCAAGCTATGTAGGCACCTGCTACTTCATCAACATTCAACATCAATGTTGTGGGTCAACTGCACAAAATCCTTATCATCGAAGTCCATTTGCTAGGTCGCACACTATTAGAATCATAGTTGGTCACAAGCATTATAGGGTATCTCTATCCTCGTATCTTCTTTTTTCATGGTTCTGGTCATCCACAAACCCACACTTTATTGAATTCCATTTTCTAGGCCACACACTATCACCATCACAGTTGGTTATAGGCATTACAAGGTATCTCTATCCTCGTATCTTCATTTGTCATGGTAATGGGTCATTCACAAACCCACACTTCATCGAAGTCCATTTTCTATTCCACACATTGTCAGTATCACAGTTGGTCACAAGCATTACAGGGTATCTCTATTCTTGGATCTTCGTTCATCACGGTTATGGGTTAACCACACAAAACCCTTCTCTTTAGTGGATCTCCATATTCAACAAAGGCTTCTCAGGAGGGAACTTCACGCAATGGAAACCATTTCTTCTTAGGGAGGGAGGAATGATCCGAATAGAAAATGGCCTACACCCATGGTATTGTAACTAGTATCTACCCATGGTATTGACCCATGGTATCGACCTATGGTATCTACCCATGTTATTGACCCATGGTATCCTCTTATGGTATCTACCCATGTTATTGTAACTAAAAAAAAGGCTATAAATAAAAAGTCTCACTTTGTAAAAGGACAAATTGTCCACCACAATGTAGCCTTTATAGTTATTCTATGTTTTAATAAAAAAATTCTTTGTGGTTTTATTTATGGTGTGTTCTCATATTTTTCTGGCATTTCAATTTTTTAGATCTTGGGGGCCTCCCCCCATGATCCGGATCAATGGGGCACTAAAATTGGAATATAATTTTAACTATGGCCTATAAAATCACTGTTAGTTTATACAAAATCATAATAAACACCCTTGAAAATAAAACAATGTAAAACAAATCTTTTAGCTGAAAAAAAATGAAAATATTAATTGTTTAAAAAAAATTATACCCATGATAGGGGTGTTAATATGGAAGAGATTAGGGCTTGGGGGCAACGCCCATCACACCTGAGATGTGAAGTGCATTTAAAGCTTAGAGGGGCACAACCTTCCCCTGCATGCAATGGCATGCATTATAACAGTTGGAAGTTTCTATATATCTACAACAACATGAAGGTGTTGGAGTACGTTGGTGAATATTTGAGTGGAGGTGAGGGTTGGTCCTTGGCCTCCCTTTGCACGTTCTTTGTTCTAGCTAAGACGATGGTGAGATTTGGGCCTTGGTGTGGACACATAATTGAAGCTAAAGGCAATGAAGTTGATGACTTGCATGAGACTTGGGAGATGTAAAGGAGTTCCCCTAGTGTATAGGATTGTATGGTTGTAGGGAACTAAGCATTGTGTTGGACTGGTGAGGATGCCAAACTCTTGTTGCAATGAGAAATATCAAGTCAATTTCCTTTATATTTTGGTTATTTTGTCTTTCAAAGTATTGATGCTCAGCTATGTGTTGTTAGGGTTAGTGTGTCCATCTGTTGAATTTTATTCTTTGTTAGCTAAAAAAGGTTGAGGGACCTTAGTAGTATGTTTGTGCAATTGTTTCCAAGGTATCTTGCTCCTGGGTGCTTTGGAGCATGAGGTTTTAGTTTTAATGAAAAAATTTGGGTGCCTCTATGTGAATTCCAATAGTAAAGTACCCAAGCTCGTGGTGATTGGTTATCGTGTCTCCTTGTTTATGTCAATCGTCCATGATTTCATATGTTACTTGACTATATCCCATTGTTTCATGTTTTTGGGAGTGGTTTGTTTGTCGAGGGTGTGACGGCCTCTCTTGTCTCTTCAACTAACTCGATTGAGGTTGAAACATATATCTGGAGTTATGGGGATGATATAGTTGGTTTAAGTCTTGGTCCTGTTATGGGGTCATTCAATTTCTTCTCTTGTTACTTTGTAGGTCATGGGATATTTAGTGGGTGCTCCAGGTGTGCCCCTGATGTCTCAATTATGCCTCCAAGACAAAGAATGTGTTGCAGATGGGGGAGAGGTGGCAGTGACCCACAAGGGTAGAGAAGAGAAAGAATCTTTCCCCATGACTCGGTTGCCACCTACTTCAATGTTGTTCCACCTAAGATGAGAAAGGAAATCCATAAATTGAAGACTCAAGAAGCGATTGAGTGTCAACCCCATTACGATTTAGAAATCCTAAAATCCATATCAACATGGGTTCCTAACCCTGGAAACACCAGGGGAAGAAAGAAGCAATACATGAATTCAATCACATTGCACTGGAAAATGAAAACTTTGGTGGGTCTAGTTCCAAAAGAAAATAATGTAGGGAGATACAATGTCTTCTCCACCCTAGAAGATGTTAAAAGATGCTCAAAAATCAGAGGTTGGGTCACATTGTGTGTGAGTTTCATAGTGAATATATGATTGATCCTCTGGAGTAAAGTGAGAAATTTCTGACCAAAATTTCCTCTTCTGAGAATGAATAGAGCTTCAGATGGTCATATGTGTAGTATGGTGACTCTATCGTTTATTTATGGCCCAGTCAATAGGGTCCTTGTCCATTTGATAATGATATTAGCCTTTGGTTTTTTAAATGTTGATCCTGGATGTAATGGGTTGCCTATGTTTTGGCTTTGTCATGTGTGTTCTTATGTTTGGGAGATCTTTGTGCTCATTCTGTTGCGAGGCTATGGGTTATGTGTTAGCCATAGGTAATAGTTTTGTATGAAATTTTGGGATTTAGTTCTATATAGACTTTTTAGTCTAAATCTTATTTCAAGTTATGTTATAAGGAAATCCAAATTCTCAAAAAAAAAATATGGAAAACAATGTATATCTATTATTTGAATTTTGTTTAATACAAAACAACAATTTTTTAAAAAATTACAAAATTACTTTTTCAAACAAATATTGTTTTTAAACGAAAAAATATTTTTATCAAAAATCAAAATTAATTAAAAAAAACAAACTCACCAACTAACCAAAATATGGTAAATTAAAAAAAAAAACTAAACTATAATTAAAAAGTATATAAAAGTAATGATAAAACAAATAAAGTATATATATATATAACTTAAATTTTGAAAAAGACTTCTTATGCAGATTATTATTCCATTCCTCATCTTTTGGGTCTTATTAGCTGACTTGTTCCTAATCATCAGTGCAATATGCTAGAGGACTCTTCTCTACGAGCCTTTTTTCTTATGGCTAGGATTGAGACCCCACCCTTACTAACTTTATGACAACCCCCCACCTGGTGCTTAAATATGGGGTTATGACGAAGTCGAACTGGGTTATGTTATGGGGTTGTTTTCTCGTTGGTGGTCAAGCGACTACGTACCTTATTATATATGTAATTATGTCACTCATATCATTCTAAGAAAGAGCAAGAGTCCGTCATATACCTATTATATGATTCACCATTTTGTGTAAATGATTTATTTTCTATATAATTATATGCGTGAGAAATAGTTATAGATTTTCTATTGAAAAATAATTTGGTTGTCGAACCAAAACCCTACATCCATAATACTTCTACCTTCAAAATCGAAAACAAATGAAACTTATTATTACTTCAGAAATTCTTATTCTATTATCTATAGAAGACTCCTTAAAATAAACAAAATTGACATAGACAAAATAAAATATTCAGCTACTATATGACTAATAATATATTGTTCCATATTCTTTCCCAACCATCCCATCATTCAAAGGTGCTACTCAGGCCGGGGACCTGCTTGCCTTTTGTTTGCCCGAAGCTTTCGTTGGCTTCAACCTTTGTTGTCGTCGTGTGAACTCATTTCACATAAGATTCAACCATTTTACAATTCATTACTACAAGTTGAGTCGAAATTTCATTTTGGAAGCGCTCCATTTTCATTTGCATTAGCTCCATCTTACCATTGATTAGTGCCTAAAATTATTTTTGGGCCTTCATATCTACCTCGTTCCGCTAGTTAAAAGCACTCAAAATGTTAGCCATGGCTTCAAGAATCCTTTCCAGAAAAGTATGCACGCACATTCACTTGCACAGAGTCTTGGGAAGAAGAACCAATATTCTTCATCCACTTGCAGAGAATCTTGGGAAGAAGAACCAATATTCTTCATGGAATGTGTGCACCTCGAGAAACTCGAACCGCTCCACTCAATTCACAGAGGTTAGCTCTAATTATCAATTTATCTCTTATACTACTCCCTCCTTGACTCGTTGTTCTGGGCATAATTCCGGTTCTCTGTGCGGTCCATTCTTCCGCTGCGGGCAGGGCCTTAGAAACGACAGCCACGCAGACTCGGGAATGCCGCAGATCTGGGCAGCGTGACAACGATGACAGTCGTTTTATCCTCGGCAGAGACGTTCAGGATACCATTGGCATCAATGTCAAAACAAACGGTGATCCGAGGCACACCCCTTGGAGCAGGAGGAATGCCAGACAACTCAAACTTACCCAAAAGATTGTTGTCCTTGGTTTTTGCTCTTTCACCTTCAAATACTTGGATCAAAACACCAGGATGATTGTCAGAGTATGTGGAGAAGACTTGTTCTTTCTTCGTAGGAATCGTTGTGTTCCGCGGGATCAAAACAGTCATCACTCCTCCAGCAGTTTCCAATCCAAGAGACAACGGAGTGACATCAAGAAGCAAAGGTTCTTGCACCTTCTTATTTCCTTCTCTACTTAGAATTGCAGCTTGAACCGCAACACCATAAGCAACAGCCTCATCTGGATTGATACTCTTGCAGAGCTCTTTTCCATTGAATAAATCTAAGATCCACGCTCCTCAAAAACGCTTACGGTGTCTAAACAACTCCAGACACAAAACACCACCGCAATTGCATCACATCGGAGTTTCTTCTGCTTTCAACGTCTCGAATGGAAAAACTATAAAAGAACTTAAAACAATACCTATACTCTTTTATTTCCCTCGGCCCGCGGCCAAGGCAAGGCCCAAGTCCAAACGGGCTCCGATACCAATTTAACGGAGAAAGGGTACCAAAAAAAATATAACATATGCCTGCTGGTCTAGTCTCAGCTAGGCTTAAAATGGTAAAAAACTTGGTAACAGAGTTTTCATCTGTCTTCTTTGCATGATCTCCATGCCTGTTCATTTGTGGATGAGGCTTCACCTTTACTTTCTTTGCCATGAGATAGTGATGTATCTTTGCCTCATTTCTTTCCCAGTGATGGAAAGATTGAACGCTTATCCTCGCCCTTTTGAAAGTTATGACAAACTTAATAGGAAACTGTTTTCTCTCACCATTTTTGGTGTTATGCATGTAAATTTCAGCACTGTTGTCATTTGCACATGCATAAATATTCATGAGATTATCACATTTTAAATTCTCTCCAGCTCTGTCTTCTTGTGCCACGTCTTCCCCATCAGCTTCATGTGGCTCATCGAATTGATCTTCAACACTTTGTTCCTCTTTACATCATTCTTGAAGATCAACTCGTGACGCAATTCAATTTGAAGTCTGTTTCACCGATGCCGAATCCACACTTACTATTTTCTTTATGGACAAGCAAACTCACTGAGCTTCCACCTGAAGCTCTGATACCATGTTAAAATGAATGAAATGGCTCTCCATGTAGGAACCTGGAGAGTGTACAAACACACTCACACAATCTGATACATACAATCAAGAGAACAGCCTAGTACATATAGGCTTTCTCACAATCGGGTGGTTTGAACTACTCCCTGAATATTAGGATCTAAGATCTAGAATTAGAATCTCAATCCTATCCTAACTTAACTACATGATTGAAAAATGCTTCCTTATCATTATTTAAGTTAAGCATAGTTAAGCATAGAGTTAGGCCTGTCATTTCCTCTTCGGCTGGTGCACACTCTCCCTGTAGCTATTAATTGAAAAATTAGACACTTGAACTCGACTTGCTTCGAAATGCTTGTTGGATGCGCGAACAAATATGGAGAGGGGGAGGAATTAACGATCAGCCGAAGTGAATTGAATGAAGTCTGAGTGGAGTGTTGATGATCTCGGTTATTTAAAGGCCCAACTTTTGAGGATGTTCAGGTGATATTTTGGACAGCTGTGCATTTCATACGTCAGATTCAGGTGCCATTTGTGCAAGCAGATGGAGCAAGAGAAAGGAGTGGATGTTATGCAGGACGAGGGAGTAGTTTATTTCCGCCAAACTTTGAAGACTTACGACGAACAACAGCCTGAGTATTTAAACAACCACGAGTGCTCCCATATTCTAGTTTCTTCGCATGTCCTTATGTATTAAAAGCCAATAGGGTCCTTGATTATTCTATCTTTGCCACTACAAGGGATCATGGCAATGAAATGTTTATGTAAATGCAATTGTTCATCTCCAACATCCCTTGAACCATACTTGTCTTTTTATTGGCAATGAATGTATTAAAGAATTCAGATGTTGAAGAATATGGAAGAATTCAGTTTTTTCAAAGTTTTGAAGTTAAATGATAATCTTATGCAATAGAGGGGAGGAGGGATACTGTGTGTTCATTTCGTTTTCTGTATTTTCTTTTAATTATTAATTTGAATTCTTTCCAAAGTTTTGAAGTTAAATGGTAATCTTATACAATAAAGGGGAGGGTAGAGGGACACTGTTGATTTGTGATCATTTCGTTTTCTGTATTTTCTTTTAATTATTAATTTGAATTCTTTCCAAAAAGACAAAAACTTAGCTTGATTATTAGTGGAAATGCCCAACCCAAGCATATTGAATCTTATTTTTTTCATTAAGACTAAGGATCACCCCTCTAGCTCTACCACCCCTAAAAAATAAAAATATGTTAAGAAAAATAACAAAACTTTTAACACAAACCTAAGGAATAATGTTACATTGCTTCCATGTTAATTTTTTTTTAAGTATTTTGTTTAGGTATTCTTTGAATTTCCAAAGATAAAAAAAAAAAAACTAGATTTCATTTCTAATTAAAAAATAATATTTTCTGTAAAAAATAATGTTTTATTTATTTATTTTGGAAAAAAATGTTATTTTAGTCTCTTTTTTAATAAAAAAACATTTTATTTATTATTTTATTAAATTGATTTTCCCACTGTAAAAATAAAAAATTACTTACAATTTTCTCTAATATAAATTATCAAAAAACCAATCAATAAATAATTAAACAAAAAGTATCTAATGTCACTTTTAAATTGATAGTGGAATTTATATTTTTTTTATTGTTGATGATACCAATGGTTAAGACCACAATGTTAATTAACTGGTAATTTTAACCCAAAAAATAAAATAAAATAAGACTATTTTGAAAAATGTTTAAAAATAAACTTTTAAATTTAAAAAAAAATGGAGAGAAATAAAAGACAAACTTTAGGTATTGATTTTTATGGTTTTTTATAGTCATGATATTTGGTCTTTAATGTTATGGTTGAAAAAAAAAAGAATTTAATTCTAAATAAAAGGGGTAGTGATGCATCACCACTTTTGCATTTCTATACATGATATTTAATCTTTAAAGTTGTGTCTAAAAATTGTTTGAATTTAACCTTAAAAAAAGAAAAGATGATGTTGCATCACCACTTTTGCATTTCAAGGTGTTTTTTCATGTCTTTCTTAATCATGATATTTGATTTTAAATACCATGGTCAAAATGTTGGAATATTAACCTCGAAATAAAAAAAGAGTGATGTTGGATCACCACTTTTCAAATTGAGCATAAAAACTAGAACTTAGTCAATTTCTTGTTAAGTTGGTAACTTTGTTGGTTTTCCTTAGTCTATGAAACCATTTACAACTACATCCCAAAAATCCTAAATAAAAAGAAAAATGTTCATCTTAATTGACCAAACTTCATAATTTTACCTATAAACATTGGTAGTGAGGTTGTTCTTGATTGCTAATAGATACCATTCTTTTTTAATTTAAAAATAAAAATAAAATAAAATAAAATAAAAGAATTAAAAAAAAAACAAAAAAAAACCAAATAAATTAAAAAACAAAAAAAAACTTCAATACAAAACCTTTGATCCTTAATATTAAAGAAAAATATTTCATACCGGCTCAATGCTCATAAATTTTTTCTTCCATGTACATATATTGTTTAATTCATATAATTACCTCATAGAGGTGGACGTAATCTATGTGCTTATTAGTCCTTGCCTTGCAGGACTATAGCGATCCCTCGGTCGTTGACCGAGCATTAAACGATTTTTCGACAAAAAAAATTTTCTTCCTTATCCTAATTTAACCAAAGTTATAAAAGTTGTATGTGACAATTGAAATTTTAACCAAACTTTTTCAGCACAAAAACTTCGACCTCTTATTGGGAGCGTCACGTGTCCCGATGCAAGAATTTTTGGGCAATCTGTTTTATATCCCAATTTTTTTCTAATTCACTAGATTTTATATCTATACTTTTCCTTTATATCCAAAGTTTTTTTTTCCTTCACTGCATTTCCTATCGAAGCTTTTCTCATATCCAAAGTTTTTTGGACACCCAATGTCCTTCCAATGACATTTCCACATGGCTATCTGCATGGAACCTCTCGCCACCTCTTCAAGAACCAGCCACTGTCGCCACCTTGCTTCTCCCACTAATAAGTATATTAAACCCTGCATTCAAATTCTGCATAACTTGATTAGTTGTATATCTTTGGTTCACATATATCATGAACCTGTAACCATGCATATATCATGATTCCTGAATCTATAAATAATATAGCCCATGAAACTGTAACTATATAGAAAGCGGACAATTCCTTGTAACTAATATATAAGTGAAATATCAAAAAGATAGCAAGAATACCACCAGGAAGAAAGAAAAGTAGTCAATCATGTAGCTATGCATGCAGGAAAACTCAAAAATAAAAATCGTTAAGCATGCAGCGATGCATGCAAGAAAGATGAAAGGAGGTAATTAAACATGCAGGTATGTATGCAAGATTGATCTATTTAGTTTCCCAATTTTCTATTCTCTATATTCCGCTAAAGAAATTTCTTAATTTAGTTTTTTTAAGAATTATTTTATCTGAGGGAAATTAAGTCGAAAAGAGGTTAAAAGTAATTCTCACAACTACTGGTTTTGGATCTTACTTTTGATCTCGCTCATGGAACTTGATCTAGGTTTGGATCTTACTTTTGATCTTGCTCGCGAACTTGATCTCACGTTGAACATGATCTCGTGCTAACGAACCTAGATTTGTTGTTGCCTTTCCCCTCTTTTCTCCTGCTTCTGCCTTTCCCTCCTTTTCTCCTACTTCCACGCATATCAGAATTGTTTGTAGTCGAACTGTTTCTGGAGGTATTACTGTGAAACTGAATGCATCCCTCAATTCTCCAACTCCTTAACAAGGAGTATTGTATCCATCTCTCAAATTCTGCGAACTTTTTCCGCCCAATGGGATGGACTACTCTACCACAAATCCTCCACTCACGACAAGCGAGATAGAAAATGAAAGACGAGATAGAAAATGAAAGGGAGAAGACCGAGTTTTAATGCCCTTCTCTTCTTATCATGTATCTCCGCGTATCTGCTAAACCAAGAACTCAACAGTGTCTCATTTCACTGTGCTCTAGTTGCATGGGCAACCATTTGTGCCTTCTTTCCGAAATCAAATTTAAATTGCACAAGGGGTCTCTCATCAGACAACGCCCGACTCCCCTGCAAATTCTTCCTTCGCTTGTCGAGCTTTTCAACTTGATCAAGCCCATGGTTGACGACGTCAATGGCTAGAGCAAAGGCCTCCATGACAGAGGGGAGTTTAACCACCAGACGGGCCAACAGCGAGGGAATCTTGACAGGGCTTACCTGTTTCTGCTCGGGGGCAACGAGCGGAGCAAGAAAGAGGTTAATAGAGTTAGGGTTGGGATTTGGGCTAGGGATAGGGTTTTTTACCTCAACATTTGTTTCCATGGAAAGCCCTAGAGAAGAAGAACTAAAATCCAATGCCAAGTGTTGATGCAATCTCACCAGTGACCGTTCAGCCTTTCACCGCTGCTTGGCCTGCTTGAGCTTTGCCTCCTGAGGATTCGTTTTTTTCTTGTTCCACACAGGAGTGCTCTTATAAGTGTGTGAATCAAGGAACGTGGAAAGCCATGGGGGAATGTGTTGATGAGATGGGGTTTCCTTCATGTGCAGAAAGGTAGGTAAATGTTTTCGTTTTTTCACCACGAGAAACGACAGCACTGGGTGGGCGAACGAGATCTCTTCGGCCCATTTGGTGTACTGCAAGATTTCACGGACGTTTCCCATTAACCTTGATACCAAGTGGACAATCATTTACTAGGCACTCATGAGGCCCTACGCAGCCACCATGTCCTCCATAGCATGTATCACATCAAAGACGTTGCATTCTGATCTACTCGTGAGGTGAGCATAGTAGTGCACAGACTTACCGAGGTCCCACAAGTAGCGGAAGACGATATCCGACAGAGCTTCAAGGGCTGATTTTTGGAAGGATTAGAACCCAACACATTCACATATATGCGCCACAGCAATTCAAGCAATCACTTGGCCGAAGGCATCCACCCCTCCATTGGGATTTTACTCATTATTTTTCTGTGACTGTGTCATTGTTTCCTATGGTGGTCTTGTCGGTATTCCTCCACTGGTGGGAATCCTCGTTACTGAATCATAGAAATTGGTTCACTGGGGTTTTCTATGTTAAAATCCTACTAAATATTTCCTGAGGGTGGTAAAGAATACTTTTTCATTAAAATGATCACTCACAGGACTCGAACAGTAGGCTACCAGATGTGGTGGTTATTTACCTACTCCTCCTTTGTTGTGAAGATGATGGCTTTCAAGCATTGTACATCCTATTTTTGTCAAACGTATCACCACAAAGCTATGACGGAGTTCAAAGTACCATTTTCACTGCCAAATATTAGTTAGGTGGGCAATGCATGCAAAAAGAACATGTCACATTATATGGCTATGTGGAAATGTGTCACGTTATATAGCTATGTGGCAAGAGATCATAAAATTGTTGGGGACCATAAATAAGGAAGGATATGTTGAATTCTAAGTGTTTGAACCAAGGAGCACCTCCTCGTAGCTATTATTGTGCAACCCAAATGAGCTATCTGAATTGGTTGGAATACTACCATAACCCGCACTCAGATAGCATCATTATTAGTTCAATAATCTGATGGCTCGACCTTAAAAATTATAGAGCGGAGAGCACTCAACCGACATAAGGGGCTCTTAGGTGGGTTGGGTTACTTGCAGCGGTGAAATTGATTGGAATAATTTGTTGGAATATTTGAAAATTCTAGAATAATGAATGGAGAATAAAACTCCCTTCCTCTAACACAGAGATAATTAAAGATTTCTTTGACAGGAGACAGAGTTTCAATACTTTGAAAAACAACCTTCTATTTCATTCAATAACTTCAAAAAAAAATATTACACTTCTTCCTCACTGAGAGGGATTACAAAATTATGACTGCTACAAAACGCAATGCATAAAACCAACTCACTGTCTGTGCAAAACAAACACACTCTGTCTCTAAAACACTCTGCTATGATTTTCACTTTCGCACTGTTGTGTTTTTCACTTTCGCACTGCTGTGCATTCACTTGTTTTTTTTTTAATACAATGGCCTACGGGCTCTTTTATATGCCATAGCATAAAATTAAAAAACAACAAAACAAAAAAAAAACCAAACTATTTTAAAATACATATTATAAACTTTTTATTAAAAATTTTATAATATATATATTGGTCGTTTGAATATATATGCCCAGAAAAAAAACTTTCATCGTGGCCCCTCAAATAAAACATAATAGTGTGATACATTAAAGTTTTTTCAAACCTTAATATAAAACGAAACTTATTGGTCATTGTTGGGACCCACACGGATTTCAAAATAAATTAAACCTCAATGCAAACAGATTTCGGGTCCCAAAAATGCCCTGCTGACGTCACCCAGATTGTGACGCGAAAACCTTATGCAAAATGATTAAAGGTTTTTCGGGTCCTACTTTCAGGTTTTTAGATTCCCTTCAAATTCATGCGATCCAATATTAATGCTCCACGTGGCCCTTTCAGTCAAACAAAAAACTAGCGGTAAATTTGTGTTTGGTGAATTGCGTTAATGCTGGTTGTTGCTGCAGATAGGATGGAGCTCTTCCACCGCCTTCAACTTGCTATCAGCAATTACTCCGTTGTTCTGTTGTCTCTTCATTCCCTTCTCAATTAATTCTGCCGTCTGCTGAGCTATTTGGGCAGTTGGAATTAATTTCCAACGCTCCCCCTTAATTTCAACTGCTGGGTTTTCTTGCATACCCAGGCATTTCCTCAAATATTCAAAACTTTTCTGCGTAAGTGGCTTTGTGAGGATATCTGCAAATTGATCCTCTATTCTGCAATGTTGCAAAACTATCTCACCATTTTTAACCAATTCACGTATGAAGTGAAATTTGGTGTCAATGTGCTTTGTCTTTTTATGAAAAACCGAATTTTTAGACAATGCAATAGCTGAGCTATTGTCACAATAAATCACTGTGCCTTTTACCTGTTCTTGACATAAAGTTCTCAACATTTTTCTCATCCAAACTGCTTGACACACTACTGCTGTAGCTGCCACATACTCTGCCTCTGCTATAGACAATGCCACAATTGGTTGTTTCTTAGAATCCCATGAAATGGCTCCTAAACCCATGTGAAAAACATAACCAGAAATGCTCTTTCGATCATCTACACTTCCAGCCCAATCACTGTTAGTGTATCCAACTAAATCTGAATTTTCTGAAGCAGTATTTAAAATGCCATACCCTTTGGTTCCTTTAACATACCTCAGAATTCTCTTTGCTGCCTACCAATGTGCATCCTTTGGCTTTTCCATGAATCTGGAAATCAAACTAACAGCGTGCATTATGTCGGGCCTAGTTGCATTCAAATACATGAGGCTGCCAACTATGCTCTTGTACAAGCTAGGATCAAAATCCTTGTTGTTGTCCTCTCTGCTGAGTTTTAATCCCATCACTGTGGGACTGATTGCTGCTTTGCTCTCCTGCATATTAAATATTTCAAGCACTTCATTAACATACTTTGCTTGTGAGATAAAAATATCATTTTCATCTTGCTCTACTTCTATTCCTAAGAATTATTTCAACAAACCCATGTCATTCATTTCAAATTCTTCTTTCATGACTGTTTTAAAATTTTCAATAAGGTAATAATCATTACCTGTGAAAATAGCATCATCAACTTATAAAACTACTATCAACATTTTACCATCTTTTTCTTTGATGTAGAGGGTGGGTTCTCCCTCACACTTTTCAAAACCATTTTCCAGTAGATAGGAATCTATCCTACTGTACCACGCTCTTGGCGCTTGCTTCAGCCCATAAAGAGCTTTCTTCAATTTGCACACTTTGTGCTCTTGCCCTTTCTTTTCATATCCGAGAGGTTGTTCAATGTAAACCTCTTCCAATAACACTCCATTTAGGAATGCTGACTTCACGTCCATTTGGTAAACTTTCCACTTGTTTTGTGCTGCTATGGATAGCACTGCTCTCACGGTTTCCATTCTAGCAACCAGTGCGAAAGTTTCCTCATAGTCTATCCCATGCTTCTGCTTATATCCCTTGACAACAAGTCTGGCCTTGTGTCTCTCTATTTTTCCTTCAGCATTACTCTTGGTCTTGTAGACCCATTTAACTCCAATGACATCTTGACCTTTTGGGAGTTGAACCAAATCCCAAGTCTTGTTTCTTTCTATGGCATTAATCTCCTCATCCATAGCTTTTATCCATTTTTTATTCTTAATAGCTTCTTCAAAATGAACAATATCATCAACATGACAATATAAAGCAAACAAAGAATTGATACCTTCATTTGCTATATCTTGTTCATATATGTCTTTCAAATTTCTGAACTTCTTACCTCTTTCATTGGGTGTACAAATGCTTGAAGAAGCACTTGAATTTCCTCCTTGTGGTGTGCTTGGAGAAGCACTTTCATTTCTCCTCAAGGGTGTGCATTGCTGCTCTTGTGTTGGTGCTGCTGTTTGGGGATGTATTTCAGTGAATTCATCATCATTTTCATCATGAGATAAACAATGTTTAACATTCATTGTTTTCTCTATGCTTCCATCCCAAGCTTCCTCTTCAATAAACTGAACATCTCTGCTCATAATAAACTTCTTGGTGGATGGGTTGTATAACTTGTAAGCCTTGGATTCCTCACTGTATCCAATGAAAATACATTTCTCCCCCTTAATGTCCAACTTCTTCCTTAGCTGATCTGGAATGTGTGCATAAACCACACATCCAAAAACCTTGATGTGTGTGACACTTTGCTTTGTGCCACTCCATGCCTCTTCCGGCACTTTGTTCATCACTGCTTTTGTAGGGCATCTATTCAAAATGTACGCTGCACAATGTATAGCTTCAGCCCAATAATCATTAGGCAAATGCTTTGCCTTTAACATACTCCTTGCCATGTCCATTATGGTTCTATTCTTCCTTTCGGCTACTCCATTTTGCTGCGGAGTATATCTAGTTGTAAACTGCTTATGGATTCCATTTTCTCTACATAAACGTAGGAAATCTTTAGAGATATACTCACCTCCTCTATCATTCCTTAGGACTTTGATGTGCAGCCCACTCTGGTTTTCCACAAGTGCTTTGAAATTGCAAAAATTTTCAAACACTTCACTTTTGTTTTTCAAAAAGTAAACCCAAGTTTTTCTTGTAAAATCATCTATGAATGTTAACATGTGGTGGCTGCTAGCAAGCGATGGAGTTTGCATCAGTCCACACAAATCTGAGTGGACAATCTCTAAGGGTGCCTTTGCCCTTATGCTTTTCCCAGAAGGAAAAATTTCTCTGTGTTGTTTCCCAAGGATACAACCTTCACAAAGGCTGTCGGCTTCTATATCAATGGTAAACCCCTTACCATTCCTTTTCTGTTCAACAAGTTAAGACCTCCAAAGTTGAGATGTCCAAATCTCAAATGCCACAACCAATTTTCATCTTTTGGTTCGCTTTGGATAGCCTCTTGTGCCACTGTTGCTTTCTCTTCACCATTCTTCAAATCTGCTCTCATTCTGAGAGGGAACATCATGTTCCTTGTCATCTTCACTTCAACAATACATTGTTTGCTGGGTGGTTTATCCATGATGGTACAAACATCATCCTCAAAGAAAACATTATACCCCTTATGGACAAGTTGTCCAATACTTAAGAGGTTACACTTCATTCCTGGAACATAATAAACATCTGCTATGGATTTCTTTGCAACTTTCCTTGTTAAAACATTTACAATCCCTTTTCCCATAACAGAAACTTTGCTATCAGTTCCTAGTGTGACTTGTGACTTCACACTCTCATCTAACATAGAAAACATTGCTAAATTTCCTGTCATATGGTTACTACAACCGGAGTCTAGAAACCATAAATCTTCACTTTTTTCTTCAGCCATATTACAAGCTAAAAATAAATTATCTTGGCTGATAATTTCTCTAGTGAAATTTGCACTAGTTCTACTTCCCATATCATGCTAATTCTTTCTACATTCATTAGCATAATGTCCATATTTCTTACAATAGTGACATTGGACATTGGATTTATCATACCTTGTCCTTGAGCATTCTACTGACCACTCTGCTGGTTGTTGCCTTGGCCTTGATGCTGATTTGGATTGCTGCCCCTTCCTTGAGCATTTGCTAGACTGTTCCTTCCACCTCTGTTTTGGCTTCTGCCTCTACCTCTTTTGTTTCCTCTGCCTTGCCCTCTTCCTCTTCCGAAATACATCTGGGTCTTAAAGGCTTTCTCAAGAGATGAGTTTTCACTCCTACCCAGTCTCTGCTCATGAGTCATCAGTGATGCATGTAGCTCATCCACTGAAAACTTTGTGAGATCCTTAGTCTCCTCTATGGTGGTGACAATCACATCAAATCTTGAGGGTAGACTCCTCAAGAGTTTTTCAACAATCCTCTTATCTTCAAGAGTCTCTCCATGAGATATTATTTGTGTGACCATTTCAATCACATGAGTGAAGAATGAGTCAATGTTATCTGACTCCTTCATACAGAGAGTCTCAAAGTCTCTCCTTAGCAACTGAAGTTTTGTTGTCTTCACTTTTTCCATGCCTTGATAGGCTGTCTTGAGAGTTTCCCATGCTTCTTTGGATCTCTTGGTTGTTGCTATCCTCCGAAACACACTCTCATGCACTGCTTGATACAATAAGAAGAGAGCTTTGAAGTCTTTCTTCTTATTGCTCTTCAGCATCTCTCTTTCTGCTTGAGTTAAATCTTCAAACTCTTCTTCATTTGCTGGCTCTTCAAAGTCATCCTCAACAAATTCCCACAAGTCTTTAGAAGTAAATAAGGCTCTCATATTTATTGACCAATAGACATAATTTTTCCCATTAAATAGTGGGAGGTGGATATTTCCCATACCCATACCAGTGCTGGCTCCAGCCATTCTGCACTCTTAACTATGATTCAAAAAACACTTGATTGTGTATTTAAAATAACTGACTGTTCTGCAACAGTGACACAATAAACTGTATAGAGAAATACCTTGAATTATTTTTGGCTGAGTCTTCACACTGCTGAAGAAGTTGATGCAACAAAGAACTCCTTTCCTTCAGCTTCTTTGATCTTCAAAGAGCCTGGACTAGCTCTGATACCATGTTGGAATATTTGAAAATTCCAGAATAATGAATGGAGAATAAAACTCCCTTCCTCTAACAAAGAGAAAATTAAAGATTTCTTTGACAGGAGACAGAGTTTCAATACTTTGGAAAACAAACTTCTATTTCATTCAATAACTTCAAAAAAAACTATTACACTTCTTCCTCACTGAGAGGGATTACAAAATTATGACTGCTACAAAACGCAGTGCATAAAACCAACTCATTGTCTGTGCAAAACAAACACACTCTGTCTCTAAAACACTCTATTGTGTTTTTCACTTTCGCACTGCTGTGTTTTTCACTTTCGCACTACTATGCATTCACTTGTTTTTTTTAATACAATGGCCTACGGGCTCTTTTATATGTCGTAGCATAAAATTAAAAAACAACAAAACAAAAAAAAATAAACAAAACTATTTTAAAATACATATTATAAACTTTTTATTAAAAAGTTTATAATATATATATTGGTCGTTTGAATATATATGCCCAGAAAAAAAACTTTCATCGTGGCCCCTCAAATAAAACATAATAGTGTGATACATTAAAGTTTTTTCAAACCTTAATATAAAACGAAACTTATTGGTCGTTGCTGGGACCCACACAGATTTCAAAATAAATTAAACCTCAATGCAAACAGATTTCGGGTCCCAAAAATGCCCTGCTGACGTCACCCAGATTGTGATGCGAAAACCTTATGCAAAATGATTAAAGGTTTTTCGGGTCCGACTTTCAGGTTTTCAGATTCCCTTCAAATTCATGCGATCCAATATTAACGCTCCACGTGGCCCTTTCAGTCAAACAAAAAATTGGCGGTAAATTTCTATTTGGTGAATTGCGTTAATGCTAGTTGTTGCTGCAGATAGGATGGAGCTCTTCCACCGCCATCAACTTGCTATCAGCAATTACTCCGCCGTTCTGCTGTCTCTTCATTCCCTTCTCAATTAATTCTGCCATCCGCTGAGCTATGTGGGCAGTTGGAATTAATTTCCAACATAATTGCGAACGCTAGAACAAATATTCATTTCCTTGCTGGCTTGGTGGATTCAAGCTCAGCTCTCTTGGGTCAGATTTTTAGCGCTATCTTGCCTACTATCATGAGGATTTGCTCAGCTCTATCTGCTTCTCGATAGAGTGTGCTTACCTTCTCGTAATTTAATATGAATTTTGTGGCACCATAGTTAAAGCGAGGTGGCTCTATAAACTTAATATGAAGTCCGTGGTGCCATAGTTAAAGCATCTCTATAAACATAGCTGCTTTCCAGACAGTTCATGCACATAATATTATCCCGGTTAACTTGGATCACAGTGACATTTATAATTTTCATTTTATTGTCATTGTCATAGCTTCTTTGTAATTAATCTTGCAATTTTTTCCCTACTATATAGACAATGATTTATGTTTATTTTAATCGGTATGTTCGTAGTCTATTCCATTATCTGGGGTAGCTCATGAGCGACTACAGCGTCTATGTATGCAAATAAACATGTTGCTCGCACTCCAGCTACGTATTAGGAGCTTATATAGGCTCTAAAACATTGTTGGTTGTCTCTAGCATGTAATAAAAATGTGATACCAATGGAATATCAGCTCCAACTCAACTCATGAGCTACTATTGACTGGATGCAATATGTCTTTTTCCACTGAGTTGGACTCCACAGGTAAGTCATTTTCCTCTCCATGTCGGTTGAGGGATAATAAAATCTGGGAATATAACACGGCTTCTGATGTTCCTCTGTATTGTACAAATGAGCTTCCGTCATCAACTGTTGCTGGTGCCCACGGGATGACCACTCCTCCACCTCCCAAATCCCCTCCTCTTGTCGATCTCCCTGCACGATGCCACTCTGCAAACACTCGAATACGCCCACATTCTGACAAAGGCCTGATCACATCTAAGGGATCTCCTACACAGCCTCAAATTTTTGGTGCCCATCCTAATAATGCTTTACCACAAAGTCCCATAAACGATCACCCCATTAACATTGACCTATCCGTTGATAGCCCTCTCATTGCATCACCCTCTATGCCAGCCTTGGAATGGGCCTCCCCATACAATGAACGCTCTGCTGACCAGACATACGAATCCCCCAAAAATACAATTGGGACAGACCTGGATGGTCTTTTGAAGAACCAAGATATGGACCTTGCAGTTTTGACTGTCTTTGACAGGAATACCATTGACAAATCCCCTACTATCTCGTCAAGGTCTGCTGCAAACATTACTGTCCGTAAGACCACAAAATCGGGATCCAGGCACTTTAGAGGGAAAAAGAAGATGAAAGAGCATTTTAAGGGTGAGATCTTGAACCTTCAGGAGATTCCTATCATGCACTCGGAGACGGATTGGACCCCTAGATCAAACTGCCCAATAAGGGGTGAGACATGACCTCCATACTGTCCCTCAATATTAGAGGGATTGGCGACCCCTCAAAAACTAGCCGCCTCAGGGATTTGGTTAGGTATCATCGGCCATCGATCATTTTTCTTCAGGAAACTCTTTCTCTCCAGAAAACTGCAGTGGATGCTATCATCAAGATCTGCTCGGGGTGGAAGGCTGCTGGGGTTGATTCATTGGGTAGATTAGGAGGTTTAGCAGTAGGCTGGGATGAGCATATTTTCAGCGTCATGGCTTTCAAATTCTTTGGTGGAATCTTTCTTTATGGTTTTTGCAAGGGGATTAGCGAGCAGGTGGCTATAATAAACCTATATGCACCCTGCAGTATGAAGTCGGAATTCTGTAACAAAATGGATAAAAGTGGCGTTCTAGATCTAAAATACCTCATGCTGATAGGGGATTACAACGTTGCCCTCTCTGTGGAAGAGTCTTGGGGTAATAAAGCAAGATTAGACAGGGTCGCTGGTAGAGTATCACACATCCTGCATAGCCACGATCTGGTTAACATTAAAGCTCATCCTGTTGTACCTACTTGGTCAAACCGCAGGTGTGGTGATGAATACATCGCTAAGGTGCTGGATCATGCTATGGTCAGCACCGAAATGATAAAAATCTTGGGCCACATGCGCCTTTCGGTCCAGCAGTCCTCTCTCTCGGACCACATGGCCATATGCTTAACGTGGCGGAATGAATCCATCAAAAAGGGAGCCCCTTTTAAATTCAACAAGGTGTGGCTCACGGACCCTGATTTTATTAAGCTAGTAAACACATTTTGGAAGGATGTTGGGGATGCGACCTCCCATGTAGTTGGGTTGGCTGAGAAATTGAGGGCTTTGAAAAAAACTGTAAAAAGATGGGAGCGTGATAAAAAGTGTGCACAGAGAAAAGAAATGGCTGAGGTCTCGGATCTCATAGCCCGAGCTTATGATTATACCTTTACCCACCCTCCAGATGTGGATTTTTATGAACATTTAAAAGTACTGGAGGACCGGAAGATTGAGCTACTTAAGATTGAAGAGATCACTTGGAAATTAAAAAGAAGAAAGAAGTGCCTCAAAGACGGCAATCTAAATACTAATTATTTTCATGTGTGTGCATCTGGCAGAAGGGCAAAAAACGCCATATGGAACATCTGCAACAAGGAGGGATCCATTATTTCTGATGAAGACGGGATCAGGAGGGCTACAGTAGAACATTTTGGAGATTTTTATAAGAAAGATGAGGGGATCTCTGGCCACAACCAACAGTGGGTATTAAATCACATCCCAGAGATGGTTGACCAAGAATCTGCAGAGGGTCTCATGAAGCCCGTTTCTAAGGAGGAGTTACAGGAAGTGCTAAAATATTTTGCCAGGGACAAAAGCCCTGGGCCAGACGAATGACCGGTCGAATTCTATATTTGCTTCTTTGATTTAATAGGGGATGAATTACTGGAGTTGATTGAGATGATCAGGATAAAGGGCATATTCCGGGTGCCATAAGCGCCACTTTTATTGCACTCATTTCGAAGTCTTCGGATCCTATCTCTTTCTCGGACTACCGCCCCTTTGCACTTTGCAATGTCTTGTACAAGATATCCTCTAAGGTGATTGCAAACAGGTTAAAGAGTACACTTTCCAGGTGGATCTCAGATGAACAGTACGGCTTCCTTAATGGCAGATCAATACATGATGTTGTGGCCATCGCACAGGAAGCTATGCACACTATGCATGACCAGAAATAGGCAGGCATTATTTATAAGGTCGATCTCTACAAAGCTTATGACTTTGTAGACTGGTCTTTCATTAGATTTTCCCTCTACAAAATTGGTCTTCCCTTGCCCGCCATTAGATGGATCATGGCGTGTATATGTACGGTGCGCTATAGTGTCATCATCAATGGGATTCCTTCTGCTTTTTTCAGCGCTGGACGTGGGTTGAGACAGGGCTGCGCACTGTCTCCGCTCATTTTCCTCCTTGTCATGGATGGTTTCAGCCGATTGATAAATAATGCTGCTCAGGAGGGCCTCTTCACAGGTATGCGGGTTTCTCCACAGGTCAGGATTACTCACTCTCTTTTCGTTGATGATTTATTGGTATTTGGGTGCATCCTCCGCAAAAACTGGGTTTTCCTTCACACGATGTTGGACAGATTTGGCTCTGCTACGGGGTTAATCATCAATAAATTTAATTCTTTGTTTCTATATGATCACGGTGAGGAGGCGGAAGTTCAACATATTGTTGAGATCCTGGGGGTGTGTGCTGCCAAAATAACAGAAGGTATCACCTACTTGGGATTCCGTTTAAAGCCCTGTGCATATGTGAACAAAGACTAGGAATGGATTATTGAAAAATACAGGGGAAAAATATCTAAGTGGACTAACCGATGGCTTACATTGGGTGGTAGATTCATCCTCATTCAAGTTGTTCTGTCTCAGCTCACGGTATATTGGGGCCACCTGTATCTTCTTCCAGCGCACATTTGTGTGAAGATAAACGTTGTTGTGTCTCACTTTTTATGGTCCGGAGTGGGATCACACAAAAAATACCACCTCTGTAAACTGTCGGAGGTTTCCATTCCTAAGGTGATGGGGGGATGGGGCCTGCTGGACCTGCAGACTTTCACATTCGCCCTACTGACTAAATCATTGTGGAGGGCTCTGACGGGTAACGGCATATGGTCAAACATCATGGTGGACAAATATTTGGGTGTTAGATCGTTGGAGATTTATATTCAGGGCCCTATTATCTCTCATAAGCGGGCCTCAATGATATCACTGGGAGGAGCATATCAAAATGTCGTGATATTATCACAAACATAGTGGTGTGGAAGTTTGTAAATGGGAGGCGGATCCCCATCCCATGCAACAACATATTGGGCGTTATGGCTGACTCTTATATTGATCTGGATTTCTTCCACAGATTGACTCATAGAGGTTTCATATACTTATCTGACTTCATAACACATTGGGAAGTAGGTGCTCCTGTATGGATGACTTTTGAGGCACTTGGTATGCAGATTGATGACAGGGAGAATTGGCAGAGTCTCATCAGCTCTTTTCAGGCTGCTGGATTCTTTTTTGATCCAATGGGCGACCGGATTGTATGGGGAGGGACATACAAGGGCACAAACATCTGTGTCAAGGATCTGTATATGCACATAAAAGCTGAAGGCCACACTGCCACTGACATTCCTGGTTTCTCAAAGGTGTGGAAATGGAAGATCCCCCACAAGATTACACTATTCAATTGGCTACTCAGAAAAGGAAAGATTCTCACGTGGGAGAATCTACAAAAAAGAGGGAAGCATGGACCGGGACGATGCACAATGTGCAAAGAGGAGCTGGAAACAGTCACTCATATTTTCTTTGATTGCAAGGTGGCATTCGGACTTTGGGAAATGTTCTTACACTGGGATGATACCCCATCTTGGAGACTGTTGTCTCAAAACCATGCATAAGATTTTTGGGCTTCAAAGGGTGATGGGAATAAGGCTCTTCCCTATTATGTATGTTGGGAGATTTGGTGCACTAGGAACAACATGTTGTTCAATGGGGGGCTGTTGGATATCTCTTGGATATACACACGAATTCTGGAATGGCTCCATATTAATCCTATTCCGGATAAGGTATGTAAGGATCTGTCCATCAGAATTAGACCTCACTGTATCCATATTCCGGCTCTATTTTTCGATGGAGTACAATAGGAAGGAGTCTGCGGTTGCGGTGCTTGGCTTAAAATGGAGGGCGGGGAGCACTACCATATCATCTGGGACGGGGGCCCAGGAACAAACAATAAAGCAAAGATCATGGCTCTATGGAGCGGGCTCATAGTGGCCCATCATTTGATGATTCCTAGCATTGATATATACGGGGATTCCCAGATTTTTATTGAAGGCATTTCGGGTAGGGCATCTCTCAGGTGTACAAATCTCAGTGGATGGGTTGAACGCATTCACCATATTCTATCACAATTTCAGAGAGCTTCCCTCCATCATATATACAGAGAATTAAACAGGAGCGCAGATGGGCTATCAAAATTGGGGCTGGAACAAGAATTTGGTTTCATTACAGTGATCCATTACAGTGATATTAGGCAAAGGGCTTCTTTCAGATTCACATTGTAGGATCATATCTTTTGGGTTGTTGTATATTACCTTTCTCTGGTTTTTGTTTACAGGTACATTTGGCCATATACAGTGTGTATCAAAGGCACCAGATCATATTTCTTTCGGAACAGTAGCTGGGTGATATCATAAGGAGCATGCAAACCCGATCTTTTTCTCGAGCCGGGGCAACTACAGTAGGTATTTTATACTGGGAACAAGCGAGTATGAGATCAAAATTGAGCCTGGTATAGATGTTGTTATGGGACAATATATTGAATAACAAACGAGCCTGGTTATACTACATGGATGCAACAGTGGGTTAATCAACTTGGGATCAAGCGAGTCAGTTCATATTAGTGTGTTTTTGGTCTCTGCGTACAGTCTTTATCGGGATCAAGCGAGCCAGACCTCTCTATCGAACCTGGTTTCATGCTGATTTTTCCCTCTTGGATGCTTTCTGTGAGTGGTGTAACAGGTATTGGTGCACATTACCTGCTCCGGGTATTGGTGCTATTTATTTGTTTTTGACAGGTTTCATATTGCCTACAATGGTAGTACCGGATGGTCATGATGCTGATATATTGATATGGTATGACGGTCAGTATTATTTTGGACGGATCACTAGCTCACACGATTAGTGATTTTGGTTTAGATGTTTTAGATACTCTGAGATATTTTTGGAAGTCAATGTATGTCGTATCTCTATTGTATGCTTTTCTTTTCTACCTGGGGCTACTCCTATTAGATGCCCGGGCAATTTTGGATGCATCTCAGTAAAAAAGTATTTTCATGTGGATCATCTATGGGCTTTTATCAAGTCCCTGTAGGTGATTTGGGATTATTATCTTTTGTTTGACATGGGTCACCCTTTTCTCCTGGATGGAAAATTGGGTTTCTATCTTCAGAGGCGAATATAATAGCTTATGCATTGTTTTCTCAATATAATATAAACAAAACAGCGTTTTTTCTCTTGTGAAAAAAAAAATGTGAATGATGTCTCTAGCATGTAATAAACGAGTGTAACATTTAATAAATGAGTGAATGAATGAACAATATTATAAGTAAATAAACAGAAATAAAATTCTTATCCAACATAAATAGATTGGTTTTTTATTTTTTTATTTTTAATTTATTATCAAATTGGATATTATTTTGAGGTATTAAACGACAAAATATAAGCATTATTTTTATATTATAATCAACAGAGCAGAGTATAATATATTGTGACCGATATACTTAGTATAACTCAAATACAGTTTTGGCAGTAATTTTATATATCCTGCCATTTGTTTAACTCAAATACGGTTTTAGTATTATTTTTATATATTCGGCATCACTTTCGAGAGAGTATAAAATTATCACATTTCAACCATATTCTGATTTGTTTTTTAGAACTGAGTGACGTTGCACTAAAATCGGTAGGGACTACCACCACGTAGTTTTCCTTGTTAAATGAAAGGGATGTTTTAAAATTGGATATTGTTGTTTATGGAAATCCAAATGTTCATGATTTTATTGAAAACGTGATAATAATGTAATATGCACATAATGACTACTATTATTTCGTTGGTCCAGCTAAAGAGAGAAAATCTTATTCAAACTTCTTTACATTAGAAAGAAGTGAAATTATTCCATGGAAAAATGGAAATGACCTTTAATAGAAGGGGCAAATAACACTATGTCTCTTACACTTCTAATGTGGGTTGGCACTAAGAGAGCACAACAATGTTGGTTCCTTGCCATGATTATATTGTGGTGACTCCTCTGCATTGGATGGGCAGGGTTGGAGATGCAAATGGCAGTGGCTATTTGAAACGTTAGATTCGTAGCTCTCTTTATTTTAGGAAACCATGGCTATGACTATTTAAACAATGGGTGGCTCTTCAGACCAAAGATGATTCCTCACAATTTACTTTTCTCACAACCCCAAGCTCTAAGTAGTAGCTCTGATACCAATATAATGATAGAGAGTAGGGAAAAATAGTAACATAGTAAAACACAAAAATATTATGATGAATAAAAAGATATTATGATTGTTGCTAAACAAATAATTCTGAATTATAGAACTTTTATATTTTTGCACACTATTGTATTATTTTATAAAATGATATTAAATACATTGAATAATAAACAACTAAATACTGAGAACTATATACATCTAACTCTTAAAGATTATCTAGATGCAATATCTAAATCTAATTACTATTTGACCATCTCAACAAATAACTAAATCAATGAAAGTAATTATTTCATTCCAACAACACTATAAGATCCTTGGAACATGTACACGATCCTTTGATATTGGTTGAATGATTTACAATAACACTTGTTGATTTCTAGAGGTAATATGTACACGAATTTTTGATACTAGTTGAATGACTTGCAATAACAATTTTGTTGATTTATAGAGGTTTTATAGAGGTAATCCCACAAAGAATGCAGTGGGTGAATGATTTTTTTTTTTTGAAAGAAAAATCAAAATTTTCATATTAAAACAAAAAGTTACATTGCACATGCATTGAAGCATTTCTTGGTCTGGGACATAGCCCTCCAACGATTCGGCCATTTTTTACAACCCACCCAAAAAAACAGGTATTATGTTGTGATCTGTTATCCTTCCCAACAGAGGGAAGATCGCTAAAAGTGATTGGCCTAGTATGCCTCCACACCTATTCCCAGGCCTCCTCTTATGAGGAAAAACCAGCCCAAACGGAAATAGTGTAGAATCCTTAATACCATTTATAGTTTTGTTTTCAAAAAATATTGTTTTTTCTAGTACAAATATATTATAATAGTCTTTGTGAACATATAAAAAGAAAACTAAACAGCAGAAAAATGTACAATAACCAGAGAATGTGGCTTGATATAAACTTTCTTAAACAAATGGAGGGTGATCTGTCTCCACAGGGCCTTCTGGCCCTATTTCTCGAATCCTCTAGCTACCCAGATCCTACTGTAAACCCTCCTTATAAAGGAGGTCTACCGCGACGTTACGTTCCCTGTAAATGTGACACATAGCCAAGTAAGTAAAATGATCCTTCAATAACCACAGATCCTCAAGAATAGGACTCAATAAAAGTTTTTGACAGTTAAACTCCTTGTTGAACCATTTGATGATGTTTAGTGAATCTCCAAAAATATGAATTGAATTTATCCCCATATGAGAGAGCCAGCATAAGAGTGTGTGGAGAGCTTTAATCTCTACATAGTTGTTGGTCCCCAAACCAAGCCCAATGGAAGCCTCCAATCTCTTATTTGGACTTAAATGAATCGTAAGCCCTGCCCCACATTTGTTTTCGGGGCTAGAGGCACCGTCAAAATAGGACCATGGGATGTCTCCCCTTATCTACTCAGGGATTATTACCCTTTGTTTTTATTTAGTGGTATGATCACACAATAGTTCATATATGGCAACACTTTCCAAGGCTACAGAGTAGTATGGGAACTCTTTTTCTCTGAAAATTGCCCTGTTCATTGCTAGCCAAATACCCCAAGAAATAAGTAGTGGGATCGATTTGGTTTTCTCTTCTTGGAAACTGTTCCACCAGTGCTACCAAGCATTAATTACCGAGTTCCCTTCCCAAATATGTGTTATGTCGACCAAGTTCCTGAATTCCTCCCACGCTGATTTACTGTAAGGGCAGTGAATGAACATGCGAGTGACAGTTTCAATGGTTGATTTAGAGAGTGGGAATATTACAGGACCTTCTTTATTTATTTTTTGAATGTTGTCCCAGGAGGGGACCTTATTTTTTAGCATGAACCAAAAGAATTGTCGGCTTTTGGCTTGGCACTTCAATTTCCATAGTGATTTACCCACCATTCAGGGATTTCCCATCCCTTCTTCGCCATGAGGAATGCGTATCCAAAATTAGGTGAATATTTTCCTGATGAGGCATGTGACCACCTAAGTTCATCTGGCCTGTCACGCAAACATACGTTGGATATGATTAGCTCGCTGATATATTGTTGTAAAGCATCAATCCACATAGGGTTCAATTGCAAATCTTCTCATATCATCCACCCTTGCTGCCATATGGTTGTGGATCCTGCTTTTTCAACTTGATTCAGAAATAAGGGGCCTTTATTTGATAAATGGTTCCTTAACTCTTCTGATAGCACATACCTTGCACTACATCCTACCTAAGGATCCAATCCTAGCCGAATTCAATGTATGTTCCCTACCTTCCAAACCAGACCTTCCTCAATGATTTTTATGGATCCTAGAGTAGTCCTCCATACCATCGAGTCTCTGGAGGAATTTTTGTCAGGGGTCCTCAGCCAATCAATTAAAGGCCTTGGGTCGATGTACTTCCTTCTCATTACCATGGTCCAGAGGGATTCCTTTTCCAACATGTTCCATCCCATTTTAGCAGCTAGGGAGGACACAAAATAGGGCATCTCCTTTACTCCCCATCCTCCCCACTCTTTCGACCTAGCTATCCTCTCCCATGCCACCCATGGGAGTACAACTTCTTCCTTTGTGCCTGCCCATAATAATTTATAACATATTTTCCGAATTCTCTCCATAATTATTTTAGGTATCCACGAGAGAATAGCCCAGAAGACCAGAATAGCCATTAGGACTGACTTGATTAGGACTAGCCTACCTGCTATCGACAACCACTTATAGCTCTAGCACTTGATTTTTTTCAATTTTGGCCACCATCCACATCCAATCTTTGATTCTATATGAGTCCGGCTTGAGGTGAAACTCCAAGATATTTGAATCTTTCGTTCATTTGATTTAATTCAAATGGAATATATCCTGCTATTCTCCTGGATTCCTCACCTGAGAGGCATTCAACTATAATGGATGAATTTTGTACATTTATAGTCATTCCCATGGAAAATAGGAAGAGATACAGAGAGGACTTGATATGGAGAATCTCCCTTCTGCTACCATCACTGAACATAAGGATATCATCCACAAACAACATATGAGTGACTTTTTAGTTTGTGGCCACTTCAATACCTTGGATATCCACTTTCCTCTTAGCCTCCAATATCAGCTGACTTAGACATTCTGTAGCCAATATGAAGAGTAAAGGTGAGAGAGGGCACCCCTAACGCAATCCTCTTTCACTCTTGAAAAACATGGAGGAAACTCCATTGATCAATACAACAAAGCTTATATTAGTAATACACCACATCGCCCAGCAAATAAAATTGTAGGGGAAACCTAGATGAGTTAGCAGCAATCTGATATACATCCAACTTATTTTGGCATAAGCCTTTGATAAATCGATCTTTATGATCAACCCTTTCCTTCTGAACCTTTTGCATAATATGCATGACTTCTTGAGCTACTCCAATGGCTTCGTGAATCTGCCTACCATCCAGAAAACCAAATTGTTCCTTCGAGATATTCTTGGAGAGAATCATTTTTAGCCTTTCAGCTGTAACCTTTGCTATGATTTTGTATAGGTAGTTACAGAGTGAGATGGGATGGAAGTCTCCAAAATATCCTGGCCCATCCACCTTAGGAATAAGAGCAATGAATGTCGAGTTCAGAGGTTCTAGTATGTCTCCCTTCACTCTTGATTCTTCCACCACAATTGTAAGGTCCTCCCCAAGTGATTTAAATAAATGTTGGTAAAATTCCGTTGTCCATCCATCCGTCCCTGGGCTTTTATCCTTTTGCATGGCTTTTAGAACTCCTTCCACTTCCTCCTTGGAAACCGAGAAATTTAGCATCTCATTATCCTCTTCTTTGACATATCTAGGGAAGACTTGTGCCACCTTTATTACTTCTGCAATAGTAGTTTCCCACGGGGCTTTATATAGGTTCCTAAAGTAATAATTTCCCATCGATGCCAGGTCCCCAAAATATTTATCTATCCTGTCGTCCTCTATTCTCATCCCCCATATAGTATTTAATTTCTTTCGACCCTTAGCATACTTGTGGAAGAATTTGGAGTTTTCATCTCCGACGAACAACCAAATAGCCCTACTCTTTTGCCTCCATTGTTCCTCCCTTCCCAGTAGAATCTTCCTTCTTTCAATTTCGAGGGATTTGATGCAATCCATTTTATCCTTTGTCTCATACCCATCTTCATCAGGGCCTTCCAATCTGGCCAACTCCTTGCCAAGCCATGTTAGTCTTTCCTCCTCTCCTGCTTTATTTTATTTTGCCCAATCGATGGTAGATTTCTTCATCCTTTTGAGGTAGTCCAGAAAGAACCCTGCTTTATTAATGTGCCCTCAACTTCCATAGGTATCCAAGTCTCTTTAAAGAGTGTGTTGAATGATTCCTCCATTAACCACCCAGGATTGAACTTAAATTTAGAACTAGGTTTTGAGTTTGGCCCATTGGGTTCCAATAGGATAGGGTGATGGTCTGAATCCCCCCTTCCCTTATCCATTGTCGGATCAAAGGAATTTTATCTGAAAGTTCCTCTTTGATCAAGAATATGTCCAACCTCTTTGCTACCCTGGCTTCACCAACTCTTCTGTTTCACCAAGTTGGCCTCATATTTAAAAGAAATAAGTCCATCATATTTCCATCAATGACCTTCTAAGAGAATAAATCCGACAGGGGGTCTGCCCCTGCATTTGGTCCCCAAGATTTCACTTGCCCAGTTGAAAATTTTAGGTCCCCATCTACGATGAGATAATTAGTGTTTTCCATGAAGGATTTGAACCATAGATCATTCCAAAAGTGCACCTGATCCTAACAAGGGTCGTAGATGTTTAAAAGGATGAAATTTTGACAGAATTCTAAGGAATAGACTTTAAGGACTAGACCAAACAAATCTTTGCTAAAGACAGGAGGATGTCTTCTCCAACTCCCAAAGTCTCCTAGAGCATAATGATATCTGACCCATATTTATTCACTAGAGCCTTAAAGGCTAGTTTTTGGGGTTTACTAGCCAAACCTCGACAATTGAAGGACAAAAAAGATCATTTTGTGACTAAATCTAGGGTTTTCACTGCTCTAAGTACCCATGTTAGTATCTTCTGCTTTCCATCTAAAATATCCAGTTTAACTCTCATCCGAGATTTTGATAAATTGGATTTTCTACCCCTTTATTTCTTCCCAGACTGTGGATCCCCAGAATTCCCCAGACCCCCAAATGCCTTCATCATGTTATCCTTCTTGTCTCTAGGTCTCAGATTGTAAGGGCTTCTCTCTCCCTCTTGTTTGATAGAGAATGGGTCCAGTGGTGATGAAGGGAGAGCTTCCAGGCTCAGTTCGGGGATAGAGGTGATTATGTTATCCTAAGCATCACTTATTTTGATTTCAAGAGTTTGAGTGACGGTATTAAGTGTAAGATTGGAAGGAAAAGACCCTGGAAACATAGTCAAAACATGCAAGACAGTAAGAGAAAAAGAGGGAGTGGGGTTGGAAGAAGTACCCTCGTGCAATGGAGCTATCATGGCCTTTGGATCTTCATGTGGCATAGCCTGTCTGGGATCCACCTACATCTCCAAAGCTTGGTCGCCCATTTACTCCGTCTGCAGGTTCTGAGCCCCTTCCACTGCCTTCTGAGAGGGATTCATCTCATTTTTTCCATGCTCGACCTCCGATGAATGTTTGTCCACCGAGATCTGGTCTTCCTTTTCTGTCATATTTTTCCCTTTACACTTTTTATTTCTTCTTCGTATTCTTAGTGGAAATTCCTTTTCCATATGACCAAATTGATGGCATCTGCGACATCTAAATGGAAGTTTTTCATAATCCAATGCCTAGATGAAAGACCAATAGCAGTAGTGGAGTTGGATTTCTTCTAATAATCCTTCTCTCAGGTTTTATCACACCAATATTCTAGCGATCCCTTGTTCTCCAGTCTTCTTGAAAGACATATCAGCCTCTAGGAAGTGCCCTAGCTCATTCCCAATATCTCTTAAAACATTCTCAGTCCAAAGGGGATGCGGGAGGCCTAGGAGCTTGACCCATATGGGAAGATCAACTACCTTCTCACGCCACGCATCAAAGAGAGGAATCCACCTCTTGAATAGAATGGGAGCTCGATCAAAGCCCAAATTTATATCTAGGACCCAGTTGATTGATTCCTTATTCGTGAATTTATCATAAACCACCCGTTCATCAAATTTATCCCTTCGAATCACGGGTCAGGGGCTTCTGCCCATGCCTTTTCGCCCATTCACTGATGTAGCATTCTGACTGTTTCTTCCCTTTGCCTTTCCCTACAAGGGTGAGGTCCACCATCTCCATTGCTTCTTCCATGGAAATATCTATACCCAGAATCAAATTTGGGATTTTATCCTTCCTTATGACCCCTTTCACTTTCTTTCTAATGCCCCTGGAACTATCTGAATCCCCAACAATCTCTGTATCTCGGCTTCCTCCTTGATTAAGGATTTGGGTTTCTGAGATCATATTTTCCTTTTGTGCCCCCTCCTTAATAACATAGACCCTAGGATATTATGAGTGTAGGTGTGAAAGATCTGGATGGTTCCCTTCCCGAGGCCCTACTAAGCGATGCGATATATCCTTAAGAGCGTCCTGGATGCATCCCAAAACTGGAAGGCTTCCTGCTGTTACATGCCTCTCTTCCTTTCTCTGGGTGATTACTCTCTCCAGTCTCCCTTCAGAAATTGCATCCGCTATGCTTCCTAGTCTTTTTCCTCGAAGAAACCCTTGAAAACGCTTCTCCCCTTCCCCCGAGACTTTCGGGGGTCTGTGATTCCCTAACTCCTCTGCCCTATCTTCTCTGTTTGGCTTCGATATTAAAGAACCCCTTCCCAAGATTTTAAATCCCTGAGCCTGCTCTTGATTGTTCCAGGAAATACAACTAAAGACAATGTCTTCGAGACCCCCAATTCGAAGATAGGGCTGACGCAGGTCTGATGGGGTTTCAAGTACCGGACTTTTTTGGGTTGCCTCTCCAAAAACTAAAAATTGCTCTTGATTTCCCACTGGGTTTTTAGAAGCTAACCTTACCCTCTTCTCCATACTAGTGAGAGAATCTCCCCTAGAAGCCAGAAACCCCTCTCTCTCCCTATCCTTCCCCGAGCCTCCTGAGATCCAGGAGCGCATCCCAGCTGTACCAATGAACTCCTTCATATTTTGGTCTGTAACCTCCAAACCCCATAAAGCTAACATATCGCTAGGCTCGGGATCCACCTCCACCCTTTCCAAGCCATTGATCATGGCGCCTAATCCCTTCTTTCGACAGCAGCTAGTAACTGTTTCCACTGAGCTCCTAAACCGGAGCACGTGAACCCGCTGGTCCTTACAGCTAACCTCTTATCAAAGACGAAGTAGTAAAAATGTAAAAACTCAATGGTAAATGGAACAGAGAAATGTGATAATGCTCACCCTCCGTTGAGTGAAAACGACACCTTCCAATGCCTCAAAAATTTTGTCTAAGACCGCCACCTATCCAGACGCAAGGATCCCATCTGCCCTGTATAGGCTTAGGCTCGCTGGAACCTCCATGCCGCCATTGTCTACTGTCTATCGCATAGTTGAGAAACCACGATCATTAGGGTTCCACCATAGTTAAGGTTCCACCATCATTAGTTGCAGAGCTCCTACAAAAAAATATTATCATATAATGTCTCTTTTTTTCTATGAGTGAATAATTATATGTCAAGCAGATGGAAGAATAAAAGATAAAGGAAACATCAATGAAATGTGAATTCCTTTCATAACAATTTTCACCATTTACAACAGTAATAAATGGTTTAAAATATTAATAATGAACCACATTTGTGAAACTTATAATAATAACAAATGACTCTCACACTTTGTTAATGCCAACAATCTGTATGATTTGACAACTCTTCCACCTTGCAATGGCTACCTCAATTCTTCAATGAAAATGTAACCAATTCAAATGTAGCAATGTGGAACAATGTAAGTATGTCAGATATAGTGATGTGGAAGGATGGTTGGAAGGCTTATTTGTTGAAACCATATCTATGTGATTACATGGTTAAACATTATGGAGTTCTACCCTTCAACGATATCATGGTTGACCACATACACATTTTACAAGAAGTTTGAAGAGTGGTTACATGTTCGAGTCTCACATGGTTAGATATTGCATAGCTCTACCCTTCAACAATATCATAGTGGACCATGTACACATTTTACAAGAATTTTGAATAGTGTGAAATTTTTGGCTCTAGTTTTATTTTACTTTTTATTATATATATTTAATTCGAATATGAATCCCTAGTGGTGGCTTAGTGGGCTTTTCTTGCCAGTTTTTCTTTTAGATTTCATTTCCTTTCTTTTGTTTCTAGTCATTTTTTACTATCTTTCCTCTTTTCAAGTGGTTATTTCGACATGGAGTGGAGGGAAGGGTGGATGGAACCCTAGCCACCCTCGCCCCTTGGTCCATGCTTTATAATTTTTTCATAGATTCGGTTCACTGTGACTTCCACTAGCGAGTGGTTTTTTTTGCAGGTCTTCTTTTGCGGTTTGGTCCGGTTTTTGTGGTGATAAGGGTCCTCACCGCCATTGACCTTCCATTTATTTTTGCGACCTGTGTTGGAAATAACTCCCAACCACCACCATGAATAAAATGGCAGCAACCATACAACAATTAAATGAATTTTCCAGAGAAGGATAAAGCCCATATCCGTAGCTTGATTACTTCACGCAATGTTTTCGTAATGCTTAGAAATTTGTATCGGGGCCATCTCTTTGGGTTTAAATCCTTCCCGTCGTATACCAACCTCTTTCCTGCATTAAACGCTTCGTAAGTCCTTAAGTTTTCTTCTTAATGCATTTCCAAACATAAAACTTCACCGATGCGATATCGGTGGGACCCTCCAACCTTAATGCCTTACCGCTACAAACCTTTGTTTCCATTGTTTTCCTTTACCTGCATCTTTTTGCATTTGCCTCCATTTAGAGCTTCACGCTTCGCACAAATTAGATCTTACCTTTATGCCCCGCTCCAAACCTTGTTATGTTACGATGCGACATCGCACATCGCACATCGCAATTGGCGAATCATAAGTTTAAGTCTCAACACCTCGCAAGATGTTTTTTTAAGTCGCGATGCGGTATCACCATCGCATATCGCAATTGCAAGTTTTGAATTTTTCTAATAACATTTCTGTAGGTTGTGTGTTTTAAGTTGCGATGCGATCACACATATCATTGCACAAGCTCAGGAGGATAGCGCGCAGGTAAGTTTTGACATCGTCGAGGTATGATGTGAACGTGGACACGATGTGGTTTCAAGGCTGAAACCTGAAGTATTTCAAGTCCGACGTACAATGTTCTGTGCGTTGATTTATGAAGAAATGGGATTTCACGGAAAAAAGGACATTTTTGGCAATTACTGTCTGTTCTAGCATTGAATTACATTTAATTATCAAGCTTCACCATTTTGTATTAAGCGGGTTGTTTTTCATATGTTTTGTAAGATGTAGAAAAACCTACCGAAGTAGAAGAAATGGAATAGAATTTTTCCTCTGGTTTTTGTCTCTGTGTGGCTCTGTAATTTTATGCCCAACTGTGTTATTTTTTATTTGTTTTTAATTTCCGCATTTTGTGTAAACTGTGTGTTTTTTGAGGGAAAAAAATTTTCCTCTGTTAATTTAAAATTTCCACCTTGGTATCAGAGCAAGCTTAATCTCTCAGTGAAAGAAAGCATTTTTGCTGAAGATTTGATAGTTTGTTTTGAGAAGCAGATTCTCCAGTAGTGAGAAGGTTTTTGTTTACACAGTGAAAATGGAAGCAGCAAGCACAAGCTTAGCTAATCCAAAAATACCACAGTTCAATTGCAAGAATTATGATTATTGGGCTATTACAATGAAGGCCATGTTCTCCTCACAAGATATTTGGGAGCTAGTGGAGAATGGTTTCCAAGAACCAACAGATGTGACAGCATACAATTATTTGAAACAAGCAGAACGAGATTTGTTGAGGGACAATAAGAAGGACTCCAAAGCCCTCTTCTATATTTTCCAAGCAGTGCATGAAAGTATTTTCCCAAGGGTTGTAGCAGCAACGAAGTCGAAGGAGGCATGGGACACCCTCCAGACAGCTTACCAAGGCATGGAAAATGTTAAGACAAAAAAACTACAAATGTTGAGAAGATATTTTGAAACATTATGCATGAAAGAGTATGATAATATAGAATCATACTTTACACATGTGATTGGGTTGGTTACCCAAATCAGGTCTCATGGTAAGATACTTGAGGAAAGGAGAATAGTTGAGAAAGTTTTAAGAAGTCTGCCATCAAGGTTTGATGTCATAGTTGTGGCCATAGAAGAGACAAAGGATCTCTCACAGTTTTCAGTGGATGAGCTTCATGCATCATTGATGTCTCATGAGCACAGACTGAGCAGAGAAAAAAAAATCTCTTTGGAGCATGCATTCAAGACACAAGTGTCTTTTGGTCAAGGTAGAGGTCGGGGAAGATAAAAATACCAAGGAAGAGGAATAAGCCCACACAGAGGTGGAAGAAGCAGCCTTTCAAGCCCAAGTGGAAGGGGCAGCAATCAAAATCCAAGTCAAGGCCCAAGCCAGAATCAAGCACAAGGTCAGAGGTATGATAAATATCAAGTTCAATGTCATTATTATAAGAAGTATGGTCATTATGCAAATGAATGTAGAAATAAGCAATATGACACAAGTAGCAAAACAAATGTAAATTTCACAAAGGAAAATCAGAACCATGATAGTTTGTTTTTAGCTTGTAATGTAGCACAAGAAAAACAAGGAGATGTATGGTTCTTAGATTCAAGGTGTAGCAAACACATTACTGTAAACATAGCAATGTTTTCCAATCTAGATGAAAGTGTAAAATCTAAAGTGACATTGGGGACTGATAGCAAGGTCTCTATCATGGGAAAAGGAAGAATAGACATACTAGCAAAGAAGGGAGAGAGAGTTCATGCCAGATGTGTATTATGTCCCTGGTTTGAAACATAGCCTCCTAAGCATTGGACAACTCATTCAAAAGGGCTACAATGTATTTTTTAAAGATGATGTGTGCACGATATTGGAAAAGCCTCCAAGTGGATAGCTCATTGCAAAAGTGCATATGACAAAAAATAGAATGTTTCCTCTCAATATGAGATCAAAATTGAAGGAAGAAGGCTTTATAGCAATTGTCACACAAGAAAACTTTCAAGAAGAAGTTAAATATGAGAATTGGTTATGGCATTTTATATTTGGTCATCTCAACTTTGAAGGCTTGAATTTATTGCATAGAAAATGTATGGTGAAAGGATTGCACTCATAGAAAAACCAGACAACCTATGTGAAGGTTGCATCTTGGGCAAACAACACAGAGAATCATTTGCAGCAGGAAAGTCAATAATGGCAACAGCACCTTTGGAGATTGTCCACTCATATTTATGTGGACCAATGCAAACACCATCATTTTGTGGGATCCACTATATTATTACATTCATAGATGACTACACAAGGAAGACATGGTTCTATTTTCTAAAACAGAAAAGTGAAGTGTTTGACCGCTTCCACCACTACAAATCTCTTGTTGAGAAGAAAAGTGGACACTACATAAAAGTGTTGAGGACTGATAGAGGTGGCGAATATATTTCAAAATACTTTCTACATATTTGCAGGGAGCATGGAATTCACAAGTAGTTTACAGCAAGGTATACACCTTAGCAAAATGGTGTTGCAGAAAGAAAGAATAGAACCATCATGGAAATGGAAAGGAGTATGTTAAAAGAAAAGCATTTTCCAAATGATTGTTGAGCTGAAGTTGTCTCTTGTGCAGCGTATATCATTAATATATTTCCAACCAAAAGTGTCATGAATAGAGTTCCTGAAGAAGCATGGAGTGGAAGAAAGCAATTTGTCACTCACATGAGAGTGTTCAGATGTGTGACATATGCACATGTCCCAAATGAGTTGAGGAAGAAGTTGGACAGCAAGGGTGAGAAATGTATATTTCTTGGATACAGTGATGAATCCAAGGCATACAAGCTCTACAATCCATTAACCAAGAAGTGAATAATCAGCATAGATGTTCATTTCATAGAAGAGGAAGCATGGGATGGAAGTTTGGATAAGATAGTCATTGTGAAGTCATGTATGTCACATGAAGATAAAGAGGAATTGACTGCGGCAAGTAATTCCTCGTTGTTGATTTGAGGATTCTGCAACTTGTGTTATGTGTAGAATTTTCCGGATTTATCGCATCCATTTTTGTTAGAATCGACGTTTTGAACCAACCCTCCGTGGTTCATCATCAGAATAGATCAATGAATTTTGTCAGATCTCATCATCGGGTATAAATGAAGGAGAATGAAAATGAATGGATGGAAACTGGGAGGCCAACCTTTAATGATGGAGGAAAGGAAAATTATTAAAGAAATATTATTCAATTAATTAATATCTTTTTAATTAATGACTCTAAATTTGTTAGTTAGTTTTAATTGTTGAAGTAATATTGTTAATTAATTAATATATTTTTAATTTAAATAAATTATTATTATCTACAAATTAATAAATTATTTAAACTCATAATTGTATCATTGTTTTAATTAAGAATAATTATCTATATATATCAATGTAAGATAGTTTGTTACTTATTGATGGTTGTTTTAAAAAATGTTATTAGCTATTTTAATTTCTGTAAATTAGCCTTGAGATTAAAAAAATTACTGTTAATAATTTTAAATTTAAAATAATAATTATTAAACAATATTGATTGTATTAATTATATTTTTGAGGTTTAATAATGATATTTAAATTCCAATACAATTTTAATAATTATTAGAGATGTAGGTAACTATAATAAATTTTAATTCTTATGGATTCGGAAAATGGGGTTAATAGTATTCAAAATTAATGATTAATAAATTTTGAATTAACATTGATAATTATTAATTAAGATGAATGATACTAAATGAGATTAATAGATTAGATAATTAAGGGGATGTGAATGAATGAAAAGAGGGGGGGGAGAAGTATTAATAGAAATATGGAGAGACAAGGATAAAGACCATGGCAGAGGTATAGAGAAATGAATAGGTTAGAGGAGGAAAATGAAAAGATAGTGAATGAGAGAAATACGATGCAAGGGGGGAAGTTAATTTGGGGAGGGTTTGGGGTTTAGAGTAGGAATCTAATTGTCGCTTATTTTCCAACCATCATCACGGTTGAGGTTATTAGGGTGTTTTCCAATTTCGATAGCTTCCCTAAATTTCCTATGGTGATAATGGTCAACTTTAGCCACAACCTGAGAGTCTTCAATACAAATGTGATGATTAGTTTTGCTAGAATGATTGGCTAGGGCTGATTTTTTGGAGCGGTTATGTTTTATGTCAGCAACGTGTTCTTGAATCCAACTCATGATTGATCGACCAGTTTCACCAATGTAGGGTTTTCCACATGAACACGGAATTAAATAAACTCCTTTATGGCATATGGGATCAATGGGATATTTGACATAGTTGAGACATATTCTGATGGTGTTCATAAGTTTTAAGGTTGTTTTAATGTTATTCTTTCTTAAAATGTAAGAAATTTTGTCAGTGGTCCCCAATATATATGGGAGGTGAAATTTTCCGGCGATATCTTCCAAAATTCGCTTATTTTTAGGGCCATTATTTGCGTTTTTGAAGGCTTTGATTCCTTGGTTTCTTTTGTATCCATTATTTTCAAATGTCCCTAAGAGATTGGTTTTCTCTTGGTCAAAATGATCATGATCGGAGATGCGCACAGCTCTGGTTGATAAGGTGTTGAGGACCCCAATTTTCTGCGTGGGATGATGGTGAGAGTTGGCATGAAGGCATTTCTCAGTGTGGGTTTTCATTCGATAGACCTGGTGTGATATGGAGCCATAAAGGTTTTTTTCTGATAAGGATGTCAAGAAAGGGAAGGATGAAATTTTATTCCACCTCCATGGTAAACTTGATGGACTCAAAAAGACTATTCAAGTGTTTTAAGAAAATATCTAGATTTTCCTTTCCATGTGGCCAAATGATGAAGGTGTTGTCCACGTATCTTTTCCAAATTTTAGGCTTCAAAGGGGATGATTCAATGGATTTTTCTTCAAATTCCTCCATGAAAATATTGGCAATGATGGGCGAAAGAGATGATCCCATGGCAACCCCGCAAGTTTGTTCATAAATTTCACCTTTAAAACTAAAGAAGGTAGATCTGAGACAAATTTCTATTAATTTGGCTGTGTGCGGATCAGTGATATTTTAAACCACCTTCATGGCTTCATCAATGGGAATATTAGTGTACAAATATTTTACATCGAAGCTGACTAAGATATCATTTTTATCTAGATTTAACTCTTTGATTTCATTGATGAAATGAGGGGAGTCCTTGACAAAGCTCAACATAGCACACCACAAGAAAGTAATAGGACAGCCTTTCGAAATAAATTAAGTGTTTCTCCAAGCACACCACAAAGCTCTGAAACTTGATATACTTCAAGATAAACACCAAGCTCATCTTCAACAAGTATAAGAAGACCAAAATTCAAAAATTTAAGTGAAATTTATGAGAAAGAGGAAGTTGACAATAGTGCTGGTCTAAATGCTTTATTTGCATTATTTTGTCATGTAGATGACCCAATACATTTTGAAGATGCAGTCAAAGAAGAGAAATGAGTTGAATCAATGAATGAAGAAATAGGAGCAATAGAAAGGAATGGCATATGGGAGTTAGTGGACCTTCCATAAGGAAAATAAGTCATTGGAGTGAAATGGGTCTATACGAAAAAGAGAAACATTGAAGGCAAGATAGAAAGGCATAAAGCAAGGCTTTTTGTCAAAGGATACAAGCAGAAACATGGAAGAGACTATGAAGAAACCTTTGCGCCAGTCACGGGGATGGAGACAGTGCGAACATTGTTGTCAATAGCAGCACAACAAAAATGTAAAGTTTATAAATGGACGTGAATTCAGCATTCTTGAATGGAGTGATGAAAGAGGAGGTGTATTTTGAAAAACCTCATGGATATGAGATATAAGGCGAAGAACACAAGGTGTGTAAATTGTGGAAAGCTCTTTATGGGCTGAAGCAAGCACCGCGTGCATGGTACCGCAGGATAGATGCTTACCTAATGGAAAATGGGTTCGACAAATGTGATGGTGGACCTACTCTCTACATCAAAAAAAATGACAGTAAGATTCTTATTGTTGTTTTGCATGTAGATGATTTGATTTTTACAGGCAGTGATGATTCTCTCATCGCTGATTTTAAATCAGTCATGAAAAGTGAGTTTGAAATGACTGACTTGGGGTTGTTAAGCTATTTTTTGGGCATAGAAGTGAAGCAAACAGAAAATGGAATTTTTATCTCTCAAGCAAAGTATGTTGCAAAAAATTTTAGAGAGATTTAATATGCAGAACAGCAAGTCATATCCAACTCCAATATCCATGGGGTTGAAGTTGAGTAAGGAACATTACAACAACAATGTCAATCCGACATTATACAAAATCATGGTTGGCAGCCTCATGTATTTGACCGCGACTAGGCCTGATATAGTGTATGCAGTTATTTTGGTGTCAAGGTTCATGGAGACACCCAAGGAGACACATTGGCAAGTAGCCAAAATAATTTTAAAGTATGTGAATGGGATGAAGGAGTATGGTATTCTATACTCCCCAACTGATGATTTAGGTTGATTCGTTACACTGACAGTGATTGGGTTAGGAGTATTGATGACAAAAAGAGCACATCAGGATATGTTTTTCATTTGGGTTCGGGAGCCATTTCATGGGCTTCCAAGAAGCAGCCAATAGTTTCATTGTCAACAACAGAAGTTGAGTATGTCGTCGCAACAGTAGCAGCATGTCAAGCAGTTTGGATGAGAAGGATGTTGCGGGATTTATGTCATGAACAAGACAAAGCAACCACAATTTTTTGTGAAAATAGTTTAGCCATTGCACTATCAAATAACTCTGTTTTCCACATGAGGACAAAGCACATTGATGCTAAATATCATTTCATAAGAGAATTAGTTAAAAATGGTGAAATTGTATTACAGCACTGTAGGTCAGAGGAACAATTTGCAGACACCTTCACAAACCCATTGGCACAAAAAAAAAAAATTTATCTCAAATATTGTTTGGGAATGGTCAATGGCAACAGCAGTGATTAAGGGGGAGTGTTGGAAATAACTCCCAACCACCGCCATGAATAAACTGGCAACATCCATATAGCAGTTAAATGAATTTTGCAGATAAGGACAAAGCCCATATCCGTAGCTTGATTACTTCATGCATTTTTTCCGTAATGTTCAGAAATTTGTACGTGGGCCATCTCTCTACATTTAAATCCTTCCTGCCATATACCAACCTCTTGCCCGCACTAAACACTTCGCAAGTCCTTAAGTTTTCTTCTTAACGCATTGCCAAACATAAAAATCTACCGATGCAATATCAGTGGGACCCTCCAACCTTAACGCCTTACTGCTACAAATCTTTGTTTCCATTGTTTTCCTTTACCCACGCTTTTTTGCACTTGCCACTGTTTAGCGCTTCGCACTTTGCAAAAATTAGATCTAACCTTTATGCCCCGCTCCAAACCTTATGATGTTGCGATGCGACATCGCCATCGCACATCGCAATCGGCGAATCATAAGTTTAAGTCTCAACACCTCGCAATATGTATGTTTTAAGACACGATGTGGTACAATCGTTGCATATCACAATCGCAAGTTTTTAAGTTTTCCAATTACGTTTCCACAAGCTAAGTGTTTTAAGTTGTGATTCGATCGCACATCTCATTGCGCAAGCTTAGGAGGATAGTGCACAGGTAATTTTTGACATCACCGAGGTATGATGTGAGTGCAGAAGAGATGTGGTTTCAAGGTTGAAACCTGAAGGAGTTCAAATCTGGTGTACAACGTTCTATGCGTTAATTTATGAAGAAATAGGCTTTCACGGAAAAAGGATGTTTTTTGCAGTTACCATCTGTTCCAGCATTGAATTACATTAAATTCTCAAGCTCCGCCATTTTGTATTAAGCGGACTGTTTCTCATATGTTTTGTAAGATGTAAAAAATCCTACTGAAGCAGAAGAAATGAAATATAATTTTTCCTCTGGTTTTTGTCTCTGCGTGGCTCTGTAATTTTATGCCCAACTATGTTATTTTTTCTTTGTTTCTAATTTTTTTATTCTGTGTAAAATGTGTTTTTGTTGAGGGAAAAGCATTTTCCCTTGTTAATTTTAAATTTCCACCAACCTGTGCGAAGTTTACGTTTTTCAAAGAATGGAGTCGGCTCCATGTCTTGGGCCTATGACCTATTTCTTCTACCATCGGGGGTGCATTTTCAAGGCTCATGATGGGTTTCTTCTACTCGATGCTTATCTTTTTTTCCTAGCGGTATCTACGCTTATATTTTGTTCCTGGAGGTATCTTTTTTGGTTGTCGTGGTTTGGACAACAAAAAAATTTCATATTTTTTTATTTTTTCTAGTGTTTTCTCACAAGTTCTAGCAATGGGGTTCGTTGATCTTTCTTTTGGTGATACCGCTTATTTTTTCTTCTTTCGGAGCATTTCCTCTGCATCTTATAGGGTATCAGTTGGGTCATTTACCCACTCTTTTCTTGTGTGGTTCAGCAGACCTGAGTGCCCTGTAAATTGTATTATGTATCAGATATATTTGGGATCAAGATTGCTACACACTATGTTAATAAAAATTACAATTTTATATATATATAACAACATCAAGATATTGTTGGACAGGTTCAAAAATATTTATGTTTTGGAATAGGTAGCATAGTCATCTTCAAGAGGAGATTAAAAATATATATATACTAGATGCCTCCTTGACATGTTCCATCAAATGTAAGATTGTACAAAAGGTATGTTTTAAAGGCATAATAATGAACTTTCACATTTACAAATTTATTTTTAAATTATCTATTAGTTTATTTATATAAATTAAATGGTTGGCAAATTTTGATAAACATCAATTTATAATAAGCATTAAAACATTTCATCATATATCATATACGATAAATATGTATATATTTGAAACAAAATATGTAAAAGGATGTTTAATTATAAGATTTTCTCCCACTTTATCATGGAGATAGATTTTGTTACAATGTCATGGTTTATCAATACCAAGTGCCTATAAAAACATAATTCATTTCATATGACACTTGTTCATATGACATTTTTTTAAAGCATAGTCTAAATAAGCGATGATTTCGCCCATAAAATAATGGTTTTTCCAGTACGATTTTGACGAAATCCAACGGAAATTTTTGGAAATATATGTTACGGTTGTTGAGATTCATAATTTTAGGGGCTCGAGGGGTTCTTGAGGGTGTTGAATCCATTTCCACCATTAAAAAACAATTAAAACACTCCCTATTTTAGATTTTTTTTTAAAAACAAATCACTGGATACTGACAAGAAAAACATCGTTTGGGTGAAATTGTCACTTACCTAGACAAGTCATTTTTTAATTAATGTGTAACAACCACCCCACACCTAACCCTAGTGGGATGGTGCTACTAATAAATTCATATCCTCTTTTGTTAGTTAGGAGAATGGGATTTTTATTAAATTTTTCTCTTATATATATATATATATATATATATATATAGATATATAGATATAGATATATATATATTGTTGCATCAGCTTGTTGTCATGTCACTCTGCCCCTTTATTTCCTTAGCATTTGAAAGCCTCCACAGTTATTAAATCGGGATAACCTTTCATGTGGGTCTGCCCTCCACCAATGGTGGAATAACTAGGCTTGTGTGTGTGTGTGTGTTTATATATATATTGTCGCATCAGCTTGTTGTCATGTCACTCTGCCCCTTTATTTCCTTAGCATTTGAAAGCCTCCACGGTTATTACATCAGGATAACCTTTCATGTGGTTTTTCCCTCCACCAATGGTGGAACAACCAGGCTTATGTGTCTTCCCACGCTCTTTCCATCAAGCGAGATTAATGCCCTCCTAATCCAACGTCTCACAATCACTCACAATTCTAATCCATGGTTTGTAGAAGGCTAACAAATCTAAGGTTTAACGTCCAGAAAGGTGGATCAATCCATGTTCAAGTTCTTGGTTCTGGGCCCACATCAAATGGCCCAGGATGATCCTTCTCATCCTACAATCCATATTTATTGTGCCACATGTGCCCCTCCCTTCCTATTGACGTCACATGGAAGGGGGTATCACAATCCATCTCCACTATCTAATCCTCTTAATATCAATCATCTGTTTGGGGTGGGGCCCCAAAACACTAACTCTTCTTCCGACTCTCCAGTCTCGAGGCTCCATGACATCCTCGTACTTCCATCCTGACGCATTCGTTACGATATACTATTTAACTAGCTAAGAGGGACCATCTAGGGCACATGGAGACTATTTTGAGGGTTCCTACTCCCAACCAATGGGATGTCCCTCCACTTCCAAGCTAGCAGCATAACTCTTCTAGTGTCCTATCATCTCGATGCCCTTTCCTCATAAATCCTCATGAACGACCAGGAATTAGCTTGCCAGGATGAATTTTTATGTGGCCCACCTCTTAGCCAATGGCGTAAATTTCAGACTGGTGTGTCTGCCAATGCCTCCGTTGTTAAGTGTCCCAACTCTCAACCAATGGTGTAACCATCAGGTTGGCATGATTTCCAACTCATCTTGAGTGACATCGTCCCCCTCCTTTAATTTTTTCATGTTCACAATTCCTCTGTGTTTGAACCACTAGGCAGACCTAGCAAGTGGGTCCCTCTTGTACCAATCACACTGCACAATTTTTACAGGCTTGAACCACCAAGTAGACCTAGAAAGTGGGTCCCTCCTAAACCAATCACATCGCATAAATTCTCTGTGCATGAACCACCAGGAAACCTATCCTATGGGCACCACCTTGAGCCAATAGTAGGAACGTTGAGCTTGCATGTCAGCCCACTCATCCTCGTTGATGTCATCCCTTCCAATCCCTCTTGCGATGTGAGTTAAATTCCCGAGATAAAATATTTGGGCCACGTCACCCACTTTCGTCCAATCACAATGTGGTGTGATATAAAAAAAAATTCATGGCTTCCACACATAGGGTTTCTTCCTGATTAGAGGATACAATTAACTATTGAGATTTTCGGGATGCAACGTCGCATATTCGCCTGATGGTGGATAACATGATAGATATTGATATTCCAACATAAGCTCTTATTTCCAGATCATAAGGGAATTTTCCCACCATATATCGAACAACCTATGCACCTAGATCATTTATTGAGGGATCAATAGAAAAGGCTAGGTCTCAATCTCAATTTATTGGTGGTGAAGGAACTGATGCCTTGGCAAGGTCAATTTCACTTGGTTCTTACTTTGATGTTGTCGGTTCAACTCCACCCACTGAATCAACTGAGTAAAGGTAAACCATGAACCCTATAAATGTTTCATTTATAAATCTATGAAAGGTGGGACCGCTGGCTTTGATGATATTAACTCGAGTGCTTGCTTTTTTTCTAAATCAACGTGGTGAACTATATCAATTTCATCTGGAATGGAGTAAGCTCAAACTGATTTTACTTTTAAGTGTAAACATTTGCCCTCTATTTCCCCAACATTTCTCTTTACAAAGCCTCTCCTTCAAGAATTATTCCTTTTCCATCTCGGTTGTGGTGGTTCTATAAAAATATGGTCCTGAGCCAATGTTCCACTATGACCTGCTAAGCACCCAATGGTGCTATCCTCCTGAGCTTGCAACAAATATACTCCAATGAATTCTTGGCCCCTCAGTATTCCTCATTCTTGGACAAGGAATTCCACACATGCTAGCGTTGGAAACATTTCAACCGCCCTCTACTGTGGACAAGCAGTGAACAACTGAGGGGCTTCCACCTCTCTTGCCACATGGAAAAGAACCTCTAATGGTTCTTGGTGGCCCTATAATTTTCAGTACCTTCACCGGGTATCTTTTGGTGCATTTCGAATACCTCAAGGGGAATTTTCTTCTATTGGTGACATTCAACCATCAATGACGGTGCCCTTATGGAAATAATGAAGGCTGCTGAAAGTGCATGTTTGAGGGGCCTCTTAAGTAACAAGTACAAAATATGATTTGGCTTAAAAGAGGGGCAATCCCCTTGGAATTAGCACAACGCTAATTGAATGGATTCATGAGCTTGTAACCCATATGTATATATACATTTATACATTTAAGTATGTATACACAGATCCTGGTAACAAAGGCATCCTCAATGTAGCCATTATTCGTTAATAAGAGAGATTTCATGCTAGTCTTTGTCATATTTTTTTTAGACCCTTATGGATCTTGTTAATTTCCTTCAAGGCTTCTATGTATGTGTTATTTATTCAATCATAACAAAATCACATTAATGTATTTCATAAGCACACCATTTCAATCCAGAAATGTAACATGTTCCTACTTATCATGTATAGACAGTGCATATTATACCATTTATAATATTAAGGATAGAATGTAGTCCTAAACTTGTTCTCTGCAATACCAAGTCAAAATCATAAATGAAACATACAATTTATTCATTTTTCAAGCACCATTCAATACAGAAGGGAAAACACATAATCATGGAATTACTTATACATGATAGCACTTATCTTGTAATGTTTGGGAAACTAATTTTGGGACATGGACTTTCCACACGATCATAGAAAGTTGTAGCCAAGCTTACTTGTAGTTGTCACCCCCGATCCAGATTCCAAAGACTAAGGGGCTTTCTCAAAGAACTAAACCACCAATCGTCAGTTGAAATAGGGACTCTATAGGACCTCCTTCCTCCACCCACCAGCCACTTAGTTGTAAGAAATGCACAAGTAATCCAGAGATTCACCACCTCCACCCTCAATAATAGTACCAACGATTCACCTCCTTCCCAGGAAGTCTAGAATCTACTATAACACCAAGATATATATGTGAAAATATTTAGGAATGGGATCTATAGATATTAACTCAAATATTGGTCTCTTCCCAAGCCATCTATGGCTCCGGGGACTAATTTCTCAACCCACAACCTCTAGGGAACCCAAGATACTATATGGCTCCAGAAATTATATCCCAAACCATAGCCTCGAGGGAATCCTAAGTTGTTATAGGGCTCCAAGGAATTCAAGTTGTTACAGGACTCTAGGGATTCTATCTCAACCCCTAGCCTCCAGGGAACCCAAATTGTTACAAGGCTCCAAAGACTAGTATCTCAACCTGCAGCCTCCAGGGAACCTAAGAACCAATCTCGTTCACTTCTCTTCTCTTCTCTTCAATTATTCCTTGCTATTCTTTTGGTTGAATATTTCTCAAATGGTTCCCTTCCTCTATGAGTGAATGGGAGAATGATTGAATTATTCCGTTCTCAGATGAGTTGATTGACATGAGTGATTGTGTCCCTTGTATAAGTTCAACCCTCTCTTGATTTCTCTACTTCCTTTATTGCACGGGGATTTCTTCCTCATCCTTTTTTCCTTGCAAAGGTGTCCATTCTCATAAATTTTCACGTCCTTTATGCCTTGTTGTGGTTCTAAGGCACATGGGCCTGTGTACTTTTCTTTGCAGCCCATTTTAATTCAAGATCCAATCCATTAAGAACATGCACCAAAGCCTTCAATGGTTGTCCCAAAAACAATCCATATTTCCTACATATGAAAACCTTTCATATCCCAAGCAAGTCATCCCCTCAGCTCTAAAATTTTCATCCCTAGACTCAGCCGAATCTAATATATTTTTTCAAAACATTTACATTCACTACAATTAAAATACCTTCTAGTGAAGGTTATAATGAAAGTTTTTAGTGTTATAAAATTGGAAAAAAATTTCAAAAGAACATATGCTAAAACATCCATTTGTGATAGAAGATGTTTTAGCGGAGGTTTTAATGGATCTTTATCACAATTAAAAAAATATAGGCAGACAAAGGTTTTAGCGGATGTTATTTTTAGGTGCACTTCATGGAACAAGTAGCATCGATGTGCTACATATATAAAAGCATCAGATGACATACATAACTAAATGCACCAAGGCGTTGAATGCAAAGAAAACTGGTGTATAATATATATTGCATCGGTGCTAATATATCAAAAATCCCCTGGGAATTATTGTAAGGAACGACACTAGGGCATGCAAAAATAATTATTGTACGAGTGTTTTTTTTTTTTTTAAACTTGCGGCACCAATGCATATCATTTGTAAAAATTCCTCGGTGCGTTGGTTATACAAAATTACCGGTGTTGTTTATTTTCATAATGCACCAGGATGGAAATAATATTTTGTAGCACCGGGTTGTTAGTTCTATGAAATCACTAGTGCATTGGGAATTACAATGCACCAGGCCGTTAATCTCAAACAATATTGGTGCTTAAAGAAATAAAATCCTCAGTGTTGTTGTTTTCCGAAATGGCACCGGTCATGCGAGAAGATGTTGTCATGGTGATTTTAATAACGCACTAGTGCATTTTTATGTTATAGACGCACTGGTTTTTTTAATAAGATTTTATCTTTTTTGGAAATGTCGACCTATGACAGTGCAATTATTATAATTTTTAAATCCATTATTTATCAAAAAATAGACATATATCTTATAAAAATATTCATATAAATTAAAATTTGATTAGTGCATTTGTATATGATGTTTTGATTAATTTGTTATATTATCAAATTTTGCATCTCTTCATTATAATACTTAATCATCCATATATCTAATCAGTTGTGTAACATTTCACAACAATATTGGATATCACAATACAATAAATTAAAATGTATTTTATTATATATCAATAAGAAGCTTTTTTTCATACAAAATTAGATTGTTATTGGCAACCCCTTATCTTTCAATTGGGACACTGTGTCCATTACATTAAACAAAATGTTTGGTTTTCACAAACAATTATTTCAAAAAATACAATAGGTTTCATTGATATCCAAATAGATCATCATTCTTCATTGGAATTGTTATCAGTGCTCGAGCTATTTCCATGACTTGGGTTATTTTGAGGAATGCTTTGTTGATTGCATTGATTGTTTTCATCTTCTTGATCTTGTTTCATCTGCAAACATAAAAATAAAGTGTAATGAGCGTATCTACATTGGTGAGAATATTGAAAATTAAAATAAATAATATACATCAATGTAAATTGAATATAAATGTACCATAGCAAGAAGTGACTCATAAACAATGCACATGGTTTCAAAGCCAAGTCTCATGCCTTGTTGCAACAAGTCTTCTACTGGTGTAGTTCCATTCTTTGTTTCCTACATGTTTTAAACCTCATTATAAATCATAGATTTAATATAAAGGATTCTTTTGTTCTATTAATTATAAACTCAGAGAAGTAAAAAAACATAGATACTTACAAATTCAACAATTAATTTTTTATATTCCAACATACATTCACAACCCTTATTTAACCCAATGTCAATCAATTTTTTCGATGACTCTTCTTTGTATGTTAACACCTATTTGAATACATTCAAGGATGGTTGTTGTAAAGCAACTTAAAATATACAAATATGAAATGTTGATTTTTTATAATGAAATATTAACAATTACTCACAAACTTTGAAATTAACTGTTTTCTTCCTTGTCGTCCCATTTTATTTGTTGAATAAGTTCCATCTTGTTTTATTTTCTGTAATACAATACTTCAAAATTAATACTTAATGCTAATTTTTTTTTTATATATACAAATTCATTCATGATTACATACATTTGAAGCACGTTGTTGTTGAGATGGCTCATCCTCTGATGCAATTATGTCCATTTCTTTGACCATCTCCTTATACAATTTTTTTAACATTCCAACTTACATGTTTCACATATCAGCACGTTGATCATTTGGGATTTTCATAATCTTCCTGGGAAAAAAAAAGAAAAAAAGAGAGAGAAAAGCAATAAACTATTCCTATAATGATATATGAAAAATAAATATAACAAAATCGATATTAATAAATTAACGGTTTGTAGTAATATATACATATAACTCTAGAAAATAATTTTATACAATAATGAATATCACCCTTTTAATTATTCTTTTTTGTTGTTGTATATTTTTGTTATTGCAAGTCTGACATGTCTCATTGGACATTGCTCTGGAAACGTTTCCTGCATTTTAGATATAATTTCGTTCTTAGAATCATTGCATTGATTTTTGTATTATAAATGGAACGTATGTTTATACGTTCATTCCACTAGATCCCTCATAGTTCTGTAAAAAATTCCCCCCTTTCATTAACCTCTAACACTACCCCAGATGACCTAAGGACCAATTCATTGTCATTTACATGTTATATAATTTTTCTTTTCTTAGAACGACATTGATATTTTTCTTCATTGTTGCTCCCTATAAAACATTAAAAATATATGAATTAATAGATTCTTTGAAACATGTTATCTAATATAATTAAGTATATTACTAATGAAAATTCAAAAAACAAAAAAAAAAATCATATTGAATAGTATTTTTTCATTCACCTAATTCATCATTCTGCAATTTTTCTATCAGGATTTTACTCTCTTCTGCACTTAGATTAAAAATAACATTTTCAACCTTGTTCATTTTGTGGCTTTGAATGACACACACCAACCAATACATATAAGTTAAACTTACATACAGTTTGAACGTATTGATTTTGTAAAGAATTTACAAAGAAATTTCCTTCTCTGTTCTTTTTTATGTGTTGTCACTGTGTCGACCAGTGTTCTTGTTACTTGAGACTTTCTGATACATTTTTTTTTCAATATACAAGTTGTACCATTAAATACAAAAGCCATTAAATAAATTTTACAAATAAATCAAATAATTCTCAACTAAAAAATCTCTGGTAATCGATGTGTTTATCCAATCAACGCATCGATGTGTTTATAACATTAAACACACTAGGCATTTAATTGTTCAGCACCGTCGTGGAAAATTAATTTTAAATTTTGATAGTGTGATTTGTAAGACTAAATTCACCACAATGATTTAATGGTGCTATTTGGAAGAGGCACACTGATGTGTTAAATTACACTGGGAGCAACAATGAACAAACTGGAAAAAATCAAAAGTGTTATAATATATCGTTGTGTTGTATTACATAGGAAACATTGGTGTTTTATATTACAGAGGGCACACCACAGAACATATAGTCATTTAAAAAAAACAGAGATTGCCAACAGGGTTTCAATCTAACTCAATAAGTGATTACCCTATTTTACATGTCAAACAACCTATATATAATAAGTACACACCCATTAAATCTAAAATGCTTGAAAAACCCTAATTATGAAGTGGTAGATGAAGTTAAATCCTATGGTGAAATTTTGTAAGAAGAAGCAAGGGTTTGAAGTATTGAATTTTTTTGTTTGTTTTTTAATTTTAATTAAATTTAAATATGAACAGAGATTGTAAAAAAAATTACTAGTAAATTCTATTGTTATGTTTTAATTATACAAGGTTTTTAATTTTTTTTAATTTATTTATTTATTTTGTGAATTGTGAATAAATATAACAGAAATTGTAAAATATTTTAACAGTAAAATTTAATATTTTTTCTATCCAGAGCTTTGAGTAAATCGTCATACCTTTCAACTTCCGATCTTTCAATGGATCCAAAATATTTTCTAGCTCCACAGTTCTCCCAATATGTCTCTCTTACAAATTATCGCTCTTTTAATTAAACACTAACAGAAATTGTAAAACTTTTTATTAGTAAAATAAACAATAACATTTAAAAATTTTACTATGCGGGTTTTAGAGTGAATCACCACAGTGCTCCTGGTATGTCTCCTTTGCAAATCACTCCCTTGAAATTTTGAGTAAAATAATGAAATGGTGAATAATTTTTTACTATTTAAAAGACTTATGAAATTAGATTTTGAAAATTAATTGCCACTCGTTTTTTAATTTTAAAAAAAAATAAAATTTAAAAAATAAAAAATAAAAATAAAAATAAAAAAATAAAAAAATAAAAAATAAAAAATCGTTTTTTTTTTTCAATTTCCCTTCACATCGTTGCATTCGATAGTCAATCACACATGTGAATTTATAAAACAAGCACAACGACATTTTCAGGGTGTCAAATGTTTTCAACACACCGACATGATAACTTTTTTTTTTTCGAAATCTCGAAATAATGTGATTAATTTTTTTAATGCAACGATGTGGTTTATATTTAAAAGCATCAGTGCTTTGATTGTTATTATAGCATCAAGTTGGTTGAATTCATTTTTATTTTCTAAAATCCGTAAATAGGTGTGTAGTGGTGTTGATTTTTTTAAACGCATCAATGCATATTTCGTAGAAGAGAACCGATATATATATATATATTCAGAATGCCAGAAACTGGTGCGGGTATTATTTGAACACCTAGACGATGTTTCTTTTTTAAACGCATCGGTGCACTTTATTCTGATAAGCTCACTAGTTGTGTTTAAAATCTATCTGAAATTTTAATTTCACATAAAATAGCATATTAATCTCAAATTATCTTTAGAATGTATCCACATGAATTACATTAGTTTATAGTATACATTTTATGCTTTAATCACCTTATTCTTGAAAATGATTTGAAATATATATTGACATTCAGATTATGGTTATATGGTTCTCGAGATTAATTTTAGATATGCACACAAAATTTTATTTCTGATTTTTCTCAAATGCAAGGACAAAATCCCAATAATATCAATGGCTAATTCTTCAAATTTCAACATGTTCCATATTGCTGATCAAATTCCTACATGAATTTCTCCCTTTCCATCTCTAGTAAGTTCAAATTTTATTTATATTTTGATTATCTAATTGATTTTTTTTTAATCCAAGTCATTTTGAATAAAAATTTATCCAAATTTGCAGGATCATGATTCAGAATTGAGCTCAAATGCATAAAATATTCCTCCATTTCAAAAACATCAAAATATTTTATTAGGAGAAGAATATCGCAAGCAATTGGTAGATGAAAATGGACAACTTATTTGCCATGCAAATTGGAACATGGAATCTTCTAGCTGTAATCGTGGATCAAAGATGGTAATAATTGTTTGGTATAATTTAATTTCAACATACCATTTGCATTTATGTGCTTACTAATATCATTGATATTGTACTAATGATGTGCAATATTTTTTGAAATTAGGATTCTAGTAATGTTGAGCGACCCACCTACCATCTTCCTGTTGTTACCCTAAGGATAACCTCTGGCTAAAAGGAGGCCAGTGCCTAGGAAATCTATGCAAAATAGGTAAAAATTCTTTGTTTTATCATTTTATACATGATTTCCCAGAGATTTTTCTTAAGAATGTAATGTATTTATATCTCTTGGAGAAAAGACAAAACCCTCCCAAGATGGCCAAGCTATCTGTGAAATGACTTACTGAAGTTGTAGTATGATTAGAAATAAAATAAAGAAGAAGATTCAATGTACAAGGATGAAAAGAAAAAATCTATTAAGCCAAATCTTAGTTGAAATCATGGCAGACTGCAGAAATGAAATGATGGAAAAAGGTTGAGCGATGTTTAAGGTTACTTTTAATAAATATGCATAGGTATTGTCAACTATTTAAAGCAGAAGTAAATATGTTTAATTAAAAGTAACCATCAGCTTCATTACACACTTTCCAAAGAATAATTGCACACAAACAACTTACAGAAAGATAGAAAAAAAACATGTTATAATCCACAGACAATTGGAATCATCTTAAAAATTTCATTACTTATCCAAGAAAATATTGCACATTACACAAAAAAAAAATTCTCTTTGAGGCCAAAATTCAAAACCCCAAAACTAGTCCCTTGATGTCTTTTTAAAGAACTTATTACATTGGAAACAGCTATAAAAATTTTCAACTATAAAAACTATTTCATAACTCTTTGGTCCTCATGAAAACTAAAACACTAAAGTATTTATAATTCTTGAACTACAAAAATGAGATCTTTTCCAAAAAAATGAAAATAAGTAAACTTAATCATTTAATTACTTGAGAATCTTGTGCAACTTCAGGCTCAGTTGATGAAACTCTGGGCTCCACAACTCGAACCCTCGCTAGTGAAATGGAAGTCTTTCATGTCTTCCACAAATTCAAGTAAGGAACTAGGCACTATATCATTTTGTTGCATGTCATTTTTAAATTGGTTACCTTGGTGTATGTTGGCTTCTTAGTGATCAATGTTTTGACTAGCCATAACAACTGGAAATCCCTTTGCAAATAATTTACAATTGTTTATATTTTTAAAATTGTTGTTCTCTCATGAGAAGAATTAGTTTTCCTCTTGTCTCCACTAGAAATGTTTCATATTGTTACCAAGGAAGGAGGTTTCCTTACTCATCCCAACATGAATGAAACCCTTCTCGAACATTTTTTGTCAAAATTAGAATTAAATGCTACCACTTATTCTATGACCTTCAACGTCTTTCTCTTTTCCTACTTCCTGTACATTTTTTTATGCACCATTGTAATATTTCCAAATTAGCATGCAGCTAATTGGAATATTAAAATCTAATTTTTCTTTCTTGTTTGATGAATAAGTGGGTAGGGAGACCCATAAATTTATTTATTAGGAATAAAACCACTTCTCATGTGAAAGTGGATCATCTTTTTCAACTTAATAAAACACCCTTAGGTGCGAAAAGGGGCTAAAGCATGTGGACTGGGTCAACCTTGACCAAATCAATAGCGTTGTCATGGAGGACTGGCATTCAATGAAGGACAGCGCAGTTTTAGATGGAGACACATTGCATGGAAGTAGTGTCATTAATGGATGGGTCTTAGAGTTTGGAAGCTCATTTATTATAAAAGGAAGAGGATGGCAGCCATATTATTCATGTATTAGTATTTTATATTTCTGATTATATGGTCTATTTAGACATATAACTTTCTCTAGCTATTTAGCTGAGATTGAGTGTTGTTTAGCACCAAGTGTTCCTAATCGGGAATCCAACCTCTTCCATTGAGAAGCTTTTGGAGGAGTTTGCACTACATTTCCACATTCAGGTTTTAGACCAAGCTTCAGTATTACGGTACAGCGCAGTTTCTGTTGAGATATGTGATGAGTTGGAGGGTGCAGCAGTGGAAGATCTTGTTGGGTGTTTTCTAAGCTAGATTTGTAGCGGAGGAAGCTTTCCGTCCATTGGGAGGCCAGTAAAGGAGCCCCTTGGGATTATTTGAGATCTGTGGCATCAGGCCAAGTTTATTTTATCCGCTACATTGTAGTTCCAGTCCAGATCTATGTTATTTTGATGAACTGTTGCAGGGGTAAGTTCATTGCTCCATTTGGAGTGTTTGCTTTCCATTGAAGGGATCATCCCTTCATTGAGAGGGTTTTTTTGTAGGAGTTCTTTTAGATCTACATCATATTCAGCCACCTCCTTCTATGTGCTTCAGTTGTAGTGCATCTTTAGCCCTAGGGCTTTAGATCCACCATTCATATTTTGTGTATTTCCGGAAACCCTTCCTGGGTTGTCTAGGAAAAGTGTATGGGAGCATAGATATCCATTTTTGGCCTTGTATGAGCATGACATTTTCAAATCCATTTATTTATATGTCCCAACTGCAGTATTATTCATTAAAATTTCATTGTGCTTGCTTCAGTACTTTGTGTAGCAGAGTATTACTTGTTTTTGGGTGCATTTTGGAATTGGAGGCTTCTTTTGCCTATCTTGAGGGGCTTGATCCCCAAGATCTTGTACTTATTTATTGTTTTTATACATAATACCATGGATCTATCATTTGGCTCACATGTGATGTGTTGATACTTTCTGCTATTTCTATATTCATGCACTCTATTACTGCTTTTCCCATTTGGGAATATTACAGTGGTATTGGAGCATAATCTTGGCTCGGACTGTGAAGACATTGCATCTATGTTATCAGAAGAAGAAGAATATTCTCACAGAAAAGAGAATTATTACTGAAGAGACAAAGGCAAGTCTCCATTATTTGGAGAAATTGAGGTAAAGAAGTTTTCAGAGCTTCTTCTCCAAACTATGCATGAGCTTAAAAGAGAAATCAGGGGAATGAGGAGGGAAAGAAATGAAGATCCCTCAAGAATATTTTCACATGAAGAAAGCTCCAGTTCTTCATATTATGTGTGTGAACATTCAACCACACAATTAGATCTACAATTTGGTACCATGCCTACATTCTTGGCAAGAGAAGAAGAGGAAGGAGAAACACCAAAGGAGGAGACTCTTGGTGACTATCTCCAAGAATATGAATCTCAGTCTAGAAGATTCAAGGAGCATCTAAACTTCCAAGGATTTTGTCAACTCAAAGAAGAGAGAAGACCCGATAATCACAATAGAAGAATAGGTTGCATGCAACACACTTTGGGTAGATTATTTCTACCTACTTTTTATGGGTCACCGAAGAGCACAGCTAAGGCTTGGGTAAAGAAGCTAGACACATATTTTTAGTTGCATCAAGTTTCAGAAGAGGAAGCCATTAGAGTAGCAGCGCTACATCTTGAAGGTAAGGCTTATGCCTGGTGGTTATTTGAATCTTCTTCATTGAATAATGCAAATATATCTACCTATGCAAATTTCACTAGGAGGTTAGTGAAAAGATTTTATTTGAAACAATCTGAAATTTCCTTGGGAGAAAAAACTATTACACAACATTTTGTCATCGTCCCCGCAATCCCTCGTCCCGCATATTGGAGGATCATTCCCGTGACCTGTGAATAATTTGATACTCTGCAAACACCCTCTTTGCATCCTTCTGCATAAGGACATCATTTCTCCTGTTGAGCATTTCCTCAAACAACACATAAAAACCTATTTTTTGGCTTTGGCGCGGTTAGCCAGTTCATCCCTCGTGCCAATGTGGAAGCTTTTCATTAGAGCCCGCGCCACCTGGCGCTCTGTCTCAGTGTATTTCTCGTGCTAGCTATTTTAGGAATGTTTTTTAACAAATGGAGGCGGAATTTTTCTTCTAACTATCTCAAGGATGACTCATTAGAAGTGGTTAAAGTTGATGAGCCACGGATCTCTCCCTTTAGGTAGTGGTTTTTTACCTCCCATGGAACACTCCTTGAAGATAGGACTCCCTTCATTGATTATATGGATCCTAACCTCTCCCTCTCCCTCTATATAAACAGACCTTCTCCCTTTATGAAAGCTAGCTGAACATATAGACAAGAAGCTGAACTTGGAGAAGAGATACTATAGCTGAGTAATTTCTATTGAGAAGGTAGAACCAAGGAGAATTCTGTAGAGAGAGCCCCGTCTGAATTCCCGACAAGCCTTTGTGAGACGCGCTCCGCTGGAACCCTATTTGAGGAGACCGCAGTGTCGAAGCTTGGTTGTACTCTTCCTTTCTTTCATTAATATACTCGACTATGGTATTGGTTCCATCATTGTGTTATGTTGATTATTGATGCAATTGATTTAGTCTTCTTCGACTGACTGATAGTTACGAATGTGAAATAGTATGTTGTATATCGTCATTGTTTCTTGTGTGTGTGCAGGTATTCGAGTGTGAAAGCGAGCGGATCGTGATATGTCAAACCAGGAGCAAAAGGCAGCCACTCTTTCTGACGACAACAACAGCGTAGGACCTCTGGTAAGTCATCTATCGAATCTCCATCCATTCGTTAACTAGGAATCAATATTATAGCTTGTCTCGTTTGTGGCTAGACCCACTCTAGGGCTAGTGGGATCGCCTCTGTCCGCAGAGGGGATTTACCTCACCAACACAAACCAAGCCCAAGAAATCAGGACCTTTGCATGAGTTGGAAGGATGCATGAAACCAACTCCATTTCAGAACATTGTTGAGGAGGTTAAATATCTGCAACATACTTTGCCAAGGGCAAAGGCCCCACTTCAGCAAGAACTTTCTTCTCAAGAAGAAGACATGAGGATTCCTTTTTCAAAAGGAGATCAAGTCAAAGGATCTCTTAATGATGAGGTATTCTCCATTGAGGAGGAGAAGGAAGAGGAAGAGCTAGAAAGATCCTCCAGCGTTGTGACAGCAGGAGGAGATCTACTTCTATTTGGAGATGGAGATGAAACAATTGCTTCAACTAGAGGAGCTCTTGCATCTTTGCAAGCAGTTCCAAAGGATCCAACATATGAAGATCATGAGCAGCATGTGTCTATGATGATAGACGATGAGAAAAAACAATGGAGGAAGTGTGTCCCAACATTGAATGCAATCTTGGGGACACACACTATGATAGATCATTCCTTTCTGGTCAAGACTTTTGACACCAATGAGATGTTGGGTGTACATAGATTGATTACAATTGAAGAATACACCTTAGACTATGAGATATTGCAGAAGGTAGGAGGAAATGAGGAGGGCCAGCACCAAATTATTGGGAACATATACACCCATCCTTTTCAGGAGTTTTATGTACAGAAGTAGGAGGATGATTTGTGTAGTGAGATCAGGGACAAATTAGTCCACTTACATTTATAGCCTGCTCTAGGCCTTGATGTTTCATTACATGGAGGAATTCCACCAGGGAGACCCCCTAATTGGAAGAGGATCAAAGAGTTCTCTCAACATGTTTCACCACTCATAGATCCAGGAGGAGTGGGAACAGTGGGAGGTCATTGTATAGCACTGAGAGTCTTGGGTAGACTTAAGGAGGAGGGAGACATTCTCCCAACATCATCATTACCCACTCTCATTTCAGATTCTGCGCTGAGGGAGGAGCAACATGGGAAGGATAGCAGCCTTCCAATATGTACCCTTGGCATCGGAGATTTCAAAGAGGAGGATAGCCATATGACATATGTTCTTTGTGATAGATCATCAGCACTGTCACTATGGAGGATAGATCCATATTGGAAATCCCAGATATTGGTGGATTATTCCAAGGATATTTTCACATGCATGATTCCTAATGACTAGCTACATGAAGAGGGCTATTCATTCCAAGATGAAGTCATCTATCATCATGGAAGGACTTCTTATCTAGAGCCTCCAAGCTCAAGGACAAGTTTTTACAAAGAGCACATGAAGATTTTATTTTCAACCATACTTATTCCATGAGAGCCTACAACACTATCATGGAGAGCTACACTTGGAAAGGCTTTGAAAAGGAACTAGATCAACATTTGAAAAAATTCATGGACCATGTGGAGATGGGAGATACACATAACTCAATGAAGGAGTTATCACGGCCACCTCTTTCCTCTTTTGGAATGAGAAGGGATCTATCTATGGACCACCCTATTTGTATGAGTAGAAATTTTGGTAAGGAACATGTTTATGTACATGATGTTTCATTCGATAATTATTTGCATTCCTTTACTATGTATATTCAGGCCATTGCTCCAAGGAGGAGCATTCTTCCATATAAACTTCATGGCCAACTTTGGGCCATAAGCATTTCTGAACATGGCCACTCCCTTGGAGGATAGAGGTAGATGTTGTATCACTGTGGGTGCACTCCAAAAGCACCAAACATTTCTCACCTTTTCAACCATTGTGAGAAGACTTGGGCAGCAAGTAAGTGGTGGGGAAACCACTTACCATATCACTATCTAATGCTGTCAGGAGATATACTGCGCTGGTTCCACATGTGGGACTATCATTCACCTCCATTATTGCATTTGATTGTTTATGTATCACTAGTTTTGATCCCATAGGTTTATGATGTTCTTATTATTGTTGGGGACATGATTGGAGGGATGACACATTGGTTGGATGTTTCCATTGAGAATGAAACTTCCCACATTTCTTCATGCTTCAAGGGGAGCATGGGACATTGTATGGTTGCTACATTATATCACTCGTTTCCTTATGAAGGGAGCCATATGATTGACTTATGTCTTTGGACAGAGCCTCTCACATGGCAGGAGTTTTTCTATGAATTACCATTCTGAAGGGTGATTCATTTTATATGGGTGATATCTTGGAGGATGGAGCTTCACATGGGGATGAAGGTTCCCTATACTTTGCAGATCTATCCTTGCAGTTTCTTGAGGACAAGCAACATTTGGGAGGGGAGGATTGTAATATTCCTAAATTAGCATGTTGCTAATTGGAATATTAAAATCTAATTTTGCTTTCTTTTTTGATGAATAAGTGGGTAGGGAGACCCATAAATCTCTTTATTAGGAATAAAACCACTTCTCATGTGAAAGTGGATCAACTTTTCAACTTAATAAAGAACCCTTAGGTGTGAAAAGGGGCTAAATCATGTGGACTGGGTCAAACTTGACCAAATCAACAACATTTTCATGGAGGAGTGGCATTCAATGAGTGACAACGCAGTTTTAGATGGAGACACATTGCATAGAAGTAGTGTCATTAATGGATGGGGCTTAGGGTTTGGAAGCTCATTTCTTATAAAAGGAAGAGGATGGTAGCCATATTATTCAAGTATTAGTATTTTATATTTCTGATTATATGCTCTGTTTAGACATGTATCTTTCTCTAGTTGTTTAGTTGAGATTGAGTGTTGTTTAGCACCAAGTATTCCTGATTGGGAATCCCACCTCTTCCATTGAAAAGCTCTTGGAGGATTTTTCACTACATTTCCACATTCAAGTTTCAGACCAAGCTTCAGTCTTGTGGTATAGCGCAGTTTCTGCTGAGAGATGTGCTGAGTTGTAGCATGCAACAGTGGAAGATCTTGTTGGGTGTTTTCTGAGCTAGCTTTTTAGTGGAGGAAGGTTTCCTTCCATTAGGAGGCCAATAAAGGAGCCCCTTGGACTTATTTGACATCTTTGGCATCAGGCCAAGTTGGCTTTATCCCCTACAACATAGTTCCAGTCCAGATCTGTGTTATTTTGATGAATTGTTACAGGGGTAAGTTCATTGCTCCATTTGGAGTGTTTTCTTTCCATTGAAGGGATCAGCCCTTCATTGAGAGGGTTCCTTTGGAGGAGTTCTTTTAGATCTACATCAGATTCAACCACCTCCTTCTATGTGTTTTAGTTTCAGTGTGTCTTCATCCCTAGGGCTTTAGATCCACCATTTATATTTTTTGTATTTCCAGAAACCCTTCCTAGGTTGTCTAGGAAAAGTGTATGGGAGCATAGATCTCCATTTTTGGCCTTGTATGAGCATGATCTTTTCAAATCCATTTATTTATATGTCCCAGCTGCAGTATTAGTCATTAAAACTACGATGTGCTTGCTTCAGTACTTTATGTAGTAGTGTATTACTTGTTTTTGGGTGCATTTTGGCATTAGAGGCTTCTTTTCCCTATCTTGAGGGGCTTGATCCCCAAGATCTTGTACTTATTTATTTTTGATATACATAATACCATGGATCTATCATTTGGATCACATGTGATGTTTTGATATTTGCTGCTATTTCTATATTCATGCACTCTATTCCTGCTTTTCCCATTTGGGAATATTACAACCATCTTGGTGATCTCTAACACCATGGTTGTTCTATCTATAATATCCACTCACCTTAGTTCTTGTGAAGATTTTGTATTTAGATAATCAATCATCTTTTTTTCCAACTGTGAACTTTCTTGATATTCACATTTATCAGTGTAAATAATGGCTTCAGTGGCCCTAATAATTCCATTTTATTCATACATGACCACCATATGATCCCAGACTGCTTTGAATTGTTGAATAATGTCATTCCATATGATCTCTCTTTCTTGAATAAGAGACATATTCCCCTTTAGTTTTTCTTTCAACTTCTTGATTTCATCACATGTTGACTAGTAATTCTTGTGATGTTGAGTTACATTCTCTCTAGGCATATTTAGTTGTCTCTCCTTGTGCTTTAATTTGTATTTTGTATCGTATAGACTCTTCTATAATTTCTTCAACTCATCCTCCAAAATATTCATCTATATCTTGACTCTGGTGATTTTTTTAGTTGGGTCTTCTAAGTATTGTTGCACCACAATTCTGCAAACATGTTTTTCTGTTTTTTGTTGTAAATCATCATTAATCTCGTTGAGATTTACCACGTCCTTATTTATTTCCACTAGCTCATGAGTTAAGGTCTCTTTTTCTTTCTCGACTTGAGCCAACTCTGGAGCTTTAACATGTTCTGTGGATGGCAACTTCCATTTTATTCTTAAAGGTTGAATCTCATATTATGCACTCTACTTCAAGGCTTGAAAAATTGCTTTATCCTCTGGATTCATCCCAAGATTAATTATCAACTTTTTAAATTTTTCATTTTGAGTATGAAGAGCTCGAGAATTAGACCTCTCTAACTTCAACTGATCTATCACTTTTCCCAATAAAGCCTTTGTTTTTCTTGTTGGAAATGATGATTTGTTGAGATAATTGTATATTAACTCCCCTATCTGTCTATGCAATTTTATCTTGTCTGGTAATGGAATATATTTTGTGTTCATTATTTTTGGGACTTGTATGAAGAAATAGATTTTTGATGCAAATTTGTTCCCTAATCTCAAGTGGACAAATTTTCATTAATACGGAAATCTTTTTCAGGATTCATGTGTCAGACTTATTGGTGAAGTTATATTCTCTTGTTAATGTGTTCTTCTCTGTCAATTAATATGTTTCTCTTATCTATTTTGTTCAAAGAAAAATAAGAATTTGAATTCGTTTTAGTACACTCAATTCTGGCTCCTGAACAAAGTTAATGTTTTCAACTGAAATTAAACACTAGTTTTCTTAATTCCTCTATGTTTAATGGATCCTTAAACTTTCGATATTTACCATATCACAAAGCTCATAAGATCTAATAAGTTTGTCTACCTTGCCTTGTTAAAATTATCTTTCACTGCTGCAATTGATCAACTTGAAACTTAATTCACTCGACTTCCCAATGGATTTCCATTGAGAAATAGATCTAATTAAGGTTGTTTGATACTTATAAATTTCACATATTCTACATCTATAAATATAGAATAAGTATATCTGGATCCTAAAATAATTCACACTAGAGCACATCCAAATCCAAACCCTCTAGAAATTGTAGATAATCCAGAAAAAATAATCAGAAAAAGGAGTGTAACTGAGAGTGAATAAAGTGAAAGTCTCCTGCCAAGGGTTAATTCCCTTACTAAGAGTTTTGTCGTTTTATAAGATATAGAGTTTGATTTGGCTTTTCAAGATACTCTTTTTAGAAGAAAATATGATAGTTTTGTGCCTAAAACAATTATTGATGAAAACATGTTAAAACCTTATAAGTTAGATCAGATTTTTCATACATCTTTGAGCCATAAATCACCTAAGTCCTCAAATCATTCTTCCACTGCATCATCTCCCATTCCACAATCAGGTTCACCTATTAATCTTGTTCCTCCATTAGTTCCTCCCAGTCGCTCTACCCTCAATTCAATTAGTTCTACACCCAGTCAATCTATTATTCCTACCACTTCCACTACAACACATCAAAGTGTTATAACTCCCCCTTTCATACCAACTATACCCACACCTATTACTACTACATATTCCTCTCATCCCCATATTCCCATCATGGCTACTCGTTATTCTCCTTTGGTTTTACTAATGAAACTTAATCCCATGCCACAAGGTTATCAAACTCGGATACCTCAATTTGATGGCACTAGACCAATTATTTCTTAGCAACATATAGATCGAATGAATAATTATTTTGATTTGCAAGAATTTGACGAAGATGATGTCAAGATGAGGATATTTTCCCAAAGTCTCATGGGGGAAGTTAAAAAATGGTTTAAATAATTACGATCTGCCTATATCCCATACCTAACTCAATTTCATGAAAGTTTTCTTAGAAGATGGGAAATCAAGAAAAACCCTCTCCAGATCTTAGCTGAATATGAGAGTATCAAAAGAACTCTGGGAGAATCAATCCAATATGATTCTACTAGGTTCAACAGCATTTATAATTCTATTCCAACTACAATACAACCTCCTCCCTAGACTTTTTGAAGTTTCCAGACATTTTTGATCCTGATATGGCTTACCAACTTAGGGAAAGAAATCTTGCCACCTTAGAAGAAATGCAAAGGAATGCAGTTAGTGTAGAAACAAACTTGTTAGCAAAGAGAGATAGATTGAAAACTGAAAGAAAAGTCCAAATCAAAGAAGAACCAGCATCTTCTTCTTCATATGCTAAGTTGGATACCTTAGTGAAAACTATGGAGAGAATGATGGATAGAATAAGCTTAGCTAATAGAACTCCTCCAAGACAAAATCAAGGAGGTTCTCTTATTATAAATCCTAATTTCAGAAGAAATCCTCCCCAAAATAAACAAAGAGAATAAAGAGGCCCTACTGATCAACAACAAATTAGGCCTCCATTTCAAGAAAATTATGTTGATTAAGAAAATGAATTAACAAAAGGACCGGAAGAAAACCAAATAAGTATATCTGGAATAAGGGAGATAGATCAAATCTTCTTGACCAAAGAAGAACAAGATCAGTTTTTTTATCACAACCAGAGTAAGACCCTTTAGAATCGTAGGAATACAAACAAGGATATTAAAATGGCATGATGGAGTTACACAAACAATACAACTTAAGAAGCAAGACATTTGTTGAAAATCCTCCTAACAAAATTCAAAAAGATGCTCCCTCAACTAGTCAACCAAAAACATATCCTCAAAAAAAAATCTCTAAAAAACTAGAGGCTACTTCAACTAGTCGAACAAAAACTGATCCTCAAAAGGAAATTTCTAAAAAACCATATGCAAATTTCAAAGAAGTTGACAAATCACAAACATCTTTTAGCATTGAAACTGAATTGGTCATAGTAAAAATTCCCATTCCTATAACTAAATTGGTGACTAAAGATGTATATAAGACCCAATTCATGAAAGCTTCGAAGATAGCAGAAGGGACGGACAAATTAATTTAAATGATGACTGACCTGAGTTATTGTTTGGACCTAAGGTCGAAGGAAAATCTCGAGATGGGAGTGTTCCACCTTTTTACATTAGCTTGAATATTCATGACAAAATATTAAATAATTCAATGCTTGATTTTGGTGCTTCCCGTAATTTAATGCAAAGAGATATCATGGAAAAACTAGGACTAGACATCACAAGACCTTATAAAGATTTATATTCTTTTGATTCTATCAAAGTGAGATGTCTGGGGCTGATTAAGTATATGTGTGTCACTTTAGTTCAAATACTAGCCAAGATTCTATTCATGGACATTGTAGTAGCATACATACCACCCAAATATGGGATGCTACTGTCAAGATCATGGGATGCAAAGTTACAGGGTACTTTGCAAATGGATATGACCTATGCCACCATTCTTGTCTTTGGCTGGCAAAGAAGGTTATATTTAGAAACTTTGATGAAATACATGGTCAATAGCCAAGACAAACCAAATAATACCCCTTGTACTTTGTGCACTCTGACTTGGATTCCTTCATTATGTACAATGAAAAACCAATTGAAGAGGAAGTGTCACAACTAGGGATTGAACCCAAAAAAATGAACCAAATATTGGAAATTGAAAAACAATATGTAGAGGGAGAAGCTCTTTTGAATATGGATTTCGATGGAGCTATGCGTAAGGATGGTGCAGCATTTGGTGTTTTTATTATGAACTCATCAACCAATATGTCAAAGGGACATGGCTATAAACTAAATTTTCAATGCACTAATAACATAGTAGAATATGAATCTTTAATATTAGGGCTGCAAATTTTAAAGAGATCACGAGCAAAACAAATTTCTGTACATGGACATTTAGAGCTAATTAGCAAACAAATCAAGGGTGATTATTCTACTAAACACCCTATATTAAGAGCCATAGGAATGCAGTTTTAGACTTTCTGCAATGTTTCACTGAATATGATTTGTTTTTTATCCCTAGAAGCCAGAATATTTTAGCTGATGCCTTGGTTGTTTCAGCCAATACTTGTAAAATTTATTTTCACCCGAATAGGGAATATGTGGTGGAAGTCAAACATAGGTCATTTTTCCCTAACAATGTAAGATATTGGCAAGTTTTCGGTAATGATGAGAAAATTGAAATTTTTCTACAGATGAAAGATGACTTTGAATGTGTGAATATTGACATTGATAATGATATTGATAATGATGTAAATAGCAACAAAACAAAAATGGAATTAAATGAAGTTGATGATAACCAACAAGAGTTGGAGGTTTTGCAATTAAAATACAATGTGCTTCCAAGACGATTGGCACCATTGGAAGAGGTTTTTGACTTAAATGATGTGGGAAAAAAACCAAAAATTGAACCTGTGGGTAATGATGTAGAAGGTTGTAATATTGGAATGCAAGAAAACCCAAAAATTGTAAAACTGTCTAAATCCTTGCCTCCTAAAGAAAAACAAAAATACATGGAACCTCTTAAGGAATTCTCTGATGTGTTTGCATGGAGTTATGAGGACTTAAAATCTTATGATACTTCTATAATTAAGTACACCATCGCCATTAAAGAAGACCAAAACCCATTTAAACAAAAACTGAGAAGACTATATCCAGCATTACTACCTATGATTCAGAAAGAAGCGAAGAAACTATACAATGCCAAAATCATAGTACCATTGAGGTTCTCAAAATGGGTTTCGAATATAGTGCCAACCAGGAAGAAAACAGGTGAAATTAGACTCTGTGTAGACTTTAGAAATTTAAACAAAGTCTCATTTAAATGAAACTATCCTCTGCAAAAATGGATCACGTATTACAAAAGGTAGTTGGTTCTAGTAGGTTATCTTTGTTAGATGATTTTTCAGGTTATAACCAGGTTTTGGTTCATCCTGATGACCAACATAAAACAACATTTACTACACAATGGGCCACTTTTATGTATGTAAAAGTTCCTTTTGGCCTTATGAATGTTGGGGTCACTTTCCAAAGAGAAATGGACATAGAATTTTCTTATGAAATTGATAGGTTCATTGTGATCTACCTAGATGATATTACTATATTTTCAAAAACAGATGAGGAACACTTACTACATTTAAGAAAAGTTTTTAAAAAGTGCTAGAAATTTAGCGTCTCTTTAAACCCCAAGAAAAAAAAAAAAAAAATTGGTTTAGAGGAGGGAAAACTTCTAGGTCATATCATTTCTAAAGAAGGCATTAGAATTGATCCCAGCATAGTTGAAGCCATACAAAAAATTGATCCTCCTAGAAACAAGAAAGAAGTTCAATCCTTCATTGGCAGAATAAATTTTCTTAGGAGATTCATTCCTAACTTGATAGAAATATTAAGATCAATTAAAAACATGTTGAAAAAGGATATTGAAATTAAATGGAATATTGATGCCAAGAAATATATTAGTGAGGTCAAGTTAGCTTTAACTTCTGCTCCTGTTTTGATAAGCCCTGACTTTACTAAGGATTTCATGATTCTTTCTTTTGCTTCTGAACATACTATTAGACTTGTTTTATTGCAGAAAAACAGTAAAGGTCATGAACAGCCCATAGCCTTTTTCTTAAGAGCCTTAAGAGATGCATCACTAAAGTACAAAATCATGGAAAAGCAAGCCTTTTCTTTGGTGAAAGCATTAAAGGACTTTAGAGTTTACATCTTACATACTCTTGTCGTTGCATTTGTCCCAAATGTTATGGTAAAGGATATTCTCACACAAGCTGACCCAGATGACAGGAGAGGGAAATGGATTTCTGTGATCCTAGAGTATGACATAGAAATAAAACCAACCAAGCTCATCAAGGGTCAAGTATTGGCAAAACTCATGGACGATCCAATTTTCATGCCCTGGATATCAATTTTATTGTTGCATTTGACAAACGGGAAGAGATAGCGACTCCACAAGTATCAGAAGCCTTTTCTACCTCACCATGGTATGTAGACATCATTTTTGTACCATAGAATTTAAAATAACCTCCTGGTTTAACAAAGACTAAATCTAGATTCCTTAAGTTAAAAGCCATAAAATTTTGTATTTTAGATCATAGTTTATATTGGAAAGATGCTGGAGGCATCTTGCTAAATATTTTGTTGAAAGATGAAACAGATAAATTCATGTAGGAATTTCATGAAGGATACTGTGGAGGAAACTTATATTGGAAAACCACTACCAATAAAATCTTAAGATTTGGCTTTTACTGGCCCACTCTATTTCCATATGTGCATAAGAAAGTCACCTCTTGCCACCAATGCCAAATTTTTGAAGGCAAGAAAAATATTTTACCTTTATCACTAAAACCTATTTCAGTTGAACTCCCATTCCAAGAGTGGGGTCTAGATTTCATTGGTGAAATTCATCCCACCTCCTCAAGCCAACATAAATTGATCTTGACAGCCATTGATTACTTTACAAAATGGATTAAAGCTATCCCAACTAGACAAGCCACAGATACTGTCATTATCCAATTTTTAAAGGGATACATTTTGTTCAAGTTTGAGTGTCCCCATAAAATTATCACTGACAATTTTGTTTCCTTTAAATCAAATAAAATGGTTGGCATTTGTCATAAAAACCATATCAAATTAGGACACTCCACTGCCTACTACCCACAAGGAAATGGATTAGTCGATTCCTCAAACAAAATTCTAGTCAACATTATCAAAATTGTTGCAGGAAAATAAAAAGTATTGGCATAAAAAGTTGATTAATTCCTTGTGGGCTAACTGAAATACTACCAAAAGATCTATTGAAATGTCTCCATTTCAAATAGTATATGGGGCTGATGCAATTTTTCCTAATTCAATAGGAATCCCTGTACTAAAATTACTACAGGAAGCACAAGTGGAAAAAAATGATTTACAGAGAAGAATCAACCAGACCATCCAATTGCAGAAATCCAGAGAGGAGGCCTACAATAAGACTCGACTACTTCAGGAAAAAGTCAAAAATATTTATGACAGAAGGACAAAAGTTGATGATTTCTAGATGCAAGATTCGGTGTTGAAATGGGATTCAAGCAATGAATATAAAGGAAAGCATGGTAAGTTTGACAGTTTTTGGAAAGGGCCATATAAAATTGAAGCTTTCAGAGAAAACAATGTTTTTTCTTGAAAAAATTTAATGAAGAAGCACTGCCTAGTGGACCTATTAATGGTAGACTTCTTAAGCATTATTTTCTTCCAGAATAAATCAGTTCCATGTAGATTCATTGTATATATGCCACTTTACTTTTCTATTGCAAGAGTGAGGGTAGTTTACATCACAAGTCAAAGCCCGAAGAGAAGGCCCAAAGCTTATGATGATTGGTTGCACATATTTATAAATAAAGGCATGTGAATCATATTCATTTGTAGAATCCAAGCTACTGATCTACAGTGTTCTTGACACCTCACAAGGAGAGTGTCATCCCCATTGGATCCACTGTTAGGGTCCTATAATTTATAGGATCACTTGATTGTAGTTGTAATTTTGTATATGATATGTTGTAAATAATGTTCCATTCTGCAAATTTATTTCCAAAAGAAAAAGAAAGAAAAGAAAAGAAATAATAAGAAAAATGGGACACAATATATATGTGTGTGTGTGTGTGTGTGTGAAGAACAAAAAATCAAAGAACATGAGAAAAAAAAATGAAATACCTCAAAAAATTTAACTTTATTGAAGTGAGCAAGCCTAAATACCACTCAAAAAATGAAAAATTCCATTAATAAATACGTACAAATTTTTGAATAAGTTTTCTTCTAGTTAAAATGCACATTGTAAAGGGAAAATAGGTTGGTTAGGCTAATCACATTATATAAACGTGATTAGGTTGAGATTAAATAAATATTATATTAGATAATAAATTAATTAACCACACTGTTTAAATGTGGTTAATTGGCAATCATAAAGAAAAATGGAAAACCTTAGAAAAATCAAAAAATATAGGCTTGCATGTTAAAATGTTCCTTTAGAAAGTTAATTTAGGTTTAGGATAACTAACTGCATTTTTTTAAAACTGCGATTGTCGTAATTGTAATCAAGTTTTGACGTAATGTTTCATTTTATGTAATATCATTGGCTTGCAGTTTAATGGTTGCGATCTACCCCACCAGATCAACGGCGAGGGATCGTTTTCGAGCCCCCCTCGAGCTCCTTCATGCTTTATTTACAGGGGGGGTCTGAACGGGTGGGACCTACCAGGTAACGTGGCAGCACCACAAGGATTCTCACCCCCCCTCCTTTTCCGCTCATCACGCCCCCCACCCCACCCTTCAAAAACTACCATCTGCCTCCCGCCATGAAAAAAATATCGTTGACTCTCACATCACTTATCCATCCAATATTCCCTCGCCACGTACCTTCATCCCATCCACTCATTAACCGCCACGTATCCTCCACCACTTCCACCACAGTCCCTCCTCCTCCACTGTTTTTTTGCCACCTCACCTCTGCAGACCCCACTTCCCTTCCGTCAAATGATTCCCCGCCATCATTTATCTCCCAATAAAATATTGCCACCTGGTACTCTCCCTACCACGTCAGACAATTGTTATGGTAATAAATCTTGCCACTCCCAATAACGGATCCACTCCGATTCAAATGGTAAAAACAATGGTAATTTATATTTCCTTATCAATTCACTAAAACATTTTTCGACTCTCTCCTTTTTTATTTCATGATCAAACAGAATTTCCAGCGCTCCACGTTGTCCCAGTATCCAGTTAACTATATTTCCACTACAACCATACCACTGCCATCGATCCCACTTCAGCATCCAAGCTTTCACCTATCTATTCCAGGTAATCCTAAGTTCCTCAGTATTTTTATTTTGATAATGGAACCCAAAGGAAAGACCTCCAAGAACTAATCTAAATTCCCTGAGGAAAATCTGATGCTACCCCCTGCCATCGACCTTGACCACCAGCCACTAGTCGACCAGCAATATAAAGTCATTGAAACCATCTGTGAATTAGACTTGTACGAACTTCACAATTGGTTGAAGCATAAATATTTGGACCTTAGTGATGAATTGGGCCTGTGGGAATCATCCCTTCTCCAATTCATGTTCCCACATACCTACCACTTTCCAGAACTTTTATCTTGGTGCCAAAACCAATATGTCCCCGGTGAGAGAGAAATTGTTAGCCAAAATGGTGAAATTTTGCTCACCATAACTGCTGAATCTATTTCTTAGATGCTACAATTACAAAATCCTAACTCCCTAAAGCCACTTTTAGTAGATCCCTCGCGAAATTCTACAAGAACCTGACCTTTCCACAGAGAGCCAAGATTTTCCAAGATTTTCTCCGTGAGGATGCACAATTACCCAAGAAAAACCCCCCATATTCATCCTCCACATTCCCATATATGACTAAGCAAGTAATTTCAATTATTTCATGCATACTTGGCTACTATTCTGACCAGTGGACCGATGAAGTCATTGTGGGATTTTTTCAGTTTTTACATCCGGTGAAAAACCTATTGTTTTCATTTACAGTGAGTTCATTGCAGAAGCAATGCATGACCAGTTTCTAAAGTTTTCTACTAAGGGAACTTTCAAGTATACCTCAATATTAGTTTATTTGTTTCTTTATCATCAAGCACATAGGTTTTATTTTTCTTTGCAGAAGTTAGATGAGCAGGGTAATCCACAATCATTCATTCATTGGACCTCCTTGGTGAGGAAAAACTCTACTGAATTTTATTTTTCAGATTATGTTGATCAGTTCCTTTATACATTGGTTTTTTTACTGAACAGTGATCTAGAACATATAATAGGATCATAAATTCAAAGAATTTTTCATCTTAGTGACCAAACTAAAATAGGGGATTGGTGTTTATACCAAAATAATACTGAGATCGGGGTTTATGGGTGTGAATTAGCACCCTACATGCTCCCAAAATTTGTTCCCATGAGAAATTTTTGAGTGGAATATATAAGGAAAATTATACACATGGATAATTTACACTTTCATTTGCAATACCATAGCAGCAAGTAAAGAGGGATATTTTCTCCTAAAGAAAATGAATTTAAAATTAAGTTTCCCTTGGTCTAATGATCCTTTCGGCCTCATTTCCAAGTTTAGATTGGAGCAGAAGACCACTCCTTACACCCACACTTCTAGTCCAGAGATAGAAAAATTCATTAACCAGAGTCAGTGGGAGGAGAACACATTGTAGGAAGCTGAGGAACGGGTCCTATCTACAACTACCTCTCATATGCCTTGTACCTCATGAGAAACAAGGGAAAAGGGTAAGGGAAGAGGTGACTTCTCCAGTAACAGAAATTGGAAACAAAAAATTTCTGATATATAAGAAGAAGCAAAATACTAACTCAGGACCAGTTTTTTAGTAGGGAAATGAAGAACATGCTACCATAATACTAACAGACCCTCATTTTTCTACAAGGAAAGAGTATATTTTTACAAGATCCCCCTCTTATTTAACCTCACAATATCCCCCAGATATAGCTCAAACAAAAGAATTGGCTTAGGACACAACTAAACAAAAAAAAATCCAAATATAAAGCAATCAAACAAAGGAATGAAATGCTAAAAGTGACAACATACACCCAATTCTTGAAGCAAACATCTACCTCGCAGCATAGGGTTATTTCGTCCTTTGATACAGAGAAAGGGAAAATGCAAATTGCATTTCTTGAAGCACAAGTTGTAGTCCCAAAGACACCAACTGACTATAAAGAGTCCACATTATCTTTTGATACAGACCAGATCCATAATATTGATCAGATGGACATGCATAAGTAGGAAAGTGAAATAATGTACTCTACTTTGACCAGTGTTTCCATGTCAGCATCCAAACTACATGCCTCAATCAGCAATATACAGTCACAACTAAAGCTGGAGAGGATTTCATCTTTGGCCAAGGACACTAATATCAAATCACTAGAAGACTTGGTAATCAAGCGGGGCTACAATCCCAATGATGTGAAGGCAACAGAGGAGATTTTAAGAAGGAAGAATGTTGATATAGCAGCATTGAAAAAACAACTCAAGCTGCCCTCTACAGAAGATCCAAAGATGAAAGAAGTTAGGGAGCTAGAAAAGCATAAATAAGACATGTTCAAAATAATAATTGAACAAAATAGCCAAATCAGAGACATGGAAGTGGAAATGGGGAAACTTCTCAAGGAAAATGAGCATTCATCACAATTAGCTATAGTTCCACTGACAGTAGTCCCCATTTCAGCTGCAGCAACACCAGGAGCATCTACATCAACCTCATCACAAGCATAGACCACAGATTCTTCAAGTGATTTTATCAGAGCCATGGACAATTTTTCCATTCAAGGGAAAGAAATTGAAAAATTGAAGGCTTGACTTAAGACATTATAGGAGAAAAAATAAAAATAGATACTCCATATGTAGCAGAATTGCAGAAATCTCACAAGCTCACTTAGAAATTTGAACAGTTGGAAAGTGAATCGGAAATGGCACAGACTTTGGCACAGGCAAAAGAAAATATATGGATAGAGATAAATGAGGCCATAACTGAAATATGGCCCTCAATCCAGATCATTTTTTAGCAAGAAGAGTTCATACAGAGATCGAAAGAAGTGGTGAAAGAAACAAAAGCAGCTTTGTGTCAGAAACCTCATGAAGCAATAGCTCTGATAAGAATATTGAATTCTAAAACTAAGGATGAATTGGAAGGGTTGGGAATTCAAGATAGGATAGAAACGATTTTGGAGGTAAGAAGGGTCATTACTAAAAATAACCTTATGCTACAGCTAGAGAACAAATGTCACAATATGGAATCCAGCATTCAAAAGTTCCATAAAAAATTTGATATACACCATATAAAAGGACTGCCAGAACTAATAGGAACGGAGAATAAGCTAGTTAGCTTAGAAGATTATCACCACAGATTATTCACTACTGCAGGAGATAAGTCAAATTTTGCAAGCATAAAAGGGAAAATCAAGGGGAAGGATTTTATGGAGCCTATATATTTTGACTTATTCATCAAGCATGAAGTCAAACACCTATTTATCATTATCCCTACTTTCCAAAAGTATACAGAAGTAGATGAGACTTACAGGAAGTTGATGAAGTTTTCTATCCCAAGTTAAGATCAATGGGATAAATTATGTGAACTTCTTGGATAAACAGTCTTACCTCCAACAGCCAGACAGCAGGGCAACACTTTTTGGGGTCCATTCATCAATAGACATCCTCAAGAATAGAGCTAGCAGCCACAACAATTTCATATCTCCTATATTTTTTTTTTATATTTGTAAAACAGTTTTAGATATTTTGTGAAAAGATCTTGAGGTTTTCACTCAAAGTATTTTTTGATAATTTTTCATAAATACTTCAAAATTCAAAGCATTATTGTTGGGACTTGTATGAAGAAATAGAATTTTGATGTAAAGTTTTTCCCTAAGCTCAAGTGGACACATTTTCAGTAATACATAAATCTTTTTCAGGATTCTTGTGTCAAACTTATTGGTGAAGTTATCTTCTCTTGTTAATGTGTTCTTCTTTGTCAATTCATATGTTTCTCTTATCTATTTTTTTCAAAGAAAAATAAGAATCTGAATTTGTTTAAGTACACTCAATTCTAGCTTCTAAACAAAGTTAATGTTTTCAACTCAAATTAAACACTAGAATACTTAATTTCTCTATGTTTAGTGGATCCTTAAACTTTCCATCTTTACCATCTCACAAAGTTCATAAGATATAATAAGTCTGCCTACCTTTCCCTGTAAAACTTATCTGTCACTGCTACAATTGATCAACTTGAAACTTAATTAACTCCATTGCCCGATGGTTTTCCCTTGTTGTTCCAACCAAACCATTTTAAAAACTAAACTCTAAACTTTCACATCTAGCCTAAAATCCTACAAAGCAAACAAAGCTAAATCTGACATAGAGATCCCTCTCTGAGTTTAGAAGGGCTAGCTTCTAAACTTAAAAGTGGTTATGTGGTTACCTATGGGTTTATTTCATAGCCTTAAGAAATTACAGAGTGATAACAGAGAGGAATCAATTAAATTAATTAGTTTATAATTAAAAATGCCTAAGTCTAACTTAGGGAAATCGATTAATTAATACTAATTAATTGAGAAAGGTGTGAATTTTCGAACCCCACACAGATCGACTAGGAGATTATCTCAACCATTTATTAAGTTTTAATCATGGCCATTGAAGTCTCAACTAGATATTATAAGAAGAGGTCAATAGGTAGATGGAGAAGTGACAGTAGATACTCAGTGATCAAGTGGTCAAGTAGAAAGTGTCAGTGATAGGAAAAGACAGTGATATGGAGGAATTTTTCCAGTTAAAAAGAGGCAGAAGTAAGTAATAGAAGTATTCCACAACAAAATCAGCCCAGGACAGCTGCAAGGGTCACGTGGATTTTTTGACAAGTCTTAGTTTTAGGATCAAGCGAGTTTTACCAATACAAGCATGAGGATCGTGTGGTTTTTTCAGCACCACCGCGTGGATCGATCAGAAGCAGTGCAGAAAATTCTTACGTAGGGGTTGGATGGCCAGTTTTCAGAGGTAGACATAGATCAGGGGTTTTCTTGTGGAAAGAGATAATTTTCTATCTATATGTTTTTTTCATATTCTTGTTGATTGGATAGCCAGTTGGGCTTCCAAATATTGTACTCAGAGATTCACAACTACATAATAATAAAACCCTCAGTTGATACACTAGTTTTCCCGCATTGGGTTTTTCTGGGGACATTTATCCAAAAATAATTGTGTCATATTTTATGTGTGTGTGCTAGCAGTTCTCAGTTTCTAGTTTATTTCCGCAGAATTTATTCATGAAGATTGAAATTGTGATTTATTCGTTAATTTTCGTAAACAATTAGTTGTTAACAGTTAGAAGAATAAACTCCATTAATTGCAATAAAGGAATTTTCACATGGTATCAGAGCATAATTGACAGATCATAAGCTCAGAGGAGAAGAAAGTAAAAAATTTGGCTCAGAGGGAGTTGCAAAACGAATTTTTTAGAGGGTCGTGTGGGTTTTCTCAAAACAGCCACGAGAGTCTCACAATATTTCCTTGTACAACTACATGGATCACATGAGTACAGATAGAACAATCGTGAATGCAGCGCAAGAAAAGAAAGCAGCAGCTCAAATTTTCGTAAAGAATATTCTTGTCCGGGAATAGAAGGTTTGCATCAGTTTTTTATGGAAGATTCAGTGTTGGGTGGAAAAGGAAGTACTCACACAGAGGGAATTTCTCTCAGAGGGTTTCTAGCTTCAGAAATCCAAATTTACAATTGCAATCAATAATAGCAACAGGTATATTTTCTCACTCCGGGAGGGAGTGTGAATAGCAGAGCTAGTAGCTAAGAAGATAAAAGAGGGAAATCTCCATCCCAATTCGAATTTTTTTGGCAGAGATAGTCACCGTTGGGCTTAGATATCAGCACAAGTTGGAGGGAGAATCCAACTATATCATCTGGAAGGCTAGGATATCCTTCCTACTCTATGAGCATGGCCTGAAAAACTATGTAGAGAACGTAGTGTTAGAACCTACTGATGCAAATCAACTGAAATAATTCAAGAAGGAGATGGCCAAGGTGAAGCATATGATTCTAGATGGATTCTGGGACCATATAGGCTCACATATAGCAGCCAAGAACACGGACAAAGAAACGTGGGATGTTCTTGTAGAGTTATATCAAAATCCTTCCGAGCAGCCGAAGATTTTATTACAAGAAAAGTTAAGGAATGACGGGATGAAGAAGGGTGAAGGCGCTAACCCCTTTGTCACCAAACTTCAGGATATTCGGGATGAGCTTGCAGTTGTAGGAAAGTTACCTCCACCTACATAAATAGTGATATTAGCACTCAAAATTGGCACCAAGGATTGGGATAATTTCATCCAAAGTATTGGGATGAGATACATTGCCTGGGTGGGACTAGATGTGGGTTGATCTATCAAATGAGGAGATGAGGCGAGCTCTAGTTAAGAGATCCATTAGTTTCAATTGAAGCACAAGATCGAAGAGTGAGAATGAGAATACAATGTGGCACTCGCATCGAGAGGCTCGCAGGGAGAGAAGAAGAAGAATAAGGATCTTTCCAATATCAAGTGCTTAAGGTATGGTGATTTTGTCCACTACAATACTCAATGTCATCAAAGGAAGAAGGAAAAGAAGGAGAAGTGGGATCTGGAAACAACATCAGCAGAGATTGATAAACTTTCCTCTAGGTTAGAGGAATATTTTTCCATGTTTGCATTTATACCTCCAGGAGAGTGGTGGTTCGATATGGAGCTTTAGTCCCAGAGCTGCATAGAGATTTAGGCAAGGTCCATAGAGGTGAGCATCAGATGGTGTTTCCCCATGGATCATTACCCTTGCTACAAGGGACCCACAGTATTTAGTAATAGGAGTATTATTCAGTAATAGGAGGATCAGTGTAAGTTAATGCAGTCAAATCCAGAGTGACAGTTGCAAATTAGTTGCAGTCAGGTATTGAGGAGCGCAGAGTAGTGTTAATAGCAGTGCGGGAGGCACAGTGAAGAATTGATAACAACGCATACTTTCGAGTGGAAAATGCAGAGGCTAGTAGCAGTCATAGATTCAGTACATAGTTGCATAAAAGAGACACGGTTGATTAAGTATTTTGTATACTTCTCAGTTGTAGTAGTTGTATTAGCAGCAGCAGCAATTGAGAGGGAGTGTTAGTTGGATTGTAGTGCAGAAGTAGAGTTGGCAGCAATACAAGTTGTACAATGCAGTTTCAGCAGCAACACAAATGTGGCATGGTTCAGCTACAATGTGTGGAAGATGAATCATATTTAATGTAGTGGTTGATGGACAGTAACAGGTAATTACAATTTTCATACATCAACAATGTGTATGGGAGAATGATGCAAAGACAGGGTGTTGTTGCAATTATACAACACTAGAAAGAGAACACCTTCCTTGCTAAGAGAGAGTGTTAGTTTTTGTAGCATCAAATGGTGTTCTAGTCTTGAAACTCTCTAGAGAGGCCAAAACACGGGACTTCTCCAAAACCCATTATAGAAAATCCACATAGATTCAACTGATCTTGTAATATGCTAAAACAAAATACTTGAATCTATTCTACAAATTGCGGAAACCAATTACAATCGCACAATTAAGAAAGAGAAATAATTTCAATCACACAACACAAAGATGTATTTGGGGAAATCCTTGGCTAAAAACCCCACTATCTGTATATTGCATTAAGTCAATAATACGAAACAATACAATGTTATTTCCCTTCCTGCAAAACCTTTTCACTATCTCTGACTATCTCACTCTGATCCTAGCAAGTTTGGTCCAATACTTAACCAAAAATTTGCACCTGACTCACAATCTTGGCTTACGCATTCCTAAGGGAATTGAGCCCCTATTAAATAGCAAATTCCCACTAATTGATTGTGCAATACATCCAAGGCGTCCTGATGACCTCATGCATGACCTGTATAATTTTACAATTATACAATTGATAGTTATCTTCCTTTAACTCCAATCTCAACTGGGTCACCATAGAACTGACATGCAACGGCTATTTATAGTGAATTATTAGTTATGTGATTGATCACTACATGTGAATAAAATCATATTTAATTCATTGGACCTCTCACTAGTTCAACCATCAGTTGGAACTAGTTAAACTGATTTTAACTCAAATAATTAAGTTAAACAAGTACAACTCAAAATAAACTGCAACTGGACCCCCTAAAACTTAGAGTGAACTCTACATGCCTTCAGTTTGACCCCAACTCAAATTGACTGAGCTAACTAAGTCTTTCCAACTCAAGTAACTCGTACAAGTTGTCATGTGATGTCGAATTACAATTTCCTTCTAATTTAATTAAGGGAAAATTAAATTAGAATCCATTTTGATGCCATTTCCAATATTTCTTGTTGCCAATTTCAACACTCCCTCTCAACAAGAAAGGAATTCAACTCTATCCCGATCTCGTACCTTTGGAATGTTTTGCATGTAGCACTTCTATCTAGTGTTGTTGCTACTGCAACTTCTAAAACTAAAAAGCATCCAAATTGAATCAGTATGATGCATATGCCACCAGAGTCTCTGACTGCTACTAGCTACTGCACTATCTACTGAAAACTTTGCGTTGCTACTGACTCTGCATGTGTGCCATCTATATTGCTTCCAACTTTGCTCCGTGCACCAGTATCTAACTATTTCTAGTATCTTCATATGTCACTCTAACATCTTACTGCATCAATCGCCACTAATCCATCCTGCTACTATGTATTGTGGGCTCTCGTAGCAAGGTAATGATCCATGAGACAAGACATCTCAATGGACACTGCCCAATTTTTTCCACACTTGGTACTATGACTCCACATCACCCCACCTCTAACCTGGAGGCATGGCTACATGTGCTCCCTATGCCCACTTGGCTTGAAATTCCCCCCTACTAGAGGTATTTGCTTAAGTGGATGCATCCACTCGATCTCCTCTCTACTTCTCTAATTGTAACTTCTACAGAACTATCTGAGGTTGCATGTTGAGAGGTAATTCATGCACCCTCTCAACCACCAAGTCTCTAACCTTTGTCTTACTCCTCAAGGCTTTGCATGCATCTTTGACCTCAAGAGTATACAGATTCTTGACTCACACAGTGACTTGTTTCACTTGTCCTATGGAGATGTGTCTCAGGAAAACCTTTCCTTTTCTAAATATCACATCATAGCCACGGTCTTCCAATACTGCTATGGAAACAAGATTATTCTTTAGTCCTGGAAAAAACGAAACATCTGTGAGTCTGAGAGGGGAACTAGACTCCCTCTAAAAGGTAATTGTACCTATGACGGTCGTGCTATACCTCTCGTCATCTCCAAACTCTATGTTGTGCTTGAGGCCTTTCTCCTCCAAGACACTGAAGAGATATTTATTCCCTGTCATGTGGAACAAGGCATCATTGTCGAGATACCACATGCATCCCATTACATTGTTGGCCATGCATGCAATGAGAGTAAAATAAAGCTCAAACTGTGAAGCTAGAGCTTCACCTACTACTGCTACTGTAGACTCCTTCTTTCTTACTTTATGTGGACATTTTGTGGCATGGTTCCCGTACTCGTGACAGTGAAAACACTTGATGTTGGACAAGTCTTTATTATTACCCTCTACGCCTTGGGACTTCTTTTCCTTGGCTTTCTTTCCTTTTCTAACTAATGCAAAATCTTCTTCTTTTTATTTGGAAGAGGTCTTGTCTCTGGTGTTCAACCTTATCTCTTCTTGAAGTCTGACCACAATCTCTCCCACTCTGGTAACTTCTCCCTCCCATTCATCGAATCCTAGTAGTTTTTCCAGCTCTTGGGAAGGCCTAGAAATTCTAGGCTCACCAAATCATCCTGAGAAATTGTCACACCAACACTTCCAAGCTCATCTCGACATTGAGTGAACTCCGTCAAGTGTTTTGGTATGTCTCGCCCTCCTCCATCTTGATATTTATGAGCTTGTCCTTCAACACCAGTTTCCTATGGTCACTGCTATTCTTAAACATATATGTTAAGGCCTTCCACATAGCATATGGAGCTTCCTTTCCATGGAGGTTCGAGACAATATGATCTCGAACTCCTTCTAAAATAATCATTCTCGCCTTTGCTGCATTCTTCTTCCATGCATCAAGATTTTGAGCATCTGCTGTTGTGCGCTTGGGAATATCATTGTTTATGAATTCCTTCAATTCGTTGTCCTCCAGCATTGCCTCCATCTTGTCCTTCCAATCTATGTAATTTGAACTACCCTCGATGGCATATTCGAGTCTCAATCCACAGAAAGACATCATAATCTGTTATTGTTCCTAAATAATAAATCTGCAAGTTTGATTCACCTGTTCAAAACAAACTCTGTTATTCTCTTCTATAGTGATTCCTGATCTGATACCATGTATAAAATACACATAGATTCAATTGATCTTGTAATATGATAAAAAAAAACACTTGAATCTAATCTACAAATTGCGGAAACCAATTACGATCGCACAGTCACATGAACAAGAAAGAGAAAGAATTTCAATCGCATGACACAAAGATGTATCTAGGGAAAGCCTTAACTAAAAGCCTTGCTATCTGCATATTGCATTTAGTTAAGAATATGAAACAATACAGTGTTATTTCCCTTCCTGAGAAACCTCTTCATTATCTCTGACTGTCTCACTTTGATCCTAACAAGTTTGGTCCAATACCAAAAACTTGCACCTGACTGACCAGCTTGGCTTACGCAATCCTGAGGGAATTGAGCCCCTATTAAATAGAAATTTCCGCTAATTGATTGCACAATACATCCAAGGTGTCTTGATGACCTCATGCATGACCTTTATGCTAAAAAAAAATACTGAGAGGGGGGTGAATCAGTATTTTGAGCTGACTGAAAACTTTTTATCATAGATCTTATTATGAATTTAATTCTTTACTTAGATTATTGCATCATTCATTCATCAGTGTTTTAGTAAGCAGTAAGCATATGCAGTAACAATAGAATAAGCCATTACACATAAGCAACACACATGAACACCAGTATTTAAGGTGGAAACCCAATTTGGGAGAAAACCACCACTGCTGTCGTCTCTGTCTTCAATATTTATTATAAAGAAAACTTCTTACAATTTTGTGTTGGTGCAGACTTATACCAGCACGCAGGCACGCACCTGCAGAAGGCTACAAACTTCTCTCGTTCTCCAGTCACTACTGGAAGGGAGGTTCAACCCCCCTGATTTTAACACCAGCTTGTACTGGCAGAAAATTTCCACTTTCATGCTGAAGACTTTAACCCTCAAATCCACCAAATTTCTTCAATTTCTTCATCAAACTTACGTTAGGTCTTCATTATTTCTTTGCAGATCTTCCTAGAGAATCATCATTTCTAGATCTAGAGATCTTGAACCTTCGTCAACTCCATAGGTGCATCATAGATTCAGATTTATCAAAAGACAGAGTTCAATCATGCAGATATCTCTCAAAGAGATTTATTCTTTTAACAACCCCACCGCATGCACCTCTTGTACTATCGTCCTCTTCTCCTTATATAGTTTTTCCTTTATTAATACCATGAGTCAAAACCACCCAACCACTAATGGTATTCCTGAATGGGATCAATTAGATAATCCAACGGGGTCTACCCAAGCCCCAAACAATTTCTTATTGTTCTATTTTCTTGGTTTGGAAATTAGATAATTAATCTAAGGCTTTTTAATATCTCAATCTGAGATTGAGATATTAATCCAATTCCTCATTTAGTTATGAACTCCCCAAGACATATATATATATATATATATATATATATATATATATATATATATATATATATATATATATATGATCCGGTTTATGTGTTCGTGAGATCAACGCCTACGTTCATTACATCACATGTTTCATATTTCGCCAACTTCACATATTCAACATCCTTTATTAACCCCGCAAACCTTAGTTAAAAGGTCCCAATTAATTTAATTTAGAACATGGCCCACATATATAACCAATGATCCAATCACATACTCGCACCGTACCGTGGTTATCCATCGTGCACCTTCCTCATACGGCCACCGTCCGATGGCTCCTCTCTAGATCGACGATGCACAACAATATCGCACGGCTTCGTTGGTCGTACATTAATGTGCGATGGTGCTTAGTGATGGCGGTTTTGCAAATTTGTTCAGGGATGCGTGTCGCTCATTCTTTGGAATCGCTCCCATCCTCTTGAATACCGCTTGCCCGTCGAAAGCAGTGCGATGAAAACTGGAAACCCCCTTCACTGTTCATTCCGCTCGTGGTTCCTCTCCTTCGCTCAAGGTTCCATCTGCCTGTATTCCGTCATTGCCACGTTTCTTCGTGAAGGAATAACTGTGTTTTAATTGTTCTTCCTTCGCGCGATTATGTTAAAGTAACTCAGATTAGATATAATTCCATACTTTCAACTGAGATTGGAATGGATAGGCTTCTTCCCTATTTGTGGATGCAAATATACATTAAAGAGCATCTTTACTAACACAGGTCATATGTAAAACATGCTCTGCGATCATGAGTCCATTCAATTTCATTCTTCAGCAAGCAGATTAACCATACAGAAATCGAATCCATCAGCCCTTTACTCAGATTTACTCATCCATACTTAACACATATTTGGAAGAGACCAGAGCCCTCCAACTTTAGAGTTTTGTTAGGATGTATGAATATACCGAACTTATTCACACATGATTTAACACGTCCTTATTCACATCGATTCACGTCCTTATCTGCATCCTTTGTCAGAAAGTTTCCATCAAGGACAATCATATAATAAGAAACATATTGCCAACAATCTCCCCCTTTGGACTTGATGGCAAACATGTCCTGAAATACATTCAATATTCTCCCCCTTTGACATCAAGGGCAAAGGATAGATCAAGATCCTTTGTACCGACTATACCATGCTCCCCCTGAGATCATGCTGCATCTTCAAATATAATATTCAATGCAATAACAGAAATGATTCAAGATCAAAGATTCTCAGATTACAAAAAATAATTAGAATGCCAACAATGCATCCTTGCCACATGACCAATGCTCCCCCTTAGCCTGTGCATCCCGAATACCTTCAACATGATCGTATCCAATTTCATCTTATGAATTTAAGTAGGTCTGATCTTCTGCATGGCAGAGACTACTCCCAGTTTCTGTCTGAGATATTCGAACGCTTCCCTGGGTAGAGGTTTGGTAAATATATCAGCAACTTGTTCTTTGGAGGGAACATACTCCAATTTCACCTTTTGTTCAAGCACTTGTTCACGTAAGAAGTGATATTTTATGGGAATGTGCTTGGTCTTGGAATGCATAACAGGATTCTTTGAGATACTGATGGCACTTGTATTATCACACATAATGGAGATAGGAGGTGAACATTTGATTTGAATATCTTGTAAGGTTTGCATCATCCAAAGAAGTTGAGTGCAACATGATGCGGCAGCCACATATTCTGCTTCTGTTGTAGATAAGGCAATAGAGCTTTGCTTCTTGTTGAACCAAGATACTAACCGGGGCCCCATATAGAATGCACCACCACTAGTGCTTTTCCAATCATCAACGTTTCCAGCCCAATCTGCATCAGTGTAAGCATGAAGAGTGAGATCAGCATTCTTTGGATACCATAGTCCAAAGTCTTGAGTTCCTTGCAGATATTTGAATATTCTTTTGACAACTTGAAGATAAGACTCTTTTGGATTAGCTGGAATCGTCCCACAATCCCAACTGCATGCATAATGTTTGGTCTAGTCCCAGTGAGATAAAGTAGACTTCTTATCATAGATCTATATTCTGGTTGATTCACCGTGGGAGAATCATCATGAGAACTGAGATTACATCCGGTTATCATTGGTGTACTTATAGGTTTGCATTCTTCCATGCCATACTTCTTCAGAATTTTCTTAAGATATTTTTCTTGTGATAAGAATATGCCATATGTTGCTTGTTGCACTTGCAAGCCAAGAAAGAATGTTAGTTCCCCAAGTAAAGACATTTCAAATTCTTGTTGCATATCAGAAGAAAATTTCTGACTCATAGACTCTTCATTACTTCCAAAAATGATATCATCAACATATACAACCACAATCAATAGTTTATCATTTTCATTTTTTGTGTATAAGTTGCTATCAGCAGACCCCTTTGAAAATCCTTGTTGATGAAGATATTTGTCAAGACGATAGTACCATGCCCTTGGAGCTTGTTTAAGACCATATAGAGCCTTTTTAAGTCTACAAACAAGTTTTTCATCATTTCCCAAAATGAATCCTTCTGGTTGTTCTATATAAACTTCTTCTTCTAGATCACCATTGAGAAAAGCAGATTTAACGTCCATTTGATAAACTTTGATTTGTTGGAAGCTTGAAAAAGCAAGAAACATTCTTATGGCTTCAATTCTAGCTACAGGAGCAAAAGTTTCTTCAAATTCTATACCTTCTTGTTGAGCATACCCCTTGCAAACAATTCTAGCTTTATTTCTTATAACATTCCCATTCTCATTTAACTTATTTTTGAATATCCATTTAGTTCCAATGACATTTTTGTCATGAGGTCTTGGTACTAATTCCCAAGTGTGATTCTTTTCAATTTGATCAAGATCTTCATTCATGGCTTGAATCCAACATTCATCTTTGCTGGCTTGATTGACATTTTGTGGTTCAATAGTGGATAGAAATGCCAGGTAGCTAGAAGATCCCACAAGAGTCCTTCTTATTTGTACACCTGATCCCTTTTCTCCCAAAATTTGAGATTCTGGATGATTCTTTTGAACATATCTGGATGGAGCCTTTTCAGATAACTCATATTCAGGTTCTTCATTGGGTTCACTGTCTATATCATTCCTATTTGATGTAGAAGGATATATGTCATCATCGTCTTCATCTGTTGTTTTTTTTTCTTCTTTTGGAGCTGTAGGAGTCTCATCAATAACAACATCAATACATTCAACAATATTCCGAAGTCTTTTATTGTAACATTTATATGCCCTACTCCTAGAGGAGTAACCAAGAAATATTCCTTCATCTACTCTGGGTTCAAACTTGCCAAGTTTTTCATCATTATTTTTTATAAAGCATTTGCTCCCAAAAACTCTAAAGTGCTTCACAGTGGGAGGATTACCATACCATAGTTCATATGGAGTTTTATCACTATTTGCACGAACATGTGATTTGTTAAGAATATTTACCACTGTATGTGTTGCTTCTCCCCAAAATGTGTCAGGTGTTCCGGAATCATCAAGCATAGATCTAGCCATTTGTTGAACTGTTCTATTCATTCTTTCTGCTACGCCAATTTTTTGTGGAGTACCAGCTACAAAAAATTGTCTTTTTATGCCATGTTGTTTACAAAATTCAAGGAATTCATCTGATGTATATTCTCCTCCTCGATCAGATCTAAGACACTTGATTTTTAGATCTAATTCATTTTCAACCAATGCTTTGAAGATCTAAAATTTCTCAAATGCTTCATCTTTGTGTTTAATCAACCCAATCCAACACATTATAGAGAAATCATCAATAAATAAGACATAGTATTGTTCACCACGTGGTGACTTTTTCTTCACAGGTCCACATATGTCAGTATGAATTGAGTTCAAGAGGCTTACTTGAAGAACCTTCCTTGGCATTAAATTGCACTCTGGTTTGCTTGCCGAATTGGCAAGACTTGCATATGATACTTTCAGGTGGTGTAATATTGGGAAGATCTCGAACAGCTTTAAGTCTGCTTGATTTTTTGATTTGAGAGAAGCTCAGATGCCCCAACCTTCTATGCCATAGCCAGTTTTCTGAAGATTTACTCATGTCACATTGTTCTTTGCAGTTCTTTAATATATACAGGTTGCTTGGAGTTCGGTTTCCTTTTATAATTGTTTTACCTGTATCAAGATCACGTACCACACATTCTTTTGAACTAAAGACAACTTCAGTTCCTTGATCACACATTTGACTTACACTTAATAGGTTATGCTTTAATCCATCCACATACATGACATTATTATCTTTCACTTTTTCTTTTACAAAAACAGATCTTTTTCCCTTAATGACAGCAGGAGTATCATTTCCAAATGTGACATTCTTTTCCTTTTCTAGAGCACTATATGCAAGAAGTTTGTTTTTGTCACCTGTCATGTGTTTTGAGCATCCACTATCAATGTACCATTGATTTTCTTCTCCTTCTGAAAATAAATATATGCCACAATTTTCAACCTGTAATTCCTTCTTTTTCCATACTTTGGAGCTTGAAGGAAGATGCTCTTTTGGCTGGACTTTTCTCCTGCATTCAGATTCTTCATGGCCAAAGTTATCGCAATAGGCACATTCAACTTCATTTTGAAGAGGAGAAAAGTTGTTATATGTACTCTTCTTTGTTCCAATATCAATCCTTTAATTTCTTGCTTCTCTTGTGATGATGGTTTTATATGCAACACATTGAACGGCTTTGTGACCAAAATTGTGACATGAGAAACATTGTCCATTGAAGAAGAAATTTTTGCGATCATGAAATCTTCTACTTGAATTTACCTATTGATTGGTGTTTCTTTGAAAGGTACTCCTGTTAATGTTCTTTGAATTGAGATGGTCATGCTTTATCTGTAAAGATTCTTTATTCCCTTGCTGAGGGGAAAAATGTTGTGTACTGGCTGTAGCTGCTTTTAGATAATTTGGTGTTGAAGCCTGAGAAGATTCTCCGATATATCCAAGACCTGTCTTTAGAAGAGGAGAACGTTGTACCTTGATAATCTCATCTGAGGTTTCAGATCCTTTAGAAAATCTAAGATTCAAAGTCTTTACTTTCTCAATTTCTTTTCTTAGACTTACTATTTCACATTCTAATTTCTCATTATGTTTCTCCTTTTCTTGAATATGGTTTTTCAGAGTTTCTATGGATACTTTACTTTCTTCTAAGCATATTTTGAGTTGATTGATTTCATCAAGAAAATCATTGTCCTCTAAAGCATCCATAAAAGTATCCTTTTCTTCTCTAGACTCTTTTTCAAAAGCCATGAGAAGTATAAGATCTTGTTCACATTCTTCCTCACTGTCTGATAACCCATCACTGTCTTCATGAGTATAGTAACTTTTTCCAGTGTTAAACCAATTCTTACTCCTTCTTGCTACTTCCTTTCCTTTTTCATTGTTTATTTGTGAGGGCACTTAGTAGCATAATGACCAACTCTTCCACAAGAAAAACATTTGAAAGGAAGCTTACCTCTGAACCGTCATGTACCAAGTTGGAGTTTCTTTACAAAATTTACCTCATCTTCTTCTGAGATATACCCTGATCCTTCTGTCTCTTGTACTTCTTTCCCTTTTGTAGAAGCTCTAAAGACAGCTTCTTTGACTTCAGATGGTCCTCCTCTTCTCATTTCATATGCAGTTAGAATGCCATGAAGTTGCACCACAGTAAGATTTTGAAGATCCTGCTTTTCTTCAAGAGCATAAACTTTTGACTCAAATTTTGTCGCTAGTGATCTTAAAACTTTCTCAACCAAGGTAGATTTGGTTATTTTTTCTCCCAGATTTCTCATACGATTTACAATATCATCAAGACGTAAAAAGAAATTAGCAATGCTCTCCTCATTATGCATTTTTAGGTTCTCATATTGAATTCTGAGAGTTTGGAGTTTAGCACTTTTTACCTTTACATCACCTTCATAACTTAGAATGATTTTGTCCCATATTGCCTTTGCTGTATTCAGCTGCATGACTTTGAAAAATTTTGATTCAGTTAGACTTCCCAATAGAGCATTAACCGCCTTTGAATTTGTTTCATAATTCTTTCTTTCCGTTGGATCTGATGGTACTGCGGCTGGATATTGATAACCTGCTTCAACAATAGCCCATACATCTGCTCCCAGAGACTGAAGATAGGATCTCATCCTTGTTTTCCAGAAGATTAAATTGTTTCCGTTGAAGAGCGGAGGCCTGATAGATGCTATTCCATCTTGATTGATCTTCCTTCTAGTGTCTAAGCTTTTCAGAAGGACCCGCTCTGATACCAATTGTTAAAAAAAATATTGAGAGGGGGGTGAATCAGTGTTTTGAGCTGACTGAAAAAATTTTATCAGAGATCTTATTATGCATTTAATTCTTTACTTAGATTATTGCATCATTCATTCATCAGTGTTTTAGTAAGCAGTAAGCATATGCAGTAACAACAGAATAATCCATTACACATAAGCAACACACATGAACACCAGTATTTAAGATGGAAACCCAATTTGGGAGAAAACCACCACTGCTGTCGTCTCTGTCTTCAATATTTATTATAAAGAAAACTTCTTACAATTTTGTGCTGGTGCAGACTTATACCAGCACGCAGGCATGCACCTGCAGAACGCTACAACCTTCTCTCGTTCTCCAGTCACTACTGGAAGAGAGCTTCAACCCCCCTGATTTTAACACCAGCTTGTACTGGCAGAAAGTTTCCACTTTCATGCTGAAGACTTTAACCCTTGGATCCACCAAATTTCTTCAATTTCTTCATCAGACTTACGTCAGGTCTTCATTATTTCTTTGCAGATCTTCCTAGAGATTCATCATTTCTAGATCTAAAGATCTTGAACCTTCGTCAACTCCATAGGTGCATCATAGATTCAGATTTATCATAAAATAGAGTTCAATCATGCAAATATCTCTCAAAGAGATTTATTCTTTTAACAACCCCACCGCATGCACCTCTTGTACTATCATCCTCTTCTCCTTATATAGTTTTTCCTTTATTAATACCATGAGTCAAAACCACCCAACCGCTGATGGTATTCCTGGATGGGATCAATTAGATAATCCAGCGAGGTCTACCCAAGCCCCAAACAATTTCTTATTGTTCTATTTTCTTGGTTTGGCAATTAGATAATTAATCTAAGGCTTTTTAATATCTCAATCTGAGATTGAGATATTAATCCAATTCCTCCTTTAGTTATGAACTCCCCAAGACATATATATATATATATATATATATATATCGATCCGTGGTTTATGTGTTCCTGAGATCAACGCATATATTAACCTACGTTCATTACATCACATGTTTCATATTTCGCCAACTTGAACATCCTTTATTAACCCTGCAAACCTTAGTTAAAAAGGTCCCAATTAATTTAATTTAGAACCGGGCCCACATATATAACCAATGATCCAATCACATACTCGCACCATACCGTGGTTATCCATCATGCACCTTCCTCATACGGCCACCGTCCTATGGCTCCTCTCCAGATCGACGACGCGCAACAATATCGTGTGGCTTCCTTGGTCGGACATTAACGTGCGATGGCACTTAGTGATGGTGGTTTTGCAAATTCGTTCAGGGACACATGTCGCTCGTTTTATGGAATCGCTCCCATCCTCTTGAATACCGCTTGTCTATCGAAAGAGGTGCGATGAAAACTGGAAACCCCCTTCACTGTTTATTCCACTCGTGGTTCCTCTTCTTTGCTCAAGGTTCCGTCCGCCTGTATTCCGTCATTGCGACCTTTCTCTGTGAAGGCATAACTATGTTTTAATTGTTCTTCCTCCGCGCGATTATGTTGAAGTAACTCATATTAGATATAATTCCATACTTTCAACTGAGATTGGAATGGATAGGCTTCTTCCCTATTTGTGGATGCAAATATACATTAAAGAGCATCTTTACTAACACATGTCATATGCAAAACATGCTCTGCGATCATGTGTCCCTTCAAATGCATTCTTCAGCAAGCATATTAACCATACAGAAATACATCCTTTACCGATTAGCTAGCTCGTGCTTTTACAGAAATCGAATCCATCAGCCCTATACTCAGATTTACTCAGCCATACTTAACACATATTGCGAAGAGACCAGAGCCCTCCAACTTTAGAGTTTTGTCAGGATGTATGAATATACCGAACTTATTCACACATGATTTAACACGTCCTTATTCACATCGATTCGCATCCTTATCTGCATCCTTTGTCAGAGAGTTGCCATCAAGGACAATCATATAATAAGAAACATATTGCCAACACTGTACAATTTTCTAATTATACAACTAATAGTTTTCTTCCCTTTAACTCCAATCTCAACTGGGACCCTCTTAGAACTGACATGCAACAACTATTTATAGTGAATTATCAGTTATCTGATTGATCACTGTATGTGAATTAAATCATATTTAATTAGTTGGACCTCTCACTAGTTCATCCATCAGTTAGAACTAGTTAAATTGATTTTAACTCAAATAATTAAGTTAAACAATTACAACTCAAAACAAATTTCAACTGGACCCCCTAAAACTTAGAGTGAACTCTACATGCCTCCAGTTTGACCCCAACTCGAATTGAATAAGCTAACTAAGTCTTCCCAACTCAGTTAGATTATACAAGTTGTCATGTGATGTGGAAATACAATTTCCTTCTAATTTAATTAAGGGAAAATTAAATTATAATCCCTTTTTGATGCCATTTTCAATATTTCTTATTGCTAATTTCAACACCCATAAAATATTTCTAGAAATTCCACCTAAAGAGGACTCAATTAAATTAATTAGTCAATAATTAAAAATTCCTAATAACTTAGGGAAATTGATTAATTAATAGTAATTAATTGAGAAAGGTGTGAATTATTTAGAAACTCACATAGATCGACTTGGAGATTATCTCAACCATTGATTAAGTTTTAATCATGGTTGCTGAAGTCTCAACTAGGGATTATAAGAAGAGGTTGATGGGTAGATGGAGAAGTGACAGCGAATACTCAATGATCAAGTAGCAAGTGTTAGTGAGGGGCAGAGACAGTGATCCGGAGGAATTTTTTTACTTCCAAAGAGGCAGCATCGAAATCAAACTAGGACAGTCGCAAGGGTCACGCAATTTTTCTGACGAGTCGCAGTTTTAGGGTCGTGCGGGTTTTCCTAGTAGAGCTGTGAGGATCGTGTTGGTTTCCCAACACAGTCACGTGGATCGATCGGAAGCAGCATAAAAAAGGCCTATGCAGGGTTAGACGGCTATTTTTCAAAGGGAGACAAAGGCCATTGGTTTTCTTATCTCTAGATATTTTTTGCTAGATTCTTGCAGATTGGATAGCTAGTTGGGCTTCCAAAGATTGTGCTCAAAAATTCACTACTGCATAATAATAAAACCCTTAGTTGTTGCATTGGTTTTCCCACATTGGGTTTTTCCAAGGACATTTGTCCAAAAATAATTGTGTCATATTTTATGTGTGTGTGCTAGCATTTCTCAATTTCTAGTTTATTTTCGCAGAATTTATTCATGAAGATTTCAATTGTGATTTATTTATTAATTGTCGTAAGCAATTAAACTGTTAACAGTTAGAAGAATAAACTCCAATAATTGCAAGCAATAATTTCACAATAAGACATTTCCAAGAACACCGCAATAAAATTGTATGTCAAAAATGTTGAACAGAATTATCATGGAGCGTGCAAGGTGCATGAGATTGCATGCAGGATTTCCCTAACAATTTTGGGCAGATGTTGTAGATAGTGTTGTTTATCTAATAAATAGAGGGCCTTCAAGTTCCATGGACGGTGGTATTCCAAAGGAGACATGGACAAGCAAAAAGGTAAACTACTCATTTATAAAGGCTTTCAGTTGTGAAGCATTTATCCACATTAATAAATAAAACTAAACAAAGCTTGAGGAAAAATGAAAGAAGTTTACCTTTATTGGATATGAAGTTAATGATTTTGGTTATCGCTTATATGATTATCAAAGCCATAAAATCATCAAGAGTAGAGATGTGGTATTCAATGAAAGGGTATTGTACAAAGATCAATTGGAAGGAAAGAAACTTGAAAAATAAAACACATAATACATAGTGCTTGATGAGATCACAAAAACGTAAATTTAAAGGTGCCAAGAAATCACAATGACCAATGGAAACAAGCACCTCAAACTCCTTCTAGTGCTATTAGAATATCTACCAAGTTAAGTAGACCCTATGAACAATATTCCCTTTCATAATATTATGTATTGTTGATTGATTTTTGTGAACCAGAAGGATATGAAGAAGCAATGTAGGTAGAAACTAGGGAGAAGTGGGAGAAAGCCATGAAAGAATAGATGGACTCATTGGCACATAACCATACTTGGAACTTAGTCAAGTTTCCTGCAAGTAAAATATCATTGAGGAATAAATGGGTTTACAAGTTGAAGGAAGAAGATGGAGGAAAACATAGGTATAAGACTAGAGTTGTAGTGAAGGGGTTCGTACAAAAGAAAGGTATAGACTTTGATGAAATATTTTCTCCTGTTGTTAAAATTACTTCAATCAAAACTATTTTAAGTCTAGTGGCAGCAGAAGATTTTCATCTTGAATAGTTATGTGTAAAGACAACCTTTCTCCATGGCGATTTTGGAGGAAGAGATCTATATGCAACAACCAAAAGGGTATGAGGTCAAATAGAAAGATAAATTAGTGTGCAAGTTGAAGAAGAACTTGTATGTATTAAAACAAGCTCTAAGGCAGTGGTTTCTATAATTTAACAGGTTTATGTTTGAACAAGATTAGACTAGTCACTCTGGCCACTATGTTTATCTTAATAAACAAAATGATGGCAACTATATTGTATTGCTATTGTATGTAGATGACATGCTTGTTGTAGGGTCTAACATGCAGGAAATAAATGTGCTCAAAAGAAAAATAGCTAATTCATTTGCAATGAAGGATTTGGGTGTTGCAAAGCAAATCCTTGGTATGAGAGTAACTAGATACAAGAAAAATGACAAATTAACATTATCTCGGAGTGAGTACATAGAAAAGGTGTTGGAAAGATTTAATATGTAGAATGAAAAAACATTTAATACACCTTTGGCTATTCATTTCAAACTAAGGATATGTGTCCCAATACCCAGGAAGAGATGGATTATAAGTATAAAGTTACATACGCATTAGCAATTGGAAGATCAATGTATGTAATGGTGTGCATGAGGCCAATGTTACACATGTAGTGGGATTTGTGAGTAGGTATATGAACAATCCAAGAAAAGAGCATTGGATGGCAATGAAGTGAATTCTTAGGTATTTGAGAGGTACCACTAATCAAGCATTATGTTTTGGAGGTTCAAACATTGTTCTATAGGGATATTTCGATGCAAACATGGCAGGTTATGGAGATAACAAGAGGAGCACCACATGGTATGTGTTTATTTTAGGTGGAACAGTTGTTAGTCGGGTTTCAAAATGCAAAGCATTGTTGCACTTTCAACAATGGAAGAAGAGTATGTTACTGCTACAAAAGCTAGTAAAGAAATGTTTTGGTTACAAAGGTTTATGGATGAATTGGGATAAAAGCAGGAGATTGGCAGGTTATACAGTAATAGACAGAGTGTCATTCATATTGCAAAGAACTCAACATTTCATTCAAAAACTAAACATATACAACTTAGGTACCATTTCATATGGTAAGTTTTGGAAGATGGACAATTGAAGCTAGAAAAGATACACACTAGCCAAAATCTTGTAGATATGTTAACAAAGGTTGTAACAAGGGAGAAACTGAGCTTCTGCTCAGTTTCAATTAGTCTTCAAGTATGATGGTGAAGATGAGAAACAACCAGGTCCAAGTGGAAGCATTTTCCAGCAAGTGAAGTAGTGATGGAGTTGATATAATCAGTCTCCAAGTGGGATATTGTTGGGTGTGCAACCTGATTATCTTCCTGATTGTTCAGAGGTTTTTTTTTTTTAACCGTGGTTGGATCCTAGTCCCTCGCGAGGGTTCAGGGGCAGTTCCCAGAAAAAAATTAGAGAAAATTTTCCTTGTAAAATATTGTAATTTTGTAGTCAATCTGGGTCGTTCGTTAGGTGGAATATATGACGATAGAATTTATGTTAGTGTAGGGATTTTTTCCCTATCAAGAAACCCTCGATTTATATGAGGAAATTGTATTGTGGTTATGTATTATTTTGTATGAGAATAAGAGAGGAGATTGTGAGGGTGAAGATGAAATTACAATAGATTTGTTGTAGGTTGTATCTCTTCATTTTGTTGGATAATATCAAAGGAAGGATTGGTTGTTTCTCTGTGGACATAGCCCAAATTGGCTGAACCATGTATATTTTTATCTCTCTTGTTTTATGTTTTTATGTGTTTGTGTTTCCACAATATTTTATGTATTCCATTGCTCTGTTATTTAATTTCTAACAAACATTATGGATTTAAAAACAAAACAAAACAAATGAGATGTGTTACATTTGAACCAATGTGTAGAGTGGTTGAATGTGTATTCTACTACGATGAGTGATATAAAATATTATATTCAACATAAATTTTCTTCCCGTGGTTATAAAATATTTTTCATTTCATTACCTATTGAAAAGGTGATATGACTAGAACCACAAAAATGGGATTTATATGAGATGTGCCTCTAGATGAACTTCTTGTTAGATTCTTACTATGATCTTCAAGTTGGGATCTTGATATGAGGACTTTATTTGTGTTTCCTTTTGAACTAGAGTTGAACCCTCATTATGATTGTCTTCACCAATTATAGGGTCTTGGATTTGATGTCTTAGATGGTGGTTTTTCGTTTGTCTAAGGCCTTGGATCAACTATATTATTCGCCTAATTAACTACCCACCCAAGTTTCTTCTTGTTTCTTCAATTATCTTTTTTGAAGCCACCTAAAGGTTTCTTTAGAATGATGTTAGTTTATTTTTCCCATCTGATTGATGTTTTTTTTGGACATGCATCCTCCATATGGCTTGTCTCTAAACAAAGTCCCATAGTCTACATCAAAAGGTTGTGTTCTTGAAGTCCAATTATTGGGTCCATTTCAAATCTTCACATTGTATGATAAGATATTGGTAAACCCTCACTCAATTCCAACTCTATACATATTATATCATAGGTAAAAGTCCATTACCTCTTGACTTGGATCATAGTCGATATGTTGGCCCAAATTATTTTAGAATTCTTGGAAGATCTCATATTCCCATATGTGAAGGGGGAGGCTTTGTAATCTCACCCACATCAAAGTCTGAGGACATATTTATCAAGGAAAATTGAATTCAAGAAAAACCATGCTTTAAGTAAGAAACCAACTCTATCTCTAAAACTTCCCTCTTCCATGACTATTATGTTGTTGTGTTCGGTTTTTTTTGTACGAGAACAAATGATAAACTCCTTTTGAATAGAAACTTACTATGTACACCTTCATCCAATTGGAATCAATCCATTTTATAAGAGTAGTAGATGTTGGCCATATCCCATTGAATCTACAAATGAAGGTATTTTTTCATAATCATTATTGAATGTCTTAGCCTCCTTCAAAGGAGTACTTAAAATAGGGGCATATTCTATGCTCTCTAAGATAAATTTGGATCTCCTTTTATAGTGAGAGTTCAAAATTGACTTATAAATTCTTCGAATATGAAAAGGAGCATCCTTTATGTGAGACTAAATAGGCATTATCAATGGAGATCCCAACGGTGACAAAAGACCCTTTTATAAAGCATCATTGAACCCCATATGCAAACATAGCAATGATGTGAGACCCAAATGTGACAACCTTTCTCCTTGCCATATTGAGAAATAGTCGATGGAATTCATTGTACTCACACACACAGGGAAAAAATCTAAGTGCAGGTCGTCATTTCACCTACAAAACAAGATTGCCACTAGGAAAACGAAAATGACACTAGAGCCAAGTTGCAAAACCCTAACTTTGGCTTGTTTCTTCACCAAAAGTATTGTGTGTTAGTTTTTATAGCTCAGGAGGTACTTCTTCATTGCCTAGCATGCAGAATTGACCAAGCATATTTCACTTTCTAGGAACTTTGCTTTATAAAGTGATTGTATAAAGTTAGAAAGTGAGTTTTTATACTTACACTGAGTGTAACTTTATAAAATTGGGTCACTCAAGTGATTTAAGTGGGCCCAACGTGAAATTAAGTTATGACCATTGATCTTGAGATGATGAGATGTTATCTCAGCCATAATATCCAGGTTTAAGGATTTTGGTCATTAAAGAGAAATAAAAGGAGAAAAGGGAGTGGAAGAGGCACACTTTTTGAGAAGAGAGGAAGGGAAGAGTCGAGGAGAAAGAAGAAGCAGCGTGGAAAGGGCACAAATCCCAAGGCATTTTGAAGTTGGAAATTGGGCACGCATCCCAAGGAAATGTTTTCAGCATTTATTGCAGGTACAAGGGGTCGTACTACAGTAAATCTTGCAACAATTAATGCACATAAAAATCAAGGAAAAGGTACAACACTTAAAGAGGTCATATAGGGCATGATTTTCTAGGAATTAAATGGTTGGGTCATATTGCATTTAATGTTGTTGTTTAGCATGCAAATCGAGGGTCCATATAGCTTCATGTGGGCACAATTTTTGAGGGGATATGTAGCAATAAATTAGGGGAGGTACAAGTGGTCGTACTACAGTAAATCCTACAACAATTAATGCACATAAAAATCGAGGAAAAGGTACAACAATTAAAGAGGTCATATAGGGCATGATTTTCCAGGAATTAAATGGTTGGGTCATATTGCATTTAATGTTGTTGTTCAGCATGCAAATCAAGGGTCCATATAGCTGCATGTGGGCACAATTTTTGAGGGGATATGCAGCGATAAATTAGGGGTAGGTCATACAACAAGAAGAAAATTGATTTTTTGTGTTGGGAATGAAAATTGAGATTAATTTTTTTATTATTTGCTAGAAATTTTAGTTAGTTGTAAATTCAAAATTTCTCCATGAGCTTATAAATAAAAATTTATCTTCTCACTGGTTTTCCCTTCGGGGTTTTTCCAGCGGCTTGCCCAAAAATACTTGCATCAAATTTGTGATGTGTATTGTTTATTTCTATTGTTAAGGAACATATTTTAGTCATTTTTATTTCTACTCATAAAAAATAGATTGTATGTGTTTTTTTTAAATGCATTATTTTGGAAAGTTTTATTGGAGACAAAAATCAGAGTTTGACTACGTGCTTGACAAAAGTCCTGCAAGGGAAAATCAGCTTGTAGGTATTTTTTCAGCATGGTATCATACCTAGGACTCTATGGGATAGTGGACAGGTTTTGATATAGTGTTATTCCAAGGATTGCAAGGGGTCGTGTTAGAAAAAAGAGAAGGGAAAAATTAAATGTTGGTCCATTTGATAGGGATGGCTACTGAGTTGTGTTATGGGGATAGATTGGATGGGGCAGGAAGCTTTAGCCCATGGAATGAGAGGATTATTTTGTTGCTTGAGGAGTAGGAGTTGTGGGACATTGTTGTGGGACATTGTTGAGAAGACAGCGACACTTGCACTAATCCAATACAATTGACTAATATTAATAAAAAGGAACATCAAGACCAAGAGAATAATCTTGAATTCCATTAAATACCATATCATACCTTATGTGATAGGGTAGAAGAATTTCATTGAGATGTGGTCATCCTTAACCAAGTTGGACCAGATTATAAATCAAAACAAAAAAATGGTGTTCAAAGAGAAACTTAAAAATACCAAGATGTCTGAAACAAGCACAATTGCATCATATCTGACCAAGATCACTCCAATTAGAGATGATTTGGAAACAAGGGGGGGGACTTTTGATAGTAAAGATTTGGTTAAATCATCGAGTGATTTTCCTCCAAAATGGGATGTCTTTGTTGATGGGATTTTTGCCCAGGAAAATTTGCCTAGTTGGAATAGATTGTGGGATGATTTCATATAGGAGAGACAGGGGAACGTTTCAAAAATGCAAGCCAACTTGATGGTGGGGATGATGAGAAGAATGTTTCTCTTACAGATAATGGAAAAGGCAAAGGGAAGTAGGGGATTTGCTTCTATGAAGGACATGAGAAAAGTGAAATGCTTTGCAAGTCACAAGATTGGTCACTATGCAAGCCAGTGTCCATAAAAGAAGAAAAAAGAGGCTTAGGCAGCATTAGTAGTATCAAATAAGACTAATGACTTTGCTGAGAAGTTTTAGAAAGAGTTATCTTGTTTCTTGTATTTCAGACAGTAGTCTTGTTGTGTATGAGGACAGTGGGTTAACTGGCAATAGAGAATCTAGTCACATAATGAGGATGATGTCAGTGTTCTACAGTGTTTCAGACTGCCATGTGAATTGTAGAGCTAGCACCACACATGTAGTAAACAAGGTTGGATGTGTTAGATTCAAGGTAGAGTTGGGAGGATTTCTGGAGGTGACAATGATGTTATTTGTTCCAGGGTTGATGGTACATTTGCTCTCAGTATTCGCCTTAGAGAATGATGGATATAAAGTTTTGTTCGATGATGGACAAGTACTTATATCTTCAAAGGGAGTGACCTTGGATGTAGTGGTAGTGCTTGGCATCAGACAATGGCAGTCATACAGGTTGTTGGGACAACGTGTGGGTGTACTAAAGGGAATTTTGGATACAAGATCAGTGTCAGTTACTGAGAGGGGACAGGGAGCTAGGAAGATTGATTCTCCAGGTACTATCAGGAGACTCAATTGGTATGATGACATTGATAGATGCTCAGGGGTGTGATGGGACTCCTCGGAGCATGGTTGGTTCTGGCAGGTTCTCAACTAAAGGTTTAGGGCAAGTAGCAAGATAGACTTGAGGTTCAGAGGGAGCTGCTACAAGTGGTGAGATGGGCTTGGAGACAGAACCAGGTGGTGGAGGTGCCAGAATTACCTCCCTTCCTATGAGAGAGTGTTATTTTTTGTAGCTCGATAGGTACTTCTGCAATAGCAGTCACTAGCATGTAGAAGCGATCGAGCATATTTCACTCTATAAGTACTTTATAAAGTAATTTTATAAAGTTGGAAAGCATATTTCTATATTTAATTACTAAAAAGTGATTTTTTAAAGTAACTGTAACTTTAGAAAGTTGGGTCATTTAAGTGATTTAAGTGGACCCAATGTGAAATTAAGTCATGATCATTGATCTTGAGATGATGAGATTTAATCTCAGGGCATTAAAGAGAAATAAAAGGAGAAAAGGGAGTGGAAGAGGCACAATTTTTTAGAGGAAGAGAAAAGGTGAGGAGAAAGAAGAAGCAAATTGGGAAGGGCGTGAATCCTAGGCATTTTGCAATGAAAAATTGGGCACACGTCCCAAATAATTTTTTTAGCATTTATACAGATACAAGAGGCCATACTGTCACAAGTCGTACAGCTTATGCACATAAATCGAGGAAAATGTATAGTTAAGGAGGCCATACAACGCTCAATTTTCTAAGCATCAAATGGTTGGGTCGTACTGCATTTAATGTTGTTGAACATGCAAATCGAGGGTCCATACATCTACATGTGGGCAGAATTTTCCAAGGGATGCACAACAATAAATTAGGGGCAAGTTGTACAATAGGAAGCAAATTAATTCTCTGTATGTATTGGGCACAAAAATCGAGATAAGTTTGTCTATTATTTGCTGGAAATTTTAATCAGTTGTAAACTTAGAATTTATGTGAGCTTATTAATAAAAAAATCCTCTTCTAAATATTTTCCCTTCAAGGTTTCTATGGGGTCTTTGGTCCAAAATATTTGTATCAAATGTGTAATGCTTACTATTTATTTCCGCTGCAAAAGATCATATTTTAGTCATTTGTATTTATGCTCATAAAAATCAGATTGCATATGTTTTGTTTAAATGCATTATTTGGGAAAGTTTTTATTAGACATAAATCAAATTTTGATAAAGTGTTTAACAAAAGTCCTACAAGGGAAAATCAGCTTGTAGGTGGTTTTTCAACATTATGTAATACACTATTTTACCCTTAAATGTAAGATGCTAAACCGTAAATACAAGCTCACCTATTGTCTATAAATATTCAAAGAAATCAATACAACTTATTTTTAGAATTGTTTCCCTGCCTTTCAACTAGTTCTAAAGGTGTATAAACATTTTGAGATTAGTGCATTCTCACTTCCAACCTCCTTCAAATCAATGGTCTTATCACATCGCTCCCTCACCTTCTTCGACTAACCAAAAAGAGGAATTCCATGATAGCAATATTTTGAACTAGCACCAAACACATATGTAGGTATGATGGATTTTATTCCAAAATTAGAATCTCAAAACTTTCATACATAGGAATTATAATCAAAGCTTTTAATAGAATCAATTTAAAAGGGTAATATGACCATGTAATCAATGGTCTTATCACATCGCTCCCTCACCTTCTTCGACTAACCAAAAAGAGGAATTCCATGATAGCAATATTTTGAACTAGCACCAAACACATATGTAGGTATGATGGATTTTATTCCAAAATTAGAATCTCAAAACTTTCATACATAGGAATTATAATCAAAGCTTTTAATAGAATCAATTTAAAAGGGTAATATGACCATGTAATCACCTAGATGAGTTGTGAGTTAGAGATCATCAAGATTGTCTGAGTGTAAAACTGTGTTTACTAGTGTTCCTTATAACATTGCAATTAATAAACTTTAGTTGCGAAAGAACAATTATTAGAATTTAGTTACGAAAGAACCTTGTCATGACATCACTTAGCAACTCCCCACATTTTACTCATCTTACCAAAATTGAACATGGTCAATGATTGATATGTACAACACACTTGTATGGTAGATATATATTCTTAACAAAACTTATATCGTAAAAATATAGTAGATTTATATTCTTAATAAACATTTTAATATAGTAACTTATATCGTAAAAGTATGTTCTTGACACAAACCACATTCTTAAACTAAATGGATCCACTCTCAACATCATAAACCAAAAGAAAACCTTGAACCTATTAAAAGTTCAAAGACCCTTCAATGTTGTAAAGGAGGGAATAGGAAATTTACGGCAAAGAACAAAACTCCTTTAAATCTTAAAAAAGAGAGACTTTGCAATTCCAATGTCTTGGCTGTCTAGAGATAATGACGAAAGGTAGTAATTTCAACATCGAAAATATTCCAAGAGAGGCTAATGCGAAAGCCCAGATAGTGTTTGGCTAGGGAAAACCTCATAAAAACTCGAGGACTAAAAAAGCCGTGATAATTGAATGGGAGCATCGCATAAAAGTTGCATCTCTGGTACAGCAGCCACCATAACTACATAACTTGGAGACTGGGAAGCACTGATCACAAGGCAAAGGGAATGATTTGCAGAGATAACCGATCAAAAAGAGAGCTGGTGGCAGAAATGAGCAAAGTAGGGTAAGCAATCTAAGGGCATAGCCAATATGGAAAGAAGCAGAGAGGGGGGCATGGGAATAGCCAATATGGAAAGAAGCAGAGAGGGGAGCATGGGAACTAGGAAAGGGCAACCTATCAGGGGCAATTTGATATGGTGCAAGCTAACTAGTTAAGGAGAAAAATCATGTCTCAACATGGAAGAATTGAACAGTAATTACCAAAGTTCCTTTTTATAATGTTTCCTAGAATTGTTAATAAAGCAAAAATATATGTTCATGAGAATCTCTTCAAAAAAACTTAGCTGCAAGATTAATTATTTTGAGAATGTTCATAATTTTTAATAAAGCAAGATATGTACATGAGCATCTGTTTATAAAACGTGGGCTACGAGATTAATTACTACAAGCACCATCTGTGATGGCATTAAAAAACTCTAGGCACAGGAAAATTTGCCATAACTATTATCTAGCAAAATTACTTCAAAATACCATCTGGTGCAAGCAATTATGTCCGAGTACAAATATTAAAATGCCATCAAGACATACAGATCACAAAATGCTAAGCATTGTTATCATGAAAACAGATGATCTTGTAGTTGCAACACAATACCAATTGCAAGTGTCTGATCATTGTGACCATTATTATGTGGCGTACCCGAACCATCAACAGGAGGCTCAGGATCTGCTCAACTGAGAGAGCTAGAGGCTAGGAATGCTTTTGTAGTGAGAAAAAACTAATTGAACATTGGGTAAAGGAGGGGAAGAACAAAGAGAAGGACTCGATAGGGTGGCAGTTGATCTAGAAGGGCACCAATGGCATGCAATGGACCTGATGGCCAGAATGGTTAAAGATATTCTAAATAGATTCATTGTTGTAGAGAACATGGACAGAACATATTCGAGTGGGTTAAGGAGGATATGGGGAAAGGTAAACAGCTGCAAGATTACATCTCTGAATCTGAAAAGCAACTGGAAAGGCTTGAACAGAAGGTCCAAGTTGTCAGCTTGACCCAAGATCTATTCCTATATCACCTTAGGCATCAAGAATATCTCTGAAGAAGGGGAAGGAAGCACACCAAAGACCCAGATGAGCACTGAAAATGAGCGAGATCCCACACAACCAAAACACCTAGAGAAGATGTATGGTAAGGGAAATCAATGTCTATCTTGTAAAATTCAAACATCTATTCTAATGACAATTTTGTAAACTAGCAAGCATACAAATATATTATCTCATCTAAAATACTTACCAAGAAAAGAATGCAAACTAGAATATATAGATGTTTATTCTTTCCCAGTTGTTCATTTCTCTCTTTCAATTATTTGCATTACAATGGTGTAAATACACAAATGATTCCAATTTAATGTGACTTTGTTTGTAAGCTGCCACTTTAAACACAAGATAACAGGAAGCCTGGTTGAAAGAATGAAGTATAAGAGTCTAAACTTAGTCCACCCATGCTGTCAACTATATGATCCCTCATGGAATACGGAATATTTTCGAGCTTTGGTAAATGAAATACGCAACTATTGTACAGGGGTATACAAAACACATATCAATTACACGAATTTGTTTCAAGGACCTCGCTGGCAATCATGTAAATCTGCAGATCAAACATTGCATGTATTTGGAATAAAGCTAGATTTCAATAACCATATACATAGAATCCGGAAGATAACTTTAGATAGAAGAAAGAACAAAGTTAAGAATATAGATAATCTTTTAAGTTAGCTAATATAAATGATATAATTGGTAGGCTAAAGTTATCCATAAAAACAAAGCTCATACAAATCAAAACAAATATGTTGTTCCACTCGTTCAGAGTAATCTTAAATTGCAAAACAATATACTGAATTCATCGACCTACAAATGTACTTTTGCCTGTACATTCTGCCCACAAAGAGAACAGTTTACAACAGATTTTAATAAACCATATTAAGCCTCCCTGTGTTTGCAAACCGACACATTACAGCCAACTACATCAAGATACTCCACTCATGCCTAATTTTATTCGACGAGAGATTTTGACCTAGACATTAGTTAATGCCAGGGTCATATTACTTAAGTTTTTGGGGCTCATGTAAAAACACACTTTAGTTGTTGGCAAGTGTCAAAGTAGACTTCATAAAGCTTGTCAGATTATACAAGGCCTACAAGTCAGCGCGGTGGGAGAAAGAACCCTGAGAACTAAATAAATTAGGGTAAGAGTAGTAGGAATCATCCTCCATTGAATTCAAACGTTGAGGCTGGTGAGTTGACTCGTCGTTAAGTGCTGGTTCCTTGAGGGAAGGTGAAATCTCGCCAGGAGGGTCATGAAGCGGATTGCTGGATGTCCTTGTGCTGAGGAAAATATCCCGATCAGGATGACCTGGAGGTGGAGGTACACTTGCAGCCTCAACAGAACTTCTCTCAAAAGTTTGTTCATATACATGCAAATCTGACTCATCTTCTTGCCTTATTTCAGCTTTTTCTAAATTTATATCAAAAATATCATTGGACCATTGTCCAGCTGATGGACCCTGCTTGGACTGAATGCCCTGTGGCAGGCTGGAGTCATTCATAGTATCCTTGCTAGAATAAAGCATTGTTTTACTCGCATCATCTGCACAAGTAGCATTGTTATTAATTGCAGAGCTTCTAGAACCAGTCTTTGAAATTATTTCTGAGATTCTCACTTTTGCAAGATTAGCTGCAGACCGAGCAGCTGCTGCTGCACGATCAGCACTTTCTGCAGCTGCTTGAGCAGCTGCCAAAACATCTTGCAAGTCCATGTTGCTCGTATCCATGTTTCCTGTACTTTCTGTTGTTGAAGGTGACCCTCTATTCTCAGCAACTCTAAAAGGAGGTGAAGTAATAAACGGAACAAACTGCTTCTCCTTACATGTGTCATCTGACAGATCAGGGGATGAAGTCTGCATTGCAACTGGTGAACCCACATTCATAACTGGAACATCTGATCCAAGGGATGCTGAGCGTGGAACAGTGTCACGATTGCCTCCGGAAAATGTACTTTCTGGTGCAGAATGTACAGGAGTAAAGGATGCCAAGGGCACTGTTTCTGCAGCCATTTTTACATCTGAACTCTCTACAACTTCTTCCGTAGGAACCGACGGCAGGTCTAAATCATCAGAACCTGAATCTGAGATCGAACCCTTGCTAGGAGACTTAACTGGAGGAATATGATCTTTTTCATCTGGAAGAGGCATTTTTGACCCATTGAAAAACTGAGTGGGTCCATCCTAACAATGAAAAATCAAAAGATCAGATTGACAAGTCCAGAAGTAGGATGCAAGGTATAAATGATAAAGATAAATTGCTCTTCTGATAGACTCTTCATGTTCAAACCTCACCAGCAAATCTTCATGCAGCTTCAAGAATTCATCTTCTGTGTTTGAGGGATCCCACTCTACTTCATGTTGTTCAGCAATCTCTTTCAGTAACTTCAATTTCACGTCAACAGAAGGAGCACGGGCCGAAAGCTTTTCAATGATCTGCAAGTTGGCATACAGTGACTTTATTATTACGGTATCATAAAAGATCACAGGATTCAAGCTTTAGTAATTTTGACAGTGTCAGCTTACAGAAGGAAGAATAGAATTTGCTACTTACATTTAAATATTAGTACTCTACTTACATTTAAATATTAGTACTCAACCAAAGATATAACTTCACTGAAAAATTAAAACCAACCAATACACCAATGGGCAGCCTTGGCAACCCAATCCCAGCAAGGAAGGCCATTGTTACAAAAGGAAGGCCAAGTATATGAGCTAGTATATAGTAAAACAATGCAATTGTCAATAGTATTCAAATCAAAACTCTCTGGACAACATTAGAGTCAGGGCTTTATCTTTATACAGCACGAAAAGAATGAATCAACCAACCCAATGCCCTGGATGAGATTTGATAGCAATCATACTGCTACAAAAAAAGTGATTCAGAGCCAATGAATTTGTTGGCATGAACGCTTCATCAAAAGCAAACAATTAGTATATTTCAAAGGAAAATTCAAAACAAGATGGCTTGGCCCTTCAAAAACTTAAAGTCAAAGGGGAACTCAGAACAATTTGAACAATGGTTCTGTTCAAATTTGTATTATTGAGGAAGACAGTCCCCCTCCTCATCAATGGACACAAATTAAAAGCCTACAAGATACCTTTCAGCAAAAGGAGGAATTTATTTTGTTGTACATAATCAAGCAAGACAATTAGACATGATTGAGGGCAACCTTATCCTCAATTCAAAGTAACTTTTTCTTCATTGATATCTCATTAATAAAAGAAAAAATGTTTTGATGAAAACCTTCTTCGACATCATAAGATAGAAAAACCATTTTAAAACTAACTTTTTGGCTAGAGGCACTAATCTTAACTGCATAAATAATTTCTCTGGTGACAACTCCACGAGGCACCATAGAACTGTGGATAACTTGAAAACTACTATAATAGCAAGTTATCCACCATAGACAAAAAGGAAACCAAAAAACACGGAAGATTTTATTCAAATTTCAACGGCATCTTATATCTCCTTAGTTTCAAGATTGTTGCCAAACATTGCTCCAAAGTTGCTGCTACAATCTGCTCACGACTACAAATGATGGGCTGATAAATCAAATATGGACATCACTCATGTATATTTCTCAGCATTTTCTAAATGCTGTTTGAGTAAATTTGCACGTTAATTCTTAAAATTCTTTCATGGCTACAACTCTACCTCTATCCTACCCAAAATCCACCACTTATCCTACTCTGTGGCCAAGGACAGCCAATCCTTTAACCCGTCGGTCAGGGGAGGGGGGAAATTCATCAACCTCCATTTGATTGGGCAACCTGCCAGAAACCTACCAAAGAACAGAAAACAAAGGTTTCTAGGGTTACTAAAGTGGTTCTACTATGCAGGCTGCAAGAGCCATTGATGTTGAAGATTCTCCCCGACAAGCAGCAATCACCCCATTAGGGTTTGGGATCCCATTGTCGAAGAAAATGCAAGTGAAGAAACCCACACTAAGAGGGTTCAACCACTGCAAATGAAGAGGTCAGGGTCACGCAAGCTGAAGAAGAAAACTTCAAAGCTTAACACAACTGTCATAGTTGAAGATTTAATGAGGCAAATGTGGATAGCCAAATGAGAAGCTAAGTAGAGAACGGAAGCTGAGGCACAAACATGAGTAGTCATCTCTTTCTAAGAGCACTAACAAACAATCGAGTACTTGGATGATAATTTTGCTTTTGCCACTTTTGAATACGATCATAATTATACTCACTCATGAATGAGAATAACCAGCGTAGATCCATCTTAACTCTGGATCTACGAAGCACCAAGACGTATCAAATCTCTCAAGATGCAAACATCTTTTTGAGTGCAAAACTTGAGGAAAGATTAGCACTTCGAGAGAATTGATTTCTCTCGGCTCTTGGTAGATCTAGAGTTAAAATGAATCTGTGCTAGTTTCAAGCGACACACTAATAAAATGTTTTAACTATAAGAATTTTTTTATTTTCACCTGCTTTATATAATATATACACAGCTGTTTTATATAATATATACATAGTTGAAATTGAAATACTTTATTTATGTTTCACATTGTCTACATTAAAATGTTAACACATGCCCCCTCATATTCTAAAGTAGAGAACATATATCCAGAGGATATCCTCTTTTTTTCTCTCTCTAGAATTATTTTTTAGAATGTTACAAGTCTGCCTGTCTATCTGTATCATAGTTATACACACGCACACACACAAATTGAATTATTTTCATTATTAATAGTTTTTAAAATGTTACATGTCAATTCCATATTAAACATTGAATGAAATACAAATCTCCAGCATACCTTACCTTAAATTAGGAAGAACCTATTAATGGAATAAGAACTCTCTCATTATTTTTCTCTATATATTTGATATTAAAATCTTTTTCTCTACATATTGAAATATTTGAATTGTAACCCACATTAAACTTATTTTTATTATTAATATTTTTTAAATGTTATATATCAACTCCATATTAAGAATAGAAGAAATACAAGAAAAATTTTAATTTGAAATACTTTATTTTTCTCTATGTAAACTTGATATAAAATTGTTATTTAATTTGTATATTGAAATATTTTATTTGCAGCTGATACTAAACTATTTTTTTGTGATCCCTATATTTTTGTTTTAAATATTAGATGTCAATTGAACATAAAATGAATTACGCATCATGTAATATCAATAATATTATTTTTTGATGTCATTTGTAAACTCCATATTAAGTAGTGAAGGAATTACAACTCTCCCTCACACTCAAAAGTAAATTAATTTTTTTTTACTTTCAATTACTTTATCTCTCTATATAAAGTTGATGTAAAATTGAGGTGGAAATTGAAGTATTTTATTTATGCCCAACATTGATTCTTTTTGTTATTATTATTTTTTAGTTTGTGAATGTAAGTATTATTTTATTATTTTTAAACATAACATTATGAGACAACATCTCCCTCACTCTGGGTTGTAGAGCGCCTCTCAACTCTCTCCCTCACTCTGGGTTGTAGAGCGCCTCTCAGCACAACGAGCTAAAGGCTGGGGTGGACAAACAGTTAGAAGAGACTACAGATAAGGCTGAAGTGGTGAGAAGATTAACATCTTTCAGTGAACAGATCACTAAATATGCCAATGAAATGCTAGCCTCTAAGCCACCTGGAAGAGTTTTTGCTCTATACCTAAAGGAATAATGGTATAAATTTCAAATTGAAATGTTGTGTTTCCCAGCAAAAGGGAATACTCAAAAACCTTTGGTTCTGTGAATTCTATTTCAACAACCTTCCACAAAGGAAAATTTTACCATGTGAACATTATCTACAGAATTATGTACTACTTCAAAGCTGGGTGGTCTTCAAACCCTTATGTTGAGGACATTCGATTTAGGGCATTCATATCTTGGCTACAAATCAAACAAACTAGGTTTGCAACAACGAAAAATTACAAAGTTGATGAGATGATAGTTGAGCTAAGGGTGGCAGTAGAATGTGACAGGACAAATGGTTTTGGAAAAACTATATATAGGTAACTGTAGCTCTAACTCCATTCCCAGCACTAGAGAGGAAACAATTGGAGGCAGTTGCACTGCATAGCAGGTTAACCAATGCTTCAATGGATGAGTTGTTCAAGGGTGAAGTAAGATGACAAGAGCTTCCTAAAGAACCATAGAAGAGGAAACCCCACTCCTTGCTAGGTCAGAGAACAGCTCTTTACAGAACTTAATTATATGAACTAAATTCAGTTGGATTACACCCTATCCCCTATTATCAACAATGTGGAAAACCTTGGGGTGGCAGGAGCAAGAAGGTTCTCACTAGCCCCACACGAACACTAGTTTATACTTATGCTTGGAGTTTGGGAGTCGCTTCTAATAACCAGGCCAAAGATTACACCGTCTGCAAGGAATGAACCTAGCAAACACCCTAACACCCTTCACATACAGCAGTTAATTGTAGTGAGGAACTATAAGAATATCAGACATTATATTGGGCACATCTCCTCTCAACTCAAAACTGGGCTCAATCCTTGACAAAATCAAACAAGGCTTGCATTCCTTTTCCACTGTTGAATTCTATGATGTGCTAAGAGGGCAAACAATGTCAAGGCAGATTCAATCGCAAACAAGGCAACACAGGATAAAGCAAGTGTGATCATCATCAACACCAAGTGTACTTTCAACCTATACAATAATGTCTTTTGATCAATGTTATCAGAATCGGACCAGTCATCGAACCGGTAGACCCCTAGCACCAGGAACCGGTCAGAACTGGACCGGAACCAGTAAAAAAACTGGAGCAAAAAATATATCAACCAAAAACACATATGGTATTCAAATTTTAAAGAAAGACATATATATTGATGTGCATCCATATGAATCCAAAACATTTGTACACAATTAAGCAAAAGTTATCATTTATATAACATGCAAGGACACATATAACCAAAATAACACCAAGTGCAATTCATCTCTAAACCGAAAATACATCAAAAAACAGGCCCTAAATGGCTTCTAGCATCCAAAACAAATCATGCTACAAAAAATAGCTACATATCATCAAAAATTTTGCTTATATTGGGATCTTCACCATCAATATCACTAAGATAAAAAATGCTTAGCATGTCAATTCAAGATTTTGTTTGAGTGATGAGTACATTTTTAGTAGGATCATGATAGGGGTTTGACAACCAATGTCACTAACATCAAGGTACATAGAGGGCTTGGTGCTCTTGATTAAATAACAAATACTAGTTCCATACCATCGTACATGACAAAAACCAATGGAAATGTTGCAAACCCCCCAATCCTAAAATCTTGAAAAGCTGTTAAGTCATCTTGAGTTAGATCTAAAATTCTACTTTCTCCGTATGAAATCCAATGAATACGGAACCACTCTCAAACATCCCGAGTCATTTCATGGTAATGTTAAAAAATTAAGTAAAAGTGACATTCTCTATGTTTCATTACCATGAATTGCATAGCAATAGTAGGGCCATAGGCTTGAATATTAGGCGCCTATTGTGGGCCAATAGCCAGTTAAGAGAAAAAAATTATACAATTATTAAAAATAGCAAAACAAACCCAACGTGGTGCATTGTATACAGCTTTACCGAACCAACCGGTTCGGTGAAAATGGTTGGTTCAGTACCGCACTGGCCAAAAATGGTTCAGGAGGCTGGTTTGAACTAGTTTTCCCTCCAACCAGTCAAACCAGCCGATTCAGACTGGTTCTGATAACATTGCTTTTGATATGATCCGGACTCATGCAAGAACGCAATAGAATACAAATATAAACATACACACAGATGCAGCAGAAATAAAACTTAATTTCATTAATATCAAAGAACTGAAATATGCTTACATACAAAATGGAAATAAACTAGCTCAGGCAATGGTAGCTTATCTCTGAGAAGAGATGTGGTGGCTACATGTCTTTTAACTGTGTTACAATGAGGAACAAGGGCCCTTTTATTATTGAACAAGGAAACCCCTAAACAACCAAAACCCTAACTCCAGGAGATGGAACGCCAAGGGTTTGTAGGCCTCATTGGGGTTAATTAGGCAGCCAATTTCCCGGGGTCGTAACTTGGTCACACTATCTTTGAATGGCACGTACGATACCTTGTTGGAAATATCTCTCTGAGTACCACAAGATTTGCCGCAAGCCCCTGCCTATGGCTAAGTGCTTGTTGCGGACCTCAAAAAAACATCGTTTAGGGGGTCAAAACTGCTTCGGAAGTTTAAAACCCGAAAACTGCTATAAATAGTATTGTTGCTATAGACAAGGAAACTGATGAAACCGACTGGAGGTATAGGTGGAATAGGCAGGTGGCCACCAATATCCACCTGGATCAATCCTCCCTCCTTAGGCAGCAATGGTCCCCATTGGGTGCAGTGCCTCCATGAGGTAAGGAAATTTCTGTTGAACCTGGTCCCCGGTGAACCACTTGCCCTGGTGAAGAAGTTGGCCTGCTTTGACAACTCGATATAGTTGGATCCTCTATTGGCGGGTGTTCTTGATCTGCGTGTCCATGATCCGATCAGTTGTGGCTTGTTCCATGCAGTCTGGGTTTAACTCTATTGGTGTGAGTTGTTTTACAATGTCGAATGCATCCAGTAATGGTGGAAAGTATGGCCAAAGGCAATCCACACTGAACACTGGGTGCAGACCAAGGAATGGTGGAATATTGAGCTCGACAGCCTTCATGATGGTGTATGGCCCATATCAGAGCAGACGAAGCTTGCGGTGGGGCCCGACGAGGCGCTCCTTCTGCAAATGTAGCCAAACTTTATCACCCACCTGGAACTTGTGTGGCACCCAATGTTGATCATGTTGTTGCTTGTACTTAGCATTGGCTCTGCCCAATATGTCATGGACCTGCTGGCGGATGTGCTGAATGCACTCAATGACGTTGTTCACCCTATCAGCTTCGAACTGGACATGATGAGCCGAATATGCCTAAGTAGATGCAAATGGTATGGCCACACCAATGGGAGATAGTGGTTGGAATCCCAACCCCACCTGAAAGGGGTTGTGGCTAGTTGAGCTATGGAGAGCTCTATTGTTGCTGTGTTGGACATAGGGGAGGCTTTCATCACATGTGTGTGGATACTTTGAGTTGTACATGCGCAAAATGTGTACGATCATGTTGTTGATGACCTCTGTTTGGCCATCAGTTTGGGGGTGTAAATTCATGGACTTAGTGAGCTTGGTATCCAACATCAACCAAAGACTTGACCAAAATGTACTTCGGAACCTGTTGTTCCAATCTAAGATAATGGATTGTGGGATCCCAAAGTGTACCTACACTTGTTCAAAGAAGAGCTTAGCAGTGCCTTTTGCTGTCATACTCTTCTTGCAGGCCGCCAAAATGGTCATCTTAGAGAATCTGTCGACGACCACAAAAATGCAATTGTTGCCATGTTTGGTAGAAGGAAGTCCTGACATCTAATCCATGGAGATGGATTCCCAAGGTCGGTTAGGAGTAGGCAGCGAAGTATACAGGCCTTGCTTCTTGATCGTCGATTTGGCAATAAAGCAGGCAATGCAGGATCTTATGTACTTCCCAACATCTTGTCAAAGGTTCAGCCAATAGAAATACTTCTGCAGCACTGCCACTGTTTTCTCTACCCCGAAATGTCCATCAACCCGACTGTAGTGCGCTTCCCAAATCATCTTGGCACGTTTGCTTGAAGGAACACAGAGGTATCCCAGGTGGCATAACAGTGCATCCTGGAGGTGAAAATTTAGAACTTTCTTGCCTTCCAGGAGCGTTTGGTATGTGTTGCCAAATTCTGGATCGCTCTTGTAAAGATGCGACCACCCCAAAGTCTACGCACACAAGAGTCAAGCACAGTGGTCAACGCCATGATCGGTGGTTGGCTGAGGCAATCTGCAACATTTTTGGTGCTACCCTTCTTGTACTTAATGTTCAAATGGAACTGTTGCAGGTATGTGAACCATTTCTGATGGCGATCGTTCTGCAACTACCCTTGTGTCTATATGAATTGCAGGGGTCGGTGGTCTGTGTGTATGACCCTTCCCCATATAATGTAATGCTTCCATTGCCAACAGCCCTGCACAATGGAATACATCTCTTTGACATAGGTGTTGAAAAGCATAACTAAGTCGATCTTCGTATTGACTATGTAATTATGTATTTTATGTAAAAAAGAAGACAAAGATAATAAAATGTATATTGGTTGTACTTGCTTCATGGGTTTCATGAGCAAGATTTTATCTTAAGTTGATAGACTTCTTCTTGATGTCTATATAGGGTTTGTCTTATGTTTATAAATATATTCAGTTTCATGTATATGAAGAACCTAGTCATCATTGAATGCTCCAAGACCTTGTCCGAAAAGCTGTGGAAGAATGGATTGAAATAATTCTCATATCAACGATGAAAATCTATGATGAAGTCGGTCTTCTCACTCACAACTAAGTTGGGCTACAAGCTGGTGGGTGGTCGGCCTAAAAGCAAGAAGACTGCTTCTATATATACGCTGCCTTTACGGTCAATTAAACACCAAGTAATAAAGCGGATCTCTCACAGCAAAGTGTGATGCGGTCAACTGAAATTATAATGCGATCAACTCTGAAATGGAATGCCATAATCCCGGAAAAATGAAATGCGTTAATCACTAGAGTATAATGTGGTCCCCTATGAAGTTTTCGATGCATCTCAGTCATAAGAAGTGTGAAGGATACAAGTAAGATTTGCGATTACACCTATAGAGTATTGCGGTCATCACTGTAGAATTATCGTGATCTTAGCAGTGATCTCAGCGGTGATCTGTGTAACAAAAGATGCGCACTTATTCAATAATACAAGTGTGGACTATACTTATAAGGTTCAACGGTGATCTCTGAAATAAAAGGTGTGGATGATAAATGACATACAATGCGGATGAAAACTGATATACAGTGTGTATGCTAAATGATCTAAAGTGCGGATGATATAGTGATATGCAGTGTGTGCGGATAATACATACTATGCAGTGTAGATAATATATGTTATGCAGTGCGAAGTATACATAGGACAGAGAGATGAGGTATACCTGTAAATAAGTGCGATGGATACATATAGTGCGGAGTATACTTGACAGTATGCTGAAATTGCACAGAACTAAAATACAGTGTTTCGAAGTCAATTGCAATGTGTCAATACAATGCGCATCTGAAGGGTGAATTTCTCTATATAATAGTGTAATCAATAAGTGTTGTTTTTACCTGAGGTGGAACAATGGTTTGCAATGTGAATATCTAAAGTAAGTGTTACAGATGGATAAGAAAAGAGAGGAAGGTAAATCTAGGATTTATCCTTCCTCTCACAATTAATAAAAGAAAGGATAGTGCAGACTGGTGAAAGATAGAAAGATCAGCATGGAAGATCGTCAAAGAAGAAGCAATAAGGTCTTGGAAGCATTCATCGGTCAAGGGTCTAAGTCCGGGTCATGGTACTTGTCATTTGAAGATCTATAAGAAGAATTCTTTACGGGTTTTCCTCCCCAAGAGGGAGAGTTTTTGCTTTGGCTCTAGGAGCATAAGTTTGTGTCATGTTTATTTTGATAATTGACTTGATGAAAGACTAAACAAGATAACAAAGAGAAGACATAAGTAAGCTCACAAGTAATTATCAAGAAGAGAATTTGTATTAACCTCCAGCCCTCCAAATTCTCAACAATAGGTGGGATACTTTCGGACTATGTCTAAAGGTGTCTCACTGTGATATGCCACTGGATGCCCTTGCTGAGTAAGAACTGCACCAATAGCATAGTCGGAGGCATCTGTCTCAATCTCAAATGGTTGTTGCAAGTCTGGTAATGTGAACACTTGTGCAGAGCAGAGGTGACGCTTCAACTCGATGAACACCTTCTATTGTGATTCGAACCAAAAGAACTTTGCTTTCGCTCCCCGCTTGGCGACTTGACTCAAAGGCCAAGTGATATGAGAGAACCCCAACACGAACCTGCGGTAGAAGTTGGCAAGACCCAGAAAGTTGTGGAGTTCTGTTAGAGTGGTTGGGGCTGGCCAATCCCGAATGACTTGTATCTTGGCTGGGTCCACATGCACACCTCGCTCATCAATGATGTACCCCATATATTGAACCTAGGTCGTACCAAAAGTGCACTTCTTCAAATTGACACACAACTTGTGTTGCCAAAGGACCTGTCAAATGTGGTGGAGGTGCTCTTCTCAACTCTGGCTGAAGATCAGGTTATCATCCAAATACACCACCACGAATGAGTTGGTGAAGGGTCGCAATATGTCGTCCATCATCCTCATGAAGGTTGCAGGGGCATTCGTCAACCCGAAAGGCATGACCAACCATTCGAAAAGGCCCTCCATGGATTTGAAGGTAGTTTTTCATGCATCAGAGGGTTCGATTAATACCAAGTGATAACCGAACTTCAAGTCAATTTTGCTGAAATATTTGGGCCCCTTGAGTTGGTCTAGATGGTCATCAATCCATGGGATTGGATACCTATTCCAAATAGTGATCTTGTTCAGCGCTCAATAGTCAATATAGAGTCTCCAGGTCTCGTCTTTCTTCTATACCAACACGATCGGGCTCCCACAGGGTGACGAACTTGGTTTGATGTGCCCTTTTTGCAACAGCGCCTAACTTTGCCTCTTGATTTCATCGTTCTCTAGAACAGAGAGTCAATAGATCGGTCCATTGGGTAGCAATGTGCCCGAGGTCAGATTGATGGAGTGTTTGACCTGACAATGTAAAGGTACTCCTGCGGGTAAGGTGAAGATGTCCTTGTACTCCTCCACGACCTTGTCCATCTGTTGCTATCATGCGGAGTAGCCCTGTCTGGAGGTCATGTCCACAATCTTCTTCTTGCCCTGAGAGCAAATCATAAGGAAAACAAATTTCCCGATCTGGGAAATGATCTTACTACATTGCTTCGTAGTGATAAAAGAGATGGCGGTAGGCGGTGCTACCTCCGATATCCTGTACAACTTATTTCCCAAAGTAATAATAATAGTGCGAGGCCTAAACTCATACACAGCATGTTGCTTCCACAAAAATGGTTGGCCTAATAATACATCACAAACTTCAAGAGGAGCAAAATCACAAATAACCTCATTTGTGAAGGGTTTGATGCTGTATGGGAGGCAACACTATTGTCTGATACAAAGATCTCGTCCTTGGTGAATCCACCCAATGGTGTACGACTGAGGGTGTGTTGTGGCCAGTAGGCCCAGTCGCTTCATGACCTCTGCTGAAATGAGGTTCTTATGGCTCCCGCTGTCGACAATGAACTGCAGCGAAGAACCCTTCACCCACATTTGTGAGTGCAAGAGGAGCTCTCCCTCCTCGAGATCTTCAGGCTCATCCTTCCAGATCTTAGTGGTGGCAACGATGGCACTGGGCTCTGCATCAATAATTTGCTTCCCTTTGTCATTCCCCTTCTCCGATTTTGACTCAGAGTCGGAACATGCATCTGATTCGAAAGCCTCCAGCTCGGCCACCAGTGACTGCTTGGCTCGATACTCACTCGTGTTGTGAGTGGGGCTCTTATGGAACTCACACCACTTTCTTGTGTCCTTTGTCTTCGTGGGGTTGTTCTTTGCTTGCAGCTTCAACGAGTTGTCCTAGGTCGACCCGCCTTGGCTTTGTCCTTTGTTCTGCGGTTTGGGGCACCTTTCCCTTGTTTCAGATTCGTAGATCCAAAGTCTCGCTTCTTTTGTTTAAACTTTTACTCGATCTTAACAGCTTATCGATAGGCGACACCAAGCAAGTAGATGTCCAGGAACTCCATTTCGTCCTGGATGTACTTATGTAAACAAACGCAGTACTTGAGTACCAAATGTCACTCAGAGTCCTTGATACCCAGCTTCATGCAAAGGGCATGAAAACCATTTCTGAACTTCAGCGCATCTTGATCCCTTCCCTGCCGCAACGTGGTCCACTTTATGTATTTATCTTCATAGCTCCCGACAAGGTAATATTGTTCCTTGATGGCATCTCAGAAAGAATTCCAAGTGGGTGCGACTAAAAATAGTGAGAATTCCCTCTCGTCCTTTTGCTCAAAGTAGGTTTCCCACCAGTCCTTGACATGGGGGATGGCTTTGAGGAGTGCAAAAGTAATCTTTTCCCGATTGGAAAAGTCATGAACCGAAAAATATCCTTCCAACATATTTAACCATCTATCTACAACGTCTGCATCTATCTACCCTTCAAATATGGGAATGTCAAAATTAATTTGTACCTTAAAAGGAGTGGCGCCTTCAGAGTGGTGGTTGGATGAATATGCGTCACCTATGGATAGTCGTCGAAGGATCTAGGCAAAGTTATCCATCATCGCATTCCTTTGTTTCTCGAGGGCCTCCTCAAGAAATATTTTGAAAGGATCTCCTGCTCCCTCGTCTTTCTTTTCTTCCGCCATGGGAGGTCGTCGAGGTTTGCGAGGTTGATCTAGCAAAGGTTCAACCAGTTTGAGCCCTAACTCATTATACCCTGACCTCGTTGGGGACATGCAAAGAAAACAGAGAAAGAGTAGATCGCTCTGATACCACTGATCTGGACTTATGCAGGAACGTAATAGAATACAAATATAAACATAAACACAGAGGTGCAGCAGAAATAAAGTTCATTTCATTAATATCAAAGAACTAAAATATGCTTACATACAGAATGGAAATAAACTAAGCTCGGGCGATGGTAGCATATCTCTAAGAAGAGATGTGGCGGCTACATGCCTTTGAACTGTGTTACAATAAGGCTCAAAGGCTTTTTTATTATTGAACAACAAGGAAAAACCCTAACCCCAAGAGATGGAACGCCAAGAATTTGTGGCCCCATTGGCGTTAGTTGGGCAGCCAACTTCCCAGCGTCGTAACTTGGTCATTTTATCTCTGTTTGGCGCGTACGATACCTCGTTGGAAATATCTCTCTGAGTACTATAGGATTTTCCTCAGGCCCTGCCTATGGCTACGGGCCTACTGCTGACCTCAAAAAAAATGCCATTTAGGGGGTCAAAACTGCTCCGGAAGTTCAGGACCCAAAAACTGCTAAAAATAGTAAATGTTGCTATAAACAAGGAAATTGATGAAACCGACTAGAGGTCTAGGAGGAATAGGCGAGTGGCCACCAATATCCACCTGGATCATGATATATCCTTGGAACATTTATTCGTGGGGCACTTAGCTTGCATACATGGAAAAGGCTCCATCAAAATGATACAACAGCTCTTGTGTTGCTTACCTCCGTCATTCTTCATCTCTCATTATGAATGGTTCACCCACACCTTGCAGTATCCCAGTCAGATTACTCCTCACATGATCAATTTATTCGTGCAAGGGATTAATTACTTTCTCAAGTGGAATGGGAACATGGGCATCTGTGATGTAACTGTGACTATGGAAAGCCATTCATATTTGGGACTTGCTCTTGGAAATAGGCCTACTCTATTAATTGGTTTGAATACACGAAGGTTGATGTTTTTTCTTTCTGTGCTTGATGACTTCAGCTCTTTCCTGCAGCATTTGCTCCTCGTCCAGTGCCCCCCTTCTTTTTTCAGGCTTCTTCTGTCACAGCTAGTGGTCTTCAGGAACTTCAGGAACTGTGCAGAATGCTACGCCAGCATAAAGGGTTGATAGATGCCAATTCTAATAGAATTCAGTCTCTGTCTCAGCAAAATCAGGTCAAGGACGCAAAATTCTCAGCACAACTGGAAGTGGTCATGGGGATTCTCATAAAACAGCGACAAATTCTAAAGGTGGTCGAAGGTGAGTGTTTGGTGCTATGACACATATTCGAAAGCTACCAGGCTGGGCTTTGGAATTCTACCCTCTCAGCAAATCATGGTATTGGATAAAATGACCCGTCAGTGAATCAGATTCCAGACATAAAATCTTAAGGCACCTAAGACTGAACATGAAGCAGCCAGCACCAAAATTGACCCTGATTAATTCTGATGTTTTTTAAGACTTATATAATTCTCAACATTGAGGTATGTTTTTGGACTACTGTTTCTATCTGTTTGTATTGGCTACATATAAGCCAGGCTTCTCCATTTTAATTGTCAAACACTCTTCGGAAGTTATTCCCTGTAGTATCTTTGCTGCATGCATTTGCCACAGATTTTTTATAGATACAAATATCTTCCAGTTATTGTGTAAAAACCAATCTAGAAAACCTGATGTTTCTGCTGAGATGATAAGGTGGAAAGAACTTGTCAAATTGTTAGATTGCTACCCAAAAGAGGCTGCAACATATTATGTTTCTTCAAACCTTAGAGAGGAATGACTGACATCATCGAGGGTTGCTAGAGCCTAAGATTGGTATAGCACAGCAAAAGGGCTAATTAGCCCCCCTCTCAGGAGCCCTTGACATCTTTAGCTCCATTTCCAGATCTCCCTATCTCACTCACAGTTTTTTGGCTGATGTTTCTGCTGAGAGGATAAGGTGGAAAGAACTTGTCAGATTGTTAGATTGCTGACCAAAAGAGGCTGCAACATATTATGTGCCCTCAAACCTTAGAAAGGAATGACTGACATCACCGAGGGTTGCTAAAGCCTAAGATTGGTATAGCACAGCAAAAGGGCTATTAGTGCCTCTCTCAGGAGCCCTTGATTACCAGATCTCCCTATCTCACTCGTTTTTTGGCAGGCTATTTGTAATATGTATTATGACATGGTCTTTATAGGCATGCCATGGCAGCACTACAGCTTGTTTCTTTCTTCCTTTATGTTATTTTCAGCGTTTTCAGCATTTTCTAGGAACTGTGTTTGCACTCCAACATTCTATTCAAATTGATTGTACTCTTAATCAGTCCCATCAACCTACTTTTATGGTCATTTGTTGGACATTAATAAACCTATCCTATCCTATCTCAGTTTGGGTAAGCAGCACTCAGCAGCCAAATCAAGAAGATAACAGGCCTGCGAATGCACACTCTCAGCAACTCTCCAGCTCAAGCAAAAGTTAAGATGAACATACAACTCAGAACAGCCCATCAAGACATCTGATCAAGGAAAGATCCGACCCTGGAAATGCTTGAGTCTACAATGAGTCATCCACACAACCAATATTACATGTGTTTTTCTTCTAGTTATTGTGTGGTTTATTAATCCTTGAACCAGCATCTCCTCTTCTTGAGTGGCTGAAGAATCGTTCATGTTTTAGTTCAGTAGTTAGAATGTAACTCATCTTGTTGACTCTTTCACCAGCATACCATGACCTTGTGTTTGGTAAAGAGGACAGTTATGATGTTCAGTGTACTATAGAATGCTTTGATTCTATCACACTCAGTTATCATTTTATTTCCATAGCATTCGGTTGTTGTTTGCATGAACTTTCTTTCCAAAGGATCTATTTCTCAAGTCGGAGTCTTTTACTTCCAAAGCGTTGTAGATTCAATAAGTGAGACGGTTCTGGGGCATTAACCAGAGGAAACAAGGACATTACATGCCTATAAAGTTTTTACTGTGAATTAATCTTGCTCATATAGAACTGCCCTGTAGAATATTCAATAGATCCATACAACAGCATTTAGTTTCCATTAATTAGAAACTCAGCAGCATTTAAAATCTTGAAGGTTTCATAAACAGTACATAACACTTCACAAGCTTATGCTCCCCTAGTCAATAATTTAAGTTAGGGAATTCAGAAGTGCATATATTGCTGTGACTAGTTGGCTCACCACCATACAAAGTCAAATGGATTTGTTGGTATGTTTCTCTAAACTAGTATTTTCACTATTATCATACAGGTAATCCACAGTTATATCAAGTCAGAAATTATTAACAAAAATATATTTGAGAACATATGGGTTATATTGAAGAAAACATAAATTACATCCAGAATTAAACGAAAAGACAGAAGTATAATGCAAGGTAACTCATATTAGAAGTTCACTGACCTGCCGATTAACACCACAATCAGGCCTAAGTTCTGATGCAGCCACAACAAATTCCTTGCCATACTTGACAGCAAACATACTTTGAACTACATTTAGCTCTGGCAAGTCGGAACACCGTGGAGCAGCAAAACATAAACTGGCAATGGCCTCCCGCAAATCCAGAGGGCATTCTCTGCAAATATTGAGAAATCTCGGTAAAATAAGGCTCTTCAGAATTACACGAGTGAAACAAAGCTAAACAATATAGAACACAATCATATCAAAGCTAGAAAAATGATTAAATACAATATATCCAATCCTCAATTATGTGAAGGTTGCAAGGAGCAAAAATCAATCAAAATACATGCAGTGTCCAAAAAGATCATTTGTTTTTTGTTCATTTGATTTGAGGGATAAGTCACTTCCAATTTTAGTAAGAATTGACTAATAATATTCACGGATGTATCCATATGGATTCCCATTGATGGTTGGCTTTGTTTGGATGCATGATTGTGCCACCTTTTGTTGTGTGTTTATTTAGTTTTTTGTTCTCTCTATATGATATATAAATCACTCCAGCAGTGTTTTGTTGATAATTAGTGCATTAGAGTGGGGAAAGCTTCCTTGCTTGACTTTTCAAAGTTCTGCAAATGGTGTGACAAGTAAAAGTGTATATCGGGATGAGTACACTACATTTTTGCAGAAAATGGTTGTGAAAGTTGAATTTGAGGACATTTTTAACACTTGTTCAATCTCCTCTTCGTTTCTAATAATACAACTTTAGGAGAATTCATGTTTGACAGGAGAGCAATAGGGTCTTTACATGATCATAAAAAATGAATGCAGTAAAACAGTTTCCCCTTGACCGGAAAAGAATTTGTATCTGAGCCTTTTTCCATTCTTTTAAGCTCACTGTGTGAAAAAGACAGAATAAATAGGTGATATTTTCATGGACCAGCTTAACTTCACTACACTTCAAAAAAAACAAAATATTTGAATAATATTCAAGAATGAAAGTAACAAATTCTTATTGCAAATTTTTCCATATCTTTCATTATTTTTTCACTTTGCCCACAACGAAGGTCAAAGAAGCAATTTTGCATGTTTCTTAATCCAGATTTTGGTCCAAATGATGCTGCAACTAAATTAAGTATTATAGCAACAAAACTAAGTGACAGTCAGTCACTGAGTGTGGCAGGTCAAATGCTCAACAATCCAGTTTCATTATAGACTAGGGCTTATTATGGGAATGCCAAATATTATAATACATCTGTAAATGTTTGTATCTAGCACATATTTTTCTATAATCTACCATATTTTTTCCATAATTAGAACTAACCATATCAACCAAACCATGCATACAATCTGACATTGAATTAGTCCTCGTGATTGCTAATAGAAACACTATTTCAACAAAAACTCCATAACTATTGAAAATTTGAATTCATTCATAGTATATTTATAAAAAGCTGATTAAATATTGAAATTGCTGTCAGTAGCAACATGCATAATAGATGGTTTAACTCGCAGCAGAATAAATGTATATAAAAGCTGCTAAGAAAAGTACGAGAAACTAACTTCTGAGATTCAATAATAGGGAGGCGAACAGCCACAAGTTCGGAGAAGAGTTCAATAATTTCATATGCATCCATAGTATTTTGCTCCCGAATGATATGCTCCACCTGAAAAGAACCCAAAATGCTAAAATTGCATATCTGGAAGAAATAGCTTGCTACTGAAACTTAATCTAGGGACATGTTCATCCTTTATGAACTGAGTTTGGAAATACTCAGAACAGCTTACAGTATTAAATAAAAATTGTCAAACTTTTCAGGGTTGTGCACAAACCCGGATGCGGGCAGTGGCTTCTTGCCCATTCTGAAGAAGTTGTGCAATCTCCCTTCGCAATTGCTTTAGCTGAACCTCCCTCTTATTCCTTAGCAATTTAATACGTGGAATAGTCAGCTTCAATGCTGTTTTGCTGTTGATCAAAGCAACCAACAATCAAAATCATAAAAGCTGAAAAGTTTTTAAATGATATCAGGTCAGTCTGGCATATTTTCAAGTTTTCACACTAGGAGATCATTCTTGCATATATCAATACCAATATTAATTCTAACTACAATCCAATCAGTTCCTGCGGATCCTTTTTTTAAAGCTAAAATGAAAATTAAAAATTAAAAACGTTTTTCCATATTACACATTAATTATCCATTTTTTGAACCGCAAAATGATTTCGGACGAACTGTAAACTCTAGGAGCCTGCACAAAGGGACTTGATCTCATGATTGTCAAATATATTCTAATAAAGTAACTGATATGGCCCTCTTCCTACCTATATTTGGTGTGTTCGGCATTATGTGCAACTTTTGATAACTTGGATCATAACAGTCACTGCACCACTGTCAATTGCTTGTTATCTCGAAGATTTCTGATTTCTGGAGTAGTGAAGCTTAAAGCCCAAACATAATTCCATGCTTAGCAGGCACCCACGCTCTCAGAACGGCTTGAGAGATCCACACATGCCACTTGCAACTTTTCGATGGTCATGATGTATCCTCTTCCAATTTTGTTGCTAACATAGAATTATCAATCATCACGGTATATCCACATACAGTTCTACCCATGGCAATCACGGTTACCCTATATACAGTGTCTATAACTTGTGGATGTGGAACAATATTATATTTTATCTTAACATAGTTTTAGCAGGCCCTGACACAACAGTTAGGAGATGTGACATCGCCCTCAGATTGACTGTAGGCCTAAACTAGCGTTCCAACTAATTAAGATTGCCCATTCAGGAGATGGAAAAGATAATGGTAAACAACCCTGAGTAGATCGCACACATTAGGTACACCCATTATACTACTTGTGTCGCTAAGAAGAGAGTGAAATAGAGCAGACATTCGGAGGTTTTGAGAAGTAAAATTAATTTCCTTTATGAATAAAAGTATTTGCTCAAAAGCTTCAAAATCAAAACCTTGAACTCGCCATCGTAAAATTAATTTCCTTTATGAATAAAAGAATTTGCTCAAAAGCTTCAAAATCAAAACCTTGAACTCACCATCTTACTCCTTTAAAGCCTTTATTGAAGAATGAATCCAGCATTGACATCTTGGTTCACTGCCACCAAAATCCTCAAAAGTGCAAAATCCAAATCAGAGGGGGTGCTTATCTTCCCTAGCTGAAGAGGGGCATGGTCAATAACAGAAGCCTAGCTCCCTCAATCTAAATCAAAAGTAACCCACTTTCCAGATGCTGCCTACTGAATTAGAATTTGTCTGTCTGCAGAAATACAAATACCCAAATTATCAAATCAAAACAGATACTTAAGCTATGTTAATTTGGAAGATGGATTGCCATAGAAGGCTCTGTAACCAAAGCAAAATACAATCATTTCAAATTTGACGAGTGGAAAACGAATTTAAGCAAGTGTACCTGATCGAAAGAAAACTTGATAGGTTGCCTCTCTCTGAAGGCACCTCCTTATCGGTGGACGAGGTAATAATAGTATTAAACCTCTACAACATTTACATATATAAATTTTATATATGACGTCCTCCTCAACTTCCTTTTCTCCTCTCTGATCCCGTTGAAAATACCCAAACAATTTTATGTGCGATGCAAAGCAATCTATCTGTCATTTATATTGTATTGTATCACCGTCAAGCTTGTTGAAACACGTGTACACGTAATTATTAATCATAAATCAGTTTCTTCATAAGATAGGTAATCGGTTTCTTCATAAGATAGGTAAGCAGCAACACAAAATTTTGGGGCAGAAGACCTTCCTCTAAAGATCAATTATAATGGCGAAAGGCCTACAAAATCGAATTATTCAAAATCCGCGTCAATCACGCGTCGCGGAAGGGTCTGGCTTGATGTCCAATGGCCACCGACCCTATACCCCTCGGGTAGCTCGACCAATATGAAGGGTTCCAACCAACATCGTCTTCTACCTAAGGCTCTGGTCCTTTTCCAATCACTAGGCTTTGCCACCAACCTTGGGGCAGGGCAGATCTTACTTGTTGATTTGTGCATTCCTGTATTTTTTATGATACTTTATACCATTTCCATATTTTTTTTAAGTATGCCATTTCGATGTTATTTTTAGTGTGACATAGCAACTTTGTGACGAAAGTTTGATAATACATTATACCATTTCCATTTTATTTTTTTTTAAGTGTAAAAGAGGAACATTGTCACCAAAGGTCAAAGCTCCTTGCATTATCACTTTGGGTACCTCATGTTCATCTTAACTAATCTTTTAGATGTAATTGGCACTAAACATTCAGCACGTCCATTTTTATATGCGAATATGGGATGGTACTATTTCATCATCTAGTGAAATTGTGAATTCACTCAATCATATTATTAATGGATAGTTTGGTTGTGCATCTAGAAGAGTAGTAAAACCAATAAGTATAGATTTATCTTAATTTTGATCTATTATGTATGGAGAGGGATCAAATCTTTTAGGTTACAAATTGGTTTTAGAGTTAAGGTTTGTACATTGAGGGATTTTACTTCTCTAGACACATGATAGATATAGAGTTAAGATGGGTCCACATTGACTTCATTCATAAATAAGTCAAAACTTTGGATCATCATCAATATGTATATGTATATGTTTTATATCAATTTAATCCTTTAAAATTTACTAAGTATGATTTTTAATTTACAAACTAAAATGAAGTAAGAAATTTGGAAAATTACATGAGGATTAAGGTGAACAATAATAAAGTAGCAATGTTAAATGACAAGAAAGTAAATTGTAGTAAGTAATAGCATCAATATATAATATATAGATAGATTATGTGATAACCAATTTTAATATGTCTTCTTCTTCTTTGATTTTCCCCACATGTGCTAGCTTTCTCATATTTTTCTATGGATATAGATGAGAAAGGACTTTATTTGGAAGGCCATTCAAACATTTAACTTAATATGTATAATATTGCAATGAAGGCCACACTCATGCACACTCTCTCTTACTTTCCAATATTAGTAGTGTCTTTCCCAACTTAATATGTTCCACATAATTCTATTTCCATTTTATTACATGATTTTGATTTTAATGCATTGTATATGAATGTGCCCTATATGTTTTAGCATTATATATATTTTAATATTATAATGTCTTTAAAGTAAAAATAATAATAGATAAACTACACCTAATCAAACAAAGTATATGATTCAATTTATAATATGTTTTATAAAAATTGGGTTGAATTGTGTTACTATCAAAGTCATTTCTCTTGATAATTTGCATTATCTCAATGTTGAAATCAAAGCATGGAGAAATATGGAGAGCTCTATAGAATACGACATCAGGCGGTTAGGGTTCCCCTAGTTGCCGAAGGTTTTCTTATAGGCTTAGAGCACGCTCGAGCCCGATTGGATGGTTTAGTCGTGTAGATTGTTGTGTTGGGAGTGTCTTCAAACTCATAGCTTCTCTTGTTTCTGTTGTCGTCTACATTTGGTTATGTTCACAGTGCCATGGAGGAGGAGGTAGCTTTTAGAGCCCTAGTGCAACCTCAAAAACCTTGGGGGACTTCTTCTCCCCCCCAAAAAAATTGTGAAGAAATTAGTTGAAATCCCTACAATGGATCTCTCTCCTTTGGATATGTGCAAGAGAGCCTTAGCTCTCTTAGAAAAAACATTTATCAGCAAGTTTATGGGCTTGTGGTTGAATCCAAAAGCTATTGAAACCTGGATCGCAGAACAATGGGCCCCCAAGCTTCAAGGAAAGTTAACTTTCTTTGTCGTTGGAAGGGGTTTCTATGTCTTTTTGTTTCTCAATAAAATGGAATGAGATTTGATTTTCAAATCAGGTTTGTATTTCATGGGGTCCATAAGCCTCTTTATCACTCCACGAACTCTTGATTTCAATCCAGATTTTGAAATCACTGCCATGTCGTTATGGGTTCAACTGTCGCACCTCCCTCTTCATATTTGGGGGCTTGATGCATTAAAAGACATTGGAAACAAGTTGGGTCACTATATGGATAAAATAGAACCAAATGGAGTTCAATTTTCTTGTGCTACATCTATGGTGAGGTAAACCTCAACGAAGTTTTACCAAAGTCCTTAAAGATAAATCTTGGAGAATGGAACCATATCCAAGAATTGGATTATGAGCATATTTCTTTTCGATGCCTCATTTGTCATTCTCATAGGCACTTTGCCAAAAACTGTGTTGAGATTGCAACAAGATGATGAGCTTAGTGGAAAGGAGTCGCCTTCACTAAGTGGGCCTGCAGGCTATTTTTGGCGCAAAGTCTATTTTTAGACTATGTTTATTTTTAGACATATGGATCATGTTCTATGAGTTGCGGGATGCTATTTTTGGATGGTTGGTCAAGTTGGAAAAAATAGATGGAATTCTATTTTTAGACATATTGGGCGGAATCTATTTTTAGATTGCCAGTCTAAAAATAGATATGTCGAATATTATTAGCTCTTAATAATATTTAGACTCTAAACATTATCTTATTCTCTTGGAGCACTTCAGTTAAGTGCACGGATGTGGCACAGGAGCTGACAGAAGGAATTACGCTATTCCTGAGGGTTATGTGGAGCTATTGCATGGATACTTCAGTTAGAACTCATGTGACAGAGTTTGGTGGAGTTGATTGAAGAAGTTAGTGGAGTTGTATTCAGTTTAACTAATCTAAACATAGTTGAGCTATTTGTATCTAGTTTAACTGATTGATACAATTAGTGAGAGTGGTGTGAATTAATTGTTAATTAATTCACTAATTATAAACTCATTAATCAACTAAAGAATACATCAATTAACTTCAGTGCATGGACAGTTTCAGTGGAGACCAGTGTAGAGATAGGTGAAAGAGCAGGTTAACTATCAGTTGTGACTATACAGTTGCTATTTGCAGCACACAGATAGGTGGAGAAGCCCATGAGGATTGCACAATACAAGCCATGTGGTTTATCTATTTAATGAGCCATCCCATAGCATTGATTACGCAATAGAGGCTGGCTATCAAGTGGAAAAAGATTGGAGCATGTGTTTTGCTAGATCTAGCTTGATAGTGTGTAGCAATTGGAGGTAGTGCTGAGAGCTTGTGACGAGCTTTGTACTATGATTGTTACATGATCTCCATGACATATAATATACAGATAGTTGGGGTTTTCAGCTTTAAGCTTTCCCATTAAATACTGAGTTCATACGTGTGATTGTTTGTGGTTTTAATGTGTGCATGCAATTGATTTTATTTCCGCAATTAATGAAAAATGGTAGAAGAGATTATGTATTATGCATGAATCTAAAATAGTGTGTGATCAGGAGAATCTCGGTAAATAATATATCAGTTATTCAAATTTCTACAAACTGCCCCCAATGAAAAAAAAAGATGAGCAAGCCTAAGCCCCTGTTTCTAAAGAGACAAGTTTCCAACCAGCACAAAAGTGAAGAAGGAATCAATAGAACAAGGTTGTGGATCCAAATAAATATATTGTAGCGGATCCAATCCCAAAACCCTCCTTCAACAAAAACTCTTTTGAGGCTCTTCAAGATCCTGAACAAGAAGAAGATTCCCCTATGGAGGAATCCCCAAATGAGGATCAGGGAAATACAGAAGTGTTGGTGGAAAAGGAAGTGCAAACCCCTTCATAGGTTGACTCACCTAGTCCAAACCCATATTTTGAGAAAAAGGCATTGGAGTTGACTCCCTCCACTCTTGCGTAGAGGAATCATTCTACCCCAAAATTCTACAAGGAAGTTATGGCAATTAGAGATGCTCATGCAAAATCATGCACGGGAAACAATGCCGAAAAATATTTCTCCTCAAATAAAATGGAACCCCCTCTCACAAGAGGCAGGAAATCCAATAAATAAAAGCGAGAATGCAAAACGGATTCTATCTTAGCTTCATGTTCCCAACTTTGTGTTGATTCTTTGCTCCAAAAGCCCCACAAATAGCTCAATGTATTGTTTTTACATTCTCTTATGCTCGCAATATGTAAGAATATACTCTTGTAAACATGTAGAAGGTCTTAGTTGTAGTACTTGTGGAAAGTATCGAGATTTGTCTCCCATGAATTTAGTCATTATCGCAATGGAAGTTCCCATAGAAAAATGGTAATGTATTGAATTCCCTGGGTATTTGTTGTGACCGGGCATAAATTTAATAAAACCACTTCTCATTTGTGTCAAAAAATAAATTCAAAGCATGGGATCAATTTCCTTGATATCGTTTCTTCAATTAATAAACTAAATCATTATAATATCACTGAAATCAATGCACCCAATTGTTTTCAGTTATATCATTATGAAAATCAATACAACTACTTAATTATGCTAAATCATTTTTCATTATATCATCACTAAAATGAATGCGCATTTGTAATGCCCACTCCATAACCCTTTTTATGTTATGATTAGTTATTAGCCTACCTGTTCAAAGATTGATTATTGGTTAATGTCTTGTTAATATTATTAGTACATGTACCAAGAATGCGTATGTTAGCTACATACTCACACGTCACATGAATATGCTAGTATTCTATAGTCTATTATGCTAGATGATTGATTAATGATTAAGCTTATTATTAGCCTTAAACTTGATTACTGATTAAGCTTATGATTATCCTTAAGCTTGGTTAAAGATTAAGCTTATGATTAGTCTTGAACTTAATTAATAATTAAGTTTGATCAAACTTTAATTATAACATTATTATTAATTTAATATTAAATTAATTTGGTCCCTCTTGTGACTCTTTGACTCTAATTATATCACTAATTGTTTAATTATTTTACTATGTATCAATTATTATGTGTGGGTGGGGGAGCAGGGGGTTGTTGTCTTGTCTTATCCTAAGGGAGTGAAATCCAAGACTTGACATACAAGTGTGTAGGGGAAGCTTTTTGTGGGTGGTGGTGGGGAGAGGGTGTTATGAGACTTAAAGAATGGGTAGGTGAAACATTAATGGGGAAAAGGATATTTTTGGGAAAGAAGGGGACAATTCATGGGGGGAGAAGATGGCGAAAGGAATTTCGATCATTCTATAATATTGGGTTTTGTTGGAGTCATTATGCAGAGAGGAGAGGAAGAAAATTGGAAGAGATTGGAAATTAAGGGTTCTTACTCTTTGTGAAGATTGAGAGAGGTGTTGGGCACCTGGTGATTTAGGCACACGATTTGGACACACTACAAATGACAATTATGGGCTTAGGCATGGACGGCTAGGGAACCTATGGAGGTTCCCTAGGGATAGGAAGTTGAAGAGGTTGTTTTGTAACATCCCCTTGTTCTACCCCTGTTATTTTAAATATAATTGCAATGGCCACACTAGCGTGGAGAGAACCACGACTAGTAGAATCTGTGAGATATTTAATTATTAATTAAAATTAATTAATCAAAATTACTTAAGGTTGGACAACCTTACAAATCCTTGGTCTGAGGGAAACTTTCTTGCTCGCCAGTTTTTGCTTGAAGTTTCTTTAATGCCTGAAGCTACTTAATTTCCCCCCTTGTTCAAAAAGCCATGACCCATATCTTGTCGAATTAATGTTGCAATTACTTGCAGTTGAGAGAAGCCATTGCATAACAGGCTTAATGTGATACGATTGGGGCTAAACTGAGTTGACAAGAACCATTGATAGCCATCACGTGATTAGAATAGGGCGATGGAAGGGAAAGAAATTCCCATTTCCTTTTTCCTCACACAAATCAAAGAGACATGTTAGAGGAAGAGAACATTCAGTAGAATCCGAGGTAGGGATCTCTTTGAGTTCTTAAGAAACGCCCTCAAAGTAACACACAAAGAGAAGGACAATGCAGTTCTTCCTCCCTCTCACTCAGAAATCAAAAATATGTGTTGAGGAAAGTATGTGTGTGTGTACACACACCCCTTTTCAGCGAAGTAGACAACATATCTCTATTGCACCATCTCTCGCACTAGTTTTGTGGCACTAGTGCTCTGGAAGTATTGTACTAGAGATCACTTGTACCATCTCTCTCCCATCCTAGTTAAATCAAAAGAGCTCGCTCTAGCACTAGCTCCCTGGAACAAGTTATTTGGCACGATCTCTCTAGTTGGAGCTCTCTCGCACTAACTCTCTAACACTAGTTCACTGACTAGGGCTCTCTCCTACTATCATTGACAATGTATCTATCACACTATCTATCGCTCTATCTTTGGCACTAGATACCTCTATGATTTTTATGTTGGATTTTTTGAATCAGTGGAGGCATATGCTCTAGGGGCTCTTTTCCTGTGTTAATACCACTATTTTTCCATTTGTTTAAACCAATATTACCAACTTGAAAAGTAGAGGTTGAATTTAATTTATTGGGTGCTTGCTTGAGTGTTGTTAAAACACTTGGCTACTAGGTGCTTATTGATATGTTGTTAAACTAGCTACACATGTGAGACCAATCATCTGAAGTTGATTAACACACTCCTTTGAAATTTAAAGGATGCCTTGTGATTTGAAGCTCTTGAGAGATTAACCAATCCATTGGTGTGAATTTACCCCTATGCAAGCAGTTAGATTTTGGATTTGGCTTGGGGGTGGTCATCTACAAGAGTTATTGTAGTGTAACTAGCCTATGGTTCGGTGCAAAGTGGAAGTTCGTCCTTCAATTTCTAGTTAAATCCACTCACATAAGTATATTGATTAATGCATATTTGATTTATGTACATTGATTGTGTTGATATATTAATGGGTTGACATGGGACCTATTTTATTTATGAAAGAATGCCTAAGTCACTATATAATCATGGTTTATTTGCTATCTTGCTTATCCATGTTGATACTAAATGCTTGGGTCATGTGGTTATTTCCTTCTTAGTGAATTGCAGGTTGTTTGATGTACTCATTAATGGTAGCCTAAAAATCACTCAAGGTTGACAACAAATCTCCATCGCACCATATCTCACACTAGTTTTGTGGCAATAGCACTCTGGAAGTAGATCTCTTGTACTATAGCTCACTCGCACCATCTATCACCCATCTTGGTTAAATTAAAGGAGCTATCTCTGGCACTAGCTCCCTGGCACAAGCTTGCTAACCAGAGCTCTCTCGCACTAACTCTCTAGCACTAGTTCATTGATTAGAGCTCTCTCGTACTATCAGTGACACTATCTCTGTCGCACTATCTATCGCTCTATCTTTGGCACTAGCTACTTCTAGGATTTTCATGTTGTGGTTTTTTAATCAGTGGAGGTAGATGCTCTAGGGACTCTTTTCCTGTGTTAAAATCACTAGTTTTTCCCTTTGTTTAAACCAATATTACCAACTTGAAAAGTAGAGTTTGAATTTAATTTATTGGGTGCTTACTTGAGTGTTGTTAAAACACTTGACTACTAGGTGCTTACTGATCTATTTTAAAACCACCTACACATCTGAGACCAATCCTCTAAATTTGAGTAACACACTCCTTTCAAATTTAAGGGATGCCCTGTGTTTTGAAGCTCCTGAGAGATTGACCAATCCATTGGTGTGAATTTACCCCTATGCAAGCAGTTAGATTTTGGATTTGGCTTAGGGGTGATCATCTGCAAGAGATATTGCTTTATAACTAGCCTATTGTTGGGTGCAGAGTGGAATTTCCTCCTTCAATTGCTAGTTAAATCCACTCACATAAGTATATTGATTAATGCATATTTTATTTATGTACATTGATTATGTTGATATATTAATGGGCTAACATGGGACCTGTTTTATTTATGAAAGAATTCTTGAGTCACTATGCAATCATGGTTGATTTTTTATCTTGCTTATCCATGCTTACTAAATTATTGGGTTATGTGGTTATTGCCTTCTTAGTGAATTGTAGGTTGTTTGATGTACTCATGAATGGTGTCCTAAAAATAACTTAGGGTTGACCTTTTTCCTTCTTATAAGCTATTCATTATCTGATATGCTTAAGAATTTGGGCAACTCACTGTCATAACCTTGATTGCAAGTCATTTTACAGGTTTTGAGTTCAATTTAGATATACGTGATTATATGGAGTGTTTTGTATTGTTAACAACCTTGAAATATTGAACTATGGATTTTTTTGACATACTTATAAATATATATAAGTTGCATGTTTCAAACTGAATGAACACCTAGGTTGTGTTTATAATTTCCTAGATCATAAATAATATGGTAAATTGTATTTTACCTACACTCATGATGAAAATAGTAATGGTTTGAATTTTTAGAGGTGTTATATTATATAATGGATGGACTATAACTCTCCTTGAGAAAGTATAAAGCCATGTGTTTGTTTTATGGGTAGTTAATTGGTTGTTTGAATGCCCTAAACATGTAGACTGGCCTACATAAGGTTAGAAAATTTGGAATTCCTATCAGACTTTCTTATTCAACATACAATATGTGTGGAATCTATTTTAGGACCATGTCCCTTCTCTTAAAATTTTGAATAAGGATTAACTCGAACTCTTGTTCATTACCAATTCTTGTAAAGCATTGTGAAGGTCGTGGTTTTGAACTTAGGAAAATTCATGCTGAGAAACTGATGATTAAGACTCTACCTCCTATCATTCTTTCTCATTGAAATTTGAGGTCCAAGATTGACCTCAAATCATAACAACCCCCCCCCCCCCCCCCCAAATTTGGGCTCTCAAATTTTGAAGCATTTAATAGATATAAGTGAAAGAACAGATGGACCAATGCCATGAGGTGCCGAGGTAGGGCCCTTTGGGTTCTCAGCCTTCAGGCCCAAAGTCAATTACATACATATATACAAGATGAAGGAATGAGCCAATGGACCAATTCCACGAGGTGTTGGGGTGGGCCCATCGGGTTCTCAATCTTTGGGGCTCCAAATAAATCATATATATATACACTAGGGCAGTAATTCTTTTAAATAACAATAATAAGTGGACAAATACCTAGGTCTGGAGCATCTGCGCAGCTGCTTACACTTCAGCCCTTTTGCTGTTGCTCGATCCTGGCCACATGGCCCCTCTAGAGACCATCTCGGAGGTGGCAGCTCCCCCTGACCATGCCTCTGTGTTTTCTTCACTTATCATCTCTTTGAATCCACCTCAGTCGAGACCTGCAATCTCCAAGTTTGTAAAAAAATTGGATGGGATCCAGGAAGTCTCACTGCCCCCTGTGATCCCTCGAATTGCTGCTCTCTCCCTTGTAGAGAAAGGGCTCATTAGACAATTCATGGGACTATGGCCTTCACCGAAAACAATCCATAAATGGGAGGAGTGCAATTGAATGGACAAAAATAAAGGGAAAATCTCTATCAGATTTTATGGTAGGGGATTTTATACCTTCCACTTCGAGACTAAGGAATACAAAGATTTGATCTTCAGGAATGGACCATACTTCATGGATACTAGAGGGCTCTATCTAAACAAATGGACACCAGAATTCAATCCTAAGCTCGATGTTCCTAATGTTGTCCCAGTGTGGCTTCGTCTTCCACATCTTCCCCTTCACTGTTGGGGGGATGATTCAATTAGAGCGATTGGGAATTTTGTTGGTAAGTTCATTGACAGAAGTGAGCTGAAGGACAACATGCATGCTTGTGAAAGAATCCACGTAGAGGTAGACTTGGGGAAAGGACTTCCGAAGGTGATCAAGTTGAAGGTGGACAACTAGACACACATCTAGTAGCTGGAATACGAAAAACTTCCCTTCAAGTGCAAGGTATGCCATGAATATGGTCATTTCACTAATAGATGCACAAAATCAATAGAGGTCGAAAACACTGTTGTAAAACAGTGTTTTATCACTGTCCCTGCAATCCCAAAATCGCACATTAGAGGGTTATTTTTGTGACCAATAAGCAGTGTCATGCTTCACAAATACCATCCTTGCATCCCTTTTGATGAAAGCAACATTCTTCTTGTTGACAATTCCCTGAGCAGAGCTGTAAAAATACCTATTTTTGCCTTGGCGCAAGTAGCCAGTTACACCCTCGCGCCGACAGAGAAATTTAACACTGAGCCCGTGCTAGTTGGTGCTTGTGCCAATTAGACACCTGCGCCAAGCTATTTATGGAATTTTTTTTAAAATAGAGGCGGAGGTTCCATTCCAACCACCTTGAGGACGAGTCATTGGGAGTGGTTGAACTGAAACAACCATGGATTCCCTCCTTTAGTTAGTAGTTTCCACCTCCCTTGGAACTCTCCTAAAGGATAGGACTCCCTCCCACCTTTGTAGGGATCCCAACCTCCTCCTTTTCCTCTATAAAAGAAACTATATATTTTAGTAGAAGCTAGCTGGAAATTACACATACTATAGCTGAGCTGCTAGAGAAGATAGAATAAGAAGGAATTACGTTGAGGAAGCTTGATTTGATGACTTCTAAGAGAGCTTGAGTCCATGCCTTCATCCTGTCTGAATTCCCTGACCAAAATTTGAGACGCACTGCGCCTGAACCCCGCTGGAGGAGACTGCGACGTCAAAGCATCGATTGTACTCCTCCTTCATTCATTTATATACATGACTACTGTTTGGTTCCACTATTGTGTTATGATGTTTATTTGATGCGATATGTTTAGCCCTCTTTGACTGGCTAATAGTTATGAGTGAAACTATTCTGTCATATGTTGTTCTTGTTCTTTGTCCTATGTGCAGGTATCTGAGCGTAACAGCGAATGAATTGTGATTTTCAAAGGTAGGAGTGAGAGGCCACTACTCTTTCTATAACAATGAAAACGTTGGATTCAAGGTAGGTCAATATACCGTGTCTTTTGTTCATTCATTAACTAGGAAGCAACACTTTAGTGTGTCCTTTTGTTACTAGACCCACCCTAGGGCTAGAGGGATCGTCTTTGCGGACAGAGATGATCCCTCTAGCCCTAGGGTGGGTCTAGTAACAAAAGGACGCTCTCCCTCTAGCCCTAGGGTGGGTCTAGTAACAAAAGGACACGCTAAAGTGTTGCTTCCTAGTTAATGAATGAACAAAAGACACGGTAGATTGACCTACCTTGAATCCAACGTTGTCGTCGTTACAGAAAGAGTAGTGGCCTCTCGCTCCTGCCTTGGCAAATCACAATCCGTTCGTTGTTACGCTCAGATACCTGCAATAGGACAAAGAACAAGAACAACATACGACAGAATATTTTCATTCATAACTATTAGCCAGTCAAAGAGGGCTAAAAATATCGCATCAAATAAACATCATAACACAATAGTGGAACCAAACAGTAGTCATGTATATAAATGAATAGAAGGAATAGTACAACCGATGCTTTGATGTCGCAGTCTCCTCCAGCGGGGTTCAGGCGAAGCGCGTCTCAAATTTTTGTCAGGGAATTCGAACAGGATGAAGGCATGGACTCAAGATCTCTTAGAAGTCTTCGACTCAAGCTTCCTCAATGTAATTCCTTCTTATTCTATCTTCTCTAGCAGCTCAACTATAGTATGTATAATTCTCCCAGTTCAGCTAGCTTCTACTAAAAGAGATAGTTTCTTTTATAGAGGAAAAGGAGGAGGTTGGGATCCCTACAAAGGTGGGAGGGAGTCCTGTCCTTTAGGAGAGTTCCAAGGGAGATGGAAACTACTAAGTAAAGGAAGGAGTTCGTGGTTGTTTCAGTTCAACCACTCCCAATGACTCATCCTTGAAGTGGTTGGAATGGAACCTCCGCCTCTATTTTTAAAAAACATTCCATAAACATCTTGGCGCGAGTGTCTAACTGGCACAGAGTGCCAAATGGCGCGGGCTCAGTGTTAAATTTCTCTGTTGGTGCGAGGGTGTAATTGGCTACTCGCGCTAAGGCAAAAATAGGGATTTTTACAGCTTTGCTCAGGGAATTTTCAACAAGAAGAATGTTGCTTTCATCAAAAGGGATGCAAGGATGGTATTTTCAAAGCATGACACTACTTATTGGTCACATAAACGACCCTCCAATGTGCGAGTTAGGGATTGTAGGGACAGTGACAAAATGTTGTGTAACAGATGCCCCCTAAAGCATGAAGTCTGAGAGAGAGGGAGGGGTGAAATGATTTATGAGAACGCGTTCGAACCAAACACCGCTATTGGAAGACCTACAATTACAAATACAACTGATATCTGTGATACATGAATCATGTGGCATGGGTGCAGCCATCCATAATAGATTATATAAAAAATGAGATTCGAGGTATGGACACAACCATCTAGCAGGAAGGATCAATAAATAGACTCAGGTATGGTCGCAACCATCCAATCAAGAGAGTCATGCAATAAGTCATAATAATCCACAAAAATCTGCAACCTGGATTTTATCAGACAAAACCCAGGGTCTTGCGCTCCATCTCGACTCGAACAAGTACAATTTCGAGCATGCGAATATATGAGCTGAAGTTGAACATGCAGGAAAATCCTCTGATTACCAGCTAATGATGAAAGCTGTTAACATACACGAGAGAAACCACCAATGATGACGATGGCCATCAAGGTACAAAAGGTACAATCTACGGAATGTGAACAATGATTTGACGTCGAACATCTGTAGAATCACTCGATCGAAGGCCAATGATGTGAACCTTGTGTCGAATGTGAAAAACCTGCCATTGAGGCATGCGGGCTCCAAGGTACCAGAAGGGAGTCTCTAGATCAAATTCCTGGATAATGAGCTGAAGTTGATAGGAAGTGACCTGGCCGAAGGAGGGCCATAATGTTTCCCACATCATCGACACAAAACAGAGGAACATGATGAAAGAGGATCAGGGCCAACAGGAGATCAAAGGAAGGTTGACAACTACAGATGCAAAATTATCTTGAACATATCAACAACACAACACTGGATTTGGCAGTATTTGACATCAAAGGAAATGAGGTCATGATGACGTGGAAAAGAGAAGATGAGAGGTCAAAAGAGATTACCCAAACCCATGGAGGCAAAAATGATGAAATGAGATGTCCCCAACCTGACACAAATGCAGACAAGTACCATGTTCAAGAGCGACATACTGCCAACATAACTAAAACTTGGTTCCATTTTACCCCACCATTTCTGGTGAATACCCCAATTGTTTTTTAAAACAAGCTTGAAGGGGATAGCATATGCTTTCGCAGTAAGTTTATCCTTCGGACAAATCCAACCTAGTGCATTTTACGAGCCCTAGGAAGGAGGAACTCAAATAACATCATGGTGACGAAGTCTGATGTCATGGGGGTTTAACGAGTCTGACAAAGGAAGAACTCGACATCTTTTCATGTTTAGAGAGTTTGAAAAGAAGGCAAAAATGAAAACTCCAGCAATCCCTTTTCGTAGGTAGTCTCACAGGTCCGAAAAGGTAGAAAACTGTGTCTAAGAGAACCTCTTAGTCGCGATAGGCTAAGGTATTCCTTTTTCGTAAATAATCCATCCCAACCTGAAAAAGGGTTAAATGTATATTGGGTAGACATCGTTTTGCAACCATTTAACGAGTTCAAAACGACAAGAATCTCGAGACTCTTTTTAATTTTAGAGAGTCAGAAAAGAGCTTAAAGATGACTCTAGTAGTGACTTTTTCGTGTTTTTACCGAGTCCGAAAAAATATAAAATATAACTCGTTACTTCATCATTGTCACATGAAAAACTTGTTGCTGCACAAGAGACATGTGTAAAACCCATTTCTCAAAAATAATATAATAAAATAATCGAAAAACATGTCTTAACACCTAATTAGGGTTGTGAAAAAGTTATAAAATGCCAAAAATGGTAAAAATAGTTACTTTTCACTTTTTACCTCTTGTGGAGCAATAGTTACCCATTTCACTATGCAATCTTGTGGCGACAATAGTGGTCGATCCAATAGACCAATCACAAATCCGTCAGCTCCAGGTAAGAGCCAAGATCCCTCTCGTCATTTTAAGTCATTTCTTACTATCTACAATTTTCAATTTCGAATTTTGGGAGAGGCAATGCAAAAATTAGGGCATGGCGGTTGGTGCGGGTTTCGGGCACGGAGTCGCGCCACCCGCCCGATTTTTTACACTAAGGTGTGCCAATGGCGCAAACCATTTTTAGGCAAAATGCTGATCAAATACCCCAATTATTCACAAATTTAAGGTTCAAAATTGACTAATACCACTCATATGAATGTGTTTGTAGGTAGAAAGAGGCAAAATGGTCATCGAATGGAAAGAACGGGAACATAGCAAAGAAAATGAGCTAGCGATGAAAAATGAGAGAGTCATGGAAGCTCTCAGAAATTGTGGTCTGAAAAAATTCTTCCTAACGCCATGTCTTTGAGCCCTACTAGAGTTATTACAGTATCTAGTCAACATATGGGACAAAAATCAAGAGAAGTTCATCCTTTGGGATCAAGAACTTGAGATTGAAGTCTCTGACGTGTATTTCATCACAGGATTATTGCAGAGGGGAGCAACAACAATCCTAACCGGCACCCGGCCTTGCATGGAAAACATGACCATGGTGATAGATAGGGTATGTCCAGGAGCACTGAAGGGATCAGGTAGTGGGAAAGGTTATATTCAAACTATCCCAGATTTGACACTACGAGTGGTGCTACATACCATCACACGAGCTAAGGGGTCATAAGCACTGCACAAAGCAACAAAGACACAGTTGCTTCTTGTTGTAGACTACTTAGCACCGCCCATCTAAAACTGGGCAGAGGTTGTGACAATAAACATGAAGCGCCAGCTAACAAAATGCAAGAAGTCCAAATTGAAACAATTTGGTTATGGATCTATTCTAGTATTGTTCTTCTTGGAACGATTACCCATTTTTCAGCGACAGGAGCTCATAGTCCCGACACCACCAGCGAGAGAACCATGGATGGCTCGATGGGCAGCTCTGATGCCAAGGGCAAGGGGCAGTCAACAAATGTCCTGGAGACCATAATTCTTTGATTGGCTCCACTAACAACTGATTGTCGTGGAGGACTGGCCCTACTCTGGTACATATTTCACTAATGATTCGAAACACCCACTCCCGGAGGGAGAAGATTGGGATGAAGATTTGGGTGAGACTCATTTTTGAAGTTTTATGAGTATTATGATTTTTTTTTTTTTTTTAATTTATGCATGTTCCGACATTAAATCCATGTAATTTCAGACATTGGCCTAGAGATACCTACTGGCATGTCACCAATAGCGAGGCGAATCCCTCGTGATTTCGACCCTCAAGGTGAGGGCGGCGAGGAAGATGAGATAGTGCGCAACCTGGAGGGGGTCACTCGAGGAGTCCCGGATTATGCACAATTTGATGATGTTCCTCGCGCCTACCAGATACATATTGTAGGGGTGCCCAACCGAATTCACCGCTTGCTAAGGTGGCTAGTACGGGTAGTGACATGTTATCACGAGTACCATGCTAATTAGACACCTAGGTTTTATTTTATCTTCATATTTGAGAGACATGATGTCTCGGGATGTAACAGAAACACACATATTTTTTGAAGTTATGATGCACACGGCTGCAAACATGCGATATATATATATATATATATATATATATATATATATATATTTCCCTACATGGATCTTTTACATATGATAATGCTTTTACAAATTACGCAAATGTCTATCTAATACAATGTTAGCCACTGTATCAGTTAATGTGTTCATTCGTCTAGGAATATGTTGATAGGTAATAAAATCAAAATGTTTTTCCAACAAATGAATACATAAATACAATCTTAGAATGTGCGGATTTCTAACTGAATAATGATTATTGAGTTGCAGAACGAAAAGCTATGAATCTAGATTTACAAGCAATGTGTGTATGCCGAGGTCGATCGCCTCGGTTAATAGCTCAATGACAGCGCTATATTCAATGACATTGTTTGTAGTTTTTCCTAGACAAATACCTTGTAGATATATCAACTCACCAGCAGAATCATAAATTACCCAGGCTGCCGAAGACAAATTCCTGGTACTGCGGGAAGCACCATCTGCGAAACCGACATAAGGGGTAATAGACATATGCATAATAAGCAAGACCCAATAAGCAGGAAAACGCTCACAAATCACACCAAACCAAAAACATGTACAAAAATGAAAACAACACCTATGCACACCTATTATGCATGAATGACTCTTGAGATACGACCCATTTATGGGTTGTTCAAGAGGATGACCTTCATAGTCAATTAGCTCATAGGCCCCATTTTGCAACACATATTTAACGATGTAGGGCCCATGCCACATTGGTTGAAATTTTCCTGCCCCCGGCTTATCATGAGCTTGGTCATACAGGAGGATGATATCTCCTTCAACGAAAGAACGAGGGGAAACTGACTGAACAAAATGAGCTTTGACCCGCTTTTTCTGTGCTTCAATAACGAGAGCAGAAAAGCGGCGAGTTTCATCCAGCCTTTCTAAATAAAGGAGACACTCTTTTTCTAGCGAAGTATTCAGTAGTAATTCAACAACCAACTTGAGCAAAGGCATTTCAAATTCAATCGGGAGAGTAGTTTCCAGGCCATAAACCAACTGGAAAGGAGTGAACCCGGTTGTGTTCTTAACTGAGGTTCGGTATGCCCAAAGAGCCGAAAATAACATGAGATGCCAATTTGATTTGTGGATCCCAATCGTACGTTGAAGCATCGTGACAAGAACTTTGTTCATAGCTTCAACCTAGCCATTGGCTTGAGGGTAGTACGGCGTTGAGCTGTCATGATGCAGACCCAACTTAGAAGTCAACTCCGCCACCATATAATACCGAAAATGGGAACCATGATCGATAATGATGGCTTGAGGGACACCAAACCTAGCAATAATGTGATTGAATATGAACTGAGTAGCTGTCTTACCGTCAGCAGCAAGTGTAGGCATTGCTTCGGCCCATTTGGTGAAGTAGTCCACGGCTACGATATTATAAGCATGCCCCCCGGCCGAGTGAAGGTTACATGTCATAAAATTGATGGCCAAAGGGACTAACGGTAATGACAATATGAAGAGGAATGGGTGGTGCACGCAACTTGCATTGATAAATCTGGCAATCATGGCATTTACGAATTACGACAATACAGTCTTTGAAAAGAGAAGGCCAAAAATAACCAACACGAAGAATCTTCTGTGCAGTAGCATAACCAGACATGTGACCACCATAGGCGCCACTGTGACAATCATTCAGAGCTTTCTCGGCTTCCTCGAGAGTCAAACATTGTCGGAGTATGGAATCGACTCCAATACGATAGAGAGTATCTCCAACTATACGATAAGGTTGCGACTGATGGCGGATGCGTCGATGGGTATCCTTCATCAACTCAGATCTAAAAGATGAATTCTGGAGATAGACAATGATATCACCATACCAAGGATCGAGGGTGCTAATCAAGAAAAGCGAATCATCTAGAATGGATTCCTCAGAACGAGAAGGAGCGGAGTCGGAAGGGAGAGAATAGAGTATATCAGCAAATACCAATGATTTCTTAGACCTGGCATTAGTAAATTCCAAATCAAACTCTTGGAGGATAACAATCCACTTTGAGTATTTTCCCCCCAGCAATTGTCGAGATAATATGTAGGTCATGGGGTTGCATTTAGAAATCACCGTCATTGTACGCAAAATAATATAATGACGAAAACGTTGAACGGCCTGAACAACAGCCAACACTAACTTCTCGACGTGGGCATAATGTGTTTCAGGGTCGAGAAGGTTACGAGACAAGTAATAAATAACATGCTCATGACCGTCATCATCATCTTGTACCAAAACCATGGAAATCGTGCTGAAAGCGGCAGCTAAATAAAGGGAAAAATTATGACGATAATTTGGAGGGAAGAGGAGAGGAGTATCGACCAACAATGTTTTCAACGCATTGAAATATTTCTGAGCGATCTCATCCCTATAAAAAGGAACGCCCTTCTTTAAAAATCGTGTGAATCCTTTAGCTACTTCAGCATAGTTAGGTATAAAACGACGTAGAAAAATAGCTTTCCCTTGTAAACTCTGTAACTGATGCAATGAGGAAGGAGGGGGGAGATTGATAATAGCCTCAACCTTGAGAGGATCTAGGAAAATCCCATCTTTGGAAACGATAAACCCTAAGAGTCTACCGGAATCAATGCAGAAGACAGAATTGTGCGGATTAAGACGAATGTTATAGTGTCTACAACGAAGAAAAATTTGACAAATATGGTTAGGATGGTCCCTAAGCTTAGCTGAATGAGCCGAAAGGTCATCCAGATAAGGTTGAACGATGTGGAAAATATCATGAAAGGCATAAGACATCACGCACTGAAATGTGGCCCCGGTATTCTTCAAACCAAAAGGAAGCTTCCTATATGAAAAGGTGCCCCAAGGACAGATGAAGGCAATCTTGTGTTGATCAGTCGGGAGAATTTTGATCTGATTATAACCCGAAAAACCGTCGATAAGGGAAAAAATCTCACTCGCGGCACAGTCGTCAATGATTTGATCGATGAAGGGAGTAGGATAATTATCCTTAGGACAAGCTCGATTGGTATCACGATAGTCAACACAGACACGAATAGTGCCCTGTTTCTTGTCTATAGGAACAATATTAGAGACCCATTCGGTCAATGGAATTGGATAAATGAAACCAGCTTTGAGAAGCTTTTCCACTTCGGCCTTAATGGCAGCAGCTTTCCTAGGATGCACCGGACGAAGACGCTGACGAACAGGTTTCGAATCGGGGTAAGTAGGAATTTCATGTACCACGATTCTAGGATCAATGTCGGGAATTTCTTCATAGGACCATGCAAAGACATCACGAAATTCGCGAAAAATGCTATTATAGACTTGCACTTCATCAGAAGAACAAGTAACCCCAATATGGATGTTCTCGACGATTCCTGTTTTAATGAAAATGTCAATAGGCATCGTCTAAGTAATGTTACTCAAGTTACCTTCCAAAAAAACTTCATGGACCTGAATAGGTGTTTGAAGCGAAGGAGAAGGAACCTGAGAGGAAAAACGCTCAAGACGGGTAGACATGGCCCCGAGACTTGGTAGAAACCAGGAACAATGATGACCATCGTCCCACGGTAGATCGTTGAGAGACAGGGTTTCCACGATAGCTTCATTGGAAGGAAACACTCCTTTCAAAGGATCTGGTGAATCAAAATCACCAAGCCAAGGGGATTGAGAATAGATGTCAAGAGTCACACTCGAAGGAGCAGAATTAGAGGATGGAGTGTCCGATGCAGCAATGAGTTCACAATAATCAATTTCAATCAAAATCAACGGCATCGAATCTCCGATTGAATTGATCTGTTCAGGAGAAGGGATAACCCAGGGGTCATTAGTGCGAGAAATCATATTGACCTGGACAGTATTTGGTGATGGAAGGGGAAAAATACCCATGAGGACAGAGTCCTTGAAAAGGCCCAACCCGGCGCTCTCATAGGGAGTAGGGATCTTTTCCACATACAAAACGTTGTTCTCAGAAGAAGAAGTGAAGAAATACAATTGATCAACAATAATAATCTTTCCTTTGTGCAGGAAATTCAAAACACGAAAGAGAGTGGACGAAACGCACAGCATGGCGTGAGTCCAACTGCGTCCGAGGAGAAGATTATAATTGAGTTTAGCATCAACGACTTCGACCTCGACATTGAATGTCTTCCCTTCCAATGTAATCGGTAAACTAGTGAGAACACCAAGAGGTTTAGATTCCCTTCCATCAAATGCTTCAAGGGCATCAGGGGAAGAAGTGAGAGCTGGAGAACCAATGGCTTTCTGTTGAAGCCCCGAAAATCGGGTCTACAACAAGGGGGATACCCACCCAGTCCGGACCTTGGTTAGCAGTTCCTTTTCCGTTTGGTGTAGTGGGTCCGACCGGGGATAATGGGACCAGTTTCCCAATATGTGTGTGTGTGTTTGAGATTTGATATTTCTTTTCTAAAATTCCTAATTAAAATGCTTTTAACCTATCTCTAATCTATTCATATGCAAACTGTATTCTAAGAAATATCTAATTCTAAACTAACCCGGGATGTAATCTTTCAATATATGCGATCTAAAAGGATTTCAGATAACAATTGATAATAAAGATCATTCAATTATTATGAGAAAAGAATTCAATAAAGATAAACTATTTCACATAAAAAGTTAGATGAAACAGTTGTGGAAAACATATCGCATATTTAAGCTATTCATATATCAAGTACAAATAAATAATTATCACCGTACAAAAATGCCAAATGATAACTCAGATATTCAAACATTAACATATAAACAACTAAACATAAATATCACTTTTATCACAGAAACAACAACAATTAAGAGATAAAAATACCATTTATAATTGGTTCTACTCATGAGCTAGAAGCAATAATGATTTATCTCTTTCTTAATCCAACATCTATCAAGAGTACAAAAATGCAACATTAGTAACAGATATTAGACACAGATATCAATAAATCTCGTTCCATTCATTCATCGAAACCTCCTCTGAGGGTGCATAAGTGCATGTTCTGAGGATAAGTTTTTGACAAATTTCAGGACCCTTCTCTAAATGCATGAGAAGGGTTTAAATACTAATAACTAAAATCTAAAAATATTTTATTACAAAAATTTAGGATTCGGTTTAAATGACCGTCCTTTTCCTAGGCAAAAATATAGTAAAACTAAAACTAAATCTAAAAATAAAGACTAGCAACTATCTACTTATGAATTTGATCTTTGATCTTGCAAGCATCCAGCATTGTTTGGAGAAGAGGTGGTTGGCTGACTTCAGATTTCAACTGCCCCGAAAAGACAGAATCGGCAAGTGTAGGAGCAATCTTCTCAGCAGAATTAATGATGCAACTAAGAGCACTGCATTGACTGTGGGGTTTTACTAGATATGTCCAGTAAGAATCCCAGTTTAATCTTGTCAGTTGTTGAATTGACTTTACCTTTTCATCAGCCTTTTGCCTCCATTCTGTTTGCAATTGCTGTGCTTGTGGAAGGTGTCCCGAAATAATCTCTGAAATCAAATTAATTTTGTGCAAATTTTCATTTACACAATCAGTAATATTTCCTGCTGATGTAGCTGCTTCCTCTGCTGCTTTTTCTGCTTCTCTGAGCTGTACATCCCAATTGTTGAAGAGAAGTTCTTTATGACTATCATTGATGATCGGTGCTCCTACTCTTCTTCCTTCCTCTGTCTTTTGCCATGCCATATAATTAGTAACTCTTTCATTAGTTAAATCATAATCATGTTGTAATTCTATGACATGATTAGTGATTTTATCACTTTCTTGACAAAAAGAGTTGTATTGCGAGATTTTCTGGCATAATATGTCTTGTTGTTGCAGCAGTTGTTTGTTCAAAGAAACAGACTCTGAAATAAACTCTGGAAGCTTAGGGTCATCTTTGTGCTCTTCTTGGATAATCTGTATTTGTTTCTCTTTATCTGCCAAACTTTTCTGATAACCAATTTGCATCTTTTGAAGCTCTTGTTGTAACTCTTCAAGTTTTATTTGTGCTTCACTGTTAGCACAGGCTTGTTGCAATTGTTGTTGCAGATCTTGTATCTGATCTTCTTTTTCATTTAATAATAGCTTTACCTCAGATGCTTTATCAATGGTTGCGGAGGCATAATCTCCTGTAATCTGAGATAACTTGGAAAGATTGTCAGTTGGATCCGTAGTAGGATCCTTCCATAAGACATCTAATTGTTCTGCCTGAGTAGAGATTGAGCTCTTTAACTTTCTCTTTTTTCTCTGCTTCCTCACTACTGCTTTATACTGCGGGCTGTAGAATACATCTAGAGGAGGAATGTCCTCTATATTGAGTACAATTTTAGAAGAGGGAGTGATAGGTATATGCTCAGTTTCTGTGATGGTGCCACTTATTCCCGTGCTCAAAAATTTTGTTGTCTGTACAGGGGTCCGTATATTCTGTCCTTCAACATTAAGTAATTGATTAAAAGTTTCCCATTCTCTGTCCAATTCAATTGTGACTAACTGTTGCTGTATATTGAGAGGTGGAAGATTCAACTGTGGAGTGGTAAAAGTCTGTTGTTGTGAAATCTCTTTAGATTGAGTTGTATCCTTTACTGAGCTTTCATCATTATCAGTCCTTCTAGAATGCTCAAAAGTCTCTTTGTTAGACTTCGACTTAGACTTTTCAGTATCGGAGCTGCCACTAAGACTAACACTAGGAGTTGGTTCCCTTGCGGGTTCCAAGCGTAAATTTTCTAAAGGGATAGTAGTTAGTCTTCTCTCTCTGTAAACTTTAAATTCCTGAAATTCTTCCGGGGATAACTGTGTTTGTGCTAAATGCAAAACTTCTTTAAATGAACATTTTGTTTGAAACATATCGTCAAAAGGATCTTCTTCTCCGGAAAACACTCTCACTTTAACTGCAGTAGTAAAATCTTTGACAACATCGTTTGGATCAAATAACCTTCTCGAAAACTTGAACAGTTGTAAGCATGTAATATTGCTTACCTCTTTAAATGAATGACCAACATCAGATAATGTGAAAACTCCGCAGGCCACAGGAAATTGTGGCCATATGGCCTTTTTCTTATCTTTCAATTCCTTCGTCAGGCCTCCTTCTCCACAGGTTTGATATGTAATTTCTCGGGCCAGGATTTTGTCTAGAACATACAAAGGTAAAACATGTGGAGAAGCAGAGCTTCCAAAAACTCTCACATAAGGAAACAATTATTCTCCAAACCATCTTGCGACAGGGAGAATGTCGACTTCTGATTCTGGGGAAAACCTTGGAGCATCTTTATTATACAATATTCTGTACAGAGGCAACATTATGCCATGGCAAGTTTTGTAAAAATGAGGAATAAACTTTGATTCCCACAGTTCTTTATGATAGACATGAATAGGCAAGGGATCTTGAATTGTCCATTGCCAACCCATCAAAGGGAATTTAGAAACAAAACAGATGGAATCCATAACATAGGAAGATAGATAAAAAGGAGGATAAATCCTCTGAGAAATAGTCTGTTTAGATCGGTATATGAAAATGGTAGTGGCTAAATTATCAGACAAGATTTTGGCCCAGTCTACAATTGTAGCGTTAACAGTAGCATTCAACAAAGGGAGCCATTCAGGCAAGACCATATTTATGTCAGGCTTTCCAAAAAGCCTGCATAACATAGCAGTAGCAAAACAATATGGAGAGGTAAGTGAGCCAGTACTGTACATACCCTATTTGTTTTTCTTCAATGGTTCATCTCTTTTGGTCTATTCTCTAGTGCATTCCGCCAAATTTGCGTTTTCCCTGGCAAAATTCTCCATAAATTGCTTGTTATAAGTCGCCTGAGGCTCCGGCAAGTGATACATAAGCCTCAAATATTCTGTAGTGAATGACCCAATGAGCTCTTGTCCTGGAGTTCTAAATTGTCTGTCCGAAATATCGGTGCTATCCAGCACCCATTTTACCATATCCGTATACGGGAGAATTCTCGGTCTTGCTGCTATTCTGTGCAGAAATGAAAAAGCCAATTCCGTAAGAGATGCTTCAAAGGAATTACTTGATCCAATAGTAGCCTCGAATTCCATTACCCTGGGATTTTCTTCTTGGAGCAGATTATGCATGCCCTCCCAGGAAGTGATACCGGTGTCCTTATTGCAAGCAGCATTCACATACAGGGAAGCCATCTCTTTGTTTTCAACACTCGTAACTTTCTCTTTCTTACCCATAATGCTCTGTGAATGCTTTGTATAGTCTTCTACTCCTTCGCGCCTGCGGTGTTACGAATTAAGTGAGAGTAATGAGACGAGAAAGGTGACGGAATAGTTTTAAATGCTGAAGGTGGATAAAAACGTGAAACAACCTTTCAATCAAAACAAAATCCTTTCCATCAATGATTAACAATCCATTCATTAATTTTAACATCAAAGCGCATAATGGATATTTATTTATGAAAATATTTACTTTGGACACCGCGCTAGAAGAATCTGCGATAATGCGATTTGCTGCACAATATCGCAAAATCGCAATATCGCAAATCGCAACATCCAAATCGCAAATTCCACGAATTGCAGTCTAATATCATCGCGAAATCGCAAAATCGTGAAATTGCAATTTCACAAAATGTAACTTATTAAACAAATTTTCTGCGATATGCGATTTGCGATAAATACTTTAATGTCTAGTTCTTTGGGATCGTGCTATTGCAATATCGCGGAATCACAATTTTAAAAGATTATGCTTTGATAAATGATATCCACTTTTTGCGATGGATGCGGTATTTCTATTCAAAGAAGGATTATGCTTTGATCTATCATAAACTTAGGTTTATTTTAAAGATTTTCAAAGGAATTTCCCTAAGTTAAGATAGTACTTTTATTTGAGAAAGGAAATAAAAACTAATTAATTTTTTTGGATTTTTTGACTAAGGGTCCCCTCTTATTTAGTATTATTACTAATATTAAATAATAAGGGGGGTTGTTGTTGGCCACAACACTTTCCAACAAGCAGATGATTTAACACAGGTGGATGCACCCTCGTCCACGACGGCACGGTGAATATTCAAACCATTAATACCAACTTGAATGATGAGCACAATTTGGTGCGGGAGTCGCGGGATGAAATTCTCTAAATCTAAAGAAAGAAGGCTAGTGTCGGTAGGATCGACTCTGAAGTACTTCTAACGCAGACATCACAGATGGCGCCTGAGCCAAATCCTCAAAAATATTGTAATGCTAAGCGGCACGAGCATTAGGATTGTACGAAGACTTACGGAGTACGCCTTTGGAAGGTGGCCGAACAACTCATTCGGCACTAGGCCGTTCAATCTCAAGAGTGCCAGAAACAGGTGGAGGAGGAGGGCCATCAGCGATCTCTTTCCCCGCTTCCTGACGTGAACCAGAATAATATTTCGATTGAGTAGCAATAGAAACAGATGCAGAACCGTTCATCATGAACACTTGCAAACCAGATGGGGCAGAGGACTGAGGGTGCTCTACCATCTGGGTTTGCTAAGGGAAAGGTTCTTTAAGAACAACCGGAGCTCCTTGGGTGCCTTTTAGCAATAGAATCACTTCAGACCATCATGGATAGTCCTTGGTGAAGTGCTCATCATCACAAATCAAACAAGGATACTTTGGTTTGCATTGAGAACTATCAGCAGACCGAGGATTTGGAGAATCCTATTTCAGGGTATCGGCTTTGGCCTTACCTTTACCCTTATTTTTACCTTTGGAAGTGTTATCTATAGGATTGGCCTGAACAACATTCACTTCTGCGGGTTTGCTAGAATTCGAAGTTGACTGAGAAGCTACGTTATTGGAAGAAGTAGACTTCTGATTCCCAGAGTTAGATGAAGGAGACTTCTGAGAAGTTTGTGATACAAAACCAATAATACCATCAACGAATGGAGTCGCTAGTGGTTTAGAAGTTCCAGGTCGAGGAGCATTAGGCAAGATATCATATAATGCACCAGACTGAGAGTACACGAGATAAAGGCATTGGGCGTAAGCAATGGCTTGTTCCTCGGTTACACATGCCCCCATAGCTATGTCTTTGGAAATCTGATTGAAAAAGGAGGTAGTGAACCAATGAGTCAGAAGCTAATCAGGTATCTCAAATTTGATCATGCGACGACGCCGCCGCCACTCATGAATATGATCCGAGATATGAGTAGCTCGGTCCTGTTTTAATGAAGTGAGGAAATGCGTACCAGTCTCATAGCGGATTGGTAACTGAAAATGTGCAAGGAATTCCATGGCCAAAGAATTGAAATCTTGGAAAAATCCACGAGACAACTCAATGTACCACTTTGCAATGGCACCAGTAAGAGTTCGCTGGAAAAGACGGAGATGAATAGAATCGTCAACCCAAGAGTTAGAAGAACACCACAAGTGGTAATTCATAACATGCGTTTTGGGGTCTTCACTAGGTTTACCCTCAAATTTAGGACAATCACCAGGAATCTTGGTCGGAACGAGAGGCCAATATGGATTATGAAGAATAGGATCATTTGTCAACTTCGACACATCGGGTAATTCCAATGTAGCAAGAAACAGTAATTGAGTATTAAAAGTCATCGAAGGTCTTTGATAAGGACCTGTGTGTACACTCCAGCTAGTTCGAGCAGGATTCTGTCTCGAAGGATTCGGATCATAGGGATTAGAAACAGGATAATTCGGTTGATACTGGTGTTGAGGACCAGGATATTGAGTCAAAGTAGACCACTGAGGTCCTTGCTAACTAGCATAAGGATTCTGCTGCAGAATGTAAGTATGAATTTGAGGTTGTTGATACGTTGGTTGATTTTGAGGGTAAGGAATCTGAGGTGCGCTATCTACCGGTTGATTTTGAGGGTACGAAATCTAGGGTGCACTATATACCGGTTGATATGAAGCTTGAGGGTAATAAGTGCCCTGTGGTTGTGCAGGTTGACCTTGCGGAGTAGGTTGAGCAGGGTAAACAGGTAAAACTGGCTGTGGAAACGAAGGAATCTACTAGTGGGCAGGTTGCAACGACTGCTAAGCTAGTTCAATCGGCTGTTGAAATGGTTTTTGAGGGCCACCAAGTTGACCTTGTGGGAAAGGTTGGCCTAATGGTTGTGATGGCCCAGGTTGTCCCTGATGACCAGGTTGACTCGGAGAAGGATCGTAGGATTGTCCTAGTTGTGCAATATTTGGGTCATAATGAACATGCGGCTGTGATTGAGGTGCAACAGGTTGTCCCTGTGGTGGATAGACTTGCCCCCCAGGACCAAAAGATGATTCGAGTTGATTCAGAGGTTGACCCAAGAGACTAGAGGGTTGTCCATGTTGGATCAAAGGTTATCCTTGTAAAGGTTGGCCTTGTGGACCATATGGTTGTCCCTGTGGACCAAAAGAAGGACCTTGCTGAGCTAAAGGTTGTCCCTGAGAGGGTTGTCCTTGTAAGCCAGAGGGTTGCACAGGCAAAGTAGGTCTAAATTGAGAAACGACTTGATGAGGATCAATAGGAGGAAAATAAACCAGAATACTACACTCATCATAATAAAGCGAATATGAATAAACAGGATTACCAACTGCATCATAGTGATGGAACAGAGGGTGACTAGGAGCTTGGGAATGTTGAGAACCCTGAGAGGTCCGTTGATGAACAACCAACATATATTCCTCAAAATTAAGACTGTCAAGAATCACAAGAGTAGTGGAAACTGCACTAGAAGTAGGTGAGGCTTTCGTCGAAGGAGCATAACGTCGGTGAATATCCAACATATGCTCGTCAAACTCATAAGTAGAAGCCAAAGGCGTAGATGAAGCCACACAAACAGTAGGTCGAACTGGGACAGATGTAACAGTAACCGATGGATCTGATGCCAAAGGCGACGGTCCTAACGAAGGGAGGACCGAACTCCAAGGAGGAGTTACTACCCTGGATTGTGTTATGGATGCAACACCAGACATAATCTGACTCAGAGACCTACAGCTAGCTGAAAGTTACACTGAAGACAGAGAAGATTGGATTGAGGCACGAGAGAGATCTTCAGGAAAGAGTTGATATTCTCCTGTGGAAACAAGCATTCCTTCACTACCAACAGGACTAGAGGAATCCATATCTGAGTCTGACGTAAGATCTTTGAAAAGACTACAGAGACTAGGAGGTATCACAGCATCAACAAAAGGCGATCCAAACGTAAGATGAGGAAATTTTCCTTCTTCCCCAAAACCAGACCAAGTGCTTAAAGGAGGCCAATTGAAATCAACTGGCTCGTCAAGCGGAGATCGAGTAGCAAGGGGTTGCATAGACGGTAGAATCGGCTGCGAAAAGTCAGCAGACCTAGTGGACTGAGGGGTTTTGAAAGAAACGTTTGGAAAAGAACCACCACTAGGAGGCAGTGAAGACGACGAAACTGGAGGTTTTGCCACTTTGATCGTATATCAAAATAGGAAGGAAAAGAGAGAACCAATCAAAGGTTCCAAGATCAAGAACCAAGGAAATCAATCAGACCAAGTAACAAAATTTTAATAGGCGTGTAATCGTAGGTGAATAATTTTATAACACTAAAACCAAAATCTGTTGTTTCATGTTTTAAGAGTCGAGAAACAGACAAAATATGACCCTAGTCACTTTCAATTTGAAACGAGCATGAAAGGAAAAGTGCTCGATGATATTTTACTTATTTAAAGAGTCATGAAAAGATCAAAATGACTACTTAGGTATTCTAAGCAAGAGGGTATATTAGGTTTCCGTGAACTTCCATATACACCTTGGTGATCAAATGAAAGAGAAATGACCAAGGACTTAACGTACGTGCAAGTAGTCTCCCCGAATGTTGTGTTCGATGTATCACGATTACAAGGCGATAGACTCGACTTCCTATGGATAAAGGATTGCAACCTAGAGGGGTCTCCCTTTATATACGTGACGGTACGAGGAGCACAAGTCCGTACTAGCATTGTTTGAAGCCAAAAGGTGAGTGACAACTACTAGGTTTTAAGATGTCGGAACACGTCTCTAGCCTAGACCACTAGAAATGTTTCATTAGGTTCCAATGTTGCCTTAGGTTCATTGAGTAAATTTTAAAGTTGACCTTGGATTATGTTTCAATTTCCAGGCCCTATCGAATTTGGAGCTCAACTTCCTAAATGCAAGCTATATGCAAATAAACATCATTTCAATTCGATGAATGCTAGTTATAAGAAGGATAGAAATCTTTCAAACAAGAAAGCAAGAAAAATATGCAAAGAAACTTCTAATGCCCTTAATGCAATAAATCAAAAACGAAATTCCTTCGTAGATTGACAGATTCTAGTTATGTAAAGGAATGCTTCACTTTCGATGCAACAAAAGAATGCAAAGATATTTTTTTGATTTTTCAATGAAATAAAGCACACAACGTACTAATTCAATGGGAAAAAAAATAAACGCTAGTTTGAGTTTTGCGAATGTAGGGTTTTGAAATTGAATGACTCAACCAAAGCGAAACAAACACAAAACATGCAAGCTAATGGAGCAAACTTTCAATCGAAAAAGAGAGTTTCCCAAAGTGACCCAAACAAGAAAAGTAATTGATGCTCAAAGTATTGAAGAAGAACGACTAATCGAAAAAATGAAATGACTGTTCAATCAACAAAACAAAAGGATCAAGAAAAACTCAGTCTAATGACCCGAAATGAGACTGATAACAATCAAAGAGACTTGTTCTCGAACAGAAGGCTCGGTGTGCAAGAACACTTAGAAACCCTAAGGTCTTAAATGACACCAACAAGAAAATGGACAAACAACTGAAGGAAATGAGTCTATGGTAGTCAACACAGTCTCAAAGGCTTAATCACACTCAAAAATAACCCAGAAGTAAGAACAAATTACTAAAACACTCATTAAGGAGGTCAAACCAAAACCTACAGGGGTCGGCAGGACTGTAAGGCTGTGATCCATGCCATACAAAGGTTGGCGTGAGTGCTAAAAGAGAAACCTGCGCCAATCGGCGCGACTGTCCAGACAAAAAATGCGCCAAGCTAGATACCTATGGGAAAAAGAGGAAAAACCATAACCTAATGAGCAGAGGTCAACCTTGACACTATGGAGCTGAACAGAGGATGGAAACTCAGCAAACAAACCAAAAAAAGATAGATAACTAAACCAATAATTGAAACTGATCCAACAGGATGAAACGACAAACTCGCAAAAATCCCCAACAGAGTCGCCAATTTTTTATGAAGGTAAATCCTCTTTGCGGATAGATACAATCCCTCTAGCCCTAGGGTGGGTATAGTAACAAAAGGACACGCTAAAGTGTTGCTTCCTAGTTAATGAATGAACAAAAGACACTGTAGATTAACCTACCTTGAATCCAACGTTGTCGTCGTTACAGAAAGAGTAGTGGCCTCAGGCTCCTGCCTTGGCAAATCACAATATGTTCGTTGTTACACTCAGAAACCTGCACATAGGACAAAGAACAAGAACAACATACGACGACATAGTTTCACTCATAACTATTAGCCAGTCAAAGAGGACTAAACATATCGCATCAAATAAAAATCATAACACAATAGTGGAACCAAACAATATTCATGTATATAAATGAATAGAAGGAAGAGTACAACCGATGCTTTGATGTCGCAGTCTCCTCCAGCGGGGTTCAAGCGAAGCGCGTCTCAAATTTTGGTAAGGAAATTCGGACAGGATGAAGGCATGGACTCAAGCTCTCTTAGAAGTCGTCGACTCAAGCTTCCTCAACGTAATTCCTTCTTATTCTATCTTCTCTAGTAGCTCAGCTATAATATGTATAATTCTCCCAATTCAACTAGCTTCTACTAAAAGAGATAGTTTCTTTTATAGAGGAAAAGGAGGAGGTTGGGATCCCTACAAAGGTGGGAGGGAGTCCTATCCTTTAGGAGAGTTCCAAGGGAGGTGGAAACTACTAACTAAATGAAGGAGTCCGTGGTTGTTTCAGTTCAACCGCCTCCAATGACTCATCCTCGAGGTGGTTGGAATGGAACCTCCGCCTCTATTTTTAAAAAATATTCCATAAACAGCTTGGCGCAGGTGTCTAGCTGGCACATAGTGCCAACTAGCGCGGGCTCAGTGTTAAATTTCTCTGTCGGCGCGAGGGTGTAACTGGCTACTCGTGACAAGGAAAAAATAGGGATTTTTACAGCTCTGCTAAGGGAATTGTCAAGAAGAAGAATGTTTATTTCATCAAAAGGGATGCAAGGATGGTATTTTCAAAGAATGAAACTACTTATTGGTCACAGAAATGACCCTCCAATGTGCGAGTTGGGGATTGCAGGGACAGTGACAAAATGATGTGTAACAACTGGCCCTGAATCACAATGGGAAGTCATAAAGAAGAATAATTTTAGCCCAAATCCCAAAAAATTTGGAGCTTAAACAACCAATCCATCCTCATATTTTGCTAGCCCTAGCACCCAAACTCAGCTTGAACCCCCTCCAAACCCCTGACCCGCCCCCCCCCCCCCCCCAACCTCCTCCAACCCCTTTACCTCCTTGGCCTCTCTAGAAGAGGAACCCCCACAACCTTCCTGTAGAAATTAGTATACACTAAGCATGCATACATCCATATTCCCCTGATCTCACAATATTTAACTTCTTGCAAAATACAAAATCATTCCACTGTTAATCTTTTGTGGAAAATTAATTGCAAACACATGTGAAGCATAAATAAAAACAATCGCACGTAACTCAGTTGTTTAATGGGAATGCTTGAAGCTGAAAACCCCAACTATCATATATTATGTATCATGGAGATCATGTAACAATCTCATACAAAGCTTAGTACATCAAGCTCTCAGTACAATCAATCGTCACACACTAACATAGAAGAAATCTGCAAATCCATGCACCGATCTCTGCCCTCCTGCTAGCCTGCCTCCACTGCGCAATCCTCATTGGAAACTCCAATGTGTGTGTGGTGAAATCAATGCATCACTATAGTCACAACAGATAGTCCATCTTGCCCTTTCACCTATCTCTCCACTGGGTCTCCACTGGAACTGACATGCACTGTAGTTAATTGTTGTATTGTTTAGTTGATTAATGAGTTATTATTTGTGAATTAATTAACTAATTAATTCACTCCAATCTCACTAGTGTATCATTCAGTTAGACTAGATACAACTAGCTCAACTGAGTCTAACTGAGTTAAACTAAATACAACTCCATGAACTACTCTTCCAACTCTGTCATAACTTTGCCACTTCAGTTCTAACTAAGTCCTCCAAGCATGAACCACTAGAAAACCGTAGGAATTGCATAATTCCTTCAGCCCACTAATTTTCCAAATCTGTACACTGAAACTAAGTGCTCCAAGAGAATAAGTTGTTGTTGATTGTCGGATTATTATTAAGAGCTAATAATAATCGACACTTCTATTTTTAGATCGATGATCTATAAATAGACTTTGCCCAATATTCTAAAAATAGAATTTCATCTATTTTTTCCAACTTGACCAACCATCCAAAAATAGCATCCTGCGACTTCTGAAATATGATCACCATGTCTAAAAATAGACCTAGTCTAAAAATAGACTTGCGGAAAAAATAGCCTGTGGGCCCACTTAGTGAAGGCGACTCTTTTCACTAAGCTCATCATCTTGTTGAATCTCAACACTTCTGTTATAGGTCAATTTGGGCACCACTCCCAATGACCTGGTTAACTGGACATCATCTCCAGGACCAATGATCAAGGGTCTATCATTCCCTATCATTTCAGTTGCTACATGCCCTAAGACAAGAAACAAGACAAATCAAGCAAGATCATCAAGCAAAGGTTTCCATGGTTTGAAGCTTATTATATAACATATGAGAGCTCACCAACGTAGGCTCTAAGGGGCCTAAGTGTGTTGCATATGCAGGTAGCCCCATGCAAGGCTGCTCTGCAAAGCACTTCCCGACAATCACAGGTGCGTTGGTCACATTGGGAGAGAAATTCTCATTGTTCCGGAATCTCCACTTGGCCAGTGCCTTCTAGAAGAGTTCACATGTGTCAAGCTTCGGATCCAAGTGTCCATTTGACATCTACATGATTGGAAACATGTATTGCCTACTTTTGGAAAGTTATTGATTGCAAAACAACCTACAATTCATCTATAAATTGAGCACAGATCTAAGTGTTTGAGAAGGAAGAATTTGAGTAGAGAAATGTTGGAGGATTTTCAATTGAGAGCTAGATTTGTGAAGCTGCCACTGGAGAGATTTATACTGTGACGAGGCTTAGGAACGATGTTGGAAGGTCACTTCAAATCAGTCACTAGGTTGTAACCTCTCCTTCTATCATCAATAAAGAGTACTTCTTATTTTTCCCTATATGCATCTGTATTGGCTTTGATTTTCCATATTGTAAGATATTGGTTGATGTATATGGTTTATGCTTTACTGATTTAGCTAACTAGCTTGAATAGATATCTATATTATTGCATCTTCTGCTGTTTCAGTGTTCTTTATTGCAGGAAGCATTTAGCTCACAAACCGCTTGAATTTGAAGCTGCAACGGAAGCGACAGAAGGAGTCATTTGGAAGCGACTGAAAAAGTAAGCATCCAATCCTCTCTGTGTATCTGTTCTGAGTTAGGAGAAATAGTCGTATAGTCTTTCACCGATTGTTCTAGACTAGCACCTGTCTAGGGAAGCGTGATTTATCCGTAATTCACAATTCTGGCCCAACAAATTGTCGATTTGCTGGGGAGAATTTCTCTTAGTTCTAGGTGTTTTAGCCTCTGGTTTGTTTTGTTTATCCACCCAGTAGCTATTACACATAAAGATTAACCTTTTTCAGAGATTAATTTGCAAAGATAGTGAGTTAAACAATAGTATTTCTATTTGTATACTGCACCCAACGCACCCTTAGACTGGACACAATGATTTGCAGAGCACTATCTCCATTCCTAGCCTGCGTTGCAGAGCACTGTCTCCCCTTGGAGATTGTGTTGACTCCTGAAAGTGACCAAATTCCCTTGAATTTGACTTTGCAACTTGCTTCAGTTTTGTTTGCTGCTATGTTCTGAAAATTTTGATGCTCAATTGACCAGTGAATCTATATACTTATTCCTCCTTTGGCTGAAAATTTGTTTAATGTATGCGGTCCCACTCATATGCGGACCCACCCATGTTTTGTGCATGATTTTGCACATGGTTTTGGGGTACGATGGTTTTTCGGCCCCTGGTATTTTGTAGATCCAGTCAAGGGAACTACGGTTATGTTCTAATCTAGGGTTAATGGATTGGGGTTTATGTATGCTTCGGCATGTATATAAATGTGTTGTAACACTAAAAGGAATATGATGAAAAATCAAGCTGGTCGTCCTAATTTGGGATCCAGGGAAAATCTCTGTGTTTATCTGTTTTATGTTTTATGCTCTCACTATTGTTTATTTTCTGTTATAAGATTCGCGTGTAGATAATTTCTATTCAGGGTTAAAACCTACATTTGGTATCAGAGCTGTTTCGGCTTCAAGGGGACGCCTTTGCTGCTGAGGGTTTTTTGTTCGGGCCTGAGGTAGACCCTGTTCAGTGGGAGATCTGCGGGATTGATTCTAACAGTGAAAGAATATGGAGAGTAGTGGGAAGATAGAGATCGAGAAATTTAACGCTCAGAGTTTTGAGTTATGGAAGCTCAAGATGGGGGATCTACTGGTGGATAAAGATCAATGGTTACGGTAGATCCAGGAGTACTAAACCAAGCGACAATGTCGGATGAGCGGCGGATCGGAAGGCTAAGAGCACAATACAGTTGTGTGTCTCAGATTCAGTATTGTTGAATGTATCTGGGGAAGCTACGACGAAGAATTTGTGGGAAAAACTTGGGACTTTGTACCAATCTAAGTCTTTGGTGAATAATTTGTTCCTACGGAAAAAGTTGTATAACCTGAGGATGAAGGATGGAGACTCGGTGACAGAGCATCTGAACGCCTTCAATACTGTGGTAAGTCAGCTGTCATCTGTTGATATTAAAATCTCAGATGAAGATAAGTGCATCAGTTTGTTGTGTTCTCTACCAGACTCGTGGGATAGTCTGGTTATTGCAATAGGTAGCAATACAACTACCTTGAATTTTGATGACATTGTCTCAGCCTTGCTGTCGAAGGAAATGAGACGGAGGAATATGGAGGGTCAAAATGGAGATGCCTTATCTGTACGAGGAAGGTCCCAAAACATAAACAAGAATAAGGTTTCGAGTGGGAGATCTAAATCTAAAGGGAGATCTAAATCTCCTGGAAAGTTTGTAAAGGTATGCTGGAAATGCGGAAAGGAAGGGCACTACAAAAAGGAGTGCAGATCTAAAGCTCCTGAGAAAGGAAAGGGATCTGATGATGCTCCTTCTGCGGAGGCAAAAACCACCTCGGATGAAGGTGGGGATGTGTATTTGGCTTCTTCTTCAAATACACATGTAGATCATGAGTCATGGTTGATTGACTCAGGTGCATCCTTTCACTTCACTCCCCATAGGGAGTGGTTCTGCGAGTATGAGAAATATGATGGTGGTGATGTATTCCTAGGGGATGATAGGAAGGCCAGAATTGTCGGACGTGGAAAGGTCAAGCTGAAGCTGCAAGGTGGAAGGATTAGAACACTTCATGGTGTTCTGCATATTCCTGCATTGGCCAGAAATCTGATTTCTGTAAGCAAGATGGATGATGCAGGTGTAAAAACAGTGTTCGAGAAAGATGCCTGCAAGATGGTTCGGGGAGCACTGGTATTAATGCGAGGAGTTCGGACTGGAACTCTGTACAAGCTACAAGGTAGCACTGTTATTGATGGGTGTAACAGTTCTGTGGTTCCTGAAAGTGGGACGGAAAGCCTAGCTATCTCTAGAGAAAAGACCATGCTATGGCATCAAAGGCTTGGACATATTGGAGAGAAGGGCCTTCGGATACTTCATAGAAATGGTATGGTAGAAGGTATGTCTAATTTCTCTCTGGATTTTGATTTCTGTGAACATTGTGTATATGGGAAGCAGAATCGGGTGAGTTTTCCTTCTGGTGCTAAGAGGGCGAACAAGATATTAGAACTTGTGCACAGTGATGTGTTTGGGCCTGTGTCAGTTCCATCACTGGGAAAGTCTGTGTACTATGTTTCATTCATGAATGACTTCTCAAGGAATACATGGATATATTTCTTGAGGAAGAAATCTGAAGTCTTTGACAAATTTAAAGAATTTAAGGCTCTGGTGGAAAACCAGACAGAGAAGAAGATAAAGGCGTTGAGGACAGATAATGGTGGGGAGTTCTGCAAGAAGGAATGTGAAGAGTTCTGTAAGAAGTGTGGTATAGCAAGACAGAAGACTAATCCATACACACCTCAGAAAAATAGAGTTGCAGAAAGAATGAAACGTGAGAACAACGATGGAAAGAGCAGAAGCATGCTCGATGGTACCGGAGTTCGGTTAGGAGAAGTGTGGCCCAGGAAACGTTAGGCTTGCATGTTAACAGTTAACAGATCACCTTCATCAGTTTTGGAGGATAAGACTCCACATGAGGTATGGACTTGTAAGAAACCCTCTCTTTCACATCTAAGGGTATTTGGATGTGATGCATATGTACATGTTCCAAAGGAGAAAAGGACCAAGTTGGATAATAAATCTAAAAGGTGCATCTTTATTGGGTATAAGGATGGTTTAAAGGGTTACAATCTTTGGAACCCAGAAACAAGGAAGGTTGTGTACAGCCAAGATGTGATGTTTAGAGAGGTGAAAGATGTTGTTACACATGAAATCATACCAAAGGAACCTGAGAAGATAGAGTTTGAGCTAAAGGAGGATGAATCAGACTCTATAATAGAAGAAGATTCAGAAGAGGAAGAGCCACAAACCCCAGCTCTGAGAAGATCAGTTCGGGAAAGAAGGCAACCAGAAAGGTATAGTCCATCTGCTTTCTGTTCAGGTTTTGCCTTAACTATAACTGATGACGATCCCAGAACTGTCAGGGAGGCAGTAGACTCAGAGGATGGAAAACTCTGGAAGGAGGCCATGGTTGATGAAATGGCATCCTTGCACAAAAAATGAGGCATGGGATTTGGTGGAGTTGCCGACTGGAAGGAAGCCCATAGGGAGCAAATGGGTGTTTAAAAAGAATATGAATGTAGAAGGCAAGGTGGAGAAATACAAAGCTCGGTTGGTAGCAAAAGGTTATTCCCAAGTGCCAGGAATTGATTTTGGTGATATTTTCTCTCCTGTTGCCAAAGTTACTTCTATTAGATTACTTTTATTTGTTGTTGTTGCATTTGATTTTAAGATAGAACAGATGGATGTGAAGACAACATTTATTCACGGGGATCTAGAAGAGGAGATCTACATGAAGAAACCTGAAGGCTTTATGGTGAAGGGTAAGAAAGACCTGGTATGCAGGTTGAAGAAGTCGTTGTATGGGTTAAAACAGTCACCAAGGATGTGGTATCAGAAATTTGATACCTATATACGGGGACTTGGCTTCACTAGAAGCAAGGAGGATCACTGTGTTTATTTTAAATTAAATGGTGACCGTGTTATTTATTTGGTCTTGTATGTGGATGATATGTTGTTGATTGGAAATGACAAAGAAATTATCCAAGATTTGAAGACCCAACTGTTCTCCAAATTCGACATGAAGGATCTGGGTGCTGCAAACTGTATTTTGGGCATGGAAATTAAGAGAGATCGGGCAAAGAGGAAGCTCTGGTTAAACCAGAGGAAGTATGTCGAGACTATATTGCAGAGGTTCAATATGCAGGATAGTAAACCGGTGAAAGTTCCTATTCCTGTAGGTGTAAAGCTATCTGCTGAACAGTGTCCCAAGACACAAGAAGAAGAGGAGGATATGTTCCATGTTCCATATGCAAGTGCAGTGGGTAGCCTGATGTATGCAATGGTCTGTACTAGACCAGACATTGCACATGCAGTGGGAGTATTGAGCAGGTTTATGTCAAACCCAGGGAAGGAGCATTGGATAGTACTGAAGCGGGTTTTCAGATATTTACGTGGCACTAGTGATTATGGCTTGTGCTACCAAGGAAGACCAGGATTAGAAATAATGTTGGACATTCGTGGTTTTGTTGATGCAGACTGGGCTGGAGATCTGGACCAAAGAATATCTACAAGTGGGTATGTGTTTAGCCTATTTGGAGGTGCAATCAGTTGGATGAGTAAAAGACAGTCTGTAGTGGCGCTTTCAACTACAGAGGCAGAATACATAGCAGCCACTCATGCAAGCAAGGAAGCAGTTTGGTTGCAGAGATTGTGTTCAAGTATGGGGTTGGTACAGCAAGTTATAAGGATAGACTGTGATAGCCAAAGTGCAATTTTCTTGGCTAAGAACCCTGCTTATCATTCAAAGACAAAGCACATTGATGTTCAATATCACTTTGTTAGAGATATGGTTGAGGCTAAAAGGGTGTTGTTGGTAAAGGTGGACACTTTGAAGAATGTTGCAGATGCATTGACGAAGTTTGTGAGCACTCAGAAGTTCTCTTGGTGTAGAGAAACAATGGGTGTTGAAGAATTGGCCCAATGACTAAGCTCTCCTGTGGCCCCCTGTGGAAAGAAAACAACAAGTGGGAGAATGTTGGGTATGTGTTACATTCTTTCCACGACTAGCTCCACACGTTGTATGTTGCATAAGGAGTAGCAGGGGGGTCACAGGGGGGGCGACAGCGCCCTGGCGAAATTTTTTTTTGGTATGCGGTCCCACTCATATGCGGACCCACCCATGTTTTGTGCATGATTTTGCACATGGTTTTGGGGTACGATGGTTTTTCGGCCCCTGGTATTTTGTAGATCCAGTCAAGGGAACTACGGTTATGTTCTAATCCAGGGTTAATGGATTGGGGTTTATGTATGCTTCGGCATGTATATAAATGTGTTGTAACACTAAAAGGAATATGATGAAAAATCAAGTTGGTCGTCCCAATTTGGGATCCAGGGGAAAATCTTTGTGTTTATCTGTTTTATGTTTTATGCTCTCACTATTGTTTATTTTTTGTTATAAGATTTGTGTGTAGATAATTTCTGTTCAGGGTTAAAACCTACAATTTCGGGTATATCGAGCGGTGTTACAGTACGATAAGTATAAAGGGGTGCTCTCACTATGCAGTTTTGCATCAGAAAACGCTAATACGGACTTGGGCCTCCACGTACCTTCGAGTATATTTTGGCGGACAAATTTTAGGTGCTATCTATCCATAGTGAATCGAGTCGGCCGCCTTGAAATTGTGATACACCGAACACAACATTCAGGGAGATTACCTGCTCGTAATTCTTGGTTCACCAGGAGGTATTATGCAATTCACATTTTCTTGGTAAACCCTTTTGCCTAGCATTACCCTCTTTTTGTTTATTTGTTTTTTAGTTAAAATAAATTAGTAATCGTGGAAGAACATAATCCTATCCCCCATCATTCGTGTAGATATCGCTCTACCGAAACCAGTACCATCAGTACCTCTAGTGAAGCACCATCTTCCCATATACTAGAGTTGGCGCAAGTTGTTTCTACAAATACTGGTTTGTTTACTGTTGTCGAGACAGAGTACTCACAGCTACTCGTGATCACGATCCATCCAATCTGTGAGACCATACCTCCCGAACCCAACGTTGTTCAACTAGAAGTTGATCCAAATCCCATTGTGCTTTGGGGGGAAACTGTTATTGGTCAAATTGGACATCATCCCCAAGGCCAATGAAATAGGGTCTATCATCCCCTTATATTTCTGTTGCTATATTCCCTAAGTGGAGAAAATCTTGATCCTGAAGTTGAACAACCGAAAGTTGTTTCTATATTGGTCACTCCACAATCTATTGTAGCCATTTAGTCTCCCATATCGCGCAGTCAACCACCTGAAATATACTTTGGGCCTGACGGCGAAGTTCTTCCACCAGGTTTGATTTCGATTGAAGAAATATTACAAGACGAGACACCTTTAACTCCAACTCATTTTCAGTAGGAGCTTTACCTGTATGAGTCTTTTCCTCAATCACCTTCCTCTGCTTTTGTTGATCCTGTTTCACTTTCAGTTCCCATAAATTCTATAGGGTATACACTGGGTCATTTGACCATGGCTGAGATAACATCCCAAACTGAACCATCTATTTCAGCTGTGACAACATTTGTTGTTGCTTCATCTTCGATGTGTTGTCCATTGACTTCACCCATGTCATCATATGGAATCCTATATGGTTTCTCCCTTATGAGTACTGAACAAATTGATCCTTTATTCACATCTTCAGTACAATATCAAGCTGGTCCCATCAGTTATTCTCCTTGGTGGTCGGCGATTTCACAGAAATCACCCTCTGAAATTCCAAAATTCAATGAAAACCCTAGAGAAGACCCGTCAATGCATGGTATAACTTATCATTTATGGTGCTCATCAAAATCATTAAATGATGACTCTGTTAGACTACGTCTTTTCCAGAGCACACTCACTACTACAAGTGCCTATGAGGACAGTTCTTTTTTCTTGTGTCAACCTCGTTAAAAAATGAAACAAGTACCTATGAGGATAGTTATTTTTTCTTGTGTCAACCTCATTCAAAAAATGAAACAAGTGCCTATGAGGATAGTTCTTTTTTCTTGTGTCAATGAAACAAGTGCCTTTGAGCATATTTCTTTTCCTGTGTCAAGCTTGTTAAAAAAATGAAACAAATCCTCTACTAATTACGACTTATTCCATCTGATCTCGTAAATGAACCTTCATTCCATCCAGCTATCAGTAACCAGTAATCTACTTAGGTGAATGAAATGAAGCTTGGGGGGCATCTTCTCTTGCAGGGGGCATTCCAAACATTCTTATTCATTACACACAATCAATGGCTGAAGTTCGGGGGCAAAAACAGGTTCAGAGCTCCAAAATGCAAATGGTAACTGTGGAATGGTAAAAATGAATTGTGAAACTACTTTTAATAGTCATTTAATTATTTGCAAATTGAATTTATTGCTATGACTATAGTTTTATTATGTTTTTTTTATCATGGAACAGGTATTTTTAATCCATTTGATGTTGTTCTGAACAAGTCCTACAACTGATGAATAGATTAGTCGTGCAGATTTATTCAAAGAATGACTTGACCACAAAGCATACTTTTTCTCCTTATTTTTTGAGCTTTGTTAAAAACGAAAAATGATTTGCTCTTGCAGGGGGCATTCGACATGTGCTCTTGCAGGGGGAATTCAAAACATTCTTATTCATTGCACGCAATCAATGGCTGAAGTTCGAGGGGCAAAAAATGGTTCAAAGCTCCAAAATGCAAATGGTAACTGTGAAATGGTAAAAATGAATAGTGAAACTACTTTTAATAGTCATTTAATAATTTGCAAATTGAATTTATTTCTATGACTATAGTTTTATTATGTTTTTTATCATGAAACAGGTATTTTTAATCCATTTGATGTTGTTCTGAACAGGTCCTACAATTGATGAACAGATTAGTCGTGTAGATTTATTCAAAGAATGACTTGACCACAAAGCATACTTTTTCTCCTTATTTTTTGAGCTTTGTTAAAAACGAAAAAGGATTTGAAGCGCACTTTTATCTCTTTTTCGAGCTTCGATAATAACGAAAAAGGAACCCTTGGAGTCTTCTTTCAACTCTTTTTAGACTCCGATAATGTGAAAAGATTGCCAAGCACTTGTCTTTTCGAGCTCGTTAAAGTAAATGAATCGATATTTGCTCAGTATAAGTTTAACCCTTTTCCGGACTGAGATAGATTATTTATGAAAAAGGAATACCTTGGTTAAACATGACCAAAGAGGTTCTCTCAGATATTATTTTACACTTTTTCAGATATGAGTGACAAATTTACGAAAAAATACTTTTTTCAGACTCTCTAAATATAAAAAAGGACCGGGCTATCACTGTCGTTAAGCTCGTTAAACATAAAATAGCGACGGGTTTGTCGATCATGGCAAGAATCGAGTTTCATTCATCGCTAGACTCGTTAAATTATTAAATAGCGATACTTTATTCATCGGAAGGGTTGAATTATAGATCAAGCAAATATTATCCTCCTCAAGCTTGTTAAAAAATAAAGAGGTACTGGTCAACAAATGACCGGGGAAAATTTGGGAAAAGTAAGCAAAGTTTCTTTTTGGTAGCAAGTCGCTCTTGAACATGACACTTCTTTCACTCCATGTCCGTTACTGTTTGGGTTGGGTAATCATATTGACGGTTCATTCACACCTATGGTTCATCATACCTTCACCTCGGTTTTGGGTCAATGCTGCCAACTCATTACAGTGTCGCCGATATGTTCAAGAGAAGTCATCCATTGATTAAAAACTCATCCATCTACAATACTCGTAAACCTTCATTTTCATGACCGTCATCCCTGAAAATTGCTATATCAAGTCATACCCTTGTCTCCTAAATCAGTAACTCCTGTTTTGAAATAAGGTGAATTCCTGTCGATGACAAATCAATATCCAGGAAGTTCACTTAGAAACATCATATTCTAGTACCATGAGGCTTGTTATAGCATAGACAAGATACTCGCTTCCGAACCTTTGACCAAAAGATTTGGTTTGGCGTTCAACATCAAATCATCTATTCACGCCTTAAAAAATGTACTGCAGTACCTTGAGGGCCATTGAAATTAATGGTGGTTCTCTCGCGTTTGTTAACAACTCACACCATTGGCTGGCAATCAAACGATGTCTTTCCATGTTTGACTACAAATCAGATATTCGCATGGCTAGACTTGTACCTGAATGATCGAGTGAACGAGATAAGAAGACCTCGGATCTAATTTCATCCATCTGGGATGTGATTTCAGGATTGTTGTACACATCATCTATACGGCGAATTTACATACAGATTTTCATCCAAACATGGGCTTATATCTATAAGCATGTTTGCATCTGCGCAACATTCCAATGTAGACGACTTTCTGGATGATGTACATGTTATTAGATTGTTTTATGTGCTGAATATGGGAATGCCTACCCTCAGAAATTATGATCAAAAGAGGATATATCATTATGTAATGTATTGTAAGATTGATGCAGGTGACCACTCCGCTTCGTTTCCAGACTCATCACATAGTAAAGCATCTGAATCAAATGTTCTTATTATTTGGATCTCATGCTTTAGGGGACAATTGTTATAGGTCAATTTGGGCACCACTCCCAATGACTTGGTTAACTGGACATCATGTCTAGGACCAATGATCAAGGGTCTATCGTTCCCTATCATTTCAGTTGCTACATGCCCTAAAACAAGAAACAAGACAAATCAAGCAAGACTTTCATCAAGCAAAGGTTTCCATGGTTTGAAGATTACTATATAACATATGAGAGCTCACCAACACAGGCTCTAAGGGGCCTAAGTGCGTTGCATATGTAGGTAGCCCCATGTAGGGCTGCTCTGCAAAGCACTTCCCGACATTCACAGGTGCGTTGGTCACATTGGGAGCGAAATTCTCATTGTTCTGGAATCTCCACTTGACCAGTGCCTTCTAGAAGAGTTCACATGTGTCAAGCTTCGGATCCAAGTGTCCATTTGAAATCTACATTATTGGAAACATGTCTTGCCTATTTTTGGAAATTTATTGATTGCAAAACAACCTACAGTTCATCTATGAATTGAGCACAGATCTAAGTGTTTGAGAAGGAAGAATTTGAGTAGAGAAATGCTGGAGGATTTTCAATTGAGAGCTATATTTGTGAAGATGCTGCTGGAGAGATTTATATTGTGATGAGGCTTGGGAACGATGCTAGAAGGTCACTTCAAATCAATCACTAGGTTGTAACCTCTCCTTCTATCATCAATAAAGAGTACTTCTTATTTTTCCCTATATGCATCTGTATTGGCTTTGATTTTCCATATTGTAAGATATTGGTTGATGTATATGGTTTATACTTTACTGATATAGATAACTAGCTTAAATAGATATATATATATATTATTGCATCTTCTGCTGTTTCAATGTTCTTTCTTACAGGAAGCATTCATCTCACAAACCGCTTGAATTTGAAGCTGCAACGGAAGCGACAAAAGGAGTCATTTGGAAGTGACTGAACAAGTAAGCATCCAATCCTCTCTATGTATCTGTTCTAAGTTAGGAGAAATAGTCGTATAGTCTTTCACCTGTTGTTCTAGACTAGCACCTGTCTAGGGAAGCGTGATTTATCCGTAATTCACAATTCTGGCCCAACAACTTCCCTCCCCACCTTCCCCTCTGAATCTCTACATCATCCTTCCCCTTCCAAATCATGTCCTCCTTCATCCTCAGCTGAACCATCATCTATCAGGATAGTCACCAAATACGCAACAAAGGATTTGGGAACAGTATTGGAAACCTTAAAAAAATTGGACCAGGAAGAAAGTATGTTAAACACCATAGGGATGAAGCATCTCAGAAAGACATTGCTCTAGGAACACAACACCCAATAGAGACCTTTATTGGAGGGGTTAACAACAAAGAATTTAACCAACATGAAATAGGAGGGAAGACAAGGTCTCAACCTACATTCCTGAAATAATGAAAGAATTTACATGGAATTGTAGGGAATTAGGGCACCCCTCTAAAAACAATTCCCTAAGAGATCTCATTAAACAAGAATAACCAAACACAGTTCTTCTCGAAGAAACCAAGCAAGGAGAAAAATATATGGGAAACATCATAAACAGAATCAGAAACTACACAAGCACAATAGTAGAGTCTAGAGGTGCTTCGAGAGGAATAACAAAAATCTAGAACCATAACTCATCGAAGCAGCTGACAATTGTAAAGGCCCAAGATTAGATAAAATTCAAATTAAAAAACATCCATGAGGATGTAATGATAACAGTGTACAACATTTATGGCCCAAATCACTATAGAGATAAAGAAATTTGTTTTTGCACTTTAAAATCTGACATGGAAGGAGAGGATAATATCAATGTCATCATTGGAGGGGATCTGAATTTGGTTATGCATGAAAAAGAGAAAAGAGGGGCACTTTTACTCCAGACCCTTCAAGAGATAAGTTGGAGAATATCATACAAGATCATGATGTGGTGGACATCATCCCCAAAAATAGAAGTTTTACATGGAGCAATCGCAGACTTGGTCCAGGGAACATCATGGAAATACTTGACCGCTTTTTTGTTGTTGTCTCCTTCATCTCCCACTTCTCTGTTGCAATATCCACCATTCTGCCCTACTCGGCCTCATATCACTATCATGTTACCCTTGTCCTCGGTGATTAATCTTCCCTCGGGCCTCTTCATTTCCGCAACAACCCTCTATGGAGTGACTCCCCTGAGGCAAGATTCATTGTGGAAAGCAATTGGCAACATCATGTTGAGGGATCTCCAATGCATATATGGGAGACAAAACTGAAGCTTGTGCACACTACTCTCAAATGATGGGAAAATGACTATTATAAAGAACTAGAAACAGTTAAGCAAGACACTAAGAGAAATTTAGAACAAGTTAAAAAAGATATAGATATCCAAGGGGTGACCAAAGAAAAGCATGAGCAGGAAAAAGAACTTTTTGGGGCTTTATATAACACAAATAGAAAGGAAGAAGAAAAATGGAGACTTAAATCTATGAATCTATGGCTTCAGGCTGGGGATTAAAATACCTCCTTCTTCCATAAGCAAGCCACTGTAAGAATATCGAGAAACATCATTATAATTATATCCAATGAAGAAGGTAACATGTACACCGAGCAAGATGCAATAAAATCAACAGCCCATCGCCATTATAAAATCCTCCTAACTGAAACTATGGAGGCAGAGGAATACAATGATCTCTTGGTTCACACACCTAAGATGATCACTAAAGAGATAAACACCTCCATAACCAAGGACATTGAAGAGGTCGAAATTATCAAGGCAATTTGGACCCTGCATCCTGACAAAAAACCGGGCCCGAATGGATTCTCCATCAGCTTCTATCGGACCATCTGGGAAGTCATTAAAAAATACCTCATCAAAATGATCCGATGGGCTCAAAGGAAAAAAAATATTGGGGACTTCACAAACTCGAAATTTCTTTTCCTCATCCCTAAAGAGACCTTTCCATCCACCCTCTTATGCCTATATCCCTTTGCAACTCCTCTTATAAAATTATTACCAAAATCTTCGCCACCCACATCAAAATCTTCCTCCCAATCTTATCTCTGAAAATCAAGGTGGTTTCATCTCAAATAGGAAAATCACTAACTCCATCTTGTTGGTCTAAGAATTCGTTCATTCCAGCATGATAAGTGTTATCACTCAGTAATTTGCAAGATTGGTAAGAACAAACGATAGAGGATAGCATCAAACCACTTTGGAGTCTAGAACCTACCCTTCCTAGACTCAGAGGGCTCTCTCTATTTTTATGATTTAACTTGATGATTATAAGTGCTGATATTAGGATAGTTACAATGATGGGGGTTGTTTGTTTGATTGATGGTGTGGTTGGACAGATAGGGCTGCAAGGACTAATCCATTGGGCTATGGAGTCAAAAGGTTGGAATGGAACATCAACATTCAAGAGAATCACAATGCAAGCTAATTGTGCTAAATGGATCTTAAGAGCTGTATTAATTATGAGGAGAAAGAAAGAGTGAGGTTTAGTAGCGACTAAAGAGCAATTAAGAATTCTTTAATTAGACTTCAACAAAAAACATTCAGATTGTAAATGCAGTCAGAATTAAGGTGCTCCGACAAAAAATCTTAATACAAAATTTCTGATTTACAATTAGATGAACAGATGCACAACCGAGAAAAAAACGGAAACATTTAAATAGAGAAGTAGCACATCACCATTTCGACACAACTCAAGAATCCTGTAAATGGTCTTTGATTATTGATGTCCAACTCCAAAATTATAGTGCTCCAATATAGTAGTTCTTACAATGTAGGGGCTAACAATATCCAACCCTTGATTATGAAAATTCAAGCAGTATTTAACTAAAACTTGAGTCAGTTTCCCTAATATACTTTGGAAAACTTCATTTATTACAAACAACTGAAAATTAAACAAGTATGGCCATGCAAGGCCCAAACAAATAAATTCTCTGACAAAACACCGTCTGTGGAATTAATTTTGGTAACCCTTCAAGAATGCAAAACTTAGGCGGCTCTTTGTAAATCAAAAGTAGGCTTGAAGGTGGCATGTGATGATCCTGAAGAGGCAACGAATGATGGCTCTGACATCTGGTCCTACTTTTCAAAATATCGGTGTTGGGTAATTAAGTCTGGTGCAGGGCTAGCCATTTTTCATCTATTAGTGACTGTGCTATGTGATTTGCTGCCTTTTCCATTTCTATAATCATAACATAACAATTATGCTTGAATGTCCTTTGTTGCCTGACTTGACCTGTGGTGTTTATTTGCTACCCGAATCCTTGTTTTTCATGTTTTAACCCTTTTTCTAAACAAAATGTTGAGATTCAACAAGATGATGAGCTTAGTGAAAACTAAGAACCTTCATTAAGTGGGGCCCGCAGGCTATTTTTAGGTGTATGTCTATTTTTAGACATGGTGAGCATATTCTATAAGTTGCATGATGCTATTTGTAGATGTTGGTAAAATGTGAAAAATAGATGAGATTCTATTTTTTGAATATTGGGCGAATTCTATTTATAGATTGTCAATCTAAAATAGATGCATGTCTATTATTATTAGCCCTTAATAATAATCCAACAATAAATATCAACTTATTCTCTTGGAGCACTTTATTTCAGTGAACTGATTTGGCAAATCAGTGGGCTGAAGGAATTATGCAATTCCTAGGGTGGTTGGTGACTCATGCATGGAGGACTTAGTTAGAACTCAAGTGGCATAGTTGTGACAGAGTTGGAAGAGTAGTTATGGGAGTTGTTATTTAATTTAACTCAGTTAAGTGAGTTAAACTCAGTTGTGCTAGTTGTATCTAGTTCTAACTGAAGATACACTAGTGAGAGTTTAGTGAATTAGTTATTTAATTAATTCACAACTAGAGACTCACTTTCAACTAAACAAATACAACAGTTAACTACTTGCATGTCAGTTCCAGTGGCGACCTAGTGGAGAGATAGGTGAAAGGGTGAGATGGACTATTTTTTGTGACTATAGTGATGCATTCAATGCATCCGACACACATTGGAGATGCCAATGAGGATTGCGTAGTCAAGGAAAGGCCAATTCGAATTCATTCATGGGTCTTCTTCAGCAAGGACTGCACAGTGGAGGCAGGCTGTCAGGAGGCAAGAAATTAGTGCATAGATATGCAAATTTCTGCATGACAGTGTGTAATGATTGTTGATTGTACTGAGATATTGATGTACTAAGCTTTGTATGAGATTATAACATGATCCATTGATATACACGATATACACAATATATGATATTCATGGTTTTTAGCTTTAAGCTTTCCTATTAAAAAACTGTGTTTATGTGCGATTGATTTTGCTTCATATGTGTTTTGAATTCGGCGATTTAATTTCCACAAAGAATTAAGTGGAAGGATTATGTATTTAACATAAGATCAATTTGTTAGATCAAGAGAATCTGGTAATACTATCAGTATTAATAAATTTCTACATTGTATCGAAGCAGTGTTAATCGTTGGAGATTGCAAACTTGAAGCAGTGTTAAGTTTTGTGCTGGTGGACAATTCGAATTTGCTGCAGAAATTTCTTGGTGCGACAGTTGAGTATTTATTGAAATGTATTTCAATGGGTTGTGGTTGGAGTATGCTCTTGAGAGTAGCTCTAAATAGATAGCCTTGAAGGACAGGATGGAGGTAGTGCTTGAAGACAATGGACTGAAGGAGTTCATCGATAGCAATGTTCCTAAGCCTACTTCTAGTGATGTTGCATTATTTGACGCATGGCAAAAAAAGGTAGCGAACACAAGAAGAATTCTGTTGGAAGGTGTGAAATACCATATTGTGTCAAGCCTTCACGAAAAATCCACTCCATTTTCAATGTGGAAGGCTTTGACAGATCTTTTCCAAATCAGCAACGACCATAGGAAGTTGGCGCTGAAAGATAAACTCAGAAAAATCAAAATGGAGAAGGGCGGCAGTATTCCAAAATATCTCACGAAGTTTGTCCAATGTAGGGATGAGCTGGGGAGTGTCGGAATTATAGTTGCAGATGATGACTTGGTGAGCTTGGCTCTCCTTGGGCTTCCGAAGAGTTGGCACAGCTACAAAGACTCTGTCAATGGATGGGAGAAACTGTCGTATTGGGAGTGACTTTGGTCAGATCTTGTGTAGGAGGAGATAAGGTGGAATACTAGAGATAGATTTTCATCGAAGAATGATGATGAAGAGAATTGCGCTTTGGATGCCAAAGCAAGGAAAGGGAAGGGGAAGAAATCCCATCCAAAATCCGAGGCTAAAGGCAAGAAGTTGGATTTGTACAAGGTGAAGTGTTTTCACTGTCACGAACATGGGCATCTCGCCACTAACTGCCCACAGAAAAAAAAGAACAAGAAGGCTGCTAGAGCTGCAGTGGGTGAGGCCTTAGCCTCGCAATTTGAACTTGATTTCTCTTTGATTGCATGCTTGGTTTCAAGTGCAAAGGGATCGGTGTGGTATCTTGATAGTGGTGCTTCCTTCCATATGACAAGAGACAAGGAGTTGTTTAGTGACATGGAGGAGAAATATCTCCAAATGCATATATAGATGGGTGACGATGGTAGATACTATGCGACCTGCATTGGAACCATTACCTTTGAGAGGGAATCAGGTAAACCATTTATGTTGAAAGATGTTATGCATGTTCCAGGTCTGAAGAAGAACTTGGTCTAGGTCACTATGTTGGAGGAGAGAGGTTATGACATTGTTTTCAGCGAGGGAAAAGCTTTCCTGCGATATAAAAAAATGGGTCAAACCAAGAGGATAGGGATTCGAGTTAAGAATCTCTACAAGCTGTTGAATTCTTAGTTAAACTGAGAGGAGGGGGGGGGGGGTGAATCAGTTTAACACATATATGAGTTTTTTAAATTTTTTCATCAACTTATTTATAGCTTGCTTTTATAACCAACCTTAGTATATGAACAGTCTTAATATGTTGCAGCAAGTATTAAATTAATGTGAAATCAAACTTATTATGAGAGCAACAAACATTAAGCAGATTTAGTAAATCATCTCAGCACACAGGGATCACAGATAGAGACAACATATATAAGTGGAAACCCATAAAGGGAGAAAACCACATCTTATTATTGTTGTGATGTAAAGGCAAGCTCCAACTCCCTCTCACCACTGTTTTTTCTGCAGGCACCAATCTACAGGAGGCTCCAACCTCAGTCAGCTACAACTGACAGCTATCAAGCTTCAAATTAATAGGGAAGCTCCAAATTCCTCGATTTATCAAAATAAATCTTTGCTGATTTCCCTCAAATATCAGCTCTGTTCTGTAGCATCTCTTTCTGCTCCTCTCTTCCTTATCTTCTCTGCCTCAATATTCTGTACTCTGCATTCTCTATTCTTTCTTTCTCTAACTGCACTATGCATATCAAGTTGATATTATATATAGAGTTCATCACATGACTGTTTGTATTCCACAAGGAATTTGGAGTAAACAACCATGACTCTTTGGCTTCTGCCTTTTCATTCCTTTGTCCAACTCATTTAAAAAATATAACAATATGTACAAATTTCAATGTTGCAGTGGGATTTTTCTTTTCCTTCGGATACTTGCCTTTGCCTCACAAACAATATAAAACAATTAAAACATTTACATTTTCAGTTTCAAAATATAAACTTCACTCAACCCTTGGCTTGGTGGTTTTTTCCTTTCTGTAGTTGTCATGCAACTGTCCTGCATACCTCTGTTTACTGCAACTTTGAGCACCTTTGCATGTATACCTGTTCATTGCAATTTTAAATCCCTTCGCTGCATACCTCTTCAATTCTGCAGTCTCTGTTTACCTCTGTACATATTCTCCAAGCTCACTTTAGTTGTGTATCTGCTATATATATGCATGTTTTATAAGTTTAGCTCACCAATAAATCTCAAAGTCTCATGCATCAATTAATCATTCAAAAAGGGTCCACAATCTGTCTAATCTGGGCAATCTCTGTTCATTGTGGAGGTTCTACTTCTCGGCTTCAAACCTTTAATAACCTCCGTATAGGCGCTCATATGAAGATTTTTTAATATAAACTTTGACTTTGGTTAATAAAAAATCAAAATACTGTGCTCACATTAAAACGTTTCAATCGCCGATGAATGCATAACACATATGTATACCTCTCCTTTTTATTCCTTTAACCCAGACACAACAGTCATATACAGTGCATATGTTTAAGTTATATGGTTGGCACCTTATTACTACACCCCCGCTCTATTAAATAATGTGTGAACTATAATAGTTCCAAAGCTTAAACATTTATTTTAATCCCCAGATAACCATATAACTCGTTACACATAAAAGTCTGGCCCACAACATATATCAAAGCCTTTGAATCGATATCCGAAGTTTTATAATATCAATATCCATAATATAATATGGCCCCCACTCGAATGTTAAGAATCTTTATAACAGCCTTTGATTTTCGCTTTCACTAACATTTATAATTAAAATGAAAAATTTGTACCAAAACCCATTTTGTAACTTGTTAAACTCATCGTGTAATGAATATGGCGTAACCTCCAAGGAATGAACCCCACCAACACTTCATATTACATTTATCATCAATGTATGGTATTACGTCATATATTACGGTTTTGATTCAAGCCACGGCTTATTAAAACTTCATATCATCGCATCAATTGTTATAACATTAATATATGCCTCGACTAAGGTTTAAACCTCAAACAATAACCTATGTAATTGCCTCGGGCCCAAAACTTAACACATATATGTGGTCTATCACAGCAGTTCATTTTCCATTCACATCCAACGGCGCATGTCTTATCGCACTCCAACCCTCTGATCCTACGGTAATCGCACGATTAAACAATATGAAATTTAACTCTTAGAAGCCATGCGATGAACGGGGGCCCAGCCTCTTAACGCACCCTTCTCATTCGACGGTGGGAGGCTTATTGCGCTGTCTAGGATGATCCGACGACCATAATCCAATATCGCGTTCATTTCACCGTCGACAGTTAACGCGCGATAGCCATGCGATGAGAGCGGCTTCTCCAACCTGCTTAAGACCACGTGTCAACGCCTAGCATATATCGCGTTCGAATTGTAAATACAACTTATCGTACAAAAGCGGTGCGATGAAAACCGTCGGGTGTTCCAAACCAACTGTCACTATTCACAGCGCTCGTGGTTCCTCTCCTTTTCCCTCAGGGTTCCGTCGTGCTCTTTAACAACGTTTCATTTGTATTCAAACCGCTCCGTCGCACAGTTCTAATGTTTCATTTCAGGACCATGCCATTGCTTTAGAATACTCGAACTCAGACTAACATCCCTCCTTATCCACCTCGACACTTCTAACTCAAACCCCACGGTCGATGGCATAACCTCGCATCTTCTAACGAGTGTAGAATCTCAAAACTCCATTATGGGGCTTCTTCCCGGCACCGTAGGTATCCTCTGCCCATTATGAAATTGGCCACACAGGCCAGATTCCCAATACCCAATCATAGTCTTCCCTTTGTCTACCAAAGGTGTGCAGTAACGGCATAACCTCCCATACATCAAAATTCAATTACACAGTTGGCTTCAGAGGTCCAGCCATTCCTCACATACACTATATATATATATATATCAATTCCTCAACGCAAGAATCCATCCATCCATGAATAAATCAATGTACACATAAGACCAACAAGAATGCGCGCATAAGAATAAATAGGTTCTTCATATAAATGAAATTTCTTACAATCTTCTGGTCCTCGGCCAGATCTTCAAAGTTAATGGCCTTCTATTCTCCTAATTTCCCTCTCTAGCTTCCTAACACTATGCAACTCGGTGCAGGTCTCTATGCAGGTCATTGTCAAGGAATCAAGAAAAAACAAATCATTCAAGGCCTCCTATGGTTCTGCCTCTGCTGCTTGACCATTTTATTTCAAAAGTTGCCATCTATGTTGTCTCCTTTGCGATGTATTTGTAAATATATCACTCTCCCTCTGTTGTTCTCATGCTCCCTGTAAAGACCTGCTGTGTTCCCCTTTGCCTCTACTGCTGTCCTTTGTCTGTCTCTGCCTCTGATACCTCCTTTACCATCAATGACAATATTTCCAACAGTCTCCCCCTTTGGCATTGATGGCAATACACTTCCTCTACTTGCTTGTTAGGACCCTTCCTTCTGTTGCTTTCTCTTCCTCCCCCTTTGACATCAATGGCAAGGGGTTGCTCAATTTTTTCAGTGTGCTTTGAACTCTTGCCCATGTTTTACTGATCTTGAGGACCTGTTTCATGCTTTCCATGCTAGTTGATCTCCCCCTGGAGTGATATTTTCGTTTCTGTTCTCCCCCTGAAACTATGCTTTCTCTTCATATCAAAGAGTATCATCTACAGATACTACCCCTAGTCTATCTCTCAAATATTCAAATGGTTCTCTAGCAAGAGGTTTGGTAAATATATCTGTTGTCTGTTCTTTTGTTGGTACATACTCCAGCTTTACTACCTTATGAGCCACTTATTCTCGGAGAAAATGATACTTGATTGGGATATGTTTAGTTTTTGAATGAAGCACATGATTTTTTGATATACTTATAGCACTTGTATTATCACATTTGATTGAGATAGGTTCATAAATGCCTACCTTCATGTCTTGGAGGGTTTGTTTCATCCACATGACTTGTGTACAACATGTTGCTGCTGCTATGTATTCTGCTTCTGCTGTAGATAGAGAGATAGATGTTTGTTTCTTGCTTAGCCATGCCACCAGACTTTCTCCTAGATAGAATGCACCTCCACTTGTGCTTTTCCTATCATCCACACAGCTGGCCCAATCTGCATCTGTGTATGCTGTCAAAGTGAAGCTTTTTCCTTTTGGATACCAAAGTCCATACTGTGCAGTTCCTTGTAGATATATGAATATTCTTGTGACTGCTAGAAGGTGATTTTGTTTAGGTGCTGCTTGATATCTAGCCACAAATCCTACTGCTAGCATGATGTCTGGTCAGGATGCTGTCAGGTACATCAGAATTCCTATCATGGATCTGTAGAGTCTTTGATCTATATCAGCAGATCCATCATCAACACACAGCTTGCAACCCGTGATCATGGGAGTTGACACAGGTTTGCAATCTTCCATTTTGAACTTTTTCAACATTTCTTTTAAGTGTTTTTCTTGTGATATGAATGTACTTGTGTTATTTTGCTGAATTTGAAGTCCTAAATAGAAACTGAGCTCTCCAATCATAGACATCTCAAACTCTGATTTCATCTCCTCAACAAACCCTTTTGCTAGCTCATCTCCATTGCTTCCAAACATAATGTCATCAACATATACTACAACAATCAGGAGTTCATTTTCATGGGATTTTATGTATAGATTGTTGTCTACTCCTCCTCTCTTAAAGCCTTGGTTTTGCAGGTATTTATCCAGCCTTGAGTACCAAGCACGAGGAGCTTGTTTTAGTCCATATAGAGTGGTCTTTAGTCTGAATACATAGCCTTCTTTGTCTGTTAATGAGAATCCTTCTGGTTGTTCCATGTAGACTTCTTCTTCTAGATCTCCATTCAGAAATGCAGATTTCACATCCATTTGATATACCTTGAAGTCTTGGTAGCATGCAAAGGCCAGAAACATTCTGATAGCTTCCATTCTGGCTACAGGGGCAATTTTTTCCCCGTAATCAAGTCCTTCAATTTGTGAATATCCTTTGCAAACAAGTCTTGCTTTATTCCTGATTACCTGTCCTTTCTCATTCAGTTTATTTTTGAATACCCATTTTGAGCCTATGACATTTTTCTCAGTGGGTCTAGGGACTAATTCCCAGGTATTGTTCTTCTCAATTTGGTCCAATTCATCTTTCATAGCATTCACCCAATACTTGTCCTTGTTGGATTCTTCAAACTTCTTTGGCTCTATTTGTGATAACATGGCTATGTATACCTCTTCTGTCTATTCAGTTAGCTGCCTTCTTTTCTGGACCCCTGCTCTCTTGTCTCCAATGATCTGATCTTCTGGATGGTTCTTCTGAGTGTATCTTGAGGGGGCTTTCGATCTCAATTCAACATATTCTGTTGTCTTGCTTGTTTCATCATCATCTTGGTTTTCTTCTTCATGGTTGTCTGATGGACTGCTGCAATCTGTACCTCTTGTATTCTTTGGAAGTTCTTCATCAAATCTCACGTCAATGCTTTCCACTATTTTTCGAAGAGTCTTGTTGTAGCACCTGTACCCTTTACTTTTGGATACATATCCTAGAAATATCCCTTCATATGCTCTTGCATCAAATTTCTCAAGATTTTCATCATTATTCTTTATATAACACTTGCTTCCAAATATTCTAAAGTGCTTGATTGAAGCTGGTTTACCATGCCATAATTCATAGGGAATCTTGTCACTGCTTGGCCTTAAATGGGCTTTGTTTAGAATATGCACGGCTGTGTGTACTGCTTCTGCCCAGAAGGTTTGAGGAATATTACTCTCTTGCATCATGGCTCTAGCTATTTGCTGTACAAACCTGTTTTGTCTCTCTGCTACTCCATTTTGCTGAGGTGTCCTTGCAATAGTAAATTGTTGCTTTATCCCATGTTCATTGCATAGGTCTGCAAAGTCATAATCTGTGAATTCACCTCCTCTGTCTGATATGATGCATTTTAGCTTGCATCCTGTTTGATTTTCTCCTAATGCTTTGAATATCTTAAATTTCTCCAGTGCTTCCGATTTATTCTTGAGAAATGAAACCCATGTCATTCTGGATAAATCATCTATTATCAGCATGAAGTAGGATTCTCCACTTGGTGTTTTAGTTCTTGCAGGTCCACACAGGTCCATGTGCATAAGATGGAGTGGTCTTCTTGTTGATAACTCATCTTTGGCCTTAAAGGATGTGCGGGTCTGTTTTCCCAATTGACAAGATTTGCATATGGTATTAGAAGGCCTTTCTATTTCTGGCATGTCTCTGACAGCTTTCTTCTTGCTCAGTCTGATGATATGATCGAAGCTAAGATGTCCCAATCTCCTATGCCATAACCATGACTCCTCAAGTTTGCTAAGATGGCATGCTTCATCTTCCTCTTTCACTATGTAAACATTACTCTCTGTTCGAACACCTTTGAGCAGAGTCTTACCTGTGGTTCTTGATCTGACTTCACAGTGTTGTGCTCTGAAAAGAACTTCGCAGCCTTTATCACACATTTGACTGACACTCAGCAAATTTTCTTTCAGCCCATCTACAAATAGTACATCTTGGGCCTTACCTCTGCCATGATCTAAGCTGACTAAGCCCTTTCCCTTGATTTTTCCTGATTTATCATTGCCAAAAGTAACATTACCAATTTTCTTTTCATCCAAAGTTATAAATTTGCCTCTGTCTCCAGTCATATGTTTTTAGCAGCCACTGTCCAGATACCATTGGCTTTTCAGGTCTTGAGTAGTTAGAGCCAGGTCACACTTATTCACCTTATTTTTCCACTAGAAGCATCCTTTTGGTTGGTATCTTTTGTGAGATGATGAATCACACCCTCTCAGAGGACATTTGGAAGGCATATGTCCAACTTTATTGCATACACAACATTTGATCATAATTTTTGCAGAATTGTGAGTATGAACAAAATTTCTTTGATTCATAAACCTCCTTGAGGTGTTGAACATCAATCTTTGTCCATATTTTCTACACTCAATGATTTTATGGTCAAATTCCTTACAATAAAAATAGTAACCATAGAAACTATTTGCATACCTGATGTAAGGATGTCTTCTCCATTTGTTTTCTTGAGACAGTCTCTTCACTGTTTGCATCTTTTGCTGGTTTGAATTACTCCTCTTTGCATGATAGTATGCAACAATGTGTCCTAGCTTGTGGCAGACATAACAGGTAGCATTTTTCATAGGAGGGAAGAATCCCCCTTGATGGCTTCCAAATTTGACATACTTAGGGGTATATGAATCTTTTTCTGTTGTCTGAGTATTTATTTCATTCTTTGTTATTAGAGGTTTCTTCTAGGTTTTGTCTCCCTCCTTACATGTTTCTTCTTTTGTAGGGATTATTTGAGCTGCTTCATCATCCTTCTTTTATTTTACAAAAATAATCTCTCTGTCTTCTTTTTCTTTGCTTTTACTTGATTCTCCTTCATAGCCTATTCCAGTTTTTATCATAGGAGATCTTTGAGCATCCAGAATTTCGTTCAACTTACCAGAGCTTGTTGTTTGAGAAGGATTTATAGCCATTTTTCTTTGAGCATTTTCTAATTTCTTCCTGAGACATACTACTTCTTCTTCCAACTTCTCTTGTTCCTGAGTTTTCTCCTTGATTTGCTTAAGTAACATGACTTCTATATTCTTGGATTCTTCAAGCTCTATCTTTAGCTGCATGAGGACTTCTGAATTCTGTTCTTCTCGTACATACTTGAGGAGAATGTCCTTTTGTTTTCTGCACTTCAGTTTGAGTCTATCAATCTACTCCAGGGCACTTCTTAGCTCCCCCTCAAGGTCGACTTCACCTTCTTCTTCTTCATCTTCTAGCAGGAGTCCTTCAAGTTCTTCTATGGCCATCAATAAAAATTCAGAGGTTCCCTCTTCACTTGAGGGTTCATCTGAGTCTTCAAATGTACTGCTGTCTTGTTGAGCATAGAAGGATTTTCTACTAAATTTCTTTCCTTTCTGCCAGTTCTTTGATGTATTTTTCCTTGATTCTTGAGCCTGATTCCTTACTTTCTTGTGAGGACACTTAGCAACATAGTGTCCAACTCTTCCACAGTTAAAGCATTTGAAAGGAAGTTTACCTTTGTATTTACCTGAGCCTCTATCCAGTTTCTTGACAAATTTAGCCTCTTCTTCATCAGAGGAAGAACATGTATCTTCCTTTTCTTCTTTCTTATTTTCTGTTTTAAAAGTTGCCTCCCTTGTACTTGGCTTCTTCTGTGGGAGTCTCATCTCATAGGCTGTTAGATTTCCAAGTAACTGGTTCATAGTCAAGGTCTCCCAATCAGTTGTTTCTTCTATTGCAGACACCTTGGGATTAAACCTGGATGGAAGAGATCTTAGAATCTTTTGCACAATTATACTTTCTAGTATGGTTTCTCCAAGAGCTTTCATATTGTTAACAATTTCTATAACTCTTAAGAAGAAGCTGCCAACATCTTCATCATCATTCATTTTTAAATTTTCAAACTGGGTTCTATATACTTGAAGTTTGGTAGTCTTTACCTTTTTATTTCCCTCATGGATATTCTCTAGAGTGTCCCACATATATTTGGCAGTCTTACTGTGCATTATTTTGATAAATTCAGCCTCACAAAGTCCACTTAAGATTGCATTCATGGCCTTTGCATTTGCTACAAATTCTTGTTTAGCTTCTCTTTCTGGTTCAGTTGCCTTTGGGGCATATCCAAATTCTACAGCAGCCCATACCTCTATTCCTAGAGACATTATGTATGCTCTCATTCTGATTTTACAGAAGGCATAATTAGCACCAGTGAAGAAAGGGGCTTTATTGGTTGAGCTTCCTTCTTGACTAGCCATCCTGGGGGCCTAGGATTTCCTTTCAGTGGTTAAACTGGTACAAAAGGAACTTGGCTCTGATACCAATTGTTGAATTCTTAGTTAAACTAAGAGGGGGGGTGAATCAGTTTAACACATATATGAGTTTTTTTAATTTTTTCATCAACTTATTTATAACTTGCTTTTATAACCAAACTTAGTATATGAACAGTCTTAATATGTTGCAGCAAGTATTAAATTAATGTGACATCAAACTTATTATGAGAGCAGCAAACATTAAGCAGATTTAGTAAATCATCTCAGCACACAGGTAACATAGATAGAGATAGCAGATATAAGTGGAAACCCATAAAGGGAGAAAACCACATCTTATTATTGTTGTGATACAAAGGAAAGCTCCAACTCCTTCTCACCACTGTTTTTCTGTAGGCACCAACCTACAGGAGGCTCCAACCTCAGTCAGCTACAACTGACAGCTATCAAGCTTCAACTTGATAGGGAAGCTCCAACTTCCTCAATTTATCAAAAGAAATGTTTGCTGATTTCCCTCAAATATCAGCTCTGTTCTGTATCATCTCTTTATGCTCCTCTCTTCCTTATCTTCTCTGTTTTAATCTTCTGTACTCTGCATTCTCTATTCTTGCTTTCTCTAACTGCACTATGCATATCAAGTTGATATTATATATAGAGTTCATCACATGATTGTCTGTATTCCACAAGGAATTTGGAGTGAATAGCCATGACTCTTTGGCTTCTGCCTTTTCATTCCTTTGTCCAACTCATTTAAAAAATATAACAATATGTACAAATTTCAATGTTACAGTGGCATTTTTCTTTTCCTTCGGATACTTGCCTTTGCATCACAAACAATATAAAACAATTAAAATATTTACATTTTCAGTTTCAAAATATAAACTTCACTCAACCCTTGGCTTGCTGGTTTTTTCCTTTCTGTAGCTGTCATGCAACTGTCATGCATACCTCTGTTTACTGCCACTTTGAGCACCTGTGCATGTATACCTGTTCACTGCAATTTTAAATCCCTTCGTTGCATACCTCTTCAACTCTGCAGTCTTTTTTTACCTCTGTACATATTCTCCAAGCTCACTATAGTTGTGTATCTGCTATATATATGCCTGTTTTATAAGTTTAGCTCACTAATAAATCTCAAAGTCTCATGCATCAATTAATCATTCAAAAAGGGTCCACAATCTGTCTAATCTGGGCAATCTCTGTTCATTGTGGAGGTTCTACTTCTCGGCTTCAAACCTTTAATAACCTCCGTATAGGTGCTCATATGAAGATTTGTTAATATAAACTTTGACTTTGGTTAATAAAAAATCAAAATACTGTGCTCACATTAAAACTTTTCAATTTCCGACGAATGCATAACACATATGTATACCTCTCCTTTTTATTCCTTTAACCCACGCACAACAGTCATATATAGTGCATATGTTTAAGTTATATGGTTGGCGCCTTATTACTACATCCCCACTCTATTAAATAATGTGCGAACTATAATAGTTCCAAAGCTTAAACATTTATTTTAATCCCCAGATAACCATATAACTCGTTACACATAAAAGTCTGGCCCACAACATATATCAAAGCCTTTGAATCGATATCCGATGTTTTATAATATCAATATCCATAATATAATATGGCCCCCACTCGAATGTTAAGAATCTTTATAACAACCTTTGATTTTCGCTTTCACTAACATTTATAATTAAAATGAAAACTTTGTACCAAAACCCATTTTGTAACTTGTTAAACTCATCATGTAATGAATATGGCGTAACCTCCAAGGAATGAACCCCGCCAACACTTCATATTAAATTTATCATCAATGTATGGTATTACGTCATATATTACGGTTTTGATTCGAGCCACGGCTTATTAAAACTTCATATCATCGCGTCAGTTGTTATAACATTAATATACGCCTCGACTAAGGTTTAAACCTCAAACAATAACCTATGTAATTGCCTCGGGCCCACAGCTTAACACATATATGTGGTCGATCACAACAGTTCATTTCCCATTCACATCAAACGACGCATGTCTTATCGCACTCCAACCGTCCGATCCTACGGTAATCACACGATTAAACGATATGAAATTTAACTCTTAGAAGCCATGCGATGAACTGGGGCCCAACCTCTTAACGCACCCTTCTCATCCGATGGTGGGAGGCTTATTGCGTCGTCCAGGATGATCCAACGACCATAATCCAATATCGCGTTCATTTCACCGTCGATAGTTAACGCGCGATAGCCATGCGATGAGAGTGGTTTCTCCAACCTACTTAAGACCATGTGTCAGCTCCTAGCATATATCGCGTTCGAATTTTAAATACAGCTTACCGTACAAAAGTAGTGCGATTAAAATTTTCGGGTGTTCCAAACCCACTGTCACTATTCACAGCGCTCGTGGTTCCTCTCCTTTTCCCTCAAGGTTCCATCGTGCTCTTTAACAACGTTTCATTTGTAGTCAAACTGCTCCGTTGCACAGTTCTATTGTTTCATTTCAGGACCATGCCATCGCTTCAGAATACTCGAACTGAGATTAACGTCCCTCCTTATCCACCTCGACACTTCTAACTAAAACCACACAGTCGATGGCATAACCTCGCATCTTCTAACGAGTGTAGAATCTCAGAACTCCATTATGGGGCTTCTTCCCGGCACCGTAGGTATCCTCTGCCCATTATGACATTGGCCACACAGGCCAAATTCCCAATACCCAATCACAGTCTCCCCTTTATCTACCAAAGGTGTGAAATAACGCCATAACCTCCCACACATCAAAATTCAATTACACAATTGGCTTCAAAGGTCCAGCCATTCCTCACACACACACACACACACACACACACACACACACACACACACTATATATATATATATATATATATATATATATATATATATATATATATATATATATATATATATATATATATATATATATATATATATCAATTCCTCAACGTAGGAATCTAGCCATCCATGAATAAATCAATGTACACATAAGACCAACAGGAATGCGTGCATAAGAATAAATAGGTTCTTCATATAAATGAAATTTCTTACAATCTTCTGGTCCTCGGCCATATCTTCAAAGTTAATGGCCTTCTATTCTCCTAATTTCCCTCTCTGGCTTCCTAACACTATGCAACTCAGTGCAGGTCTCTATGCAGGTCTTTATGCAGGTCATCATCAAGGAATCAAGAAAAAACAAATCATTCTAGGCCTCCTCTGGTTCTTCCTCTGCTGCTTGACCATTTTATTTCAAAAGTTGCCATCTATGTTGTCTCCTTTGCGTTGTCTCTGTAAATAGACTCTCCCTCTGTTCTTCTCATGCTCCCTGTAAAGACCTGCTGTCTTCCCCTTTGCCTCTACTGCTGTCCTTTGTCTGTCTCTGCCTCTGCTCCCTCCTTTGCCATCAATGAAAATATTTCCAACACAAGCTGGAGGTAGATGGTTGCGCTGCAATGATGGGAAAAGAAGAAGAAGTGGTGAACCAGGATGAGGGCGAATTATGGCACAAGAGATTGGGCCATCTTCACCATGGTGCCTTGAAGATTTTGCAGCAGATTTCTACTAGACTTCCCAAGGGTACTCTTGCGCAGTAAGATCAGTGCAAGGGATGTACTATGGGTAAGTTTGTGAAGACCACCTTTCATGAGAAGGAGAACCGTGCTTCGGTGATCCTGGAGAGAATTGAAACAGACGTGTATGGACCTTTCTCGGTTGCTTAAAAAAAAAACACCGGTATTATGTTATATTTGCTGATGACTATTCTTGTAGATGCTGGATCTTCTTCATGCAGAAGAAGAGTGAAAAATTCTCAAAGTTCTGTGAGTTTAAATCATCGGTGGAGAAGGAGTCGGGGAAGCAAGTGAAGGCTCTGTGGAGCAGTAATGGTGGTGAATATATCTTGAACGAATTCAAAGACTTCTGTAGCTAAGAAGGAATTTGAAGAGAACTCATAGTGCCTCATAACCCACATCATAATGGGGTCGCGGAGAGGAAGAATAGAACGATCGTGGGTGCTCGACGAGCTATGCTGCATGACCAGGGCCTACCAATGCACTTGTGGGTGGAAGCATGCAACACTGTGGTTTATGTGCAAAACCGTTGTCCTCATAGAGTACTTGGCATGAGTACACTTGAAGAAGTTTTTACTGGTAAGAAGCTTGATATTTCTCATTTGAATATTTTTGGCTCATCTGTTTACATTCATGTGACAAAGGACGCCAGGAAGAAGCTGGAGTCGACTGCAGAAGTTGGAATATTTGTGGGGTACACAGAAACACCCCATAATTATCGTGTGTATTTGCCAAACAGTCGGATGACTGTGGTGCGACGGGATATAAAATTCAATAAGGTGAAAGCCATGAAGTTGTCACTTGAGAGGGAGCTACACTTGCATTCAGAGGAGGAACTTCTTGTTCCAAAATATGAGTCTCTAGATGTGGATCAACCACAGGAGGATATTAATGGAGTGGAGGAGTCCACTCATGCAAAAAAAAACATCAGAACAGGCAGAAAGCGTACCACAGAAGCTGAGAGATTGAAGCTTGATGCGGCACAGAATTTAGGAGTCCCTACATCACAGCGCAAACAGAGACAATCACCTAACTGATTTACTAGATACATGGCTCTTATGAGAAAGTGTATCGTGATAGAGCCATCTTCTTTTGAAGAAGAAGTGCAGGAGCCCACATGGGTAGATACCATGGTGGAGGAGTATGACTCCATTGTCAGAAACAATGCTTGGGAGATTGTTCCAAGGCCAGTTTGTAAATCAGTGATAGGTTCGAGATGGATCTACAAGGTAAATAAGGCTGCTGATGGGAGCATTGAGAAGTATAAGGCAAGATTTGTTGCCCAGGTCTTCTCATAGATCGAGGGGATTGATTATGAAGAAACCTTTGCACCTGTCACACAGTATTCTTCCATAAGGACCATCCTTGCTCTCTTAGCACAGATGGGTTGGCACATTCATTAGATGGATGTGAAGACTGTGTTCCTTAATGGGATCATTGTGGAAGAAGTGTACATTGAGCAGCCTGAAGGATTTGAGATCTTCAGCAGCGAGTTGCATGTGTGCAAAATAAAAAGAGTTTTGTATGGGTTGAAGCAAGCACCTCGTGCTTGGTACACACAAATCAACAACTATTTCACTGGACTTGGCTTCACCAAGAGTGAGGCGGATGCAAACCTATACCAAATTGTGGTGGAGGGTAAGCTTTTAATCATTGTTCTTTATGTTGATGATTTAATACTAACGAGTGATGAGCAGTTGATACACTCATGCAAGGCAGATCTTGCAAAGGAGTTTGAGATGAAGGATTTGGGCCTCCTTCATTATTTCCTTGGATTGGAAATATGGCAGTGAGAAGGTGAACTGTTTGTGTCTCAAGGCAAGTATGCTCGAGAGATACTTGGTAAGTTTCACATGGAGGACTGCAAGCCCATGGATACTCATCTTCCAGGAAATTGGAGGAATGAGGATGCTACATCGACAAAGGTAGTGGATGCCACTATTTATCGACAGTTGGTGGGTTCGCTCATGCATTTAGTTGATACAAGACTGAACATATGCTATGCGGTGAACCGGCTTAGTGAAGCGATGGTTAAGCCTACGAAGATCTTTTGGAAGGTAGGAAAGCATGTCTCGAGGTATCTCAGGGGCACATCTAAGTATGGCTTATGGTACAGACAGACGAATGAGGTGAAGTAGGCAGGCAGCCCAACGGACAGAAAGAGCACATCAGGAGGGGTTTTCAGTATCAGATCTACAGTAGTTTCTTGGTACAACAGGAAATAAAGATCTGTGGCACTCAGTTCAGCGGAAGCAGAATACATGGCAGCAAGTGAAATTGCATGTGAGGCTTTCTGGATGAGGAAGATCCTCGTTAGTTTATTTGGTTCTCATTTAGATCCTACAGTGATACATTGTGATTTACATAGTTGCATTAAACTCTCGATTAATCCTGTGTTTCATGATAGATCTAAGCATATAGATATCTAGTATCATCATATCAGAGATTGTGTGCAGTGGAAGATCATGTTGCTTCAGTACATTCCTACGGAAGATCAGGATGCAAATATTCTGACGAAGGTGCTCAGCAGGAGAAAATTCGAATACCATAGAGGCATGATCGGGGTGAAGGATAATCCCTATCTTGTTGAGAGGGAGTGTTGAGATTCAACAAGATGATGAGCTTAGTGAAAATTAAGCACCTTCACTAAGTGAGGCCCATAGGCTATTTTTAGGTGTATGTCTATTTTTAGACATGGTGAGCATATTCTATAAGTTGCAGGATGCTATTTGTAGATGGTTGGTCAAATGTGAAAAATAGATGAGATTTTATTTTTAGAATATTGGGCGAAGTCTATTTATAGATCGTCAATCTAAAATAGATGCATGTCGATTATTATTAGCCCTTAATAATAATTTGACAATAAATATCAACTTATTGTCTTGGAGCACTTTATTTCAATGAATAGATTTGGCAAATCAGTGGGCTGAACGAATTACGCAATTCTTAGGGTGGTTGGTGACTCATGCATGGAGGACTCAGTTATAACTGAAGTGGCAGAGTTGTGACAGAGTTGGAAGATTAGCTATGGGAGTTGTTATTCAGTTTAACTCAGTTAAGTGAGTTAAACTCAGTTGTGCTAGTTGTATCTAGTTCTAACTGAAGATACACTAGTGAGAGTTTAGTGAATTAATTATTTAATTAATTCACAACTAGAGACTCACTTGCAACTGAACAAATACAACAGTTAACTACTTGCATGTCAGTTCCAGTGGAGACCCAGTGGAGAGATAGCTGAAAGGGTGAGATGGACTATCTATTGTGACTATAGTGATGCATTCAATGCATCTAACACACATTGTAGATGCCAAAGAGGATTGCGCATTCAAGGCAAGGCCAATTAGAATTCATTCAGGGGTATTCTTCAACAGAGATTGCGGAGTGGAGGCAGGCTGTCAGGAGGCAAGAAATTGGTGCATAGATATGCAAATTTTTGCATGACAATGTGTAATGATTGTTGATTGTACTGAGACTTGATGTACTAAGCTTTGTATGAGATTATTACATAATCCATTGATATATATAATATATGATAGTTAGGTTTTTTAGCTTTAATCTTTCCCATTAAACAATTGTGTTTATGTGCGATTGATTTTGCTTCATATGTGTTTTGCATTCGGCGATTTAATTTCCGCAAAGCATTAAGTAGAAGGATTCTATATTTAACATAAGATTAATTTGTTAGATCAGGAGAATCCGGTAATACTATCAGTATTAATAAATTTCTACACAAAATAGCGTAAAAACTCATTTACCCGGACTTGAAAATGTTTAGATTTTATCTTGGAGCCACATCGCATCCACGACAACATCGCATTTTGCAATTTTTTCAATTTACGATATAATAAAAGGATTCGGCAGTGCGATGCGAAGTGGGAGGTGACGTGGAGGTAAGGTGGGACCAACCTCATCACAATCGCAACTCTTTAACATGAAGCAATAGAGGTAAACTCTAAAAGATGCGAAGTGCAAAGCGCGGGGAGAAAAGAGGTGATGTGGAGGGAAGGTGGGACCGACCGCATTGCAATCGAAAACTTTAAATTTTTTTTATAAGCGCCAGAGGCTAGCTACTAAAACATGCGAAATGTGATTTTCATTGTAGGAGGATGATGTGGCAAGGAGGATGGAGCCCAATGCATTGGCGAAGTTATAAAGCAACGAATTATTTCAGCGGTAAGGTAACGTTTATGATGTTTCATATGATATGTCAATGTATTTCAAATGAAAATGAAGTGGGGGGCGGGGCTACTGTGGTGGGGCGAACCGCATTGCAAGTTAAACAAAATACATTGCGGGTGTTTCAAACGGTAAGTTAAAAATTGTGCGATGCGATATCGCACAACGACGATTGTAGGTTTTAACATTTGGTAGAATGGAATAAGTTGTAATTTTCAAAATGCGATGGATGGTGGGGGGAGGGTGATGTGTCAAGGAGAATGGCCCCACTTTAATCACAATCAGGGAATGGGGAAAAGCGAAGGTAGAACAATGATATAGCGGTGAAAAAAGGAAAAGTATAAAGATAAAGTGGAAAGGCAGAGAAAGGGTAAGGTGTACTGTTTTTCAAGGAAAATGAAATGAAAAGGAAGTGTGGCGGGTGAATGGGTCCCACCGTCGTCGCACATCGCACTTCGGCATCTTTAACATTTACCCTTTGCGCCTATCTTGCAAAAATTGCGATTTACGATTGCGATTGAATCTCTGTCGTTGATCGATGCTCAAATCAATGGTCCTCACTGCTCCCTTGTTGTGGTTTGCCGATTTTGTTTCTTTGGTTGCGCCCGTTCGTTTCGTAGTTGTTCGTATAATACTTGCCCCGAGTTCATGACTTGACCTGCTTTAGTGTTCATGACTCGACCCAAAATTGCACACAACTTGACCCAATCATGTTAAAGACTCTGGCCTTTGCTGTTTTTCTTCCTTAACTGCTTCTCTGCTGCCTTTGCTTCCTTTGATTCTTTCTTTAGAGAATATTTTGAATATTGACATCTATGTACAGTATGAAAAATTTGTAAAGAGAAAGTACATAGTCACCTTATGATACTGTAAATTACAGGGTTCTAACAGTGGCTCTAGTTGGGGATGGCAGCTCCTTCAGGAGGTGTCAAGAACACCACAGACTAGTAGCCTGATCCATTGGGTTGATCCTAACCCTGCAACCTGATCTGCTTCAACTTATGTTGCTAAAACCTTCAAGCCAAAGTCAACACTCTTTAAAAACTGAAGCCTGCCACATACTTGATCTAAAAACTAGAAATCAATATAAAACTAAAATTTGAAAGATGCTTAGAGTGCTAATCTTATTTGCACACCTACTTACCCTAATCTAACTTGGAGATGATATATACACTAATTTAACTCATTTATCCGATGCAACCAATCAAGTAAATGGCTGCATAATTGATTCATGTTCACCTTTTTAAGTAGGCTGGAAAAACAAAAGGGCCACTCCCATCTTACTTTCCTTTGAACAACAGTGCTGGAAATTTTCCTTAAACTTTGCAACAAATCATTCCTAGCATAACATACTCCTTCTTTAGATGTTTCTAAGAAACCAAAAAAAGGATCTTGGAACAATACCTAGCCCCGAACATTTAAATAACAAACTTCATCTAGGTCTGCTCCTTGTTCCACTGTTTCATGCTGAGGATCCTTATGAAAGAGAATATCTACACATTCTTCATGGTCATCTGACATGGAATCCTCATTATTTACCACTATGCTTTCCTCAAGCAAAGTTGATATGTATTGACTAAATTGGCTGAATTTTGTTTGAAGGCCATCATTTTGATGAATAGGAGCACTCTCTGGCAATAGGCCTTCTTGAGAAGGTAGAACAACATCAGTATCAATATTTTCTTATGTTTCTTCATGAGGAAATGATTCAGTACATAAATTAGCAGTAGAACAAATAGAAATAATCTCTTCACTACATAAAAATTGAGAGGTTTGTTGCATGCTTAGGATCTGATTAATTTCTTCTTTCGTTAAAGGAGGAGGCAATCTTTGTTTTATTTGGATTAAACAACAATTGTTTTCTTTCTCTTGTGAAGATTGATCATGAGAATGAATGTATTATTTAGCCTCACACAGAATAGCAGCTTAATTATCATTTATCTCCACAGAGAGATCCTGTGGATCTATTTTCATTTCTTGATGGCTTTCATTTTTAACTAACTTCTCTTGGTTATCATGACAGTTAACTTGAGAATGAAATTCATGAATTTCCTCTAAGAGATCCTCAAGATGCCAATTTCCTAGATCTTCATCAATGTTTACAAGGTATTGAATGAGATCCTCATCCTGATCACAACAATTTTTAGCTAATGATAAAGATGGAGAATATTCTTTATAATGCTCATAAAACACCTTGTGGAAATATTTTAAAGAAAATAAACTACCAAGATTCATACCTTCATACCATTCCCTCTTTCCGTTCCAATGTTTCCATGAACATCTTCATGAGGAAATCCTCATGCCATTCGACCTTCAACTTCCATGAATGTATATGAAATTTAATGAGATGTAATGAAGCATCATCAACATTCTCATCTTGAAAAATAGGAAGATTTCTTTGCCAATCTACCTAAGGCATTTTGTGTGGGAATCCAAGAATGTGATCTATGTTCATTGGAGCATACCTACGTTGTATTCTTGGATTCATCTTGTTAATCAATCACAGAATGGGGTCACTGTATATTCACAACCAATCTCGATTCTTCTACTAGTGGAGTCTTTAGGTCAAATGAAAACTGTGGAGTCACCAGGTGGATGATTTCAACTTTCTTGTGTTTGAATGTTGTCCACCATCAACAACCAGATACAAATCTTGGAACATACTTGAATCATACAATATTTTGACTGGGGTTTCTGAGTTCTGATGAAATATTAAGATTTTTCAATAAATCCCCTCCCCAGTATGGTCACCATTATGTTATCGCTTCATAATTTGCAAGATTGGCAAGAAAAAATGACAGAGGACAACATCAAACCACTTTGGAGTCCAGGACCTAGCCTTCCTAGACTGAGAGAGGGCTCTCTCTATTTTTATGATTTAACTTGATGATTATAAGTGCTGATATTAGGCTAGTTATAGTGATGGGGGTTGTTCGTTTGATTGATGGTGTGGTTGGACAGATAGGGATGCAGGGAATAATCCATTGGGCTATGGAGTCAAAAGTTTGGAATGTCACATCAACATTCAAGAGCATCACAGGGAAAGATAACTATGCTAAATGGATCTTAAGAGTTGTATGAATTATGAGGTGAAATAAAGAGTGAGGTTCAGTAGTGACTAAAGAGCAGTTAAGAATTCTTTAATCAGACTTCCGCTGAAAAAATTCAGATTGTAAATGCAGACAAAATTAAGGTGCTCCGAAAAAAAATCTTAATATAAAATTTCTGATTTACAATTAGATGAACATATGCACAATAGAGAAAACAACAGAAACATTTAAACAGACAAGTAGCACATCACCATTTTGACACTACTCAAGAATCCTGTAAACGGTCTTTGATTGTTGATGTCCAGCTCCAAAATTACAGTGCTCCAATATAGTAGTTCTTATAATGCAGGGGCTAACAATATCCAACCCTTGATTATGAAAATTCAAGAAGTATTTAACTAAAACATGAGTCGGTTGCCCTAATCTACTTTGGAAAACTTCATTTATTACAAACAACTCAAAATTAAATAGGTATGGTAAGGCCTGAACAAAGAAAATCTCTAACAAAACACCGCTTATGGAATTAACTTTGGTAACCCTTCAAGAATGCAAAACTCAGGTGGCTCTTCGTAAATCAAAAGTAGGCTTGAAGGTGGCATGTGATGATCCTAAAGAGGCAATGAATAATGGTTCTCACCTCTAGCCCTACTTTTCAAAAGATCGGCGTTGGGTAATTAAGTATGGTGCAGGACTAGCCATTTTTCATCAACTAGTGACTGTTTAGATGTGCTTTATTGCATTTTCCATTTCTACCGTCATAACATAATAATTCTGCATGAAAGCCCTTTGCTGCCCGACTCGACCTGTGGTGTTTATTTTCTACTCGAATCCTTCTTTGTCATGTTTCAACCCTTTTTCTAAACAAAATAGCGTAAAAAATCATTTACCTGAACCTGAAAATGTTTAGATTTTATCTTGGAGCCGCATCGCGTCCACGATAGCATCGCATTATGCAAGTTTTGCAATTTACAATATAAGAAAAGGAATCAATGGTGTGATGCGAAGTGGGAGGTTACATGGAGGGAAGGTGAGACCGATCACATTGCAATCACAACCCTTTAACATGAAGCAGTAGAGATAAACTCTAAAATATGCGAAGTGCGAAGCGCGGGGAGAAAGGAGGTGACATGGAGGGAAGGTGGGACCGACCACATCACAATCGCAAACTTTAATTTTTTGTTATAAGCGCTAGAGGCTGACTACTAAAACATGTGAAATGTGATTTGCGCTGTAGGAGGATGATGTGGCAAGGAGGATGGAGCCCACTGCATTGGCGGAGTTATAAAGCGACGAATGATTTCAGCGGTAAGGTAAAGTTTATGATGTTTCATATGATATGTCAATGTGTTTCAATGTATTTCAAACGACTGTGAAGTGGGGGGTGGATTTTTTGTGGTGGGGCCAACCGCATCACAATTTAAACAAAATACATTGCGAGTGTTTCAAACGATAAGTTAAAAACTGTGTGATGCGATATCACACATCGACGATCGCAGGTTTTAACGTTTGGAAGAATGGAATAAGTTGTAATTTGAGAAATGTGATGGATGGTGGGGGAAGGGTGACGTGTCAAGGAGAATTGTCCCACTTTAATCACAATTGGGGAATGGGGAAAAGTGGAGGTAAGACAATGATATAGCGGTGAAAAAAGGAAAAGTATAAATATAAAGCGGAAAGGCAGAGAAAGGGTAAGTTTTAATGATTTTCAAGGAAAATGAAATGAAAAGGAAGTGTGGTGGATGAATGGGTCTCACCGTCGTCGCACATCGCACTTCAGAAACTTTAACATTTACCCTAATTTGCACCTATCTTGCAAAACTTGCGATCTGCGATTGCGATTTAATCTCTGTCATTGATCGATGCTCTGATCATCAGTCCTCACTGCTCCCTTACTGTGGTTTTCTGATTTTGTTTCTTTGGTTGCGCCCGTTCGTTTCTTAGCTGTTTGTAGAATACTTTCCCTGCGTTCATGACTTGACCTACTTTAGCGTTCACGACTCGACCCAAACGTGCACACGACTTGACCCAATCACGTTCAAGACTCTTCCCTTTGCTGCTTTTCTGCCTTAACTACTTCTATGCTGCCTTTGATTCCTTTGAATCTTTCTTTGGAGAAGATTTTGAATATTTACATCTATGTACAGTATGGAAAATTAGTAAACAGAAATTACACAATCACCTTGTGATACTATAAATTACAGGGTTCTAAGAATGAGATCAGAGAAGGGATTCATTCTGAAACTAGATCTTGTGAATGCCTTTAACATAGTGAGGCACTCTTTTCTCCTATCTATCCTAAAGAAAATGGGATTTGAAACAAAATTCATATTTCTCATTCATGCATGCATATCCAACCCCTGGATCTCCCCTCTGTTCAATGGAAGACATGGACATTATTTCCAATCTACTAGAGGCTTAAGACAAGGTTGCCCGTTATCCCCCTTCCTCTTCATTCTCATGGTAGAATCTTTCAGTAGGGTATTGGACTATAATCACAGAGTTGGCCTAATCACAGGTATCAAATTTAGCAATGGGGTCAAAAACATGAACCATTTTGAGTTTGCTGATGACACCCTACTGATGGGAGGAGCTACTAGCATAATAGCCAGGAGATTTAAAATGTTGCTTGATAAATTCATGCACTATTCTGGAGGGCAGATCAATTACCATAAAAGCTACATTTACGGATGGAATGCAACTATGAACACCATTCATAGTATTTCCCAAATCTTCGGGGTCCCCTAAAAATGGAGTTGGAATCATTTTAACTATCTAGGGATGCCTGTCAGCATAGGACTGTTAAGAATAGAGGTATGGAGCATCACCATTGATAAGATGAAAAAGAAAGTCCAGCAATGGGGAGCCTCTTGGCTTAATCTGGCTGGGCGCATGGCCCTCTTAAAGGTTGTCCTCTCTGCTCTGCCTCACTACCACTTCTCTTTGCTATAGGATCCTATCAGTATCCAACATAAAATGGAATCATTTTTCAGACAATTTTTATGGAATGGTGGAAAAAGTGAGAAAAATAAGTTCAATATGGTCAAATGGAGATAGGTAACCCAAAAATATGAAAATGGCGGTCTTGCTGTTCGCATACCCAAACTGTTGAATGTTTCCTTTGGAGGGAAATAGTGTGGCACTTAATTACTGGGCATCAAACATGGTGGAAGCAAGTGCTGGAAAGGAAATATCTTTCTACTTCAAGGAAAAACCTTTTAGATCAACTCTTCCCCAACAAGCCTTGTTCTCGCATCTTGGATATTTGCAAAAAATCCATCCCCTTTCTTCGCAACAATACCTCCAAAGTTCCACATGGAGGACGTAGCATAAACATTTGGGAGGACAAAATAATGGGTAAGCTTCCTCTTTTAAACAATCCAGGCACTCTGCGCATTCAAATGTATCTTCGAGAGCATGGGATTAACACCCTGGATCAAATATCCATTTGGGATGAGAGTAATAGCAATTGGAAAGGTTGGATGTTTCCAAATTTTCCACCCCACCTCGACAATGAAAAAGCTACTCTAGAGGGACTGCTCCACGGAGCTGATCCTCTTGCAAAAGATAAATAAGATAGCTATAGATGGGACCCGTCTGGGTCTACCTACACCTTAAAAGCAGGATACGAGGCTTTTCACAATGAGCAATTCCCCACTCCTCTGTGGGCAATCAAAAATAGGTCTGGAAATCTGAAGCGTTCCCAAAGATCAAAATATTCATATGGACTCTTGTAAAGCGGAAGCTTTTGATAGCGGACAATCTGAAGAAAAGAGGCATACAGGGAGCCTCTAGATGCCACATATGCTCCATGGCCGAGGAGACAATCCACCACCTCTTCATATATTACTCCTTTGCTAAATTTTTTTGGCATGCTCTCTCGAATCCCTTTCATGTTGAGATGGGTGAAAACAACTCGGTTTCAGATCTGATTGCTAATTGGAAAAAGAGCTACCCCTGGGGGGAAAAGAAGAATAATGTTGCCAAAAGAGTTTGGGACACTCTTCCTTATGTCCTACTTTGGAACATTTTGATTATGAGGAACAAATCCACCTTCCAAGATCATAAACCTTACATTAGAAAAGTGTAGAGAAAGGCTTGGAGCCTTACTGTCGAGATCATTCTTGTAGAAAACAATAGTCAACTCAACTTCAATGATTTGCAGGTCGAGGAAATACTTATCCTCAGAAGAGTTCTTGAAACACTCCCAAAGTACAACAAAAATCTTGCTCTTCAACCCCTTCACAAGGATCAGTGGAAGATTAGGCTTAAAGAAAAAGAGTTCATTGAATGGCTTGATGGAATCAAAAGGCCCGCACTCTTCTTCGATGGTGCCTCAAAGGAAAATCCAGGAATAGCAGGAGCTGGAGGCCACATTGTGGATGAGCAGGGTAGTAATGTTGCCATATTTGAATGGGGATTGGGCCGACTGTCAAATAATAGAGTAGAAGCATATGCATTACTGTAAGGCCTTCAAATTATAAAAATATTAAGGATCCAAAAGGCTATGATTTTCAAAGACTCGGCAATAGTCATCAACATGATGTTGAACTCATCTTTGTCTCCCAATATTGCCCTTAGCAGACTGATCACAAGGTGCTGAAATTCCGACATTCTATCACATCCTCAGGTCTAACAACAAGAAAGTTGACTCACTAGCCAACAAAACATGCAACAAACCCCCTGGTCAACTCCTTTCCCAAGATAACATCACCTACTCCTCTATACCATGAATTTTCCCCTTTGCGTGACTACTGTCATCGTGATCTTCTGTGCCTTTCAAATTTTGTTATGGCAAGTCTGCCATGACCATTCCCTCCCCTGATATATTCCCGTGAACCTGTACCCCTGGGATTCATTCCCTCCCCTCATCCCCAACCAACCTTCATCTCCCTCCTCTCCTATATATTCCGCTTCTCCCTCCTCCATAGACCACCAACTGTGTAGCATTCATTTCTCTCTGTTTCATGATCCCCGAGCTTCCAATTGATGTCTAATAGTGCCGTCTTTTCCTGCTCAAATCTATTCTCCCTCTCCTACTCATCTCGATCCATTCTCCTCTGCTGATCACCTGCTGCGCAACGCTCATTTAACCTCCCTGCTTCCTTGTAGCACTTTGTCCCACGATCCCTAGGCTCTCAATCCTCACTGTCAAACAATGCCTCTTCTACCTCCTTGAATCCATCCTCCCATAGCTGTGATATTGTCCTACCATCCTTTAGCCACTATGATTAACGAGAACTGCGTCCACTGTGTTGATCTGCAAGCAAAGATGGATTTAGTAAAAGCACAGTTAAAGATAATGCAGGACAAACACCAGGAAGGCACCAACTTCCTCCAACACCAAGCACAATCCCTCACGGAGTAGCTAAGGGGAGCTAATAATCATTGTGCTCACATAGAAGAATCTCTGGAGATCCTGTGCTACATGGTGGACAAGTGAACTATTCAGGGTTCAACCTCCAGCAATGTTCCCAATGCCAACTTGGACAACAACCATGACACCACAGACATTTAAAATGCCCGACAAGGCAACAGGAACTAGGCTCCATTCCCTCATCTATCACATATAATATCATGTCTTTTAAGTTTGCAGTTATGTGATTTCAGTTTGTTAGGATTTATAAAGAATTGGATATGCAACATAGTAGCAATAGTCATCATGTGGGAGGTTCGGTATTTTTCCACATCACCCTTCCTTGTTATTCTACTTCACCACTCGATTGTAATAGGATCTCAATCCCCACTTTTTTGGAATATAAATAGTAACCGACTTGTTTAAAAAAAAATCACTAGGGCAACAAATTAGGGTTGATTTCTCTTGCTTGATAATTGCTTGTGAATATATGATGGATTCTTATTACTTTTATTATGTTCTCTTCATAAAAAAACTACCAAAACATAAACCATGAGGATCAGAAAAGACAATGAACACAAGATATAGACTCTAAGCCAGGGTAAAACCCCACGAGGGGGAAATCCAAAACAAATCTTCTCTTCTTATAGAATCAAATCAAAGTGATAAATTCATGACCCAAAGACCAAGACCAAGACTTTCTATAAAACCCAAGTCAGCCCTCGTTCAATCCTTCCTCAATCATTTCAAGTCCAACCAAGTCAACGAAGGTCAAATCTTCTTCCATTCAGAATTTTGGCCTTGTAGCTTCGCATAGTTGCCCCAACACCTTCTCAGAGTTTCCCCAACACCTTCACAAAAACATAATTTTGGCCCTGTAGCTTGCATATTTTCCTCAGTGCTTCACACATGTGAACAAAGACAAAAAAAAGTTCAACTTTTCTTCCTTCTAAATATTCTCTCTCTCTCTCTCTTTTACTCTTGTTCTTTCTTCTTTGATTTTTGCTTGCTTTCTTGCTCTTTCTTGCATAGAAATCGAAGTTTCCAAGTGATGTCCAAATGAGGTCGAACTTATCTCTATATATACACATCAATGAGGTAAATTTGTCCCTTCTAGGGCTGAATTGGTCTTGTGGGTATCAAAATGAATGTTTTGACTCAAAAAAAATTATTTTTCATTTTCCTTTCAAAATTCTAAATGGGACTTGATTCTAGTACAATAGATTGACTCATGGAAAATGTTCTTTTGAATCAATAAACCCTGGAAGAATAAAGAATATGATTGACTAGTGAAATAATAATAATAGTAAATTCTTTCTCTTCTTCTTCTTTTACTTGGAAAATAAAATGATACAAGTACAATGATAATTATGAATACCAAACCTAGTTACATTTTCCAACACTCCCTATTAAATAGGTGTTGATATTTTGTGTATTTGGGGTAGCATCAGGTGTGATCTAGGTCCCAAATTTTGAGGAAGGGCTAGAGTTCACCTAATCTACATGACCTAGAAATGGATTTGGGAAATTTCATCTGGTTTTTAAATTAATTAATTATTTTAATGTAATTCCTATGTTAAAACTTAGGAAAATAAAATAATTAAAGTGAATTTAATTAAACATGTGATGAAATTGTCTTAAGTCACACGGATCAAGCTTTCTTTTAATCTTAGCCGTTGATTAAAGATTTAATCTTGGCCATTGATTTGTTAATGAGAAAAGTATAAAGGAAAGGCTTGGGGTCATTTGTAAGACACACAAAGGTAGAGCACTGAAGCTAAGCTGAGATTCTAGGGTGGGGTTGCTAAGAATTCTCAAGTGTTTCAGTTGTAGAGAGGGGAATTTAGACCAAGGGGATGATCTAATCTCAGGGTCTATAAATACACAAGAAGCGAAGAAGAGATCAGGAAAGACAACACAAAGGAAGGCAGTAGCAGACGGCAACAACAACAATAGTGGTAGCAAGGACAACGTGATTTTCAGGAAACCCTTCAGGGGTTACGCAAAGACCCTTAGGGGCAGTGTAGTGACTGCGTCACCCAGTATGGGGTAGCGCAGTCCCTTCTAGTGGCAACGCTGAGCATTTGGAGGCCTTCAGAGGATGACACAGTGTCTTTTAGGGGGAGATCTGGGGTTTCTAGGACTAGATCTGGCTGAGTTCTGTAAATCCCATTTGAGGGTGTGGATCATTCAGTATTGTTGCTCTTAAATCAGCCAGGTGCTGCATATCTAGAGTTTTCTCTATAGGGTTTTCTAGATCTGGAACCCAGAGTTGTGTATTCAGAAATATTCTTAATAATAGAGCCCTCTAGTAGCCAGAGACCGATTTTCCCACATTGGGTTTTTTCGGGGACAGTTTGTCCAGAAATAAATGTGTCACTTTGTCTATGTGTGCATGTGCTTATTCTAGATCTAAATTAGTAGAGATCTGTTCCGTGTTTTGCTTTGATGTTAACTTGAATTTATTCAGTTGATAACTTGTATAAGTAGGAGAAGCTTAACCAGATTAACATAAATAATTTCTACATAAGAATTAAGATTCATAAATTTCTACATGGTATCGGAGCAATTGCATATCTATAAGGGTCACCAGCTAAAGAATCTGAAGGATCTAGCTACAGAAAGCAGCTGGAAAGGCAGTAGAAAAGCAGATTTGAAGGGACAACGTAGTTTTCAGGAGCAGTTTCACATAGAGGGAAGGGTGATGCTGTCCAGTGATGTGTCCTAGCAAGCCCACACAATTAATGCACAGAGGTAGCTCAGAAAAAATTATGGTTGGGTCTGAATCTGGCCAGTGTGATTCAGATCTGAATCCGTCAGATCCAGAAAAGTTTGCAGAAAATTCAGGAGCGCTGGTGGGGTTAAATTTTTGAAGTTTTCAGATTTTTAGCCTTAGCACAAGTGACAAAGGTTGGGAAGAGATCAACTTCTTAGAGAGTTTCTTGCCAAAGGAAACTTGCAGTTTGATCAGAGGATCAACAAAGAAATTGAATCATAGTTGATTTTGTAGATTTCCAAGGAGGGAAATCAAGTGTCAGAGGGGGCAGAGGGTTCCCAGTTTGAAAAGGACCCTAGATCCAAGATTTCTAGCATAGAGAAGAGGAGCTCTGACACATTCTGAGCAGATGGCTCCTCATGGAATGCGTGATCAGGATAGGCTAGAGGGCCTCTCAAACTTTTCTGTATGGAAAGCTAGGATCCTGATTTTCCTAGGGGCATATGGTCTAACAGACCATGCAGAGTAGACCCTGGCCACACCGACAGATGTGGATATCCTACGGAAGCATAGAGAAGCTGTTGGGCATGCGAAGCGGCTGATAATGGACAGTATCAAGGACTATATTGTACCACACATAGCTAAGAAGAAGATAACTAATGAGATGTGGAAGGCCTTGACTTCCCTATATGAAGGAATGTCTATCCAAAGGAATATGTTGTTGGGGGCCCAAATGAGGTCATTCATGATGACCAAAGGAGAAGACATCGAGCATTTCCTCTTCATATTGCAGTCAATCAGGAATCAGCTGACTGCAACGGGTGCAACTGTAGATGATGCAGTGATAGTCATGACTACCCTCAATGCAGTCACGGATGAGTGGGAAACCTTTGTCCAAAGTATCTTGAGCAGAGCGGACCTCCCAGATTGGGACAACTTGTGGTCGATCCTGTGGTAAGAAGAACTACGCAGATTCACCAAGAAGCAGCACAACCCTCGGTTGAGAAAATTAAAGAAGGAAGAGGAGGAAGATGCATCCTTGGCATCAAAGAAGCAATCGAAGAAGAAGAAGGATCTTTCAAAGATCAAGTTCTTCCAGTGTGGAAAAATGGGACATTTTTCCAGCCATTGTCCAGGAAACAAGAAGGACAAGGAAGCATCTTCTTCCAAAGAAGCGGTGGCAAATGATGGGTCCGGAGATGATGTAGCCATAAGTGCTCATGAACCACGGAGGTGGGGTGACATGGATCTGTAGAGGATCTACATAATGTAAGGTGGGATCCTTGAGCAGCTCATCTCTTGGAACACAAGTGAGCTACGGCAACCTTAAGACAATAGTGGGACAAGTGGAGCAGTGGGCGCATAGATCACAGATGAGGTAGAGGCAGAGGCAGATCTGGAGGCTGGGAGGAGTAGTGCAGAGCATAGCAGCAACAACGTAGAAACAATAGTAGTGCAGAGGCTAATGTGACTTCAGCAGCGCAGAGTAGTGTTGCTTACATAGTGTAGAGCTACAGTAGCACAGAGAGCTTTAGAGGGACATCACTGTGCAGCAACAACGTGATAGATTTTAGCACAAGGAGCTGATGTGACTTCAGTAGTTCAAAGGGAGTCTGATTACGCAGGAAGAGTTGTAGCTATGCATCGTTATTTATATGCCAGCACAGATCTGTAGCCTATGGAGCTTCAATGATGAGGATGTAGCCCATCAAAATTGTTTGTCAAAGATTGGGCAGGAGATTCAGTTGTTTCTCTCAACAACTGAAGTTGCAGTGCAGCAGATCAGCAATGGCAGTGCTATGAGCAACACATATGCAACATATTGAGAGGGAGCTGTAGTATAATTGTTGCAGTGGCAGTGGCAAAGTCATGGGCAGTTGTAAAAAAATGGAAGCAATAGTGAAGAGTTGATTGGCAGGAGGCCAAGCTTTAGCAACACAAAACCAGTGCCCAAAATCATGTAATGCATAAGTGTGATGTATTGCTAGAGCACACCCTTGATGCTAAGAGGGAGTATTGAGATTTTTTGTATTTGGGGTAGCATCAGTTGTGCTCTAGGTCCCAAATTTTGAGGAAGGACTAGATTTCACCTGATCTACAAGACCCAGAAATGGATTTGGGAAATTTCATCTGTTTTAGGAGATATTAAATTAATTAATTATTTTAATGTATTTCCTAAGTTAAAACTTAGGAAAATAAAATAATTAAAGTGAATTTAATTAAACATGTGATGAAATTGTCTTAAGTCACACGAATCAAGCTTTCTTTTAATATTAGCCATTGATTAAAGATTTAATCTTGGATGTTTATTAGTCAACAAGAAAAGTATAAAGGAAAGGCTTGGGGTCATTTGTAAGACATGCAGAGGTAGAGCACTGAAGGTAAGCTGAGATTCTAGGGTGGGGTTGCTAAGAATTCTCAAGTGTTTCAGTTGCAGAGAGGGGAATTTAGACCAAGGGGATGATCTGATCCCGGGGTCTAGTACAAAAGAAGCAAAGAAGAGATCAGGAAAGACAATGCAGAGGAAGGCAGCATCAGCAGGAGTAGACGACAACAACAGCAGCAGAAAGGACAACATGATTTTCAGGAAACCCTTCAGGGGTTATGCAGAGACCCATAGGGACAGCGTAGTGACTGTGCCACCCAGTCTAGGGTAACGCAGTCCCTTCTAGTGACAACATTGAGCATTTGGAGGCCTTCAAAGGCCAACGCTGTGTCTTTCAGGGGAAAATCTGGGGTTTCTAGGTCTAGATCTGGTTGAGTTCTATAAATCCCATTTAAGGGTGTGGATCAGTCGGTATTGTTGTCTTAGCTCAGCCAGGTGCTGCAAATCTAGATTTTCCTCTGTAGGGTTTTCCAGATCTGGAACCTAGAGTTGTGTATTCAGAAATATTCTTAATAATAGAGCCCTCCAGTAGCCAGAGACCAGTTTTCCCACATTGGGTTTTTCTGGGGACAGTTTGTCCCGAAATAATTGTGTCACTTTGTCTATGTGTGCATGTGCCTATTCTAGATCTAAATTGGTAGAGATTTTTTATGTGTTTTTCTTTGATGTTAACTTGAATTTATTCAGTTGATAACTTGTATAAGTAGGAGAAGCTTAACCGAATTAACAGAAATAATTTTTGCATAAGAATTAAGATTCAAAAATTTCTACATAGGGAGGTATTCATAATTATACAACTTGATACAAGATACTCTCAAATTGAAATATTTTCATAATAAGAGTCCAGATTAGTAAGTCATCATCAAGCATCAATATTATAACCAAAATTGTCAATTTTTCAATATAGCAAGACCTTGATTAACAAGCTCTAAATCTCCACTAGATTAGAGCACAATGATGGGAGACATATATTTGGACATCACCCTCTTTGCCTCTCAAGACACATACCCCATTTGGATGTTCACTGTGTATGACCTTACAGGACTATTCTTATCTTGGATTCTCAATCCTTAAAGAATATCGGTCCTCTTTAACTACTCTTATCTTGGATACCGTGTCCTATCTTCAAAGGGTATCGGTCCATGAGACTGCTTCCTATCTTGTATTCCAAATCCTAAAGGAATATCGGTCCCAAATGTACATACAATCCTCCATTTTCCCTACCAATTCCTTCGCTAGACTTAATATTGTTAGTCCTGGCCTAGTGCATGAAACATGGAGAATACAGTATCCCTTATCACTCCCTCTCAATTATGGTGGTAATCCTTACTCCCTCTTGTTGGAAATTGTGACTAGTTTCGGTCTTCATAAATTTCATTATACTCATGTCATTATGTATATATTATGTTTCAAGAAAAAGAAGAAAGAAAAATATTATTTTCAAGCATGGGTTTCATGCTTCTTTTAAATTGTCAACTAGGTCAAGCATGCATTGTGTGCTCCCTAGTGTTTTTCAAGTCAATAAAATATGTGTCATGAGTCAAAAGAGTCATTTTCATGTATATAAGAACCATTTGGGCAATTTATAACAAGTAAAATAATTTATTTTTGAATCTAGAAAGTCAAAGTGACCTCCAAGCACAAGTCGACCCTGCCAGTGACAAGTCGACCTAGGAGAGGCCTATTCGACCACATGTGAAGGGTATATAAAGGAAATGAGTTCGATTCATTTGGAAGAAATTCTATAGTTCGGTCACAAGAAAGAAAGAAGAAGAAGAAGGAGTGAAGATATAAGAGAAGAAGGCATCTCAAGAAGAAACCGAAATTATTACTTGTGTACCAATTTTTGCTCACGCGTCCAAGGAAATATAGGGTTTCTGTAGTTGTAGGGGCCTCAATTTGCAGGTCTGAGTTTCAGACCTGAAGTAGAAGGTCGAAATCCATGATTAGATAATTTTGAAGAAGGTCTGACCTCCGTTGACTTTGAATACTTTGACTTGTTTAAGGAAATATTTGTTGGAGGGATGACTTGGTGCTTGGAGGAATTTTTGGTCTTGGATTTCTCATTTGATTAGATTCTATAAGAAGAGAAGAGATTTTTTTTGGGTGTTCCCCTTTGGATGGGTTTTTCCGTGGTGTGGAGCCTACTTCTTGTGTTTATTGTCTTTATTGTTTATGCTCTTGATAATTTTTTGATGAAGAGAACTTAACTAAGAATAACAATAATTTAATATAAGATCCCAAACTCTTATCAAGGATATAGAGAATTGTTCAGATAGTTACCCTACTATATTCTCCAATATGGTATAAGAGAAGTTTGCTTAAGGGAATCATTTGTTAAGGACACGAGGAAGGGCATAAGGAAAGAAGACCTTATCATCTTAAGAAGGGTCAAACTCTCATTGAAAGGCCTCTTCATCTAAACAAGGATATCTATCTCTTGAAGGATCTTTAATTTTGAAGGAACACCTTGAAGGAAGGAAGGTTCCTACTCCTCTATTAAAGGCTTCTTATCTTGAAAAAATATATTAATCCCTCTCTTGGAACTTTATCATATTTGAAGGCTCATTAGAAGACATATTTGGAGGAAGCATCAAAGAATCCTTGGAACATAATCCACTCTTTGAAGTAGATTGAGGACACTATTGTTGAAGGCATCCTAGAAGTCATCACTCTAGGACATATTTGAATTCTTTTGAAGTTTCTTGAAACAAGCAAGATAGTTGAAGACATAATCAAGAAAGACACTTGTTTGACAAGTAAGTACCATATTATTCTCCATGTCTGAATCCACAAATCAAATGACTTCAGTTTGCATGGAAAGTAATAAAATTGTTGGATCAACAAACTTTCTAGCATGGAAGAAGAGGATTAATTTGATACTCACAGAAAATGAGATCATGGAATATGTTCTTGGTATAATTACTCAACCAGACAAGGAAAAGACTCAAGAATTAGAAATATATAAGAAGGGAGAAGTGAGATCACAAAGGATTCTTATTGAATCCATAAAGGATCATCGTGTTCCCTTTGTTGTTGTTTTGAGTTCATCTTAAGATATCTATGATAAGTTGTTGAAATTGTACTCTATAAGTACATCAGGTCAGAAAATAACCTTGAGGAATCAATTATATAGAACAAGGATTTCAAAATATGAAGACATTTCCTCATACCTTATAAGGATATCACAATTGAGTAACTAGTTACAAGGGCTTGGGGAAGTCATTTCTGATTCAGAGATGACTACTTGTGCACTAAATGCTTTTCCACCTAAATGGAGTTGTTTTGAAACTAGTGTTTACTCAAGAAAAGATACTACTCTATTTGATGAATTTTTGGCTCAATGTGTCTTGGAAGAAACAAGGATAAGGCAAAGGATGACACAAAATTGAATGAAAATTCTCAAGCCTTTGTTGTAAAATACAAGAAGAAGAAAGGGAATTTTGGGAAGTCCAAAGGAAAACAAGATATGTCTAAAATACAATGCTATGGATGCAATGCGTATGGAAATTTTAAGAGGGATTGTCCAAACAATCATCAGAACAAGAAGAACAACAAAAGGAAGGAAAGAAGAAAAGCTCACACAACTGAAGAAAAGGAAGAACCTGAGAAGAAGTTGAAAGATGAAGAGCCTAAGGATCTATAATATTGAAGGAAGATCCATCTTTTTCAGGTTAATTTACAATTTATCTTTCTTTTATTAGAAAACTGTAGTTATATTAGAATGCACTATTGCATTCTCTATAAGAGTCTTGGTTTTTGTGAAGCATGGCATCGTAGAAGGAGGCATATGATAGTAGAATATTTAGATTCTACATGATAAATTTGCTTTGGAATAAGTCATCTAGCTAGAAATAATGAGAAGAATGGGACCATCTTACACATGATAGTCCATCCAAGCATTTTCTAATATAATATTAGAGGTAGTTATCTTTCAAGAAGGATCAACAAGATCCTCTAATGAAAACCATCATTTAGGGAAGGTTCTTGGAAGAAGCATTATGACATAAATAGTATATTCCACTTAGTGTGGAAACAATAGTCTTGAAGGATGAAGGGATGCGGATGGTCGAGGTGTAGTATGAAAGGCGCAATTGAAGTAATTATCCTCTTAAACAAGGAAGATTATATTTGATAAGGATAGAATCTAACCCATTCAAAGGAAGGATAGCTATATGGTTGTATGGAAGAACATTATGCATGTTGTTAGTAACTCTTTTGAAGAATATAAAATTCATGTATACAATAATCTTGCAAAAAGAGTTTGGCATAAACACAAGCATGAGAATTCTTCCATGTGGTTACTCGATGCTTCGAAGAAAGGAGTTGGTATGCTTTGGAATGGCTAAAGATCAAGACTCTTCCACAAGATAGTATGAATTAGAAGTGATGATATTTATCAACATCAAATATGGTCTCCTGAATAAAGAAAGAGAGTTGATAATGACAACTCCAAGGAAAAACATACTGCAACTTCCACCATGGACACTTTGATTAAAATTAAAAGCACGGAGAAGGATACTTGTTCAATATAAATATAGACCATGCAGAAAAATGTTGATCTCAAATGAAACAAGGAAGAAAAATTTGATGTTATATCAAGAGGCCCTCATGTTGAGGTATGTACAATATTAATGTTTTGGTATTGGTTATCTGGTTAGTATATGGATTTTCTACCTAGAAGGATATTGCATAAATACATAATGGAAGTTGATACAAATGTATCTATAACTATTTGTGTTAAACTCGATTCAATGAATACATGGATTGAGTGGATGGCTTTGATAATACTTGAAATATTATGTGGTTAAGATGTATACATCGTCTTGGAATTAAAAGGACATAGTGGTACAAAGTTATAACCTAATGTTTCGATGACAATGAAGATCACTTTTAGAAAAAGCTATGATTATATCTACTTTCATTGGCTTAATATAATTCCTTTATTGTTTATGATGAGAGAAAATTGATATGAAAAATTGATGGCCTGAACCTTGTTATAGTTTGGCTCCATTACAAAAGCTAAAAATGATGAGATGCAAAAGGAAGAATGAGCCATGCAACTATTTGAAGATCTCCATGAAGAATTAATAGTTGATGTATTGATGAAGACACACTAAAGGGCTAACTTCCTAAATTAAAAGGAAGTTAGGAATCTCCTCTATGCTTAAGAGGGAGCAAGAACTCTCCTTAGTGTTGAATAAGGAGCAAGGATCTATTCCCTAACCAAGCAGGAATGAGGATCTCCTCTCTAGATGAGAGGGAGTGATGTTAGACACCATTGTTGATTTTTGGTAGCATCAAATGTGCTCTAAGTCTCAAAATTTGTAGGGAGGCTTAGACACATGTATTCCAGAGAACCAAGAAATCATTTTGGGAAATTCCACCCGGATTGTATTTTATTAAAAGAATTAATTATTTTAAAAGGAACCTAAGTCTAAACTTAGGAAAATAAATTAATTAAAGTGAATTAATAGAATATGGGTGTGAATGTTCTAGAAAAAGAGGATCAAGTCAAAAGTTAATATTAGTCATTTATTAGAGATTTAATCTCAGCCGTTGAAGTTTAAACGAGAATATTATAAGATAGGCTTGAAGGGTAACTTGGAAAAAACACTGTAAGTAACAAGAGATGGAATTTCTGAAGTGAGCAGCGCTAAGAGGAAATATCGATCAAGAGATTCTTTGTAGAGAGGAGCAGGGATAGTATCAGAAGAGAAATATTTCTCGGTCAAAGAATCATCAACAAAGAAGGAACAAAGAGATCCAACAGAGCTAGAGAGGTTGACGTAGAGCCACGCAGGGCTACGTAGAGGCTAAGATGGAACCATAAATTTGTTGAAGGAATCGATTCCAAAAGCCAAAAGCTGGGAGTGAGACTGTGAGGCAAAAATCGAAGATCCTGGGCAGAAAATTGATCCACATAAGGGGTGACACTGTACCCAGGAGGGTTGACACCAGGAGTCCAAGAGGCAACACAAAGGCTGTTAGGGGTAGCTCATTCAGTGGCCGAATCAGTCGGTATTTCCTATGATAGTGTGAGGTAACCTCACTAATTTATCTATCAATGATATTCTCTATAATTGGATTTTCAGGAAAGGAATCCAAATATTGTATTCAGAAATTACTACTGCATAATAATAAAACCCTCTGTTGTTGCACCAGTTTTCCCACATTGGGTTTTTCCGGGGACGTTAGTCAAAAAATAACTGTGTTAGATGTGTCTTGGATTTTATCTTTTTCAGTTCTTGTTTCCGCACTTGTATTTTTCTTTCTGCATTTTATTTAGTTAAGGTTGCACTGTGTTTAATTCGATGTTGTCGTAGCAATTGTCTGCTCAACTTAGTGTTCCTAAATTGATGTCATAAATTGTCAACCAGGGCTAGTAAACTATTGAAGTGAAGTGCACTATATGTGCCTAGGTATCTGTTTCTCAATATGTTGTGTTTAGTGTTTTTCTAATGTTTTTGGTTTTGTATTTTTGTGTTTTTATGCTAAGAGGAAAAGAACTAAGTGTTGGTAAAGAGAAGTTGTTGGTCACAATAAAACAGAGCAAAATCTATTCTAAACTATGTATGGCACTAAAGAACAGTGAATGCAAAACTTGACAATAACTCATAACATGAACTCAGTCCAATTCATTCATTGGAAATATATTGGAACAACTTGAGAAAAGGATGAGTTTAATGCAATGAAGTTCTTCTAAGTAAAAAACAACCTACAATATCACAGAGAAAACCTCATCCATGGTTAGAGATTTGTTGGAACACATTTGGAAAAGATTATCTGCAACATAGTAAGGAACCCTACTCTAAATTAACTTAAGACACTAAAATCAATCCATTCTACAACTCAAAATGTCACTATTATGCCTCATTCAAGGGTTAGAAATATTTTGGAATAGTTTTGGAAAGAGGCAATTTGTAAAATTATGAGAAATTGTAGAATAGTCAAGACTTCAAAATGACATTACCAATTCTTGTTCCTATGATAGAAATGTATTAATAGAGATTAAGAACAAGAACAGTTTGTAAATAATGAAGGCCTTTAAGTCTACTTTAACAGAACTAGAGTACAACTAGCTAATAAAACTTGAAATACAGTGAAAAAAACTGAACTAGAGTGCAATTAACCTCTGGAGTATTACAGCTGAACTAAAATGCAACTAATCTCTGAAATACTACAGCTCTATCTCATTCAGTGTTAGTGATATTTTGGAGCAATTCATAAGAACAAGACTGGCTGTAACATTTGAGTGAGAGAGCATAAAACATAAAGTTAAAAAAAATGCAACTGATGTCTAAAATGCTACAGCTATATCTCATTCAGTGTCAGTGATATTTTGGAAAAATTCATAAGAATAAGACTGGCTGTAACATCCGATTTAGCTAAGCATAAAACATAAAGTTCAAAAAACTACTTAAATTAGGAATGAAACAAGGCTAAAGTTACTTATCTAAAAAGTATGCACAGAGCTTCTCGGGCAGTAGGGGCCCTCTACCATTGGATTAGCACACAAATATACTCAATATTGCTTCATATATTGTATTAAAGTTGCTCTTATTTCATTAAAGGAAAACACTCCAAAAATAGAGTATTACAGTCTTGGACAATCTAACAATAAAACATCAATCTAGCTAACTGTCTCTTGGTTTCCCGAGTTATTCTTATAAGAGAAATACATAACTGCCCTGGAGAAGAAATAGGGATAACTGTATTTTCAATCAAAATCAAATTATAACTCTTGTGGAGGCCTCGTACTTTGCTGAAGACATCTGTAGAGTCCTTGTCCTGGTATGAATCTGCTTCTTAGTTTTGGTTTCCTCCACGTGCATAACCACTTGTAGATTTCTACTCAGACTTCGTAGAGGGCAAGAAATGATGTAGGAGTGTTGTGGAATTCAACCATATGCGTTTTTCCTTTAAGTGACACATGTAACTTGTGTGAACATGAAGATAGCTGCGGAATAGGCGACTAGCTATAGAATGGTTGCATTATGTAGCTAAGTCTAGTAAAAAATTACTACAACAACAAAACCACGAAAATATAGCAAGTCAGTCATTGTATACATTCCTAAAGTGACTTTAATCAATCCTATTGATATTTTAAGCCTGTAATTGATAAGGGACAAAAAAAATGAAGTGAAATTTGGTGAAAGGAAAGGACATCTTTGGGGCTCAACAACAATAAACTAAATAATTAATTTATCAGTTATAAGAATTAATACTAGATGATGAAATAGGATTCTAGATTTGAGGAATTTTCACATGGTATTAGAGCTTGTATAGCTTAGTGTAGGAGGAACAGAAGAACATATCCGTAGATCTAATGTTGGTGAAGTCGGGATCAAATAGTTGCGTAAGTAGCATATCGATCTCCTAGGTGATTACATAGTCCAAGCTAGAAGGGATAGCTACTGAAAAGAAATCTCTCTCTGAGTGAGCTAATAGAGAGGTAGGATTTTTTAGATCACAGTTTGTCTGAGGCAGAGGGAGCAAATCAACAACTATAGGGATGTAGTTTTATGTGCAACAATGGTTGTGGGTGAAAAAGCGTCAAGAAGAGTAGTTGGAGACACTTTGAGGGAATCTTCTTCCTCAGGGAATTCCTAGCTAGGGAATTCTAATTTTTGAGACCTCAGCAACAGTATTGGGTGGTAGATCTACCATCTCCATCAGGGAGTACGTAGGCCAGGCCAAACCTGCGTAGAGGAGAGAGAGGGAGTTAGTTCGATATATTTTTTCGTTGACAAAGATGGCAGCAAGCAGGCTGAGAGATCAAGATCGGTTGGAGGGAGCCTCCAACTATGTGATCTGGCAGGCAATGATCAAATGTCTGTTGGATGAGCATGATCTCAAACTCTTCATCGAAGGTGTGGTGGTTGTTCCAGTAGATGTAGATCCTATGAAGGAACACAAGAATAATATGGCTAAGGAAAAGTGCTTGATGCTCGACGAAGTGAGGGATCATGTCATGTGTCACATTGCTAGCAAAGCAATAACTAGAGAAATGTGGCAGACCTTGGAGAATATATATCAAGGATCTTCCAAGCAACAGAATATGTATCTGGAGGAGAAGATGCAGACTACTTGGATGAAGAAGGGTGAGCGCATCGATCCGCTCCTGTCTATACTTCAGGAGAACCGAGATCAGCTGGTAGCTATGGGATCAACTCCTCATGCCACAGAGATGGTCAGATTAGCCTTCTACTCAGTGTTTGATGATCCATATTTTATGTAGGAATGAAACATAATACAAAAATAACCATAAACATAGAGATGCAGTGGAAATAATGCGTCATTTCATTGATATCAAATAACAGAAATTTGCTTATAGACATAATGGAAATAAAATAGCTAGGGTGTTGGTAGTGAATCTCTGAGAAGAGATGTGGTGGATACAGACCTCTGAACTGTATTACAATGAGGCTCAAGGGCTTATTTATTATTGATAAACAATGGATAATTCTAAACGTCCAAAAACCTAACCCTAGGAGATGAAGCACCAAAACTATGGGCCCCGTTTGGGTAAATTTGTGGTTCAACTTCCTAGGGACGTAACTTTGGCATCCGATCTCCGTTTGACGTGCTCAATAGCTTGTTAGAAAGATATTTATGAGGAATACAACTTTGGTGTGAAAATAATTGATCTATGTACCCATGTTGCTCCCGGTTTCCCAAAAAATGTCGTTTAGGGCCTCAAAACGACTTCGAAAGTTCAGGACCCGAAAAACTGCTAAAAATAGTAAGTTGTGCTGCAACTTAAAAACTGAAAGAACTGATGGTGGGGGTTAAAATGGAATATATGGCTAGCCACCAATATCCACCTAGATCATTAAGGCCCCAAAACGGCTTCGGGAGTGGAGGACCCGAAAACTTGCTAAAAATAGTAAGTTGTGTTGAATGTGAAAAGCTGCAAGAATTGATGCTGCGGTTCCAAATGGAATAGGTGGGTGGCCACCGATATCCACCTGGATCATTCCTTCCTCCTTAAGAAGCAATGGTCCCCATTGCGTTGAGATCCTCCATGAGATGAGGCACGTTCTGTTTTCGAAGATGTCATGGACCTGCGGGCGGACATGTTGGATGCAATTAGTAAATTTGGTTTCTTTATTAGCCTCAGACAGTACATGTGTGGATTCTGTCTGTGTAGTCGCATGAGGTATGGAAACATCAAGAAGCAGTGCGTCGGGGGTAAGATCAATGGAGTGCTTGTCCTGACAGTGTAGAGGAACCTCTGTGAGTGAGGAGAAAATTTCCTCGTATTCCTTCATGAATTTGTCCATCTGCTATAGCCGTGCAGGGGAGCCCTGTTTCAAGGTTGTGACCACAATATTCTTCTTTCCCTATGAGCGAGTTGTAAGGAAAATAAATTTCCTAGTTTGGGAAACAATCTTACTACATTGTTTTGCAGTAGTCAAAGAGATGACAGGAGGCGGTACTACCTCTGGTATCCTGTACAAGTTATTTCCCAAAGTAATAACAACAGCACGAGGCCTAGACTCATACACAACATGTCACCTCCACAAGTATTGTTGGCCCAATACTACATCAGCTACATCAAGAGGAGCAATATCACACAATACCTCATCCGTGAATGGCTTGATATTGTGCAGAAGGCAGCACTGCTGGCGGATGCGTAGATCTCTCCCTGGGTGGAGCCACCCGATGGTATACGGTTGCGGGTGTGCTATGGTCGGTAGGCCGAGCCGCTTCACGACCTCTTCTGAAATGAGGTTCTTTTGGCTTCTGCTATCGACAAGAAATTGCAGCGGAGAACCCTTCACCCACATCTGCAAATGGAAGAGGCACTCCCCCTCCTCTGGATACTCTAGATCCTCCCTCTGGATCTTGGTGGTGGCAACAATGGCACTGGGATTTGCATCAATGATCTACTTCCCTTTGTCATTGCCTTTGTCTAGTTCTGACTCAAGATTAGAAAATGAATCTGATTCGGGTGCCTTTTGTTTGGCCACAAATGATTGTTTGGCCCGAAACTCCTTTGTGCTGTGAGTGGGGTTGTTATGAAATTCACACCACTTCCTTGTGTCCTTCTTTGAATTTTCGGTGTTTTTCTGAGTGGCATTACTTTGGCCTTGCCCCTTGTTCTTTGGTTCAGGGTCACCTTTTAGATTCGCAGATCCAAAGTCTCGCTTCTTTTGCTTAAATTTCTGCTCGATCTTGGCGGCATAGCGATATGCCATGCCAAGTGATGTAATGTCGAGGAACTCCATTTCCTCCTGAATTTGTTTGTGTAGACAACCACGGTACTTGAGCACCAAATGTCTCTCTGAATATTTAATACCCAACTTTGTGCGCAGAGTATGGAATAGATTCGTCGGTTCATGCACATCTTGATCCCTTTGTTTCCGCAGCGTGGTCCATTCGATGTATTTGTCCTCAGAGCTCCCCACAGGGTAATATTGTTCCTTGATGCCGTCTTGGAATGAATTCCAAGTGGGTGTGGCTGAGAACTGAGAGGATTCCCCTTCATCCTCTTGCTCACGGTAGGTTTCCCACCAGTATTTGGGCGACTTTGAGGACTGCAAAAATAATCTTTTCTCGGTTAGAGAAATCATGGACCGAGAAATACCCTTCCAGCAAATTCAACCATCTATCTACGGCGTCTGCATCTATTTGGCCTTCAAATACAGAAATATCAAAGTTTACCTATACCTTGAAGGGTGTGGCACCTCTAGAGTGGTTATTAGATGTAGATGTGCCGTAGGTGGGCAGTCATTGAAGGATTTGAGAAAAGTTATCCATGATCACGTTCCTTTGTTTCTCGAGGGCCTCATCGAGAAATATTTTGATAGGATCTCCAACTCCCTCGTCTTTCTTTTCTTTCGCCATGGGAGGTCATCGGGGTTTGCAAGGCTGATCTTGCAATGGTTCAACCAGATCGAGCCCTAACTCCTTATACCCTAACCACGTTGGGGACATGCAAAGAAAAACAAAGAACAAGCAGACCGCTTTGATACCACTGATCCAGATTTTATTCAGGAATGCAACAGAATACAAAAATAACCATAAACATAGAGATGCAGCGAAAATAATGCGTCATTTCATTAATATCAAATAATAGAAATATGTGTTGTAGAGGTAAATCCCTTCTGCGGACAGAGGCGATCCCTACTAGCCCAGATCAGGTCTAGCAACAATCGTATCACGCTAAGACGCAAGTTCCTAATTGCAATAGACAAAATTGGGAGAAAGGCCTACCTCAAGTCCAACGCTGTTGTTCGCGGAGAAGATAGCACTCCCGATTCCTTGCTCCAGAAGATCACAATTCTCCCACTTGATGCGATCGAACACCTGCACATACAAGAAACACGACGAACATTCAAGCGTAAAACCCAATATATGCAATTATGTATCAGTCAGAGAAGATGCAACCCATAATCACAAAGTATGAACAATACGAGTGGAACCATAACCAAGGTCGCTTATCATTAATTAATATAAAGAAAGATACAACTTGGCTCCGACGCTGAATCTTCCTTCAGCGGGTCGACAGCGGAATACATCTCGATAAAGCTCGTCGGGGATGGGACAAGCCTCTCTCTTCGGTTGTCTTGACAATAATATCCTTGCTACTGATTTGGCTCTATGAGGACTATCAAGGTTCTTTCAGCATTCTCTAGGCTATCGAGGGCTCTTGAAGGCTAGCTTGCAAAAGGAAAATGGCAAGCTTATATAGATGGTGGAAGGGGAGTTGGGATCTCTATAATCATGGGATTGGCCCTATCCTCAAGGAAGCTTCCATGAGAGGTGGAAAACCACCTCCTCTACATGGAGATCCGAAGCCAAACCTCCCAACTCAATTTAGAGACCAGTTTAGGAATTGGTTAGAGTCAATCTTCCGCCATTTATTTTTAAAAAACACTCCTTAATAAACCCGACGTGGATATAACACTGGAACAGAGCACCAGTTGGCGCGCTCTCTTTGGTGGATTTCCCCCATTGGCGTGAGGGCTGAACTGGATAGTCGCGCCAAGGAAAAAAAGGCTATTTTTAGGGTTTTTCATAAGGAATTGTCTTTAGGGGAATGGATGTACTTGTCCAGGGGGGAGACCATGAAAGTGGTTTCAGGTCATTTCACTGCTCATAGGTCACAGAATAAGCCCTCCAATGTGCAGGATGGGGATTGCAGGGACGGTGACAAATTACTGTGTAACAGATGCCCCCTAAAGCATGAGGCCCGAGAGAGAGAGGGGGGTGAAATGCTTTACGAGAACGTGTCCAACTGAAAACACTGTCGTCGGAAAAATTGTGTAGAGAAGTACAACTGATATCTCAAATACATGATATATGTGGTATGGGTGCAGCCATCCATAACAGAGTATACAATAATCAATATCCAAGGCATGGACACAACCATCCAGTAAGGATCGATAACTAGACTCAGGTATGGTCGCAACCATCCAATGAATGAGTCATGTAACCAATCATAATAATCCACAAAATCGCAGCCTAGATTGTAGCAGATAAAATCCAGGGTCTTGTGCTCCATCTCGACCTGAACAAAGTACAAGTTCAAGCATGCGAATAAGTGAGCTGAAGTTGAACATGCAAGAACATCGTCTGATTACCAGCCAATGATGAAAGCTGTTAACAGACGTGAGAGGAACCACCAATAATGACAATGGCCCTCAAGGTACTATAGGTACAATCCATGGAATGTGAACAATGAGCTGACGTCGAACATCCGTAGAATCATCCGTTCGAAGGCCAATGATGAAAACCTTGCATCGAATGCGAAAAACCTGCCATTAAGGCATGCAGGCTCCAAGGTACTGAAAGTGAGTCTCTAGATCAGCTTCCTGGATAATGAGCTGAATTCGACAGGAAGTGACCTTGATCAAAGGTGGGCCATTGTGTTTCCCACATCATCGACGTGAGATAGAGGAACATAATGTTTTGTGAATCAGGATCAGATGAGAATCAGAGGAGGGTTGAAACTTTGCAGAGGTTAACTTCTCTTGAACATATTGGCGGCACGACAGTGGATGTGGCAGTATTTGACATCAAAATATCAGAGGTCATGATGAAGAGGCAAAGAGAACATGAGAGGTCAACAAGGATTACCCAAACCCACGGAGGCAAGCAGATAATGAGATGAGATGTCCCCAACGCGACACGAATGCAGACAAGTGCCATGTTCAAGAGCGACATACTGCCGACACGACGACGATACTAGTTCCATTTTTTCCCCACCATTTCTGGCGAGTACCTCTTTATTTTAACACAAGCTTGAAGAGGATACTATATGCTTGTCATATAATTTTTTCCTTCGGACAAATCCAACCTAGTACATTTAACGAGCCCTAGGAAGGAGGAACTCGAGTAACTTCATTATGACGGAGTCCGATGTCATCAGGGTTTAACGAGTCTGACAAAGGGAGAACTCGGTGTCTTTTCATATTTAGAGAGTTTGAAAAGACATCAGAAAAGTAAACTCCAACAGTCCCTTTTCATAAATAGCTCCTTAGATCTGAAAAGGTAGAAAACTATGTCTGAGAAAACCTCCTAGTCGCGATAGAATAGGGTATTCCTTTTTCGTAAATAATCTATCCTAGCCCGAAAAAGGGGTAAACGTATACTGGGTAGATGTCTATTCGCAACCAATTTAATGAGATCGAAACGAAAAGGGACTGGACAATATTTTCATGTTTAGAGAGTCAGAAAAGAGCTAAAAGATGACTCCAAAATGACTTTTTCGTGTTTTTACCGAGTCTGAAAAAGTATAAAATACAACTCGTATCATAGTCCAAGTCGCGTAAAAACCTATCGCTGCACATAAAAGCGAGTGTAAAATCCATTTTCGACAAAATATATTAAAATATTGAGAAAAATGACTTTCAAAACCTAATTTTGACTTCAAAAGTTATAAATATGCCACAAATGGTAAAAACATATTTACTTTTACCTTTTACCTCATTTGGAGAGCAACAGTGAGCTTTGGGTGTGCGAGCTCGCGACAGTGATTGCGATCAATCTAGTACATCATTCGGGTTCTTGTTCGTTATAGGTAAGAGGCATTCCCTTTAACTTTGTTTTGATCCATTTTTTGTAAGTTTCCACTGTGTATTTGACCTTTGGAGGAAACCCTTTGCAAATTTAGGGCTCCGCCAATTGGCGCGGGTATCGGGCACAGACCCGCACCAGTTGGATATTTTCTACAAAGGGGTCGCGCCAGTTGGCGCGACTGTCAGCGAAACAGTCGCGCCAATGGCATCAGTCAAAATATCATAAAGTGTGCCATACTAAGAGTACACCAGATCCAGGTACTGGGCACGCGCGATGGCTTGTTCTTCAGTCACACATGCCCCCATAGCAATATCTTGAGCGATTTTATTAATGAAGGAGGTGGTGAAACAATGAGTTAGTAGCTGATCAGGTATATCAAACTTGATCAGTCTACAATGATGTCGCCACTCATGAATATGATCAGATATGTGGGTGGCTTTATCCTGCTTCAAAGAAGTGAGGAGATGCGTCCCGGCTTCATAGCGAACTGGTAACTGGAAGTGAGTCAGAAAAGCCATTGCTAACGTATTGAAGTCTTGAAAGATGCCATGGGGTAACTCTATATACCCCTTAGCGACAGCACCGGTAAGAGTGCGCTGGAAGAGACGTAGATGAATTGAATCATCCACCCAATAATTAGACGAACACCATAGATGGTAGGTCATTACATGAGCTTGGGGGTCCTCTCCAGCATTACCTTCAAACTTAGGACAGTCATCGGGTACCTTAGTTGGAATCGGAGGCCAATAATGATTGTGAAGAATCGAATCATTGGTTAATTTAGAAATGTCCGGTAATTCCAAGGTAGCCAAGAACGACAATTGCGGATTAAAAGGCATACCAGGCCCTCGATAAGGACTTGTACATGTACTCCATGCTGGTTGAGAATAACCTTGCCCCCATGGGTTCTGTCCCGAAGGATTCTGACCATAGGGGGTATAGGGCGTATAACCAGTCTGATATGGCTGCTGGTAACCAATGTACGGGGGTTGATAACCAGAGTATGGACCTTGATTATATATCGGCCCCATTTGAGCAGTCTGTGGATTTGGCTGCAGAGAATAGGTGTAGCTGGGTTGTTGAGAATAATAATGGGAACCTTGGGGCGGGTTATAAGTCGGTCAAGATTGACCTTGAGGATAGTAACCGCCTTGGGGTTGAGCGGGCTGCTGATAGGTGGGACCCTGCTGAGCCTGATAATTAGGGTGCACCGGTTGATTCTGTTGCGGCATCCAGTAAATCGGATGTTGAGCAGGGTTGACAGGATGTGCAGGCTAGCCTGGTTGGACAGGTTGACCTGACTGAATGGGCTGCCCTGGTTGAATAGGTTGACCTAGCTGAACAGGCTGCCCTGGTTGAACAAGTTGACCTGGGTGATGTGGGACACTAGGCTGTGCCGGATGGGCCGGTTGGCCTGGTGGTGGAATGGAGCCAGGTTGCGCCTGATTACCAGTTTGACCTAGAACAGGACCATAAGAGGGCTCTGGCTATGCAATATTTGAACTAATAGGATACTGAGGTTGCATAGGTTGTGAAGGTTTGACTTGCCCCCCAGGACCGTACAATGGCCCCGGTTGGTACCCCGATTGACCTGTGGGTCCTTGAGGTTGCCCTGGTTGGACCACAGGGTGAGGTTGGATAGGTTGACCTGAAGGGTTGTAGGACTTTCCTTGTGGACCGTATAACAACCCTTGTGGGCCCAAAGTTTGGCCTTGTAAGGTCTGACCTTGTGGGTCATAAAGATAACCAGGCTATCCTGAAGGTTGGCCTTGGAAGGGTTTCCCTTGTAGGTTATAGGGTAAACCTTGACCATGAAGATATACCTCTGGAGCGGGTAAACATAAAGGGTTTCCCTGCTCATCGTATTGGTATGGAAAAATGTAAACAGGGGTACCATCCTATGCATAATGTGAAAAATACGGACGGTTGGGATCTTGGGAGGATTGACCGACCTCGGGGTTCGATTGCTGTAGGGACATGCGATATTCCTCAGGAGAAATGTTCTCCGGCATAGAAGATGCTATATAGATGTCTTCAGGAAGTGACGTGGTCCTTACAGACTGAGTGGTAACAGCGGGGGTAGACGCGACCACACAGACAGTGGGCCTGACAGGTACTGAAGTGACCTGAGGGGATGACGTGATGGGTGTCCGTGGAGACATCCCCAATGAAGGAATAATCGGCCTTGTAGAAGGAGTTGATATCCCCATAGAGGCAACGACGGTCATAATCTGACTCAAAGATCTATATCCCGCTGGAAGTGAGGGACCAGGCGAAGACATGACAGATAACTTGGGTTTGTCTTCTGGGAAAAACTGGTAATCTTCACCAGACGTGGGGATTTCCTCACCAGGAGAATGGCTGGATGAGCCCATATCTAAACCTGCTGCTAGATCTGCTAGAAGACGGTGAGGACTAGGAGGAATAACAGCAGCTATAAAGTGCGAACCCAATGTAAGAGGAGGGAAATGTTCCCCTACTCCAAATCCAGACCAAGCATCGCATAAGCGCCAATTGAACTCAACTGGTCCTCCAAAGGGAAGCTCAGATAGAACCGGGCCCCCGTCGGGAAACTCAGAAATGATAGGCTGCTGAGGTTTAGCAGAGGACTGAGAGACCTCTGATGAATCATCTCTATACGGACTACCAGTAGATGAAACTGAGGGTTCCACCACTGTGACAATAACGACAGGAGGAAAAGATAAAACAAACACAAGGGCTAAAAAATCTAAGGCACACACTCAAACGGCCGACAAGAAAAATCTAAAAGGGCGTGTGATCCCAGGTGATTTATTTTACCACATTGAAACTTAGAAAGTTCACCGTTTCATGTTTTAAGAGTCGAGAAATAGATGAAAGGTGACTCTATCTATTTCAGTTTTGAAGCAAGCGTGAAAGGACAAGCGCTTGGTGATCTTTTCAAATTTAAGGAGTCAGATAAGATCAAAATGACTGATAAGGAATTCTAGGCAAAGGGTGTACCAAATAACCGTGAACTGCAATATACACCTTGGTTTCAAAATGAAAGAGAAATCAACCAAGGACTTAACGTACGTGCAGGCAATCTCCCCGAATGTTGTGTCCAGTGTATCACAGGTATAGGGTGGCAGACTCGGCTTCCTATGGATAAAGGATAGAAACCTAGTGGGGTCTCCCTTTATATACACGACGGTACGGGGAGCACAAGTCCGTACTAGCGCTGTCTAAAGCCAAGATGCGAACGACAGCTACTAGGTTTAACGACGCTGGAACACGTCTCTAACCTATACCTCTAAATGTTTCGTTAATGTTTCAATGCTACCTTAGTGTAAATTGAATAAATTTTAATGTTAATCTTCAATAATGTTTCAATTTTCAGGCCCTAGCGAGTGTAGTGTCTCAAAATCTCCTAAATGCACACTATATGCCACAGTATATCATTTCATTCGCTGAAAGCTAATTACGAGAGAGTTAAGAGCTTTTCATATAGTAACAAAATGACCAAAAAACAATCACTAATGTCTCTAATGCAAGCTAATGAAAACTAAAAAGCTTTTCTTTCAGAGTTATAAATCACTAATAACATAGAAAAGATTCGATTTGCATTAACTAATCAAGAGAAAAAGAGATTTTTTTTGTATTTTCAGTGTTTGAGAGCAAAGTGCACTAAACAGAATGAAAACTAATGAAATGAACAATTTTAGAAGTGATAGCAAAGGAGTAAAACAAGCAAGTTTCACTCAATGCAAGCACACAATCAAACCTCAAATTGACAAAACAATCCCTCAAAACCAAAAGAATCCCAAAGACTCAAATGAACCATGTAATCTAGGCCCAAAACGAGACAAGGCGGAATTCGAATGAGGAAGAAACCAATCACTCAAATAATGCAACAAAATGATAGACAACCACCAAACGAATGCAGAGAAGCAATCACAAAGTTGACTGAATAGATAGAAACCAAAAACTTCTGCGGGAGGCTCGACACACTGTAGCACCTAGATGCTGGAGTGTAAAAACTCTGGTAAACTTTATAAGTATATATTATTATTGATAAAAGATGAGATATGATTACAATGGGGAATCACCAAGGCTTTAAATATAGCCTCATAGTGTCCCTTGGTGAAGAGGCATGATCTTTGATCATGCCCTTTCACTTAATAAAACCTAAGATAACTATATCTAACTAATAATTAATAAAATATACATAACATTGCCCCTCTCTTAAAGATGCTTTGTCCTCAAATCATACGTAACGATGGACAATGTTGACGAACGCCTCAGTTTCCTGAGCGGCGGGCTCTTGGTTCCCACATTTTAAAAAGATCGTGGAGCATCTTCTCGAGCTCAATCTGTTGGTGATGTGGATAGCGACAAGATTTGATATTGACAGGGTCGGGTCCTTTCCTGGTACTGCTGGTGATTCTTCGTTGTTACTTTTTAGATTTAGAGGAAAGTTACCAACAATTATCGTCTGATGTAACTTCTCCTCATCATCAACAGCTTCTGGCACTGTATCAGTGGATTCGGATGTGTTTGTCTCTTCACATTTTTCTCTCAAATCTGGAGATGAAACATTCTGTTGTCTATAAGCATCTGTATTTTCATGGTTTCTTTCATTTTCAATGACTATGTTTGTTGTTGCATCTGTGATAGCAGTCACGTTGAATGCCAACATTGTTTCTTTTTCTGCCATTGGATTTTCATTTATATAAACGTTCTCAATAACTTTTGTTACTGCATTACTGGCTTTATTAGTGGATTGAGTTGCATTTTCTTCTCTTGGTTTCTCAACTCTATAATTTTCATGGTTGATCTCAGAGTCTCTACTTCTAGGTGGTTCAACACTATAGCCTTCATGTGAACTGATTTCCAATTCAACCTCATTTAACTGCTCTTCTTCAAACATGTTATATTCATGATGATGATATGAATTCGCTGAATTGTTCAGTTGATTATGTTTGAAATTTGGGAATATTGGAAGTTGTGTCTGATTTAACTTATCTATCTTATCATTTAGCTTATTGAAGAGTTCTGTCATCTTGTTCATTGCTTCGCTATGCTCTGTCATCTTGTTCATTGCTTCGCTATGATTTTCTATGGCCTCGTGATGATTTAGCCACATTTGTCTTTCTATTCAATTTGTCGTATCATGAACCTTTTTGATGTCGTTGGAGTGTCCTGCAACTGTACCTTCAAGATCGACTAATCTTTTTCCGAATTCTTCGGAATTATTATTGATCTGTTTCTCGAGATACACCAATTTCTTCTGGAATTCGGCCATCGACATCGATGAAGACATTGAACATGTATGAGGTGGGGAATATTTTTCTGCCAAATTTTCCCTTTTTTTTTAAATTAATTAATTAAATTAATTTTTTTTTGAAATAATAATAATAATAATAATAATTATTATTATTTTATTATTTGAATTATATATATATATATATATGGGGAAAAAATTTGTTAACTTTGAAAATTCACGTTGTTTTGAAAAGGGTGAATGGGTTTTAATACCATGGGCAGTTACCATGGGCTCCAAAACCACAAGCTTGTAAACCATGAGCAATTACTCTTCCTTATTCCTTTTTACTTTGTCTTCACATGTACGTATATGTACTTCTTTATATATATATCTCTTTTTACTTTTTTTTCTTTTTTCTTTTGGAACTATTTTCTTTTAAATATTTTTTTTTCCTTTTAATTTATTTCCCCCTTTATGTTGACTTTCCTTCTCTCTTTTGATTATATATATATATATATATATATATATTTCTTCCCTCTTCTTTTTTTTTAAAAACAAATGTTGCTACCCACCAGCACTTGGTTTTTAAAAAAATCTGCAATTTTGGAATTTTCTTGTAATTCCTTAATTCTGGGTGATCACACAGATCCCGAAGAGCGATGGCTCTGATACCAATGGAGTGTAAAAACTCTAGTAAACTTTATAAGTATATATTATTATTGATAAAAGATGAGATATGATTACAATGGGGAATCACCGAGGCTTTAAATATAGACTCATAGTGTCCCTTGGTGAAGAGGCATGATCTTTGATCATGCCCTTTCACTTAATAAAACCTAAGATAACTATATCTAACTAATAATTAATAAAATATACATAACAGATGCCCTAGGGCTAGAATGTAAAATCGATATAAGAGGGCAAACAACCAAAGGATGAAGGCCACAGTCAGTCAAATACGGTTCCAGAACACTCAAGCAGTCGTAAAAATGAAACCAAAATCACAGATCAAGCTCAGAAAGCTCAAGCCCAAGCAAACCCTAGCACCTTACAGAATTGGCGCGACTGTTAGGCTGCAACTAGTGCCAGAACAACATTGGCGTGGGTAATACACTGGAAACGTGCGCCAATTGGCACGACTGTCAGGCTAATAAGCGCACCAGTCGAGTTTACTATGTAAAAATAAAAAAGAGCAATTCAAGAAACAGACTAGTGATGGAAAAGCTAAACAAAATTTTAACACACGAAAAGAGCCAGCCAAAAGAGCTGATCAAGTAAGCAAAGTCAAGAATCGATCGAAAAGACGAGACAATACTCCAAATCAACGTTTCCCCAGCGGAGTCGCCAATTTGTTGTAGAGGTAAATCCCCTTTGCGGACAGAGGCGATCCCTACTAGCCCAGATCGGGTCTAGCAACAATCGTATCACGCTAAGACGCAAGTTCCTAATTGCAATAGACCAAATTATGAGAAAGGCCTACCTCAAGTCCAATGCTGTTGTTTGCGGAGAAGATAGCGCTCCCGATCCCTTGCTCCGGCAAATCACAATTCTCCCACTTGACGCGATCGAACACCTACACATACAAGAAACACGATGAACATTCAAGCGTAAAACCCAATATATGCAATTATGTATCAGTCAGAGAAGATGCAACCCATAATCACAAAGTATGAACAATACGAGTGGAACCATAACCAAAGTCACTTATCATTAATCAATAAAAAGAAAGATACAACTTGGCTCTGACGTTGAATCTTCCTTCAGCGGGTTGACAGCGGAATACGTCTCGATAAAGTTCGTTAGGGATGGGAAAAACCTCTCTCTTCAGTTGTCTTGACAATAATCTCCTTGCTACTGATTTGGCTCTATGAGGACTATCAAGGCTCTATCATCATTCTCTAGGCTATCGAGGGCTCTTGAAGGCTAGCTTGCAAAAGGAAAATGGCAAGCTTATATAGATGGTGGAAGGGGAGTTGGGATCCCTATAATCATGGGATTGGCCCTATCCTCAAGGAAGCTTCCATGAGAGGTGGAAAACCACCTCCTCTACACGGAGATTCGAAGCCAAACCTCCCAAATCAATTTAGAGACCAGTTCAGGAATTGGTTAGAGTCAATATTCCACCATTTATTTTTAAAAAACACTCCTTAATAAGCTTGGCATGGGTATAACACTGGGACAAAGCACCAGTTGGCGTGCCCTCTTTGGTGGATTCCCCCCATTGGAGCGAGGGCTGAAATGGAGAGTCGCGCCAAGGCAAAAAAGGCTATTTTTAGGGGTTTTCACAAGGAATTGTCTTCAGGGGAATGAATGTCCTTATCCAGGGGGATGCCATGAAAGTGGTTTCAGGTCATGTCACTGCTCACAGGTCACGGAATAATCCCTCCAATGTGCGGGATGGGGATTGCAGGGACGGTGACAAATTACTGTGTAACAATATGCTTATAGACATAATGGAAATAAAATAGCTAGGGTGCTGGTAGCGAATCTCTAGAAGAGATGTGGTGGCTACAGACCTCTGAACTGTGTTACAATGAGGCTCGAGGGCCTATTTATTATTGAGAAACAATGGAGAACTCTAAACGTCCAAAAACCTAACCCTAGGAGATGACACGCCAAAACTATGGGCCCCGTTTGGGTAAACTGGTGTGCATCCGATCTCCGTTTAACACGCTCAATATATCGTTAGAAAGATCTGTCCGAGGACTACAACTTTTGGTGTGAGAAACATCGGTCCATGAACCCATGTTGCTCCTGGTTTTCCCAAAAAACGTCGTTTAGGGCCTCAAAACGGCTCCGGAAGTTCAGGACCCGAAAAACTGCTAAAAATAGTAAGTTGTGCTGCCAGTTAAAAACTGAAAGAATTGATGGTGCAGTTCCAAATGGAATAGGTGGGTGGCCACCGATATCCACCTGGATCATTCAAAGACTATCGGGTATTTATCCAAATCATCCTGGGTAGAGATAATTTGATGGAATGGGAGTCAATGTGGGCTACTCTTTAGTAAGAAGAGATGAGGAGGGACTTACTCAAGTGTCAACTTGAGGGAAATATCAGCAGTGGAAAGAAGATGAAGGAGGAGGAGGTTAATGTGGCCCTTGCATCAAAGGGGAAACATAGGAGGAAGAAGGAATTTCCAAGATCAAATGATTCCAGTGTGGCGAGATAGTTCATTATGCGACACATTGTCCTCTCAAGAAGAGAGACAAAGATAAATCGTGATCCACAAGTAGCACCTACCAGGATCAATGAGGAGGAGTTCACCATGATTGCCCATTTACCTCCGGGAGGGAGCTAGGGTGATTTGTAGCTGTAGACCCATAGATCTACAGGATGGGCAGGATCCTTGAGGAGTCCACCTCTCGGATCAATACCTTGCTACGGGAGCCCAAATCAGATGTAGCCGGATGGACGAGTACCAATTGGTGCAAAGGAGTGCAAAAGTGATAGTGCAATGGTTAGCAGTGCTAAAGTTTGAGCAGTGCAAAGCAGAGTTGGAGTAGTGCAGTGGATCATAGTGCAGAGTCAGCAACAACCTTAGAGGGTCAATGCACACGCTAGCAACAATCAGATCTTTAGTATCGAGATGCATCATGTTGAAGACTTGTTTAGTTTTGGATATTTTTCTGTTGCAGTGCAGTGGCAGTTGGCAGTGATAGTGTTAGCAGCAGCACAGATGCAGAATTTGAGAGGGAGTTGTAGTACGGATGCAGTGTTGATAGTGGAAGTGTCTGTAGCAGTATAGATGCAACATTTGCGCGGAGTTGGTGGGCAGCAGTGTCAGACATCAGTAGCGTAGAGGGAGATGTTGCAGGATCAAAGAAGTACTCAACAGGGGATATTTCTAGAGCACATTCCTCGCTAAGAGGGAGTGTTGATTTTTGGTAGCACCAGATATGCTCTAAGTCTCAAAATTTGCAAGGAGGCTTAGACACATGTATTCCAAAGAACCTAGAAATTATTTTAGGAAATTCGAACCAGATTGTATTTTATTAAAAGAATTAATTATTTTAAAAGGACCCTAAGTCTAAACCTAGGAAAATAAAATAATTAAAGTGAATTAATAGAATATGGGTGTGAATGTTCAAGAAAAGGAGGATCAATTCAAAATTTAATCTTAGCTGTTGATTATAGATTTAATCTTGATCGTTTAAGTTTCAATGAGAAGATTATAAGAAGGGCTTGAAGGGTCACTTGGAAAAAAAAAAGTAAGGATCAAGAGATCGAATTTATGAAGTGAGCAGTGCTCAAAGGAAATATCAATCAAGAAATTCTTTGCAAAGAGGGGCAGGGATAGTATCCGAAGTGAAACATTTCTCAGTTGGAGAATCATCAGCAAAGAAGGCAGAGAGAGATCCAATACAGCCAACATAGAGCCAGAGAGGCTAACATAGATCCACACAGGGCTACGCAGAGGCCAAGAGGGAACTGTAAATATGATGAAGGAATCGATTCCAAAATTCGGAAGCTAGGAGTGAGACTGGGAGACATAAATTGAAGATCCTAGGAAACAAATTGATCCACAAAAGGGATGACGTTGTACCCAGGAGAGTTGGCGCTGGGACTGTGCAGAGGCTATAAGGGGCAACTCATTCATTGGTTGGATCAGTCGAGATTTCCTATGATAGTGTGAGCTAACCTAATTAGTTTCTCCATCGATGATATTCTATATAACTGGATTTCCATGAAAGACATCCAGAGATTGTATTCAGAGATTACTACTACATAATAATAAAACCCTCAGCTGCTACACCGATTTTCGCGCATTTGGTTTTTTCGGGGACATAAGTCCAAAAATAATTATGTTATAAGTGTCTATGATTTTCTCTTGTTCATTTTTTGCTTCTGCACTTGTATTTTTACGCAGTTTATTTAGTGAAGGTTGAGGTGTGTTTAATTCGATGTTGTCATAGGAATAAACTGAATAATTAATTTATTAGTTATAAGTATTAATACCAGTTGTTGTAATAGGATTCCATATTTGAGGAATTTTCACAATCATATTCTCCATGTGTCATGCATTAGACCAAGACTAATAGTAGTAAGTCTTAGTGAAGGCTCTAGGAATGAGAATGGAGGATTGGATAAGCCTCTGAGATTGATACTCCTTGAGGATATAGAATTCAAGATAGGAAGTTGACCAACACTCCAAGACAAAAGTGGTCGAAGAGGACCAAATTTATTTGAGGATAGGTAATCCAAGATAAGAATAAGTCCTAAAAGGGCATACCTAGTGAACATCTGGATGGAGTGTGTGCCTTAGAGGTATTGTGGTGTCTCACGTAAAGCCTCCCAACATTATGATCTAAAATAAATGAATATTTTCAGTTAAAGGCCTTACTATGATAACAATGTTGGTTATGATATTGATGCTTAAAATATGGCTTATCAATCCAGCTCCTCTTATGATAACTCTTCAATTTGAGAATATCCTTGTACTAGTAACACAATTATAAATACCTCCCTAGTTAAGAGGGAGTGCTGAAAAATGTAACTATTTTAAGTCTTCATAATTGTCATTATACGCATGTCATTATGTATATCTTGTGTTTCAAGGAAAAGAAGAAAGACAAATTATTATTATTATTATTATTTTTAATCAGAATTTTTGGTATTCCTTTATTTCTTATTTATTTACTATTCATTTTTATTTTTTATTTTTTCTTCTTTTCACCATATTATTTTATTTTTTGGATTTAAATAATAAAATTGAGCTAATTTATTATCTTGATTTATATTTATATTTTATTTATTTTACTTTCTCCATTTTCTTATAACTATTTTTAGTTTTATTGCTCAGAATAGTTAAATTTGACTTTATTGTTTTTAATTTGTTTTCATTTTCTTATTACTATTTTTCAGTTTTATTGTTTAGAATAACTAAGCTTGACCTTATTATTACCGACCTTAGTTTTGATTAAAATAATAATATTAAAAGAATTATTTATTTTAATTTTTCCATTTTCTTATTACTATTTTTAGTTTTATTGCTTAAATTTGACTTTATTGTTTTTAATTTGTTTGTTTATTTATTTGTTTTCATTTTCTTATTACTATTTTTCAGTTTTATTGTTTTGAATAATTAAGTTTGACCTTATTATTACTAACCTTAGTTTTGATTAAATAATAGAATTAATTTAATTCTATATTTGCAACTATTTTCCATCCATTACTTTATTTTAATTAAAAATTGTTTATTAATTAATGATAACCTTTTACTCAAAACTAGTTGTTATATTCTAACGGCTAGAAAACATCTCTCTTCATCTATTCTAATATCATGATCTTTTTACGAATCTTGTCCTGAAGATGAACCACACTAGATGGTTCGAAATGCGTCGACTAAAAGTTCTTTTATGTGATTTTTACCAAAAGATCTCTGAACAGAGAAAAATATTATTTTCAAGCATGGATTTTGTGCTTCTTTTAAATGGTCAACTAGGTCAAACATGCATTTCATGCTCTTAGGGTTTTTCAAGTCCAGAAAATATGTTTCATGAGTCAAAAGAGTCTTTGTCATGTATATAAGACCTATTTGGGCAAGTTATAAAATGTAAAAGAATTTATTTTTGAATCTAGAAAGTCAAAGTGACCTCCAAGCACAAGTTGGCCCTGCCAGTGACAAGTCGGCCTAGGAGAGGCTTATTCGACCACATGTGAAGGGTATATAAAGGAGGTGAGTTCGATTCATCTAGACACATGTTCACTTGAGGGGGCTTGACCCAGGTTCAAATTTTATCGTGCAACCAAAAAACCCTCCAACCACTGGCCCTTTCAGCAATAACCTTCTTGCACAAATGAAAGTCTCACCCGAAGTAGTATGGGGGGCTGTTGGAATAAGGTTTCTGCACCATGAGGAAGAAAATAATGTGGTGGCCCTAAAGAATTTGATTGCAGAACTTAAACATATCAGAAACACATGTGCGTAAATACAGAACAATACTTATCAGATCGGCTAGTCGCAAACAAAGATAATGCATAAACAAAGAGATCGCAGATCCACTTCATCGCATTTGTATAGGAACATAACCAAATCTATGTAATATGTAATAAATCAAGTAGATTTATCCATGTATTCAACCATCAATATCTATTCATGCATAAGTAACATATCTACTCACGTAGATATAATTAAGTATAACAGAAGAAAGTGATCTCAACGTAGAAACAATAAACAGATAACACAATGCTTCACCAAAACTAGTATTTGTATTAGATTCTAATAGTTCATTACAAACAAACCTTTCCCTTGCAACTACCCTTCCATACACACAGTCATTGGATTCCGCACACAGCCAAGATTAGGTCTCCGCACACAAAGGCAACAAGAGCCTTTCTAGCCAAACCCAGACTTACAACGTGTATCACACACACATAAAACTCTTAGATCAAAAACATGAATGACTTCTTACTTAGAATCAATCTATCAATTTATATCCATCTTAGCACGTAGATACTATGGTCTCAAACCATGGTTTGAGGCCCACAGTTTACCCTTAAAACCTAATTACATAAAAGAGGGGCTTTGACCCGCCCCAAAACCCCTTGACCTTTCCGCGTAGCTTGCATATGAAAAAATATACAAAAAAATATTCAAAAATGTACCCCAGGGGACCCCACTCCAACAGTCCCCCAACACAAACCTGTGACTCGTCCCGAGGCACTGTGGGGTCTGCTCCTTCATCTTGGCTTGGAGCACAGTGACAAAATATTTTAGTGGAAGCACCATTTCTAGACTCTATGCAACAGCTCCCTGCGCTTCAATTACTAATCTCTTTGTAGTGGGCCCTTCGGTGGCCAATTAAATGCTCCTATGTGTTTGTTGAATGGCCTTCAACGTGCAATCCAATGTCTATGACAGTTGTAGAGCCTCCTCAGCCCATGACTGCATTATTTCCTCACGCAACTATTCTTTTCAGCACAAGTCCTCAATTTCATTTTGAATTACTCGGCCCTCCCGTAGGCGGGTGAGGCGTTGTGTAAGAATGAGAGTAGGCGCCGCCATCCTAATATCAACGAACTGTTGCTCCTTGACGCACAACTCATTGCACAACTAATATACCATAGGATCATTTGAACTAAAGTCCAGACACTCATGGCCTCATCCAAAAGTTGATCACATTGTGTGACTGCAACAATGATGCTATCAGTGGGCTACTTTACTTCGCCATCCCTCTTTGCTCTGACTTCTGGCAAGGTTTCTGGCTGTAATTTTTTTTTTAAGTCATCAATCTAATGCTCGAATTCAACTCGGACTGTTTGGAATTCTTCGCACGAGGCCTTCAATGCAAAATTCAGTCCTTCTAACTTCTCTTCTAGGGCAGATGTGGCAAGGACTGCTGGTATGTCGCTACAGACTTGATTGATTCTCTTCGAGCACAACGCGCTAAGCCTTGGCTGCACAACATGCTACCTCTGTTTTCTGCTATTTCAAGTGTGCCTCGCCAACTTGCTGTTGCTACTCTATAGCAGTTGTGTAAGCATGGGCCTTATGGAACTGAATCTCATCCGTAATCATACTATGTATCAGATGTAATTTTCCTATAGGCAAAACAGATAAGTGAATATTAATAACTTCGCAACCCTGTAGTTGTGCACGCCGGCTGGTTGATTTAACATGGATGGTTGGGTCAGGAAATTTGAATCAGACGACTATCTCTAATCGCAGGTAGAACTATATTGAGCAGTTGTATGTTGGTTGCAGGCATGCTCGTGTGCATCTGGCTCGCTTGTGCAATGATTGCCTGAATCAGGCTCGCTTGAAATTTCAGATCCTGGATGAAAACCTGCACCCCCTCGAGCGCATTCATGTACTATGTTTCCATGTCTGTCCATCTTTCCTTTGTGACTGTTGTGACTGTGTTTGCTATTTCATTGAGTTTGTCTTCGGTCAATGTCAGGATCTCATCTCTAATGTCTTTGGAACCTTTAAATTTCTTTCTCGATCCTCTAACGACCTAATATCCGCGCTTTGTGCCCTCAGAATTCTGTGCTTCCACTCATTCCTTGGTTTCTTTTGGCGCGACACCTTTCTTCTCAGGTGCAATGTTAGCTTCCAAATCAATCGTCTCACTAGTTGTAGTCGGTATAACCTATTTTTCTATTGTCTTCTCGGTAGTCTGCCTACCAGTGCGAGGCTTGGTAGGCATCTTTGGGATAGAAGTTGATGCACCCGGTTCCAACCATGTTGATGGCCACTCTACAGTGACGTGCAGAAAATCTTCCTCTATGAAAAGATAGGGCAATTCACACCACACTCCTCCGACTGCACCCTTCACGCAAATGTTCATATTGTGGAGGGTCACCTTAAAATCTGTTATCATCTTGTAGTAAAAATTTAGAGACAGCCTCGGTTTTGATTGTACAAATTGAAAGAGTGAGGCATCGAACAACACCCAAAATATTTTAGTCTCCATAATGTGCACAGGGATGGAAGAATTCCATAGCGTGGCATACTGTGCGGCTTCACACATCTGCTGCTTGATCTCAGGAAATTATGTTTCCTCTGGGGTCTTCCAACCAATAAGGGCTATTATTAGTAGGAGGCAAGCATAATAGAAATTCTTGTCCTCCTCTTGTCTTCGTGCACGTTCTCCAAAAATTCGTTACATAGTACCGAGACCAATTATATATGACTCCTTTTTCACACTGCCCTGCCAGTGCAATGACCTGCATAGGAACCTCCTTAGGTTGAAATTTGCGCATCATCTTGCAGGCCAAAATGAGCATCCCAAACTGAACAGTGGGATCATTGATATCGCTCACTGCAAATCCTCTACTATGGCGCGACACTTGGTACTTCATTTTGATTTTGTCGACCACCCGCTTTTCTTGTGCTTTTCCTCCAAAATCCGCCATGGGGTCTGTGCCTTAATCGGGCAGGCCTGTGATCCGATGGATCAACGCAAAATCAATTGGTATACTCTCTCCCAACCATAGTGCTTCATCATGTACTAGCAAAATCTATTGGCACACACAAATGTCCTTTATTGGGTTGTGCCCAAAATGGGGAACCTGAAGCATATTCAAAAACCCTGCCTTGTGTAGGCCCGACACCCATCATTGTGGCTCAAGGCACACAAGGCCCCCTCATATGACACGTGATACAGATAGCGCTTAGGCGCCAACTCAGGAAACTTATCCACATTCGTGATGTTCCAATCCTTCATTTTTAGTTGCGGCACTTTGGCGAACATATCGCCTTCAACCGCGACATTTTTAGGAATCAACGACATGTTAATTCTTGACCACACTTTTTATAAATATTTTGGAACTCTAACTGATGCTTTGCGTGGTGTGACATAGGTCAAAAACCATGAGAAGGGGCCACTTCAACCACATCCTCTTCCTCCTCCATAATAGTCTTAGGGAGATCCGCCATGGGTCTCTTCTAGTGCTCAGCTACAATGGATTGTGACTTCCAAGTCTTCTCCCTAGGAGATTTATGGGTCCCTGATGTCTGACGTTTATTAACCTTCACAGGCGCAAGTGTCTCTGCAACCGGCACAGCAGGATCCTCTCTAGGGCACGTAGCCGTCATGCTTGGTGGAATCACGTAACCCAGACCCCTACGATGCAACTCCTCCTCAAATCTCGGATTCAAACCAGACATAGAAACTGAATAAGTTGCAGAAATCAAATAACTCAAGGTTGATAATTCACTCAGAAATCAAAGGGAACTATTGCAACCCCATAGGTCATATTTATAGTTTTGGCGCGTCCTCAACGGTCCCTTGTGCATTAATGTGTCTCCATAAATGACAAAACAGTCCCAAATCTGGCAAAATCCCCTCATTAATTACAAACTAGAAGCTCCCATAAATGGTAATAAAGCTATCTTTTCCAGATTTACTGTTCCAACAGCTATATTTTGGCACATCTGCGACCCAGTCAACCTCCTCGCATAACTACCGTGCATGCATCGCACCTTTCTTCGCATCCGCCATCCTAGCTGCACAGATCTAATACTTTGATCATATAGTCATTTAGTGTGCACATGTTCATCCCTGTACGACTTTAATCAGCTCCCATTGAAATGCTCGAGAAGATATTCTTCGCTAATGCTCGAGAAGATATTCTTCGCTAAGTGTGACCAAGTGCACTGCACCTCCATTAGTGATCTCTTTAACAATATATGGTCCTAGCCAATGCATCTTCAACTTCCTGGGTGGCGTACAAACTTTTTTTCATATAACAAGACCAAATCATCTTCCTTAAACACTTTCTGCCTGATGTGCCTATCATGCCATGCTTTTTTATGGGCCTTCTGAACTTGTTGGTGATAATTGGAAATAAATAAATCTTCTTCAAGTGCGACCAACTGTGACAACCATTCCTCCATAGCATTTGCTTCTGCCATATTTGTGAATGTTGCAATGAACAGATTGGGAATAATATACTCCATCGACAACAAATTTTATTGCCCATATACCATCCTGAACGATGTCTTACCAGTCAAATGTTTACACGTGGTTTGGTATTCCTAGAGGATGGAAGGTACATGCTCATCCCAATCATTTCGGTTAGCACTACAAACCTTGGTAAGCGCAGTCTCTAATATCTTGTTGAAAGCTTCCACCGCACCATTCACCTGTGGGTGATAGGGAGTTCTCTTCTGATGATGCCTCCGGAATTCATCTGTCAAAGCTTCAATGGTTTCATTCACAAAGTGTGTACCTTGATCAATGATTAGAATATTAGGACATCCAAAATGAGTCACAATATTCTTGAATATGAACTGTGCACTTCATAGGCTTAGCTTCGGCCCATATGGTTACATAGTCCGTCATAGTGATTATGTAATGTGCACCACTCTTCTTGCTCGGAGGGTTAATAGGTCGAAAAAGTATGGCTCATTTCTCAAATGCTTGCAATGTCACCTATGGATTCAGGGGCATCTCATCTATGCATGATGGCTTTCCGGTCCTCTAACATAAATTGCATGCGCAACAATGCGCATAAGTATCATTGTGCAATGTGGGCCACCAAAACCCAACTCGCAAAATCTTTTTTGCGGTTTCCTTACCTTCATAGTGACCACCGACAACCCCTCCATGCGCTTCATCTAGGATTGCATGACTTTCATACTGCAAAACATATCTTCGCAGAACTTCATCTGCACCCATATTATACAACTGACCAACAATAATGGTGAAGTCTGTTGCGTGCCCCATGAGCTCTTTCTACTGTTGAACTGTATATTCTTGAGGCACACGTCCAGTAGTGAAGAACTGAATAATATCAGGGAAATTCTCATCAACTACCTTGATTTCAAACAACTGCGCATATGGTAATCCATCCTCCAAGTTCGTAGGTTCTTCACAAGTCTCAATGGGAGACATTTGGTCTAGCCGAGCGTTCAGTCTTCCTGGTTTCACACTGATCTCAAAGTCATACTCCTGGAATAGTAACAACTAGCTTTAGATCTTCCCCCCCAACACAGGCTTATTGACCAAGTACTTTAAAGCAAAGTGATCAGTAAACATCTTGAAATTTCCTCCTAACAGGTAGTGGAAAAATTTCTGCATCGCATACACCATTGATAATCCTTCTCTTTCTATGATTGAATAATTACGTTCCACGCTTGAGAGTTTTCGACTAGCATAGGAAATAGGGTGATAAATCTCTCTAGCTCATGGTTGCGCTAAAATAGCTCTGAGCGTGATACAGGAGGCATCAACATGCACATGAAACACCTTTTACTAATTTGGAAAGACCAATATGGGCATAGTGACCATATTCTCCTTCAAATATTCAAAAATCTTCCGAAATTTCTCATTCCTGCAGAATGTCACATCTTTCTTGAGAAACTTCTCCATGGGTGAAGTTATTAATGCATAACCCTGAATGAACTTCTGGTAATATCCAGTGTGCCCCAATATTGAGCATAGTTGTTTGACATTCTCAGGTATCTCCAGATTAAATATTACTGCGATCTTCGCAAGATCTACCATCAACCCTTGCTGGAAGACAATGTGTCCCAACAATATCCCGAATGGCACACAAAATATACATTTCTTCAAATTCAGTGATATTTGATACTTTCTTCATGTATCCAACAATAAGCGCATATTGGAAACATGCTTTTTCAACAACCCAAAAACATTCCAATCATCAAAGTATACCTCCAGGAACTTATGGATAAATTCTTTGATGGCAGCTACTACTACGCGCGAGAAGATGGTAGGCACATTCTTCAAGCCAAAGGGCATGACTGTATACTGGAAAGATCCCCATTCTGTCGCAAAGGTTGTCTTACTGCGATCTTCTGGCACAATCCTGATCTGATGATATCCTGAAAACCCATCTGTAAATGAATAAGCTTCTTGTCCTCCGACATTATCTAGGATTTCATCAGAGAATGGAGTTGGGAATGGATCATGCACACAAGAATCATTCAATTTGCATAGGTCTACACAGATCCATATTTCTCCTTTTGTCTTCTTGTCTTGTACTACCATGGGACTCGCCCAATCAGACTCTTCGACTAGCTCTATGATGCATGCAGCAACCATCTTATCCAACTCTTCTTTTACCTTCTGCTTATACTTCAGATTCAATCTGTATGGGCGTTGCTTCACCGGGCGCTTATCAGGTTTCAAAGTGATCTTCAGAACTCCAAGATCTTTAATTATTCCTTTCAACTTTGAGAACTTTGTAGGGAATAAATTCTGATACTTCGTCAGCAACTCAATAACTTTTCCTACTGTGTCATAATCCCAATAGTCTCCAATATTTGCCAAATTTGGTTGCTCTTCAGATCCAATATTCACCTGTTGAATATTTATAGGTTTTGGCACATCTAATGAAGTGATCGAAGGCCCAACAACTACCCGATGTCCCTTAGATTCTGGAATCATGATACTCCTTGGATCTTCTTCATTTTCTTCAACTGTTAGATTTGTGCAATTCACAATATCCTTCATCTGTGCATCCCATGCTGGTGGAGCACACTCTATAGTTGTCTTTGTTGTATCAAAGATATCTTCTTGAATGTTATGCAAAGATTTACCAATATTATCAAACCCACTCTCAAAGCTGAATGTTAGAATGAAACTCTCCGTCAACGCAAACCATTCACTGGTACCTCGGCGCAACTCCGTCTCCAAATACCAATCAATAGGTACCTTCCCTAATGTGTGAATGAACATGTGGACCCATTTCGATCTCAGTTATATGTCCCATACCTAATTCCATTTAGCCAAATGTCTGCGGGGATCATCCTTTCCAGAGTATACTTCTTCCATTATGATAGTTGAAAATTCAAAGCGTAACCTCATCATTCTCGCGCATTCATCCTAGTTGCCCATGTTTTATTTATGATTCTCCCACCATCATGTTGGAGTAGCACGCAGTCCGAGATCGAAGGCATGGAACTTTGTCCTTTTGCAACAGCTCTTTCAAGGTCTCTTAAAAACATGTTTACATCAGTTAAACCATCATAATGCGGTAATTCATTTACCTTAGATGTTATACATCGAAGAGATCTAGTCACTCGGTTACAACACAACGCAGATAATTCATGCAACTAGTTATGCCAGTTTTCCAATTCTTCATCAGCATCTGAGAAACAAGAATTGTCGTTTTCCCAATTAAGATTTCCATCAGCTGCTGGGTTGATCCAATATTCCTCACTCAAAGTCAACTTATAGATCTAATCAATATCATCATCAGCGCGCACAGGCTCTGTGTATCTTTCTCCTTCTGTAGGATCTAGGGGAATGATGACTCTAGTTCCATTGCTTTCAAACTCCATTCTTCTTTTATTTAGGTTTATGACACCATCCATATCAATAGTCCAGTATAACCCCAACAATGCAAGATAAGGATTAGTATCATTCACAATTTGTATAACTTCGACGACTACAAGCACCTTAACACCTTCGATACTGAGCACAACCTGTGACAGTCTTCCTAATGGAATGATTTTCTGTTGATTTTCCATGTGCAATTGAATGGTAGACCATTCCAACTTGGGTTCTCCCATGCGCTTCCAGGTTTTCTTAGGTAGGACATTTGCATTGGTCCCCAAATCTAGAATAACCTGATCCATCTCAAAAGCATCGATCTAGGCATTCATATGCATCTCTCGACCCGTCCACTTATTATTCTTATATATTTTGTTGACAACTTTCTGTTCTACCAGCGGTTGTTCCTTTTCTGCGCAGTTATCTATCAGGGCCTGAAGATTCTTTACTGCCTTTTTATTGCGTAGTAATTTAATGCAAGCTTGTAAAAATGGTTTTATTTCTTCATCTAGCCCTGCCTCCTTCATGGGTCTACCAGATGTTGATACACTTCCTTCTGCAAACTCCTTTCGCACTTCAACAAAAGTCTCCTTTGTGCGATGTAGATGAAATCCATCTTTCTTCTTAGGTGCCTTACGAATAAAAAGGTCAGTATCTGGCAACTTTCCCTTACCTTCATTAGTGGTCACACCGCTCCTAGTGACCATATTCATGCTAGGATCTTCCTCACGGGTTTCTGCTCTAACCATCTGAAGATTCTACGACAGAGTCAACATATTTTTCTCCTGCATTTTAGCAATCAAAACAAGGAAATATTCTATCACATGGTTGAACTATCTACAGTACCTACATGATTGTCACGCTAAATTTGGACATTCGAGTGCATAGTGACCAAAATCTCCATAGTTGTAGCAAATAACCTGCCCCCTTCCTCGACCAGCTGATATGCCTCCTCATCCTCTTCCTCTGCCCTGAAATCCACCACGCCCAGAGGGGGATGCTGGTGAGGTAGGTTCGGCCTGCATTCTATATATTTCAGCTTTTTCCAACATCATATCATAAGTTTGACAGTGATACTCATCATGTCCTAGTGACGAACATAATCTACAAAACATCTGCTTTAGCTCAGGCTGATACTTTCTGACCCTTGGACAGAAATTTGTTTAATGCAAACACGCAACTTGAAATATCGTGCACCATATTACGCTCCTCAGCTGGCTAGGTCCTCCCACGTTCAGATAATTATTGAAGACAGGACATTGATCCTTATGGTGCCCAACAACTTTGCATTTTATGCACCAGACATATGTGCATACCTCCTTGCACTTATCTTTGCGCAGATTCTGAATCTCCAAATGCAGTGCTTCCAACTGATTCTGAATCTCCTGAGTTCCAAGTGCAATAGGTGTTTGGATAGCTTATAATTTCATCATGACCTCCATAACCTCAGCCTATGTGGCAATATTATGTTGGTCCAAGGGTTGGCGCAAATGTGGGAGAAACATAGCAATAAACCACTTCTTGTGTTGGGTATCATCAATAGTAAATCCATCATCTCTGATAGAGCACTTCAGCCTTTGATTTTCCTCCCACACAGATTCATTTACCTCTTGATGAATCTATTTCATTTCTGTAACCAACTGCGCATATGATTTAGGCTTCTTGAATTGTTATTTTAAGGCATCTTTCACTTCATCCAGAGCGACATTAGGGTTTTCTTGTACATATAAGATATACCAATCCAATGCATGATCTTGGAAAGCAGTGGCTAACTGCGCTTTCTTAATATCATCATTATTAACCTGCTGAGCTTTCCATACAACATTAGTCACAAACCAAAAGTCTCAGTATCTTCATTCCCAATACCTTTGAAAGTAGGTAGCTTCATCGACGCGACCATATCTGCGCCTAGGGGAGGGGGAGGTGGGGGTGGAGATAGACTGCGCGGTGGAGTGGGCGCTTTGTGAGATGATTTTGGAAGTGGAGTCGATGGGATTTGAAAGATGGTTAAGGCTTTTTTACCATTCCGATTTGATGAAACTTCTTCTCGGGATACTTCTTCTTCTTCAAAGTGCGCAGATTCACTTAACTACTAGTTTCTAGTTCACTGTCACTATCATATCTATGCTTAAGAGGGATATACATAAATCCTTTCTCTGGTTATTCGCGGTAAAGTCTTCCATTGTGCATAGTCGGGCGTCTTCGGGACATTCATGTAATATGTTGACACAGAGAGCCCTGTTCACATAATAACATTCAACGATAACTTCAAAGAGCACAAGAACTTACCTCTCAGACGCTTGAAAAATCTTATTTCTGCTTCAGAGTATGACACAAACTGATCAATGGAGAATTCAGTCACAAATCCTCCCAAGACACGATCGATCCAATAATCTATCGCACGGGTGATCTTATTGTCGGTCTTTTCTAATTGCTGAATTAATTCAGGAGTCCAATCAGTGACTGCGTCGTCCTTCGTGCAGGTATTGAATTCAATCAATCTGACAACCATTCATGTATCTTAGTTGCAAAGGAAAAAAATAATATCTCGTGAACTTCTGTATAGATGTACTTCTGAACCCACTTTTCAACCGATATCTTAGAACTTTGATTCTCTTGGATCGCGAATTCAAGAATCTTTCTATCCAGCCAATCTTGCAATGCATTTTGCATAGGGTGTGTTGTATCTTAAGAGACAATCCCTAGGTTGTGAAAGGAATCAATGCTTCAGACATTTAAAAGTGTGTCGCAGAAATAATTTTATCATGAGGTCTCGATTCTATCCCACTAGAAAATAGTTTCCTAAAACCCTTAATGATTTGGAATAATAAGAGATTTCACAATGCCATTGACTACTGATATCTGAATGGAAAAGAAGAACTGCAGGGGAAACTCAAAGTAATATGCTCTAAACGTGGAATCTATTACTTTTAAGATTCAGAGGAAATTCATGGAGAGAGAGGAAAGTCAAAATAATATGTTGTAAACACAAAATTTGTTACTTTAAAGTTTTAGAGAGAGTTTGTGAAGAGAGAAGAAACTCAAAATAATATGTTGTAAACACAGAATCTATTACTTTTAAGTTTTAGAGATAATTTGTGAAGGGAGAAGAGATGGAGTGAAGGAGCGCTTATTAAGGCTATTTAACTCTTACTTACAAACGTAAATCAGAGACCAACTGCTTCTTTATTTCACTTCATTCAAGGAATAAACCACATAAAATGGCACAAGAAACATGAATCACCATCAACAATTGCAGGAAAATTGTTGCTTCTTTCATTCACCCATCATAAAAATAAGTACAAAATTTAGTCCCCAGAAGGTCTAGAACTCGGAACCCCTCCTCTCTCTTTCTCTCTTCCTTAAATACAAACAAAAGTAGTTTGTAACTGCTCTAGATTCTTGAAAATCCTAGACTACATAAGATGTTAAACTACTTATTACATTGCAATCGAGGACATCATTGTAGCTTCGATCTTAACAAAAAAAACAAAACAAAACTTGAAATATAATCCTTTTGTTGAATCTGATTTGTTGTTGATGTGTCTCCTTCCGCTTTGGCTGTGATATACTAACAGTCTGTATAATCGCATCTCCACCCGACTCTGTCCATGCTTTTACGTTTCGAACACTGTCACCATGTCACTTACTACCCGACCCTGCCTCTTTCGCTCATGCCCACAGCATTTATTCTTTGATCAATGAACTGCCGCAAACGCATACCGTTGTTCTGCACGTAGCGTCGGGTATTTTCTTACCCAAGTCTACCCCACGTTCATACTTTCCTTTGTAACTGTCGTAAGACTGGACTTTAAAATATATTCCATTACCTTTTCAAAATTGTATCACATCCACTTCTCTGTCGCATTTTAGCATTCCAACGTTCTACGTTATAATCCACTTTTGCCCTTCGATGCGATTTTTACAAAAGAAAAACCCATGTACCCGGACTTGAAAACCTTTATACTTTAGCGATAACTTCCATCGCGTCCACTTCGTTATCACATTTCACATTTCGAAAATCATAACATATTCCTTAGCGTCATTCCTCCTGAGCTTTGTGATGTGCGATGTGCGATAAAGTTAGGGACGACGTGGCAAGTGGAGGTGGGGCCGATCGCAAATTGCAGCTGGTGATATGAAACCTTGTCGCATTTCACATTTTGGAATTTATAACATATTCCTTAGCGCCATTCCTCCTGAGCTTGCGATGTGCGACGCGTGATGTGAAAGAGGGTCCCACGGACAGACTTTAAATGCTTTAGACTCAAGCTTCAAACTATATCACATCAGGTCTCACTCTCAAATTTTTTTCTAGTTTCAGCATGTTCCACTATTATGACCTTATTGATTCAGATTTCAAAATGTCAGTCAGACCTTCATGCAGTGCCCGATTAAGCCTCCGGACACTTGTCTGTACATATGTTGACTCAACCTTGACCTACATTGAGCACATCAATCAGCTTGACTCAGGTTGTTCTGCAGCTAATCATTTCATTTCTTCTGCTACCGATTTTCTTTTCTGCTCTCTAGCTTGGATACCTCCAGTAATAAACTTGATTTTGGTTCGATTACATGTGATGGTGGTCTCATTGATCATGTGGTTATCCTTTGTGACATATTGTAGTTATTACTTAAAATTTTATTAATTGTTCTCCAACAACCTTGAATTGCTGGAATATCTTGACTTTGGTAAAATTCATTCTGCTACCAACATCTAGCTCCAATTGGGGACATCACTTTGGTAGCAAAGTGTTGAGAAATTGTAGATCAGTAGCCTTTATTGGGCATGGATTAAAAGAGACCTTGTAGACTAATAGTCATTATTGGGCATGGAGCCAATCCCAAATGGGATTTGATCCAGTATGAAATCCTCCCAAAACCTGCTACACTTTGGACTTCTTCCTTTATTCTTAAACTAGAAATACCAAAATGAAAATAGTACAACTAAAAATGCTCAACTTCTGAGCTTATTTATGCACAAATCCTATATATATACATGATTTAACTTAATCAGGTGAGGTCAGCCTTCCAATGGCACCAACCCAACATCTATGTGTTAGAATTAATGCCTCCACATTATGGAAATTTGAAAATCAAAACAGGGATGTACAATGAAAATTTTCCAGATACAGAGCTTTGCACATACCCTTGCATAAATGCTTGTTGTTGACGAAAAAAGTTGTCATATAGTCAGCCACTGGATCATAAAACTGATGAAACAAATTTTCAGCTTCCTCCTTTCTTGAACATCTTGCTGATGTAGACTTATTTGAACATGGCAACTTCCTTCACTGTTTGACTCCTCAATTTGAGGTTGTATGTGAGAAGATTGATTGTTGTTTTTTGCTGACAACCATTTAGGCCGAAAGAGAAATCTAAGGTTTGTTCCTCATAATGCTGATGTTCTTCATATAATGCCAATTCTTGACAAAAATATTCCCCCTCCTGCAAACACACATGAGGAGCTCCACTAGTTTATCCTATATTCACAAAATCATTAAAATTATGAAAATTGTAATGATCTTCCAGGATTTCAACGTGTCGTTCAGTTGTTGCAATGAATTTTTGACCAGAATCTTTAGAATGCTTAAATTCTTGTGTTTCAACAATACAGGAATCCTTTGACACCTTTTGAAAATCCTTGTTCATCTCTGAATTTTCATTCTCTTGTAAAGAAATTCCAATGTTTTCTTGACAGGCCCTCGTGTCTTAAACCAAACTTGTTCTTTCAACATGAAAGGAAAAAATTCTACAAGCCCACACATTATCTTCGATTTCATGTGCATAAAGAAACATCCACTCCAGAGTGCAAGGCTTTCTCTCCTTGAGATAAAAAGCTAGGACACTAGAAAGATCCCTCAAATAGTATATCATAGCTACACCTTCAGGAGGTCGAATTTCTTTCGGCATGCTGAAATAGATTTTCTGAAACCTCCTATTAAAGGCAACGATTGATTCATTACTCTATCTCTGGATGGAATATAACTCCAAAATGTGCTTTTCATATGGCTTGTGCTTGCCCCAATATCTAAGAAATATGTCTTGAAAACTATGCCATGAACTAATTGAACCTTCCTCCAAACACTGGAACCAATCCTGACCATCCTGCTTTAATGAATGACAAAACATCCTTAAAGCCACATCTTCATAGATAATTTGAAATTTGTCCAGAAAGTATTCAAATGTTAGGAGGTGTTGTTCGAGTGCAACCTCATCACTATCTCCAGAAAAACTTGGCAAAATTTTAAATCTTTTTAAAGGTTATTGCTGAAGACTTGTAGGGAGCACTAAGGGTTTTAAAATCACCCTGGTTCCAAACTGGAAAGAAGCGGATTGTTTATGAGGTAGAATATTATCACCCAAAGATGATGAATCCTCACCTTTATACCTGGACTATGATAGATTATCTTTAGGAATTGTAATGCAATAATCATATCTCCTCTCATATTTAGGAGATAAAGTTGTGTCAAGATCAATAATATAGGTAGAAGAAAAATATTATTTCTTCGATAAAGAATGTAATTTTTGGGCCTTATAATCTTCTGACAATATAAAGTAGGAAACAATCTTCTTGATATGTAAGGGAAAATAGACCACTAAACTGATAGTGAAAAATAAAACTTCCTTTAAAAGATTCAAACTTTGATACCCATTTTTTCCACGATGGCTTCTCATTTTCTTGCTCGCAAAATTCCTTATCTAATGAAATCTTCATCAGTGGAGTCGCCAGGTGAATAATAAACAACCAAATTTTATATCTAGATCTTGTTTACCATTAATAAATAAATCTCAATACCCAGGGAAAAATAACTTTGTGCCTTCGTCCCCGACAATAACGCCAAAAGATGTTGTATCTTAAGAGACAATCCCTCGGTTGTGAAAGGAATCAGTGCTTAAGACATTTTAAAAGTGTGTCATGAAAATAATTATATCATGAGGTCTCAGTTCTATCCCACTGGAAACTAGTTTTCTAAAACCCTCAATGATCTAGAATAATAAAAGATTTCACAATGCCATTGACTGCTAATATATGAATGGAAAAGAAGAACTGCAGGGGGAACTCAAAGTAATACGTTGTTAACACAGAATATATTACTTTTAAGTTTCAGAGGAAATTCATGGAGAGAGAGGAAACTCAAAATAATATGTTGTAAACACATAATCTATTACTTTAAATTTCAGAGAGAGTTTGTGAAGAGAGAAGAAACTCAAAATAATATGTTGTAAACACATAATCTATTATTTTGAAGTTTCATAGAGAATTTGTGAAGGGAGAAGAGATGGAGTGAAGGAGTGCTTATTAAGATTATTTAACTCTTACTTACAAACGTAATTCAGAGACCAAATTCTTCTTTAATTCACTTCATTCAAGGAATAAACCACATTAAATGGCACAAGAAACACGAATCACCATCAAAAGTTGTAGGAAACTTGTTGCTTCTTTCATTCACCCATCAGGAAAAGAAGTACAAAATGTAGTCCCCAAGAGGTCCAGAACTCGGAACCCCTCATCTCTCTTTCTCTCTTCCTTAAATACAAACAAAGAAGTTTGTAACTGCTCGAGCTTCTTGAAACTCCTAAACTGCCTAAACTGCTAAACTACTTATTACATTACAATCGAGGACATCATTGTAGCTTCGATATTAACAAAGAAAACAAAATAAAACTTGAAATATAATCCTTTTGTTGAATCTGATTTGTTGCTGATGTGTCTCCTTCCACTTCGGCTGTGATATACTAACAATCTGCATAAACGCATCTCCACCTGACTCTGCCCATGCTTTTGCGTTTCGAACACTGTCATCATGTCACCTACTACCCAACTCTGTATCTTCCACTCGTGCCCGCAACATTTAGTCTTTGATCAATGAACTACCGCAAACGCATACCGTTGTTCTGCACATAGCGTCGAGTCTTTTCTTACTCGAGTCTGCCCTACGTTGAGACTTTCCTTTGTAACTTTTGTAAGACTAGACTTTAAAATATATTACATTAACTTTGCAAAATCATATTGTGTCTACTTCTCTGTCGCATTTCAGCATTCCAATGTTCTACTTTATATTCCACTTTTGCCCTCCGATGCGATTTTTACAAAGGAAAAACCCATGTACCTAGACTTAAAAACATTTAGAATTTAGCGATAACTTCCATCGCATCCGCTTCGTTATCACATTTCTCATTTTAGCAATCACAACATATTCCTTAGTGCCATTCCTCCTGAGCTTTACGATGTGCGATGTGTGATAAAGGCAGGGATGATGTGGAATTTGGAGGTGGGGCCAACCGCAAATCACAATCGGTGATATGAAACCTTGTCACATTTCGCATTTCGACATTTATAACATATTCCTTAGCGCCACTCCTCCCAAGCTTGCGATGTGCAAGAGGGTCCCACGACCGGACTTTAAATTCTTTAGACACGAGCTTTGAACTATATCGCATCCGGTCCTCCTATCACATTTCACATTTCAGCGGTTTTAACCTTGTTCTATTCCTCCTTGCCTTTGCGATTTCAATTTGTGACATGCGATCTGGCCTTCCACATGCAGTTGTGATTAAGCCTCCAGACACTATTCTACATGTATATTTGCACGACTCAACCCTGACCTATTGGAAATGTTTTGAATGCATCAATCGACCTGACTCCTGAAATATTATGCATGCGAATAAGACCGACTTGACCCTTGTTGCACGCTTTTCTTATTTGCTGCTCCTCTGGCTTATATTACACCTCCAATGTTGTTGCTTCCCTGATTTTGGTTCAAGTGCACATGTGATGATGAATCCTCATTGAGCTTGTGGTTATCCTTTTGAGCATGTTACAAGTCTTCTTGAAATGTTAACAACTATTCCTCAACAATCTTGAATCACTCAGAACCTCTCTTGACTTTTGGCTGAGTCAAATTATGCTACAACAGGGTGCCACACCATCAATTCTCCCTCAAAATGATCTTGGTCCTGGAAATGGAACCATTTGTTGGCTTGAGGGGTCCCGACCCAGGTTCATAATTTATTGCGTAACCAACAAACCCTCTAACTACTGGCCCTTTCAAAATTGACCTGCTTGTGCAGATCAAAATCTCACTCAAAGTAGTATGGGGGGGTGTTGGAACTAGGTTTCTGCACCCTGACAAAGAAAATAATGTGGTGGCCCTAAACAGGTTGATTTCATAAATTATAGAGATCAGAAACAGATGCACGCAAATACAGAACAATACTTATCAGATCGGCTAGTCGCAGACACAAATAATGCATAAACAGAGAGATCGCAGATCCACTTCGTCGTAGGTGTACAAGAACAAAAGAAAATCTATGTAATGCATGATAAATTAAGAAGATATATCCATGTATTCAACCATCAATATATATTCACGCATAAGTAATAGATTTACTCGCGCATATATAATCAAGTATAACAGAAGAAAGCAATCTCAACATAGAAACAATAAACAGATAACACAGTGCTTCGCCAAAATCAGTCTTTGTATTAGAATCCAATAGTTTAGTACAAACAGACCTTTCCCTTACAATTACCCTTCAGTGCACACAACCAACAGGAGCCTTTCTACCCAAACCTAGACTTACAACGTGTATCACAGAGGCATAAAACTCTTAGATCCAAAACATGAATGACTTCTTACTTAGACTCGACCTATCTATTTATATCCATATTAGCACGCAGATACTATGGTCTCAAACCATGGTTTGAGGCCCACAGTTTACCCTTAAAACCCAGTTACATAAAAGAGGGACTTAAACCCACCCTAAATCCCCTTGACCTTTCCGCGCAATGTGCATATGCAAAAATATATAAAAATCTATTAAAAAATGTACCGCAGGGGACTCCGCTCCAACAACACACTTCTGCAGTTTAATCACAATCAATAAAAAATAATAAGGAGTGAAGATATAAGAGAAGAAGGCATCTCAAGAAGAGAACAAAATTCTGATTTTTGTACACAATTTTTCTCACATGTGCGAGGAAATATAGGGTTTCTACAGTTGCAGAGGGAAAAAGTTGCAAGTCCAAATTTCGGACCTGAAGAAGAGTGTTGAAATATTTGATTAGAGAATTTTAAATAAGGTTTGACTTATGTTGACTTTGAAGACTTTGACTTGTTTAAGGAAGCATTTGTTGGAGGGTTGAATTGGTGCTTGGAGGAACTTGAATTTTGGGTCTTTGATTTCTCATTTGATCGGATTATAGAAGAAGAGAAGAGATTATTTTTGGGTTTTCCCCTTTGGAGTGGTTTTTCCCTCACTTGGATCCTACTTCTTGTGTCTATTGTTCCTATTAATTATGCTCTTGATAACTTTTTGATGAATATAACTTAACTAAGAACAACGAGAAGTTAATATAATATCACAAAGTTTTATCAAGGATAAGGATAATTGTTTAAATAATTGAAATACTATATTATCCAACACCTATCAACTAGGGAGACATAACCACAAGCCTTAGCATGTCTCAATCATTAACTACCTATTATTTCATGGAGATCTAGTTATAAATGCAGGGCTTCTATCTCGCATCACATCAATCTATCTTCGTGACAAGGTTCTTTCCATCATCCTTTCATATCACTTTCCATCAACCATCATTTGTAGGATATCTATCATCAAAAGTGTCTTGTCAAAATAATCAATGTAGAGCCAATTATAGCTCCCTCTATCCATCTAGGGAAAGTGATCTTCCTTCAACATTGAATCTATCATGCCATCAAGTGATCAATGAACTGTCTCGTGACTTCCTATATCAATTTTTTTCCTTTCTTGCCTCTATACTATACACATTTTTTCCATATACACTTTTTGGAAGTCATACCATATCCAAACATCTTTTCTCAACATCAAAATTTCCAAACCAAGTGAAGCTAATTCAAATTTCATACTGCGAGTTTCTTCAATCCACTTCGTGCTTCTTGATGAGCCTTAGTATTGCAACAAGAATGTTGTAACTCCAAAGGCTACCAACTTTAATGATCAACCTGGGGTTTGTACAAAATTAAGAGGTTTTGACACTATATGTGAAACATACATTGTGCCCTTATTTAGTTGATATGATGTAATGGAGTGAATTTCATGAAATCAAATCTTAAACTAATTGCAGAAAGGGAAATGTTACTTTGAAAAAAAATCAATCAAAAAATTGTAATTGAAATCCTAAGAGCATGAATTCAAATAAATAGGCCTAATCTACTTTGTAAAAATGCATTTCCTAAGTGGTGTTTATTCTTCCTCAATCATGGATTCAGATCCCATGGGACATGATTCAACCCTACGATACAAAAACCAAGCTTTGGGAGCAACTCTGGTCAAGTTTACACTTGCTATAGGAGTGCTACAGGAAGTCCTGTAGGTGCTACAAGAAGTTTTTTTTTTCTACAGGAGGAGATAAATCACTGAATGACTAAGCAAATAAAATGAAAATTGGATGGGAATTTTTTTTTTATTAATTAGGATGTCTTAGGACTCCATTCCAAATGGAATAACTCCAAAATACCCCTGTTAACTTGTGCTAAAAAATAGCACAAAATTACTAGTCTAAAAACTAGAAATTCAAGAACTAGTGAGCTAGCTAACCTATCAAATTCATAACCTAATCAAGTGAAAATGCAACGGGGTGAATTTTTTAATTAACTTTAATGTTTTTATGAGCTAATGCAAGTGGAATAAACTCAAATGAAGCTTGTTAACACGTTCTAAAAAATAACATAAAATTACTAATATCTTGCTAAAAGGGACTTCCAGAAATCCTAGATTCATGAACTAGTAACCCAATCCAAGTACCTCAATGATGAAGATGACTTGTAAAAGTTGTTGTAAGGATGAATCATGCCTGTGATTCTATAAATAACTTGAAAAACAACTCACTTCAACTATTTAACCAATACAACCTACAACAAAAGAAGCATGAACTTTAACTACATAAACAAGAGATGCAAGTGAAAAAGACAGTCAAAAGACATAAAGAAATTGTTCAAGATGGCTCTGAGGCTCCTAGGATTTCCAAGCCCAAGGAGACTCAAAGTCCTCTGGAATAAACCAATCTTTAGAAGTTAAAAATGGCACCAAACTTCATTATTTGTATCAATCCAAGTACATCCCTACTAGAAATGAAAGTGGAGCTGCAAAAAACAAGTTTTCTCCACAAGAAGACTAAAAAATACATGCCCCTAGAGGTCAATTCGAATTGGTACTTATAAAAAATGATGAGGAAGCATTCCCCTTTAAAGGATGAATATTTCCCCTCCAAAATCCCTCAAATAGTGGATATGGTTCCCAAGACTAGGAATTTGCATTAAATAATTGGGAACACTTTCCTAGATTTTCTCAATCATTGGAGCTCCAAAATTTCTCAATAATTTCGTGATATTTTGTTCATTTATTATCCAATATTGATCCTTTCGTAGTAGGTTTCAAGTCCCTATATTATCTCCTCCTCCAAATCTTCATAATCTGCCCAATATTCTCACAATATTCTTCAATAAATAATAATGGGAACAAATATGCAATTATCTCTAAACCATCCTAAGAACATATTAAAGCTAAAAAAAAATAGTATTTAGTGTTTAAGGAGAGTTTTGATATAGCCTTCATGTGCCTAAGAAAGGTTAGACCAGCCTTAATTTCTGTCTAATTTGGAAGCCCATCACTTCTAGCTCCCTCTGAAGTTGTCATTTCTATCTTTCTTACATTCTTCAAGAGACCAAATTGGATGTTGCTCAATATACCATGTGTCTTACTCATCTATCATGCTACTATATATTGAATAACCATATGGAAGAATCATGAATTTTCCAATTTAACCAATACATACCATGCTTATGATTTCAAATATATTTTTGCATCCAACTCCTCCTTCAATACTCTCTAAAGATATGAATCTACTTTCTAATGAAGAGCCCTTTTCTAAAGATATGCATACCTCTTCCTTTAATATAGCCATCTAGTTGACTAAAGCCCTTTTCTAAAGATATGCATACCTCTTCCTTTCATATAGCCATCTATTAGACTTTCTTCTGAACGAAATTCTTCTTTAACTTTACTTGAAGATGATCTATATGATGAGATTCCTTCCTTAAGATGAGAAATGCTCCAATTATGCCCTCATGCTACAACTAGGCTATCTTCATACCTTCAATCTTCTTTTATGGTTGCTTCCATAATATTCTAGTGGAATATACTCCTTCCATGTCACTATGATTCTTCCATATACTAAAGAATATTATTTTAATGATGGTTCTGCTAGTGTAGAGGATCCTTGTGATCCTTAGATGACTAATTTTAGATCAACACGATACAATGTAGTTGTTGCATGAACTATGAAGTGCTAGATGGTCAAAATCCTTCTATCCTTGCCTTGCTAGATGTATGCTTTCAATAAAATGCAACTAAATTTGTAGACTTTAATTCTTCCCATGATACTTTATATTGTAAAATCCAAGATTTTTCTACAAATGTAACTGCATATGCTACTCTAACTACCATCTTCTAATAAAAGAGAATTAGACAAAGTGTTAGTAGACCTGGTAGGGTGGAGTTCTTCAACAATAGAGATTATTATGATCTTCATTATTCAGTTTGTTTTTAGGTTATTCATTTTCTTCAGCAATGTGAGCTCCACTTCTTTCCTTCCTCTTCTTGTTCTTCCTGTTTTGAGGATCCTTATGAAAATACCTTCTAAAGTGTCCATATCCGTTGCACCTAAAGCATTGTACTTTGGACATGTCTTGTATTCTACATGGATGATTTTTATTGTTGTTTTATTTTCGACAAGGTTCAAATATTCCAAGTTTTCCAAATTTCTTCTTTAATCTAGTAGCAAAATCTTGAGACTTTTCATTGTTGGGTTCGGAGTCATCCTTGGCTTTCAATCTAGTTTCTTCTAGAATACATAAATCCCACAGCTCATCGAATTCTGGAGTGTTCTTTCTTGAAAATATGCTAGTCATAAAACTACTCCATTTTTAAGGTAGAGCATTGAGTACACAAGTAATTAATTTGGAATCATATATGACTTATCCATGCCCTTGTAATTCATCTTTCAATTGTCAGATATTTATAAGATACAAGGCCAAATCTTCATCCTTTGATAACCTTGTTTTGTAAAGTTGATTCCTCAAAGATATTTTCTGACCCGTAGTGTTAACAACATATAGTTTTATCAATTTGTCATAGGTTCCTTTAGATGTACCCAAATCTACAACAAATGGGATACGATGATATTTAATGGACTCAACGAGAATTATTTGAGCCCTGACTTCTCTTTTATTGTACTTGGCCAATTCTTGAGTCTTATCCTTATCTAGTTTTGTAACTTTTCCTAGAATGTGATCCACGACTTCATTTTATGTGAGAACCACATCAATTCTCTTCTTCCATGCTTGGAAGTTTGATGATCCATCGATTTTTTTTCCTTCCTTACAAAATGAATTCATTTTATTTGAATATTGAGACATGGAGTGAAATAAAGTACTTACTTAAGAGAATGAGATGCTTGAATGAAGATGATGCCTTCAACATCTTGATGCTCCCAAGAATTTTGTGTAGAAATTATACAAACAATATGTATATCAATGGATTCAATCCAGTCATGCGATATGATAAAGCAAGATACTGAATCCTTCTACAAATAAATTGTGGAAAATAAACATGATTGCCAATCACAACAAGAAAAGAAAGAAGCAAATCAAACCACAACACAGATATTTTCTCAGGGAAAGCTTGCTACTCAGAACCCCTCTATCTTCTATTGTATATTCACCAAGGAATCATGAAAAAATTACAATGAACTCTTCACACAAGAGTCTCCTGCACTCTCACAACTGTATCACACTAATCCGGAAAAAATCGACCAACACTTAGCCAATTTTCATCCTCTACTTAGCCTACCTTTCTTGCACAATTCATGTGGAATGCAATCCCTATTCTTTAGGAAATTCAACCTTCCAAAACTGCGCAATGCTCATGGGAAATCCTATGGTTGTTTTACTGCATGCGGGCAACCTACTAACGATACAACTAATAGTTAACATCCCTTTAACCCTTGTCTCAACTGGGTCTCCACTGGAACTGACATGCATGAAACTATTAATAGTAAATTATCAGTTGCATGAAAAGTCACTAAATGTGAATTAAATATGATTTAATTCACTTGACATCTCACTGGTGCAACAAACAGTTACAACTAGTTCAACTGATTTTAACTCAATAAATTGAGTTAATTGATTGCTCATGCATTAAACTAATGCACTAACTGCAACTTGAACTCCATAACCAATAGAATCACTTTGCATGCCTCACCAACCACCCTCAACTCAAAATTCATGAGCTAACTGAGCTTATCACACTCAGTTAACTATTACAAGTGATTATGAGATAATATTACATTTTATTGTCCAATTTAACTAAGGGAAAATTAAATTAGACACACATTTCTTGTTGAATTTTAAACACTTCCTCTCAACAAGAAAGGGATTATCAGCTACCTCGATCCTACCTATATCGTATTTGAATTTTCTCCTGGTGAGCGCCTTCATCAGAATATTTGCATCCTGATCTTCCGTGGGAATGTACTGAAGTAACATAATGCACCTCTGAACACAATCTCTGATATGGTTGTACCAGATGTCTATATGCTTGGACCTATCATGGAATATCGGATTAACCGAGAGTTTAATGCAACTCTGGTTATCACAATTTATCACCGGTGGATCCATCAGAGAACCAAACAAACCAACCAGAATCTTCCTCATCTAGATGGCATCACATGCAGCCTGACTGGCTGCCATGTACTCTCCCTCAGCTAAACTGAGTGCCACAAATATCTACTTCCTGCTATACCAAGAAATTGTTGTCGATCCTATGTTGAAGATCCCTCCTGATGTGCTCTTTCTATATGATGGACTTCCTGCCCAATCTGCATCAGTGAAGCCTTGAATCTTCACTCCCTCTGTCCGTATGTACCATAATCCATACTTTGTAGTGCCCCTGAGATATCTCAATACATGCTTCCCCGCCTTCCAAAATATCTTGGTTGGCTTAATCATAGCCTGACTCAGCTAGTTAACTGCGTAGAAAATGTTTGGTCTGGTGTTCAGCAAGTACATCAGTGAACCCACAAGCTGCCTGTAAAAAACAACGTCCACTACCTCACCTTAAGTAACATCCTCCTTCCTCCAGTTTCTTGGAAGAGGAGTCTCCATGGGTTTACAACTCTCCATGTGAAACTTACTCAGAATCTCTTTGGCATACTTGCCTTGAGAATCAAATAGCTCACCATCCCATTGCTATATCTCCAAACCAAGGAAATAATGAAGGAGTCCCATGTCCTTCATCTCAAACTCTCTTGCAAGGTCCTCTTTGCAAGAAATTATGAGTTGCTCATCACCTGTCAAAATTAGATCATCAACATAAAGTACGATAATGAAGAGCTTACCATCAACCACAATCTCGTACAGGTTCGCATCCGCTTCACCCTTTGTGAAGCCCAACTCAGTGAAATAACTGTCAATCCTGGTGTACCAAGCATGAGGTTCTTGCTTCAGCCCATACAGTGCTCTCTTGAGTCTGCACACATGTGACCCACTGTCAAAGGTCTTAAAACCTTCTAGTTGCTTTATGTACACTTCTTCCTAAATAACTCCATTGAGAAACACAATTTTCACATCCATCTGATGTATCTTCCACCCCATCTATGCTGAGAGTGCAAGGATAGATCTAATAGATGAGTATCTCGCAACTGGTGTGAAAGTATACGCATAGTCAATCCCCTCAACTTTTGAGAATACCTAGGCTAAAAATCTATCCTTGTACTTCTTCACATTCCCATCTGCCACCTGCTTCACCTTACAAATCCATATAGATGAAACCACTGATTTTATGACTAGTCTTGGGACAACTTCCCATGCACTTTTCTTGACAATGGAGTCATACTCCTCAACCATGGCATCAACCCAAATTGGTTGTTGCACTGTTTCCTCAAAGGAGGATGGTTCTGTCATAATAAACTTGCTCATAAGAGTCATGTATCCAATAAACCTATCTGGAGATTGTCTTTGTCTGCATAGTGAAGTAGGAGCTCCTACATGTTCTGCCACATCAAGTCTCAATCTATCATCTTCCATGGTGCGCATTCTACCATGTCTGGTGGATGGCTCTACATGAATGTTTTCTGCCACTCCATGATCCTCTGCATGTGGTTGCTCCACATATTGAGGTTCATCCTTTGGAACCAAGAGTTCCTCATTTGCATGCATATCAAGCTCCCTCTCAAGGGACAATCACATGGATTTCTCCTCATCAAATTTTATATCCCATGTCACAACAATCATCCTGTTGTTTGGAAAATACACCCGATAGTTATGGAGAGTATCAGTTTACCCTAAAAATATCCCAATCTCAGTTGTTGGTTCTAGCTTCTTTCTGGAATCTTTGGTCACATGGCAATATACAGATGAGCCAAAAAATTTAAAATATTTAACATCAGGTTTCTTACCAGAGAAAGCCTCCTTTGGTGTACTCATGCCAAGTATCCGATGAGGACTACGGTTTTTCACAAATACCATTATGTTGCATGCCTCTGCCCACAGATGCAACGGTAAGCCCTGATCATGCAACATCGCTCATGGCGCACCCACAATTGTTCTGTTCTTTCTTTTTGCGACCCCATTCTGTTGTGGATTATGAGGCACAATCAACTCTCTCTAAATTCCTTCTTTGCTAGAGAAGTTCTTGAATTCATTTGAGATTTACTCACCACCATTGTCGCTCCTAAGAGCCTTCACATGCTTCCCTGTATCTTTCTCCACCAGTGCTTTGAACTCACAAAATTTTGAGAACATCTAATATTTATTCCGCATGAAGTAGATCCAACACTTTCTAGAAAAATCATCAACAAAATCACATAATACATGTGCTTTGTTGTCGAGGATGTAGAGAATGGCCCACACATGTTTGAGTGAACTCTCTCAAGGATTTCTGCTACTCGGTTATCCTTCTCGTGAAAAGTGGAATTTTCATACTTCCCCATGGTACATCCCTTGCATGTGTCTATCTGTGCAAGAGTACCCTTGGGAAGTCCCATAGAAATATGTTGCATGACCTTCAAGGCTCCGTGGTGTAGATGGCCCAATATCCTGTGCCATAACTCACCCTCATCGGAGCTCACCACTTTTTCTTCCTTACCCATCAATGCTGCGCCACCATCTACATCAAGTCTATAGAGATTCTTCACACAAATCCAAATCTTCTTGGCTTGTCCTGTGGCTTTGTGTTGAAGGAAATATTTCCCTTCACTGAAAACCACACCATAACCTCTATCCTCCAACATTTCAACTGAAACTAAATTCTTTTTCAAGCCTGGTACATGCATTACATATTTTAATAAGAAGGTTTTACCTGACTATCTCTGGAAAGTAACTGCACCAATCCCGGTAGCACTATACCTCCCGTCATCACCCATTTCAATATGCATCTGGAGGTCCTTCTCCTCCAAGCTAATGAAAAGTTCTTTGTCTCCCGTCATGTGGAAAGATGCACCACTATCCAAGTATCACACTGATCCCATCACACTTGACACCATGCATGAGATGACCAAGAATTCCAACTCAAATTACGAGGCCAACACCTCACCAGCTGTAAATCCTAAAGCATTCTTATTCTTCTTCTTTTGTGGATAATTAGTGGCATAATTTCCATGCTCGTGACAGTGAAAACACTTCACTCTAGACATGTCGTGATTCTTGCCTTCTTTGTCGATCTCAGATTTGGAATAGGATTTCTTTCCCTTCTCCTTCTTCACCTTACCAGCCAAGGAGAAATTTTCTTCATCATCTTTCCTAGATGAGGATCCCTCCCTGGTATTCCATTTGAATTCTTTTTGCACCAAATCTGACCAAAGTCGCTCCCAATCTGGAAATTTCTCCCTCCCATTGACAGAGTCCTGATAACTTTGCCAACTCTCGGAAAGGCCTAGAAGACCTAGGCTCACCAAGTCATCATCTGCCACAGTAATTCCAACGCTCCCAAGCTCATCTTGACATTGGACAAACTTGGTTAAATATTTCGAAATAGTGTCACCTTTCTCCATTTTGATTTTCCTGAGCTTGTCCTTTAATGCCAGTTTTCTATGATCACTGCTACACTGAAACATATCTTTCAAAGCCTTACACATTGCATGTGGAGTCACTTTTCCATGGAGACTTGAGACAATGTGGTCTCGTACTCCCTCCAATAAGATCCTCCTCGCCTTTTCAACCTTCTTCTGCCAAGCATCAAGAAGAGTGGCATATGCTGTTGCAGGTTTGGGAATGTTATTATCAATGAATTCTTTCAACCCATTGTCCTCTAGAACCGCCTCCATCCAGTCTTTCCACACAATATAATTAGAGCTGCCCTAGAGTGCATAATCCAATCTCAATCCATTGAAATCCAGCTTGATTCGTTGTCACACCAAAGAATACTTTTTTAAATTTGAATGTTATTCAGTCACAAACTCAATTTCTTCTCCACTATAGTGATTTCTTGCTCTCTGATACAATGTATAAATTATACAAAAAATATGTATATCAATGGATTCAATCTGATCATGTGATATTCTAAAGCAAGATACTGAATCCTTCTACAAATAAATTGTGAAAAATAAACACGATCGCCAATCACAACAAGTAAATAAAGAAGAAAATCAAACCACAACACTAATATTTTCCCAGGGAAAGCTTGCTACTCAAAACCCCTTTATCTTCTATTGTATATTCACCAAGGAATCATGAAACAATTACAATTCACTCTTCTCATAATAGTCTCATGCACTCTCACAACTCTCTCACACTGATCCGGACAAAATCGACCAATGCTTCACCAATTTTTAGCCTCTACTCAGCCTGCCTACCTTGCGCAATTCATGTGGAATGAAATCCCTATTATTTAGGAAATTCAGCCTTCCAAAATTGCGCAATGCTCATGGGAAATTCTATGGTTGTTTACTGCATGCAGGCAACCTACTAATGATACAACTGATAGTTAGCATCCCTTTAACCTTTGTCTCAACTAGGTCTCCACTGGAACTGACATGCATGCAACTATTAATATTAAATCATCAGTTGCATGACATATCATTGCATGTGAATCAAATCTGATTTAATTCACTTGACCTTTCACTAGTGCAACAAACAGTCACAACTAGTTCAACTAATTTTAACTCAATAAATTGAGTTAACTGATTTCTCATGCATTAAAGTAATGCACCAACTACAACTCAAACTCCATAACTAATAGAATCACTTTGCATGCCTCACCAACAACCCTCACTTGAAATTCATGAGCTAACTAAGTTTATCACACTCAGTTAACTATTACAAGTGATTATGAGATAAGATTACATTTTATTGTCCAATTTAATTAGGGAAAATTAAATTAGACACACATTTCTTGTTGAATTTTCAACATTTTGATGATTCCAAGAGTCTTCAAAGATGTTCTTGAATGATGACTTCTAGTATGGTTGGTACAATAGTAACTTCAAACTGCTTCAATGATGAATGATGATTCCAAGAATGTAGATGATGTTCCCAAGAATCATGATGTTTCTTGAGCGATGAATTATATAAAGATGTATTCCATAATGAGTGATGATCAAAGAGATTCCAAGAGAGAGAGATTGATAATACAGTGATATTTTTCAAAATTATGATGAGTAACCAAGAACCTTCAATGATAGAGAGAGAGATGGATAGTTGATCTGGTAGTCTTCCTTCAATGTGAATGATGGTCTTTGAGTCTTCTTCCTTATGCTCTTTTCTTATGGTGTCCTCCAAAGTAACTTGAATGATTGTTTAAGAAATGTCTTCCACTTATGCCAACAAGAGTGATCTTCAAGTTTCCTTATCCTCACCTTAGCTTTGATATCATGTTGAGGAATCACTAGGGAAAAAATTAGGTTTTATTTCTCTTACTTGATAATTGCTTGTGAATATATGATGGCTTATTATTAATTTTATTATGTTCTCTTCATCAAATAATTACCAAAACATAAACCATGAAGATCACAAAAGACAATGAACAAAATATATAGGCTCCAAGCCAGGGAAAAACCCCACAAGGAGGAAAACCCAAAAAGCTCTTCTCTTCCTATAAAATCGGATCAACATGAGAAATCCAGGACCCGAAAACCAAGACCAAGACTTTCCACAAGACCCAAGTCAGCCCTCCTTCAAGCCTTCCTCAATCAAGTCAAGTCCAACAAATTCAACGAAGGTCAAAGCTTATTCCAATCATAATTTTAGCCCTACAACTTCGTACACTACCCCAACACCTTCGAAAAAACAAAACTATGGCCCTATAGCTTGAATACTTGCCCCAATACTTCACACATGTGAACAAATATAGAAAAAAGTTCATTTTTTCTTCCTTCTAGTTATTCTCTCTCTCTCTTTCTGACTCTTTCCCTTTCTTCTTTGATTTTCACTTTCTTTCTTGCACAAAAATTGAAGTTTCCAAGTAATGTCCAAATGAGGTCGAACTGCTTTCCATATATACACATCTAGGAGGTCGAATTTTCCCTTCTAGGGTTGAGTTATCTAGGTAGGGCTGACTTGGCCTTGTGGGTGTCAAAATGACTGTTTTGACTCAAATTAAATTATTTTTCCGTAGTCTTTCAAAATTAGAAATGGAATTTGAATCTATTACAATAGATTGATCCATGAAAAATATTATTTTGACTCAATAAACCCTAGAAGCATGAAGAACGTGCTTGACTAATGCAATAATAATAATAATAAATTTTTGTTCTTATTTTTCTTTCACATTGAAAGTACAATCACTAGTACTGTTAGTCAGATATGTGACTTATTGGCGTCGACTATCTGACAAATTAGTCCTCATCAATTTTTCACTGGAATTATATCAAATAGTCAACAATTCAGGAACCGTCAGATATTTGACAGTCCAGATGTCGATTGTCCAACAAATAAAAAGGTTGAAATGGACATTAAAAATTTGATTTTTAGAAGTCATTTTTGTGACGTTGCAAATCGTTAGATATATGATAAATTGAAAATCGAATATTTGAAAGGTCTCGCACCAGTCTGCAGTCATATATTTAACACATAGGTCGTTCTGCTTGATGATATAAATTTGACGTTTAGGTGTTGGGTAATCAACCTCGTAGCTAAATTGTGCGATAGAAGTGTTATTGCTCCGACACATGCAGGGTTGTGGTGAATATTATAATATGCGACAGATGAGAGTTCTATCGGACAGGAGTGTTAAACTACCAATGCTTTTATCAGTAAATTCTTACGTCGAATATCTGAAAAGTACTCTAACTGAAAGGAGTCTATTATTCGACATCTTTCCTCCGTCATTGAATAGTGAACGAAAACCTATGTGTTTAAAAAAGTCTATTCCGTCGAATATTCGATGAAGATATGTGTTTAAAAAAAATATACACACTACTATTTTGAAGACTATAAGAATTGACATCAGTCTCCATAAGACCACCTTCTAAGCATAAGTATACTAGTGATTGCACCAAGAGGTGCAAAAGAACACCGATAGAAATTCATAGCTCGATATTTCCAAATTTGGGCCTTTGATCACACAGTTCAAGTACAAAAAATAAGTGAAAATGAGTTGTGTAGGCTCATAATCAGTGAAATATATCCTACTTTTATTGTTGATATCAACAACTACATGAGAAAGAAGATGAGATAAGTTTCAATAATAAATATTATATTGGGACTTACATTGTAATCATCATACACTATGCACCAACTTCAATTAGTGAATTGAAACTTTTATGAGGAAGACAGTTAACATATGAAAACCCCATGTGAATGAATTCTCTAAATCGCTCTTTTCCCATAACAAAACATCTATTAGAATTCCTCTCCCTCATATAAAATTTTGATATTACAAGATTATGGACACTAAAAAAATGGGTACTACAGGTTCATTTCCAACACTAACACCAATACACCTAATATCGTGAAACCAAATTATAAGTTAGTTTGGTCATATATCAATAAGTTGTTGAACTGCTCACAACTCATGTTCCTTGACTAGATTTCATTTTTTTGGTTGCACTACACTTCTGCATATTGCTCTATAGGAGGGTGTATAAATGTTTACATATAGAGAAAGGAGAATTCACCAAAAAAAATTTAGGAAACATATGCAATAGGGAATTTATGTACTCATTTCTTGTTAATCATTCCAATAGAACACTCCTCTCAACTGAATAGAATATTATAATGAATCTCTTCGATCCAATTGTTTTAAAAGAGAATGGAATTCACTTATATCTATAATTGGGATTTTCCTCTCGAAACATTTTTTTGACCTCAATCATCTATAAGATCCCTCAACATTTCAACCTTCTTGTAGAATTATATAACACATGATTCTAAAATGGGGGATACCTTTAATCGTAGGGAACACACTCATCCCTCTAGGATCTGCCAACACCTCGAGGTGGTGAAAATTTTTGAGAGATACCACTAGATAGATTATTTTAAAAAATTAAGAGGATATAAGCCTTGGATATATCCTGTGGTGAATGGAAGGCCCAGTGATTTCTTCGATCTCTCTAGAGGCCTGATGAAAGGGTGCATGTTATCTCCCTTTCTTTATGCATTCAAGGCAGAATCCTTGAGTAGAAGCCTCGACAAGAAAAGAATAAGTCGGAATATTTCAGGACTAGAAATCAGTCATGGGGTAAGAGCAGTAAACCATGTGCAATTCACAAATGACACCTTATTGTTGGGAGGATCCTCTATCCCTATGGCAGTTCGTTTCAAAAACGTGTTAAAAAATACTATAAAGCCTTGAGGAGTCTAATAAATGAAATCATGATTTACAGTTGGAACAATAACAAAAGAAGCTTGTCCCAAATAGCAGAAAAACTAGGGTTTTAGTCGATTTATGATTAGGTTTCCTTCATATATCTTTGTATTTTCCCAACAACCAAAAACCAAAAGAAAGAAAACTAGACCAAGATAGAGAAAAAAATGGAAAACAAGATCTTGAAATTGGGGGAAAGATGGCTTAATCTTATTGGAAAGCGCATCCTCGTCGAAGTTGTTTGCCCTCCCTATCTTCCTCCTCTCAAAAACTTTGGCTCCTGCTAGGGTGATTACAAAATTGGAAAGAAAAATTATCCATTTTCTATGGCAAGGAGTAAAAGATAGCTAAGGGAAATTCCACCCAGTAACATGGGAAAAAGTAAAAATTCCAATGTATTAAGGAAGCATAGAAATATGAGATTTATCTTTATCCAATAAAACCCTAGGAGAAAAAACCTTGTGGATAATTATAGAAGGAAAATTAACGTGGTGGAAAGAAGCAATTGTAAATAAATATATGGTAAATAATAGGATCAAAAGAATAGATAAGTCAAAACTAAGTTCCAAGGGAACCAAGATATGGGAAATTTGTAAGAAGGTCCATGGCCTCATCCTCGCTTTCACAATAGGATTAGGGGAAGCCACAAATAACAAAGTTGAGCGCTCAGGAATCTGCGAAGGTACTAGGTTGGAACGAGTTGGGTTGTTCAACTATCAACCTAGCACAACTATTTCAAACCACTTTGGACTGGAAGTTAGCCCTTCCAATCAGAAAGGGCTCTCTCAAAGAAAATAATGAAATACTCAAGATAAGATCTATATTGCAGATGGATAAATCTGTTTATGTTTTATGTGGTTTCTTCAGGTGGAGGAGTGTATCATGGCTACCATTGGGCATGGAGTTGGCTAAATTGATTCAATAACTAGCAAATACATTCATGGAAGTTGAGGCAAATTGACTTAAAATATAACTTTTACAGCAAAACATAGTACATTGAAGAAATTTGAGCATAAAGTTATGAATTCCAAGCAATCATAATACAATGAAGCTGATAACAATATACAAACTAAATAGACAAAAAATTAAGTCAAGAAGAATCTCAGGTTTTAAAGGCAACTGTTGTAAACAATGTATTAGCTCGATAGAGAAAAATTACATAGTAGCTTCCTCATAACATTCATCAACCCTTTCAAACTCAAAAACTCCCCCATTTATAGAGTGAGGTCTCTTTACAATGGTCTTCCACCTGGGCTAGACTTCGATACCTTGACCTAGAGACCTAATTCAAATAGGATTACATCACATGTAGAATTAAAAGGGGTATTTTCTATTTTGATAGAGTTTGTATCCAAATAAGAACATATGACCATTATAAAACTCCAACAAAAATGTAAAAAACTATGTTGGTCATCTTTATCGAACCAAACTCACTGTTGAGGTGTTGGTTCTTTAATGCACTGGAGTTGAGACTTCGTGAGCTTGAGTTGAGATGGTGAGTTGTATTGATGAGTTGGCATACTTTGTTGACTTGATGAGTTGTTAGCCACATGGAGGTTGATTACTAAGTTGTCCTCTTGAACAAGAGACATAATAATAGGCATGTTCCTACCTTGTGATTAATCCACTTCGTCACTGCATTTACTACCCCAAAATCATCAAAAACTCCTAACACTGAAAAAAAAAACAGAGTATAGTCACTTCGATAACGAACTTCCGTAGAAAATACCAAAATCAACCCTTCTGCATAATTTTTAACTTTTCTAACTATTCCAAGGTCTTCCTTGAGGTTAATGGGTTAAAAACATGCCTTGAACCTTCTAGGTTTTGAAATTATCGCTGATGTTTACCTCCATGGAAAGCTACAACACTTTCGTAGCAAATTCTGCCTTCAAGCTTGGGAGTTGCTACGGAAGTACCTAGTTTTCTAAGATTTTGCACTTTCTTCCTTCTATCATCTCAAAAAAATTTGTATCACCTCCAAAAAATTTGTAGAAGCCTATACATGTCTTTTTAATAACATAAGCCATAATATAGCAAAAAAAATGTGTGATCTTACCATGCTTATGGAGCATCATCATCATTAATAGTAATGAATTTTAGGCCCCTCTTTAAAAGTTCATCTTGTATCATCTAAATTTGTGCTTCTAGGTCTTTGGATTGATCTTGAAACCTTCTCCTCTCTGCTTGCAGCCACATATTTATTTTGCATAGATGCTTCATCATCCTGTGTAGAGGCAATGTCCTCTTTAACATCTTTCCTAATCTATCTGCCACTTCATTGTAATAATACAATTTCTTAGATATGTCTTCCTTCAATTCCTTAAAAATAAATTTTGATTATATTACCTAATTTCTAGCATCCTTTAACTATTCTTGCAGAATATCTACCTCAATCTTTTCTTGTACTTGTTCTTTACCTTTACTTCTATTCATTGATTCTGCCTTTGCCGGAGGCTCCTCTAGCAGTTTTTCTTTTGATGGCAGCTTTTTCCTTAGTGATTGTTCAGGCATCAATGGTTACTCATGCATATTTTTCTTTTACTGTTGTGGTCTTGTGAATGGTTTTCTAGGCTTTAAGATAAAACATGAATAATCTTGAGCAAAGTATAATTTCTTGGCTCTTTTTTTTTTTTTTTTTTCGAGTCTCTGTCTCCTTGATTTCAATAGGCTATACAATGGGGACTTCTTCAATTTCAATAGCCTCCAAGATATATGCTAACTTGCCTCTTCCTTCAGTTTGACTTCTAGTAACCCTCCTATGTGTCCTTGTATATGTTTTTATTTGTTTTTTGTGGAAGTTTTCTCTAGAACCACAATCTTTTGCACTTGTTCAACCTCCAGCTCCATAGGCTCTATCATATACTGCATCTCTCCATCATGGTTAGCTACATGTCCTACTTCAGATGGTGCTACATGTTTTTTTTCAGATGGTTTGTCTTTCCTTGGAGTAGTGGACTTATATCTTGGTGTTTTCGTAGCGGTGACAACATCAACTTCATAGCCACTCATAAACAAAAATGTAGTCCAATATCTGTTCAATTTTTTAAATTATTCAACCACTAGAAACTTGATTAGTGCATGGTGAAAAGTTGAGGTATCAATGGTTTCATGTTTGGCCTAAACTTTGTCTGCCATTTTTCCCAAGCTCTTAAAAAAATAAAAAGGCAAATCTAAGGGTTGATTACTTGTAAAGTGTAGCAACAATTTGAAATGGTATTAATATACTATGGTGAATCTACCCTCACAGGTGAAATAATTTTGGATCACCATCATAAATTTTGAAAAATACTCTTTAAGGCATGTTATAGGGATGCTTGAAGCCATATCGATGCCTCTGTGTTATTCTTTGAACCATGAATCTCTTGATCTGGGAATCTCAATGGCTTGTGTAATGGTGTCTAGGGACACAACAAATTTAACATTCCCACTTTCGACCCTGTGCCTATAAAATTGATAGCAAGGTCCTTTGAAACTTGTCCATGATGTCCCTGCAATTTTTGACAGAACCAAAGGTAGACCACTCTAGCAAACACTTGGGAGAAGGTGGGGTATTCCTCTAGCTGCTTCATGTCCATGGATCGTACCTAACAACATAACCTCCTTTATATTGCTTCTTTTGTGATGCCATGGCTCCAAAATGTATTGAATAGTCAGCCCTTTCCTTGACACCTGCAAAGACTTTTAGAGAGCACACAAATATTTTGACACTAATAGAATTAAGCTTGGGACAACTAGACAAACATCCTAGACCTCCAAAACAGTACTGAGATAAACCAAGCAGCTCACAAGGATGAGATAAGGCGTATTCGAGATAAGGAATTTGAATGACAAAGTGAAAAGGGGATAGGATGACTGAGCAACATGCATTTCAAGAATGATGGAAAATGATAATGAGGAGCAATCATGAGCCAATTTGATCTGACAATCTATGACCAAACCTTTTGTTAATACTCTACGATTTTCTCTACCGTTAGCAGAAAAACCGAATTCGGTAGCAAATCCTGTGTTTGAGAGGGTATATTTGCTACAGAAGTGTTAGGAACTTCCATAGCAAATCCTGACCATTTTACACTGAAGTTGCTGCAGAAGTATGTAAAACTGTCAAATTTACCATAATGACTAGATCAACTTATGCACAATGAAATTTTGGGTTTTTCTTTGACAATAACTCTTGTTAGCGCTCAAAACTACCTTAGGCTGAAATAAGGTAAAACTCAAGGCTACATCAAACCATGCTCAGCCTCGTAGCTAGCCCTACGAGGACATGAGAGGGCTCTCTCCAGGTCTATCTCGGCAAATGTTTTCAGAGCGACTGAGATGACTTATATTGAACAATGAATACTAATTTTAGGCTAGTAAAGAGATAGGAATGTTTGATTTTGATTTTTTGGTTTTTCGTTGGAGAAATGGGAAAAAACAACTTTGGGTCCGGGGATAAGGTCAGATCTTTGCAGATTTCGAGTTGGGGCGAGGTAGGCAATAGTCTTAATGCTTTTGATTGGATATATGGATGAATCAGAACGAAAAGGAGCTGAAAAGGGCAAGGATGAACATGGATCCTTTTCAAACAGGCGAAAACATGAAAAACTAAATGAATTCAAAGGCAGAGCACTGTGAACAATGGATTCAACCTCATCTACTCATTCATTTCCTTGAGAAGAAAGGCGTTTTGACCACGATACACTGCGATCTTAAAAGGACCCTTCCATAGGTTTTCAAATTTACCGTGCTTTCCCTTGTCTTCATTCCGAGCATCCCATTTCAAAACCACCTCATCCAACTGAAACTTATCTGCTTTTTCCTTTCTGTCGTAGATCTTCTTTATGCGCTCCTGCAACTTGAAAGAATTTTGAAATACCTCCTCCCGTGTCTGCTGTAAATGAATCATCTGATTAATCCTCCGCTGCATGGGATCTTCCTCGCTACCAGCTTCCTGAAGCAATTTGACCACCGGGACAGCAAGCGAAGTAGGAAAAACCGTGTCTATTCCGTACACCAACTCGAAAGGAGACATGCCAATAGAATTTTTCTGACTTACCCTATCAGCCCACAGTGCATTCACTAATTTCTTGTGCCAACCCTTTTTGTTGATTTCCAGCAATTTTTTAATGATATTCACCAAGGATTTATTTGCAGATTCCACCAAGCCATTCCCTTGTGGATGGTAGGCAGTCGAATGTCCCAAGCTGATATTATACTTATAGAAAAATTCAACCATCCTTTTAGACTTGAAGGCCGCTGCATTATCTGTGATTATTTTACTAGGACACCCAAAACGTGACAGAATATTGTTTTCAAGAAAAGAGATAATTACCACATCCGTGGCCTGTCGAGTGGGAATCGCCTCGATCCATTTTGTGAAGTAGTCCGTAGCTGTCAATATCCATCTATGCTATCCGGAAGATGCTGGGTGAATTTCCCCGATAAAATCCAATCCCCACTGCTGGAATGGTGCACTAACTTCAATTGGTTTGAGAGGCAAAGGCTGTAGTTTCTGTTTCCCTTCGAAAATTTGACACTCATGCCAATTCTTAATAGCCTTATATACGTCAGAAAACAAAGAAGGCCAATAATACCCTGCCCTTAGAATCTTATTCGATGTGGTCTTCCAAAACAAATGGCCTCCGCAGTCACCTCTGTGAAAGTCCTCCAAAACTCTTTTAGCTTCCTCCTCTACCAAACAATTCAACAACACTCCCCCAGGGTATTTCCAATACAATGCAGAATTCAATATACAAAATTTTGCAGCTCTCAACTTCAATGTTCTACTCTTATTTCTAGGCATCCCGGGAGGCGGAGACAAATTCTGAAGCACGTATAAAATGTCAGCATACCAAGGGGAAGAAACAAAAATATCAGATACCTGAATTGACATACTTTCCTCATCTTCATCGGACATGGCAGCGATCAGATTTATATCTAGAGCATGCAGATTTGTTTCAGCCATGAGCTTGGCAAGTCCTTGTCCTTTGATCAGCTTGGTCGGTTTAATCTCCACATCGTATTCTAACAACACAGCGATCCACTTACCCCGTCTTCCCTCTGGATCTGCCTGTACCAAAACATCTTTAACCGCTGCGTTAGGAACGTATGTTATAATGTGGGAATGCAGTATATACACACGGAAATCTTTCAAGGCCTTTACAAGCGCAAGTGCTTGTTTCTCAATAATGTTGTATTTCAATGCTCCGTCCCTTATAATCTGACTGAAAAAATCAATGGGCTTCTCAACTCCATCCCTTTTTTGCATTAAAACAGCTGCCAATGTGTGCTCAGAAGCAAAGGAAAACAAAATGAAGTCCTGTGTGTAGTCCGGGCTGATTAAAATAGGGGCTGAGGAAAGAGCTAACTTTACCAAATTGAATGATTTCACTGCCTCTTCTGTCCACTTTACCTGACTGTCCTTTTTCAGCATGTTCGTGATTTCTCTAAGATGCTCTACAAGATTTGGAATGAAACGACGCAGAAAATTCATTTTACCATTAAATGACTGTATTTCTTTCTTGTTCCGGGGCTGTTCAATCTGCTGTATGGCTTCAACACGTGCAGGGTCAACTCGAATGCCATCTTTCGATATGATGTGGCCAAGGAGCTTGCCTTCATCCATGGCAAAAAGACTCTTTTTCGGATTCAGCGAAATGCCATATTTTCTGCACTTCTAGAAAACAATTTTCAAATGATATAAATGTTCCTCATCAGAATTTGAAAACACAGTTAAATCATCAAGGTAAACAACCAAAAATACATCTTTCTCGTTGGCAAAAGCCATGTCCATTGCACGCTGAAAGGTGGTGCCTACATTCTTCAAACCAAACGGCATTTTTGCATAATGAAACGTTCCCCAAGGAGTGGTGAACGCAGTCTTATCACGATCATATTCATGCACTAAAATCTGATTATAACCTGAGTATCCGTCGAGTAGTGACATCCTTGATGCTCCAACTACTCGCTGCAATATATGGTCCATTTTTGGCAGCGGATAATTGTCTTTTAATGATACCTTGTTCAAATTTCTGAAATCAATACATAAATGGATCTCACCTGTTTTCTTTCTCACGGGCACCAAATTTGATATACAATCTGAAAATCGGATAGGTACAATGATTCTTGAATTATACAACCTATTTACCTCTTTTTCAATCGATGGTAGCAGCTTTGGATTGATTCTCCTCAAATTTTGATGGAAAGGCTTCTGATTTGGTTTAATGGGGATAGTATGCTGAATGATGTTAGTGTCATATGTTTTTAGATCTGAGTAATCCCACGCAAAAGCATCAGAAAATGAAGACAACAATTTCACATACTCTGCCTTTACCTTTGGTGACAATGACCTTGATAACTTAACCATCTTGGGATTCTCAGCTGTCCCAATATTTACCTCTTCTACCCCTTTCTCCATTGGCCTCAATTTCGGTTTGTGGGCTACATCGTCTTGGTCAAACAGTTCTTCCAAAGGAATCAATCCCTTAGGAATGATGTTATCTTTAAGTTGCAGCACTTCCATTTGATTTATTTGTATGTCATCATTACCATCATCATGTTCTGTATCTATGGAGGTGTCTTTAAACTTACCCTTATTCTGCAGAAATTCACTAATCTCCTCATCATCCTGAAAGACTTGCCAACATCGCTGATTGTCTGGAATGGTGGGGCGGTGTTTCACATGAATCTCGAACTTGTTGTTGGAATTCATTGGAATTTTTAAATTGCTTGCTCCCTTAGCAAGTCCATCAGCAACACCATTTTGTATGCGAGGCACAAATGTCAAGGTATGATCAGAAAATAATTTCAGAATGTCTAAAACTGCATTGCGGTAAGCCCTCATGCGAGGATGCTTGGCCTGAAACTCACCTTTAACCTGCTTTATCACCAACTTTGAATCACCATACACTGCAATCCTTTTCGCTTTCAGCTTCTTAAGAATCTTAAGGCCAGCAATTAGAGCCTCATATTCTGCTTCATTATTAGAACAGTCAAATGCAAGCTTGTAGGAACACACTCTGACATTACTTGGAACCTTATCCGGAGCGGAAAATGGACTATGAATCCAAACACCAATTCCAGCACCGTCACTACCCACTGCGCCATCAAAATCCATGGTCCAAAGACCATCTTCATCGTCCTCTAAATGCTGAAACTGCGCCAGCTCTGTTTTTTCTGTTTGTTGCCCATTGTCTTTAGCTGATTGCTCCACAGTAGCTTGTTTTTCTCTTCTTTCTTTTTGCAGAACTTCTCTAAAATTCTCAGTGATTTCTGGTATATCTTCCACCTGAACTAATTGACTATCTATATCATTAAAACTATCAGCAAATAAAACAAACGATTCTAAGTCGGTATGTACATAATTTACAGGATGATTGATAGGCTTCTCCTTGCTAGTTATCATGTATTTCATCTTCTACTCTCGATATAACTTTCTCATTTGACCGAAGACTGGAATTGTAGCATAAGAGAAATATAACTGAAGTGTACCTTTCAACTTTTCCCCCCAAGATCTTGAAAGGAGCATACCAAATCACGGAGGAATGTCCGCCACCACCACGTCCATTAAGACATTTTTCGCTGGAATTTGATCTAAGCTTACAACCAAATCTTTGATGAGTCCTATACACCTCACACGGCTGGAATCAAATGAATACAAATCATGATATTTTCTTGTAATGTCTAGTCCCAACTTTTCCATGATCGCCTTTGGCATCAAATTGTGCGAAGCATCCGAATCAAACATGGCATTGTGCAAAACATATTCATGCAACCTCAAACTGATATAAAATGGAGGAACATCACTGTCAGGGGACTCACCATCTAATGCAAGCCCGAAAATTAATTCTGGCTAATCATCCTCAACATTTACCGTATCGAACATTGGATCAAAGTTCAGAATTTTGGAGACTTGACCGCGGTAGCTGCTGTTCTTCATGATCTCTGTCAAAGGAATAGATATTTTTAATTTGGAAATTTCATTTTCCAAACTAAATGCTGAAACTTTCTCAACCTATTTGACCGGAACTTCCTTCTTTTCAGCCTTATCTTTCACTATGTTTGGCTGATTTACCTTTTCTGCTGATGATACTTTACTAGCTGCGGGATCAATTGTCTCTTTTCCTTTCTTCTGTGGTATCGGTGAATCTGCCTTTGGTGCTGAAGCTTCTTTTCATTTCTGAATTGGATTTATGGGCACATCTCGATTTCTCAATGAGTATTGCTTCTGTTGAGAGGACAAAGCATTCAAATATCCTCTTTGGTAATCATCTGACTCTTCCTCTAAATCTGCATCATTTGCTAAAATGAAATCTTCATCTTTCTGTGCAGCTGAACTTTCTCCATATTCTTCATCCTCAGTAATATAAATAGGCAGATCGTCGGGAGTGAAGAAATGATTTTTCTCACCTGCTACATCATCATCATCGTCTGAATCTTGACTCACAAAATTATGCAAAAGAGGTGTCTTGATCTGCTGCTGGGCTGCCGGCTCTTGTGGTCTTTGTTCACGCTGCTTTATTCTAAACTGTGGCTGCTGCTGGCCACGATAGTTTGGATTCTGAATCTGCATTTCTGGTTTGTCAAGTGTCATCCTTTTGAACATTTTTTCCATCTCACGAAGCAAGTGTTGTTCGGATGTAGATGTGGAAGGCTCTTCCTTTATAGTCACTCTTTTCTCTGCTTTCAACCGTGCTCTCTTATCGTTCAGATTCGCCTCAACACTAACGGCAATCTTCTGCATATCTTCTAAGGTAGGCGGATCTCTGTCACGTAGCAAATAAGCCATCTCCGGATCAAAACCATCTGGGAATTTAAGAAGAGTTGAATTTTTAGATGGTCTTAAGTCATCTGGAATTGCATTATACACTGTATTGAATCTAATAATATAATCCTGAACGGACTCACTAGGATTACGCTTGATGTTTGTGTACTCTGAAGTGATCTGCAGCGGATCTTTTTTCATCTCCCATTGATCTAAAAACTATGTCTGAAGCTCTTGCAATGTATTGATACTTCTGGCCTGTAGAGCTCTGAACCATTTATGAACCTCTCCTCCAAAAGTCTGGGCAAACAATCTCATTGAAACATTTTCTGCATCAATTTCATGCAGGTCCAAAAATTCTGTCATCCGGACAATATGCTGCTGAGCTGATATACTTTGTGGTGTACCATCAAATATGGGAATCTTGCTTTGGTAATCAGCAGGCATAGGATCTAAATTGGCCGGCAAAGCAAGAGGTGCAAATATGGCTGCCATGACTCTTGGCGGATTTATAATCTGTTGTCTCGGAGAAACAGGAGGACTGGGAGCAGTAGGTGAACGAGGTGTATGTGGTGGAGACGGAGGAGAAACTATTGCTGATTGCTGATCAGAAATCTCAGGTTGAAAGGTAATGGTAGGGATAAAGGAAGGTTCAGTGGGAGTCCGTGAACTAGATGAAACTTCAGATGGTCCGAGATTTTGTGAAGCAGATTCAGTGAATTCGGGAATGTTGGTAGCCACAATGGAATTTTGCAACTGTCTGTCCAAGTGATATGAAACAAATCTGAATTGAAAATATTCAAAAAACAATGGATCCGGAACTAATCTTGATAATTCAGTTTCAGAAAAATTTGCGAATAAGGATGTTTCAAATCATTCATCAAAAGGAATTTCATCAACATATATAATTTTCACAGGACAGGATGCAGATCTAGAAAGCGATCTAGAACTTTCAGAACTCTCTTGGCTTTCTCTTTCAGAACTTTCTTGACTTCCTTGTCTTCTAAGGATCCTAGGAATCAGATTTGGATTTTCAAATATCGTTGGTGGATTAGGGTCAGGATTTGACCTAGTATTCCTTCTTGAAGCCAGTGTATTGATCTTCTAGGGATAAATTTCAAGGAACACAATCAATTATCTTCAGCCTTTCGACTTCTAGACTCAATCATCCAAAGGTCTAGAACGAACAAGTATACTGGGGTAATTTTCAAATCAAGTGTTGCATTCACAAGCTTTCCGGAGATCGACTGAAGCAGCGTTTATCTACTTCCGCTTATGCATAGCAAAAGCATTTCGAAAGCTACCTAGTGTGACTTCAGACTCCGTCTAAGACTTATGAAACAAACACATCAACAAGAAAACCATTGAGATTTTGTTTCCCTAGTATGGTCGCCACTATGTTAGCGCTCAAATCTACCTTAGGCTGAAATAAGGTAAAACTCAAGGCTACATCAAACCACGCTCAGCCTCGTAGCTAGCCCTACGAGGACATGAGAGGGCTCTCTCCGGGTCTATCTCGGCAAAAGGTTTTCAGAGGGGTTGAGATGACTTATAATGAACAATGAATACTGATTTTAGGCTAGTAAAGAGATAGGAATGTTCGATTTTGATTTTTTAGGTTTTCGTTGGAGAAATGGGAAAAAACAATTTTGGGTCCGGGGATAAGGCCAGATCTTTGCAGAATTCGAGTTGGGGCGAGGTAGGAAATAGTCTTAATGCTTTTGATTGGATATATGGATGGATCAAAACGACAAGGAGCTGAAGAGGGAAAGGAAGAACTTGGATCCTCTCCAAACAGGCGAAAACATGTAAAACCAAACGAATTCAAAGGCAGAGCACTGTAAACAATGGATTCAACCTCATCTACTCATTCATTTAGTTTAAGAAAGCATAAGAAGATAATGGAATACATCAAACATGAAGGAACTTACAATAAACTGAGAGAAAACACCATCAAGAACAGAAAGCCACAAGAATCCCAACAGGTGCTGCAAAACCTCTGATCTTTCCTTAGCCAAAATATGAAAAAATATGTACAATAGTGCCAAAAGTTTCCCAAGAGTCCAACCTGTAGAATGTCTCAGAAATTACAATATATAGATCACTCTAACCCCTCCCCACACCTCTAGGGGTCAAAATCCTCCTTCTAGGAGCAGTTCCAACAAATTCTAATCAAGGAGATAAAATCTAGGCAGCTAACAACTTGCCTCTAAAAGAGTGGAAACTGATTCATTTACATGATTTTCACTTTTTTGAGAGTGAATCTTCTAGAATAGGTAAAAGTAAGCCAAATTTACATTCCAACCATCAATTTACATCATAAAAACCCAAAAATTTCATCCACAAGAAAAACTGGTTCCAACTGGCCGAAATTCTGAGCTGGAAGTTGAAAATTCAGCCAAAAATCTACGTGGGTAGCACGCCTGAACTGTATGGGTAGCGTGCCTTTCAGCCTGACTTTGAGGCACTTCTTGACATCCAAATTGAGCTCATGATAGCTCGTTGGAAAGCCCTGGATGTTGGCTATCCAACCCAAGTGGAATTTCCCAAGTTGGAGCTCATTTTCCCCTCCAAAACTTCATTCTACTAGAAGTACTTCCTGCTGGTGCAAAAGGTGGCAGCAAGGTGGTTTTCATGGTGTTTTTGAGCTTTTTGACCATTCAGAATCTGATGAAATGCTTCGGAAATGCCTGAGGATGCATAATTTACCATGAAAAACCCAAAAATGCAAATATTTCCTTCATCAAGTGTCCCGAAAAAAAGTGAGCACATCGACGCGCTACCCGTATAGCTGAAAAACCTGTTTTTAGACCAAAATATTTCAAAATGACAAAAATTTCTCCGAATTTGCTCAAATTTGGAGCGAAGACCCTCCATCATGTATCATGTCCAGCCAACGAAGCCTCGGCCAAAATCCGGAGTGGATCAGGCCTTTTCCGTCGTTTTAGTGCTTCGCTCAACCTCCTCTTCAGAATCTTCATTCTTGCTTTGCAGACGTGCATGCGGGCCCAATAATGACCTTTCATGTGGCGAAGCATGTCTTTCTCTCTATTGGCCTTTGCCAACAACTTCTCCAGATGAATGTTAACATGCGTGAGTACAGAATCTCGATCGATTGGTGTCATGTCGCCGGGTCTCTTCCGGGCCAATTGTCGATCCTCACGGATTCGCCGCAGCTCATAAAGTGTGTGCTCATCCTCTAGCTGTTTGTTACGCTGCTCCAGGTAGTTTATCACCCACTGAGCCTTCTGCAATTTATCTTTTAGCGTGTCATTCTCGGCCCTTTGCTCCTGGATGATCTCTTTCAGTTTCGAGCTAGGAGAGCTCGCATCAACATCAATGATCGTGAAATCCGTGTCCCGGCCTCCTGATGGGCCCTCATCATGCATGGGCTTCTTGCCCCTGTCCTAGATCTGTACCTGTGCTGAAGAAGAAGGCGAGACCCCTTCCACATCATGTGGAGATAATACTCGCTCTGCTGATGAAGTCGGCGAGACCCCTTCCACCCCGGGTGGAGATAATACTCGCCGTGTAGCTGCAAATAAGGCCCTGTGGCCTCGCTGGTATGTCACATACAATGGAGCACTGATATGCTCAATCTCAGGGATGTCAGGCTGGTGTGAAGGCTCTCCCTCATCATGAACTATCTCGAGAGGCGGCTGTGGCGCTGTGAAGAAGTCACGGGAGATGAAATCCTCCCAAGTGATGCCCTGCTGTGTCAACTGATGTACCACTACGATCTTGATCAGAGCGTAATGATATATACTTCTATGCTGCTGTGCTGGGGTCTTCTTCTGTACAAAAATCATCATCCTCTCTATGTTGCGATACATGAAGTACAGAATGTTCATCATACGTACCCTTGTGAAGTGCATCAACAAACGAACATGGTACACAAAGAGACGCGAGAATCTGCCCTCGCAACTGAAATACCGAATGATGAGTTTCATCAGTGGTGCAAACTCATCCCTCAGGAATCTGAAAGGAAAAACTCTGCCCAAGTGCCTCATATACCCAGGTTTGATGTATGGCTCATAGTGGAATTTCTCTAACTGCTGACATTTGTTCCATTCCTCTCCTAAATTTGGTATGCCAGTGGCCTGAGCAATAGTCATTGGTGACAGAATGAAATCTACTCCAGCGAGATTTACATGGCCATCATGTAAATGTAGAACAAACAGATGAGCTAGTTCACGATGAAGCTGGGTTTGTGAAATCATTTCACAGAATCTAAAACATGACTGAACCCGAAAGAAATCCATTGCAAGCGGACATGCCTGCAATTGAGCCAAAGAAGTAGGCTCCTCCCTGAGATGTTTACCACCTTTTCCACCTCTGTGAGGCCTCCGTGGCACATTACCCTCTGCTGTGGAATCACTATCAGACTCTTGCTCATAAACTGAATCTGTCTCTGACATGGCTTTGAAAACAAGATATTTGTAATATGGATGCTGATATAGGTGTAGTGAAGGCAAAGTTTTAATGTATGTTCAAAACCCAATAAATGTCACCCATGTACCCAAGTATCACAGGAAAACAAAATCATAATGAGGATGGCTCTGTTTTAATGGCATAAAAACTATCATTGTTTTGATCACAAGTAAGTTTGACAAATGAATACCAAATGCAAATGTATGGTACAATTTTATAATGATGGCCAAAATTTGTCAAAGGAGCAAACAAATATGGGACTGTGTTTTATGAAATGGAGAATAGGGACAACATGACAATGACCATAGTGAAACAAATGGCCATGACAGTGGCAATAGAATGATGATGACAGCAGTGGTGATATTATGGTGATGGAGGCTATAGACTAGTCAACATAAGACTGTGCAAAAACATGAAAGGGCATGACAGCAGTGATAAGATGATAAACTGAGGGCGTGAGGATGATATACACAACGTGCTAGGGCATGAGCATATTTACCATTCACAAAAGTTTTCAAACCCTTCATAAGACTGTCCATATATATTCAAAACCCTTAAGGAATTAATTTGCATATGAATGTAGGGTTTATACATTTCTCTCCAAGCATGGCCTGTTTCCCAACATCAATAACATCACAACCATGCTAAAAATCTACTGAGCAATGATAAAAACCTGTTTTCAAGTTGCTGGAGTCGATTTGACACGAAACTGGGCGCAAGACAAAAATTTCTGGGCTCTGTCGCTCTATGGGTAGCGCCCCTGCCCAATGGGTAGCGCGCCTCAAGTGGGTAGCGCCCGTGTTAATTAACACTGGTTGTGGCGTTTAAGTGGGTAGCATGCACTCTGTATGGGTAGCGCGCATTCCAAACACTGTCCATGGCTATGAAAACACAGCTTCGGCCTTCAAGAACTCAATTTCGACTTCTGCCTTGTGGATTTCTTGCAAATGATTTTGTTTGCCATGTTTATATATGAAGAAAATATCTCACCAAATCAGATTTGATTTCAAATTTGTTTGATAACCCACTTTCATAATGTTTGGCATTTTGACATTTGGTCATTTAATACAATGTTTCTCTTTTGGATTTTCTGAGTTTTGGACTAAAAATACTTGTTTGTCTTTTGCAGGGATGCGGAACTTGGCTTTGGAAAAGATCAGAGGCTTGCACTGAAGCTTCTTATGATGAAATAAATACAATTATTACAAACATGAAATTAGACAATTTCTAGTTCCAAAACAGAGTTTTGGACTAGAAATGTCTTCAAATGCTTTTGATGATAAAAATATAAAATAGAAAACTTGCGAAACCAACCTCATGGCCTGCGGGCTTTAAGACATGTATGCAAAGGATTTGAAAACCCTAGACTCTAGGACTAAAGACTCTTTTTAATGAAAACAATCATTAATGACCATGAATGAAATGACGATGAACTTCAGTGATTTTTGAGGAATTTTTAAAATAGCCCTGCAGGTACAAGCATGAGGAAACACAAGACAACCAGACCCCCTCGTCAGTCAATGGCATGCTCCTAGCGAAATGCAACGAAGTGGAACAAGCGAGACACCTAAGAATGAATATGCAAAAAGTGAAATGATCACTGATGGAGGGCTGTAAGGACCGACTCTAACAACTCCCATAAACACTAATGATGACCTTTCAACATCAATAAAGGACCTTTATACATGTGAAATTTTGAAAATTATAAACTTAAAAATCCTATTAAAACCTAAGTCACTTAACCTAATTTACTCAAAAACAAACCTAATGGTTACCCTGGATAACAGAAGACTTGATCCTCCTGGTGGAAAAAACTAAGGAGGAAGTTTGGGTCATTGGAGACTCATAGGTGATCATAGACAAACTAAGGAAAGACTCCTCTTTCCTCAATGCCAAACTTGATCACCTCCTCGAAAAGGCCAGAAGCATGAGCTCAAAACTCAATAGATTCCAATGGTTCCATGTTACAAGAAATTTGAATAAGTAGTGGATGAACAAGAAAACATATGAACCGAGCTAACACATGACAAATTGTAAGTTAATTCTTTACTTCAGTCCTCCAAAATGAGGTTCAAGGATTGTTTCCAATCTTGAGGAGAGAGAAAAAATCGAGCATCATCCAGAGGTATAGATGTAACACACCATGATAGCTCTTTTATTGTGCGGTAGGAAGTATCATTAATAAAATGTGAGGATAACGATCTACAAAAGATCTTGTACAGGATGGAAAAGATGTGCCAATGACCGCCAGGATGAGTGGTCACTAATGAAAATGATGATGAAATTAAATATATTGGTAACCTTATCTGAACCATTATGGCTTTGCCCTGGGAGGTCTCTCTTTATATTTCATGCAAGAAAAATAGTTGTATTAACAAAAGTATCGAGGAAGATGGCAGACACACATGAAGACTGTTGTATTAAGAATGGGCTACTTTGACTAAAGAGCAAGGTGGAGGACCTACAACAAGGTGAGGAATCAACATGGCTCCATATTTGGAATAATGGTTGAGTCTTCAGTCAAGAAAGCTGAAAGGGAAAGGAGGATGTTTGTAGTCTAAAACGAAGAGTGGGAGAGCTCGAGGAGATGTTGAAATTGGAGATGAAATAAACTTTGGAGAGGAACATGAAGGTTGAACATCTAGAGGCGGCAATAGCCAAAATTTAACTCCCTGACAATATGGAGCATAAATTGATTGGGAAAGGAGTATGGTTAATAAATTCAGATGAACAAGAATGAATGGATGGGGAATTCACGACCTTAGATCATTAGGGAATTTAGGATGGGGCAATTCCAAGTTTTGAGGTTATGGGAGATTTGTCTGAGATTCCTTTAGGTCCTAGTTATTTTGTTCTGAATATAGTTTTTGGATCTTTTTGTATACATGTATGATGGTATAGAAATAGGAAAAAAACTTGCCATGTATCTATGGCTTGTATAATTGCAGCCAATATTTTCATAGCACAAAAGGTCACGCCGCAAAACTATAATGGTGCGATGTACTTCATGGGTTGGCAGCTAAAAACTGCCACCCTACAATTTTTATATAAAAAATTTCCCCGTTCTTGTTAAAAAAAAAACAAATTAAGAGGATAATGATGATGTAGCTAGAGAATTTTCCATGAATTTTCAAAAAACTGGAAAAAATATATATGTGATTGTTATTAAGGGGCTTGAAATTTTTGTGACTAAAGGCATTATTATTAAGGTATATAGTATGACGTATCATATCATATTTTTAAAATACATCTCCTATGAAGGAAGGCTAAGTATAGTTTATGTTTATCAATTCAGACTCATATACCAACTAGACACCATCCACACTTATAACTTGTATAAACCATAAATGTGTCATACTTCCTTCTAAAATCCATAAATGGAATGATTTCCAATGAAAAAAGGGGTAAACATGAGTTGTTATCCCATCATAGGCTCATTCAACTACTGATTTTCCATAATTTGGATAAGTTGGAGCACATTTTCTTTTGTATTTATTTTAGAGATATGGATAGGAAAGATTTATTGGAGAACAAAGAGGAAATGAAGGATAAGGATATTACAAAAAAGGGAAAGAGTATATTCACAAGTCTTGATTGCTATAAGGAAAAGAAAAATATCAAAGAAGAAAACTCATATAAGGAAGTTGCAACCATCCTAATCAAGTTAAGGAAAACTACAAAACTCAAAGGAGCACACCAATCATAGATTTATATCTCTAGGTCTAGATAAGGAAGAGAACGACATAAAAAGGGATCTTTGGAAAGATGGAACCACCTTGCACAATAGTGGTGAAAATTGAAGACTTTCCCTACCCTACAAATCACCTTCAATAAACCAAGAAACACCTCAACTAGCACAAGCATCCCCTTCTAAGCATAAGTATACTAGCAATTGCACCGAGAGGTGCAAAAGAAGGCAAATAGGAGTAGTGGGAGTGGGGAAGGAAATGGTTTGACTAGGGAAGGTGGTATACAATAGATGAGTACATCAAAAGGAAAAATGTAAAAGGAAATATAAGTCTTCCTCAAATTAACAAGTGCAAACTTCTACCAAACTGTATGCCACTTGTATCTAATCTTGCATTGTGGACAAGATTGATTTCCATTCATATTCATAGCAAGGTATGCATATTGGAAATGCACACTCATTTCAAGCTACAAAAAGCTCCCCATCTGCTGCTAATCCAACGTCATATCCACATATCTAGAAAACATAACTATTTATGTATTTTGGAGGGTTAGGATACGATAATTGAATAAAAGATCCACATAAGAAATTGTGAGATAACATAATCCATTAAATGAAAAATAGAGCAATGGAAACAATTTTTAAAAAGGTACGAAAGTATCTAGACTAATAATCCATAGAACATATGATCTATAATTTTAAAGTAACACCTCTTAAATGACAAATAATGAGAAACAATACATGACATTTCCTGAAGATGAATAAAGTGCTCCAAGTATAGCTGGACATCCAAAACATAATATAGTTTTTAACTACACTATATAAGAAGTAGTCTATTTGAATCCATATTTGTTTCACATTTATATATTTGATACATCACATCCCTTTTCTAAATCTCTAAATTACATTATGCAATATTCATTCCAAGAGCTCCACTCAACTCAGGCTATTCTTTGGAAACAATTCTAGCTCCACCAAACACCAAGACAACAAACCCATCTTATAAATATTGAACCCAGTTTAGATGTGCTTTGTAATATTTCAACATAGATTACTATGTACTGAAAATGTCCCCTTCTAGTCGTGGACAAAATTTATTGGAAAATACAAATCAGACCTTAAAAAAGAAAAGAAAAAAGGACAAAATGGCTCCAATTTTAGAGAAGAAAATAATTATCGTAATAGATAGGAATAAGTAAAAATTATCCAACTCCAAAGAAAGGACAAAACAAAGTACCTTTTACTATAAAAAAAAAAAGCTCAGTGAATATAAACAACATTGCATGATAAACAAAATTTACAAAATTTATTAACTTATTAAACCATGGGTTTAATGCTTCAGTTAATGGTCAATAGGTCAAGCCTCCATTGTAGGCTTCTAAGATTTTTGTTGAGTCAAAGTCAAAGTCATTTTTGTAAGAGACCCTTCTTGGGCTCCTTAAGGTCAAGAAAGGAAAAATGTTTTTGTGTCTAAATATCTCCTCCACCAAATCAGTTCCTTCTCCCAAAAGGATTACCATTCATCCTTCAAAGTTGGCCTCCAAACAAAAGATAATCAAGTTGGCCTTCATTACAAGCCTACAAGTCGGGTTCAATTAAAATTGTTCATGTCGACTCAAATGCACAATGAAAAATAAGTATAAATAACCTACTATTTCACCATTTGAAGGAAAGAAGTGAAGCATGCATTCAATAATTAAGAGAAACTATTACAGGAATGAGAAATGGAAAGGAAGATGAGAATCTTAGAAGACTATTATAGAGAGGAATCCAAAAATTTGAATTGCACAAACAATTACAGGGAGGTCGAAGTTCCTTGTTGCAGAGATGATTACAGAAAGGGTTGAGAATATTGCAGAAGGAAGGCTGAGATTTATGAAGTAGGAGGGCCTAGACTATTGCAGAAGGAGGGTCAAAATTTTGAATTTTAAACAAAAGAGCCAATAGCCATGATTGCAAAGAAAATTGCAGGAGGAACTGGTTTGATGGTTATAGTAAGTCTATTTCTTTTGTCAAAGGGTCAAGTGTGTCTCAACCTGATTTAATCTACTAGAGAAAGAGTTGATTGGGTTTTCTCCAGGGTTTTTCCCTAGTTGTGTACCTAAATCTTGTTTTCTTGTGTTTTTTATATTCATGTTGGCATTTATTTGATTAAAGGGACACTAACATAATCAACATATAACTTCCCAAGTAAATGTCAAGGTAAGAGAAATCAAATTGAAGAATCTAACTTTGATAATGCCCTATATTTCTCAACAAAGGAGAGGTATTGGACAAAATTTGAGTCACATGAGTACTTTAGTCTCTTCAAGAAGTCTGAGGCAGATTCATAGCAAGAAAGAGGTGGAGGATAGAAAGGAAAGCAAGGAGATCTATTTATTTGGCTTGTGCATCAATTCTTTGTTTGGAAAGCTCACAAGTATGGGAAAAAAGTTATCTCTATTCATATTTCGATATAGAGAAGAGCAGCATACCGAGTTGTAGAGATAATCATTGTTGTTTGGGTGGATAGAATATCACTTGGTGAGTTTCCTTAATCAAAGGTATTGGAAGTCTTCCTTGAATTTCTATAAGAAAATAAGTTTTTGGGTTTTTCCCCTGTCAAGGGGTTTTTCCCTAGCTTGAAGCCTATTTCTGGTGTTCTTGTTTGCATTGTGCTCTTCTTTATTGGCATTTTCTTGATGATGAACAAAAAATAATAATTATGATGATGAACTAACATTGTATCATAAGAATTGTCAATATAACAGGATAACACATTATAAAATAAACCCTAATTCTGTTTTCCCTAGTTTTTCTCAACATATATGGTCTTTGAATATTTGCAATATAGAAATAAAAAATTTCTTGAAATCAAATGCAATACAAACTAAATCATGCACTTGGTAGCCAAGCACTTGGTGGGCTAAAGTTGAGCAATACTTCGATGAGTTTTTTTCGCGTATATGACTCCAACTATATTTAATATTTCAAATCCATATATGCGAATGAAATTACCTACAAAACAATGGAAGGAGGAAAAGTTAGATGTGATAAATAATTAATAAAATAGAAGAAAAATAATACTGGTTCTTTATTCCTAATTAATAGAGTAAGAGTTTCTCCTACTGCCCTGCATGAAAAAAGACGATTTATGGTCTTTCATTCAAACACAAACACAATTTTCAAATAAAGACAAATACTAAATGGATTTTTTTCATGGAAAAGTTTGTTATTTATTATAAAACTTTATGTAACTCCCACTCGGCCAAGACATACAACACATATATCAAACAAATTTTGTTGTCTCACCTAAATCCTTACCATTTTGATCTATTTGCTTCACATAGTTGTTCCACTTCAACATCCAAATTGAAACTAGTTGTCCTACATATATTCATGAGACCAATGAGGAAAAATTAGATTAAATTTGACCAAATATTAAATTTAATTGCATGAATAAATAATAATTAAAAATATGTGTGTGCATGAACACCTGAATGATATCCTCTTTGTTTCGAGAATAAATTGTTGGAGTAGTTTAAACATGGAGCAAACTTCCCTCAACTCGACGAAGCAAAAATGAAGTCAACATTGAATTTGTTGTTGTTCTATTGGATCGAGGGTATTTTGCTCCAAGATTATCCAAATCCTAATTTATTCTCTATTGATCAGGTCCAACCACGTGAAGGTGGAAGCTCTCATGGCCCCTCCCCCCCTCACATCACTCTCAATTCCCCAATACCCAATCTATCTACTATATAGGAAATAGTTGAAAGAATGACATTAATATACATAAAAAAACAAATAGAAAACATTAATTCATAAATCCACAAAATATTTCATCTCAATAAATTTTATCATAAAAAAATATGTTTACATAAAATCAAACAAGGTCATGTACATAAGGAAACATATAGAAATTATTCATTAACATATAACATTAATTCATTAATCATAGATACAAAATACTTCATCTCAAAAAAAATTGTCATAAAAAATATGTTTTCATAATATGGCACATGATTTTTTCATAATTGGAATGGGCATCATTTACATGAGAACCATCATGAGGTGAATATGGAAACAATATGTATGTTATGAATATTGTGATATGTACTATATTAGCATAATGAACTAGTCCCTATGTTATGGATAGAATTGAAATCATAAGTCATTACTGTTGTAACATGGGTCTCTAAGATCAATACTTGGATTACACTCTTGTAATGATCGTTTCTCTATTCCATGATTGTTATGGGATTACTAGTACCACTATAGCCTTTATTGCTCTTATTGTGGTATGTATTTCACTGATGAGATTGAGATCCAAGCTTATTACGATCGAATAGGGGGAAATAAACATTATTCATATAAGGAATAAGCTATCATACTAATCAATCATAACCAATGCAATTACTTCATCTTATATAAGATGTATGTGTTTAAAAATCGAACACCAATGTGATTACACATATAATACATAAGTAATCATAGCTTTATTGGTCATAATATACCAATAGTGATATCTCCAAGTAATGATAAGGAGAAAGGATAGATATGGTCTTAATACTAGGTATAATGATAAGGTTAACCAATGCCCAAACGTATTGAATTGTATCCACATTAGCTTTGATTTCCATAAATGTACGACTAGATGTTGGACTGTATTAATCACTGTTAAATGACTAAGACAGTACACATAAATTATCAATCCAGGGACATATTTTATTTCAATGAAAGTTGCATTGTCTGTGCCCATACATCAAACAAGAGGCAAAATAAAATAAAGAGGAATTGTTGCTGAATCAATTGTTGAAACTTAACACTCGTGTAGGAATAAAAACAATCTACATGAATGTAATCACACCTCAATTAAAAGGTACATAGCACGCCACACAACAATTACACCAGCTGGTATTTCTAATCACATCCATGTAACAACATCATAGTATCGAAACTGAAGCATATCTACTTACAGCCAGAACAACAACAACACTCTGCCAATACGCAAAGAAAATAAGAAATACAATACAACTACTATACCACTGTAGTCCCTGCTAAAGAGGAGGGCCCTTCCTCCCTAGCAGGGCACAGGAAGAGATGGAAACTAAATAGGAATTAAACCAGACAACACATGTAACATCAACAACGTGATATCTTTGTATTATTATGACCAAAATTATAGAGCCAAAGGTAATATTTTTCTCGCTAACCCCCTGAACTCAAGGGTCGAGAGTTATATAATGGTTACATGTTCAGAAAAAACGAGGAATGGATCAGTAAATAAGATACATATAGTTACAACCAATTCCTTTAATAAAAATTCTGACTGGGAAAATATTGATTACAATCAAAATTGCCTAAAAGATGTCATTCTAAAATATAATATGTAATGACTCCTACAGCTATAGTGGAAAGCGACAGCTGTAGCGTAACATCATTTGAGGATAGGTCGGCATCTGAAAGTTGACGTTACCCAATCAGCAATACGACTGTAACAACAGTCTGTAGTAGCAGGTTTGTAACAACACCGTGATGTAACAACATCGTAGTGTAACAACTTACTGTAACAGCACACTTTCAACTGATTCTGTACGCCTCATTCTCTAGGTCCCTTAGGCTAGAAATAACATCTGGAAGGACAAAAAAGGACCAAAGAACTTCCTCCAACATTCATCCTAGTTAGCCACAAAAGGAAACAATACATCATAATAATTAACGAAACAGAAAGATAATGAAATATTCCAAAACAACACTGTTTAAGATAGAAAAAAAGGGAAAAACGCAAAGGTTAAGGGTCACAAAGTAAAAATGAGGGAAACAGATGTAGGAAATAAGTACAAAAATGGCACCCAACATCTCCCCCCCAGCTGAAGCACTTGCATGTCCTCATGCAAAATCTCATCTTCCTCGATAATATCTTCTGTGTAGGTCAGTGAAGTCATAGACGTTGGTTGTGTCTTCATTTGAAAACTTGTATCCTTGAGTAGCCATCAGCTATCATGTCCAAGACTCTTCTTTATACTTTCTTAGTTCATAACGAACCTGGTATTCCTCTATTGGTAGCCATATCAAAGGGAATTTAAATCTTAGTCCAGTCCAGGAAGCGCCAAGGGTATTTATTACCTGTGCATATGTTGGTACATGTGTAACAACTACTAAAAAATTATGAAATGCAAATAGGTATCCTTCCAATAGCTCAACACTAGTGGTTTCTATATGCTTGAGGCATCCAGTCAGCGCTCAACCCTTCATTTGTGAGAACTGATTAAGGCAAAAATCCACAATCCTTCTTTTGTAGGCAGCAACAGGTTCCCTTATCCCAGGAGTGCTCAAAATCTTCCTAATTTCCCACCTTAATTCAATGGCACGTCCTGGTTCTGTTCGGATCCAAATGTTACCTTTTCTTCATTAGCATCCTTAGATTTTGTGGACAGATGCCACTCAATCTGATTCCTCATAAATGACACGAAGGCTCGTAACTGCAAATCCCCCTTGTATGATAATATAGTTGCTACCAGCTACATGCTAGCATGCTCACAAATGATATTATGCAAAAATAACTCGCACAACAAGCTTTGTTCATCGAAATTAGAAGCATGAAAGACATCTAAAAAGGTGCGGGTAGAAGAACCCATATAGGGCATGTTTTCCATAATGGATTTTAACTGAAACAGATAATGGCGTTCCCATAGGAAAATGGAGTAGGATGGGGAAGGTCACCTGCACCCCAACAAATTGAGGGCAAGCTCATGGAGCTTTTGCTTATCCACAATCAGATCCTGAACTTGTTGTTGTAACAACAACAATTGTTCTTTCTACTTCTTCACGACTTCCCTCTAATTCTATTCTTCCCAGCCTTTCTTCAGTTCTTCCTTCATCCATTTCTCCTGTAAGGAACTTATTTCCTTATGATTTTCTTTCAGTGAGATCACCCCTTCCCGAAGGGAGATTTCCTCCTGTTTCCATTTCTGCAACTCGGAAATCAACAAAATTTTCTCGAAACTCCATCCCGCTCCAGGACCCAAAGTTCCTCTGCATTCAATATCAATGGTTGGTGTCACAGCCTCTCTTGGATGGATCTGCTCCACCTCTATTGCTGGTTCTTGTGTAACAATAGCGTCATCAATGGGTTCTTTTGTATCATCCCCTTTATTTTCGCCTAGGCTAGCCTCTGTTCCCACTGCTGGTTCTTCTGTAACAGCAGTGGCCTCCACGGGTTCTTGTGTATCAGCTTCCAGGTTGATTACTATGGGAGGCTCTACTTTAACTACTGGTTCTTGTGTAACAGTAGTACCCTTAGCAATTTCTTGTGGAATAGCCTCCTGAAGTTTCGTTTCTGTCTCCATTGAGCTAGTGCTTTCCCGAAAAACCCTATACCCTGCTGCTGTTAATCCCTGAGAACATGTTGCACATACGGATCCTAAAATTTCCTTCCCCCATCTAATCTCTACTTTAACTGTTCATTTTCTTTTCTTAAATTTTCAATTTCTGAAATCATGGCATGAGTTTCGTCCTTACCTAATGAGGAGGGTTCTTTTCCTTCTTCTTTTGATCCTTCTGCTTCTTTTTGCTTCTCAGTTGTGGGCGATGGTTTTTTTGGCAAGTTAACTCTCACCCTCTATTTTGGTTGTCTGTCTCCAATTGGCTTTTCAGTGAGTTATTTTCCAATTCTGACCTTGACGAGTCGGTTCTGCTGCTGACGGAAGTCCCATCCTATTTTCTTCGGCTCGTCCTAGGCCTTTTTCGTTTATACTCTTCCCAGCTCCTTGCTTGTTGGCTTAGGGCATACAACACAATCAATTTCATAAGTCCATGGTCGGTCACACAGGCTTCAAGATGTGTTGTCTTCTTAACCGCCACATCCATATGCTTAATATTTCCCAATAGGAAATATGGGAGGTTGATCTTCTATGGGTGCCAAAGATGATTTAGTAAAGGGAAGTGATAATTGAAGACAATTGTGGATCTCCCCTCGTAATTAATGTACTTTATCAGACCCAAGGTGACATCTTCCCATGGTTGGGGAAGTGATAATCTATCAACCCCTTTTCCCTTCTTTTCCATATTTTCCTCTCATTCAACAAAATCCTCCTTTAAATAAGGGTCATTAACTTTCTTTTTGAACCATATTCGTCATTCAGCTGTTAATGTGGTCACTCGGGAAACCACTTCTTATGTTACTTCGATTTTCAGACCCCTGACATGGGTCTGGTGGTCATTCAAATTCATAGCGAATTCAATTGCAATTGCCTCATCCGAGCCTTCCAACCTCTGAAAATATTCAAGCCACCCAGCATCCCTAAATACCCTATAAGATTTTGGACAGTTCTGAAAAGCTTCAATGGAGTATGTTTTATGTCTTATTGTTGCTCCTCCCATCTTGTTGTTACTCTGAATCACTCCTTAAGCTCGACCAATCGTGATATTTCCGCACTGCTTGCTATCTCCCAACACCCTGCTATGCTTATCTCGGATAGAGAATTTCGGCCGAGGATACAAGACTTCAGCTAAGGGAGGTGATGAGAGGTGACAATATTTTCAAATTACCGATTCGTACTTCGCACATTCCTACATTAATGTCTAATTATGAAAAATTACGGGCTTTAAGTATAAATCCATTTTCCGGTCGGATTTGGTCATAATTGGTTATCGTGCTGTTTAATTTGATGCATGCGCGATTAATGACGATTTCAAGGCTATGGACTTCTTGCAATTTTGCAGCTATTCTTGAGATTCAACCCCCCCCCCCCCCCCCCCCCCCAACCCAGCTTTAATGGTGACGGTCGCCTACGGCTATCAAAGGAATGTCATAACTTGCCATTAATCATCAAATTATTAAATGATGTTGTTACATTTTTAAATGACGTACCTGAAATGATGTGAAGGAGGAATTTAATGTGATGGCATAATTGCTTCCGATGAACATGGTGGTCATGCTTGACTGTTGTAATTATTGCTGCATGTCGAGATGGCGACGAGATAGGAAACACTGTTCATGGTTTTCGGTTGTTACATATGTAACAGCCAAGATAGACACTGCACTATTCTTCATAAAACATCATAATTAGGAAAAATAGATACAGAAAAAAACAAATGGGTAACATTATCTTGTGAAATATGTCGGGAAAGATGGTGTTTTGAAAAAGGGAAAAAACTAGGTGTAACAGCCGCCACATAAGTGGTTTTCAAAAGTTACAAATTGTCTAACTGCGCCCCAAAAAGAGGTTTTCACAATCATATTTTTATTGTTATTATTATTTATTATTATTTTTTTAAACAGGTCTAACAACCACCACAAGAGTGGTTTTCATTTGTTACACTTATTGGAATTCCAAATTTCAAGCTGCACAGGGGAGCATCCCCCTGCTGTTGTAACATAAAGATCAGAGTCTGTGACAATGTTAACAAATTATTACTTTGAAACAAGTTGATGATATAACCTTAGATGGTGCCCATTAACCAGTAACGGTGTCTTAGCACTATCAATGGTAACCAATTGTATAGTCCCATTGTCAAATATCGTGTCTACTTCGTAAGGACCTAGCCATCTAGTGCAGATCTTGCCTTTGAAATCCTCGAATCTTGGATCGTACAAGAGAGCCTAATCTCCTTTCTGAAATTTCTTTTTCTTAATAAGCTGTCATGCCATCTAACTCTTTACTGCTGAATGATCTCTGCCTATTGAATGGCAGCCAACCGTTTCTCTTCCAACTCATTGAGCTGATTCAATCTTTGTCTTTGTGTTGTGCTCAAATCTAGATTGACCTGTAATGTTTTTCTCAATGTTTTTATTTCGAACTCTATGGGGAATAAAGGATTCTTACCATACACCAATTCGTATGGTGAGAAGTCTGTAGTATTCCTCCATGTTGTTCTGTAAGCCCACAGTACCTCTGGAAGTTTTTCAGCCCAATTTCTTCGATGGGTGGATACTGTCTTTGTCAAAATTCCCTCAATAACTTTGTTGGTGCTCTCCACTTGACCATTTTCTTATGGGTGATAAGGTGAAGTGGTCCTGTGGTGAATTCCATACTTCTCAACCAGTTTCTAGATCAAATGAAATGTAAATTGAGCCCCCCATCCGTCACTATCTCCCTGGGTATCCCAAAGCAAACAAAAATATCTTTGAACAAGAAGTGTGAAACAGCATGCTCTGTAGCTCTATTTAGTGCCTTCACTTCAACCCAATTTGTGATGTAGTCAGTACAAACCAATATGTATGATCTTTGTTTGGATGAAGGATTAACTGGCCTACAAAATCTAGGGCCCATTTCTCAAATGGCTCTATCACTATTTGAGGTTGTAACGACATCTAATCTGATTTCAGAGGCTGGCCCATCCTTTCACAAAATTCTTGGCATCCTGGAATATAGCTAGCCAGTAGTACCCTGTTGAGAGTACTTTATACCCCATCCTCTTGTCCGTGATTTGAAATAACAAAGATACATCAGATTTAATATCAAGCTCCTAGAAGGCAAGAAAAATCTAGATCATGTGTTGTCAAGGGCTACAAAAGACCAGACATTATAGGGAAGCAAATAAAAGTAAGGTGCAACAGAGGTAAGCTCCAGGTACATATATTTTTTATATGCATGTTCATCTCTTAATTGCATTAGGTTCTTTGTATTCTAATTTGTTTTTTTTTTTTTTTAGCACTGACATATGCTCTGCAAGATGAGGTAAGTTTTGCTATTATCATGTCATGGAAATTTCATTGAAATTTTTTTGCAGGTGTTATATATTCATCAAGATAAGACTCAATGCATGTTCTAATGTTCTGAAGAGTGATAAAGGGTAGGATGACAAGATCAGCAATCAAGGTGCAGAACAACAGCAAGAAGTTCACCACATGAAGTCTTCAAGTGGGCAGCACTACATACAATCATTGTAAAGGTATCATTGTACTGAGTCATTGTAAAAGCATCATTGTAAAATTTTTACTAGTGTCTATCTTCTAAGAATTGAAGAGGCAGTGTCGGGAGGTCTAGGATCATCATTAGGTGGTTGTGTCATAGTTGGGGTTATGGTCTAGTGTGTCTTCTTCTTCTACATCATTCTATATCATTGTAAAGTGGACCATTTTCCCTGGTATGGGAGCCCATTCTTCTTTTATTCTTATATAGGGTGGTGGGGTGGTGTTGGGCTGGTGTATGAAGTCACCAACATGTTCAAGCCTATGAAAACTTTAGGGTGGTAGGGTGGTGCTAGGGTAAGTTGTAGCTCATTGGGTGTTAGGGCATCCGTTCAATTGACTACTGAAGAATCTCGGGCATTGGAGCGTCCATCCAGTGGGAGCTAGAGAAGAATGATTTTCTAGCTTCTAGGAAGTTGGAGCTTTCTTTTCAATTGGAGTTGAATATTAAAGAATTATTAGAAAATAATTGAGGTGGTTTTTGTCTCAGAGGGGGCTTGCATCTTAAAAACTGTGTGCATTTCTGTTCCTTTTGTTTACTGTTATCATTGTACAAACACTTATAATAATTGAATATTAACTAATGCTATGAAGATTAATAATAATACTAATTGAAAGGAATATTTATTCACCCCCCCTCAGTATTTCCAACAATTGTGTTTTTGTTGACTCTGTTACTGAACCTCCTACTCTGTTGTCAACACTACTATGCACTCCTCAGTATCTGACTGACATTGATCCTCCAGCTACTGAATGTTGTGGGCCCCTGTAGAAAGGTAATGATTCATGATACAAAACACACCTCAATGGACCCTACCCAAATTTATGCATTCTTGGGACTATTTCTTCACATCGCCCCACCTCACACCTAGAGGTATGGTTGCATGTGATCCCTCTGCCCACTTAGCGCAAACTCTACTCCTATTGTATGTCTCTGACTAATCCTCTTCATCATCATCCTCCTAAGCAACCCAATTTCCAACTGGATGAGGCTTCCTCTTGAGAGCTAAATCATGATCCCTCTCAACCAAAACATCTCTAATACCTACCTTTCTCCTCAAGTTTGTGCATGCATCTACCGCTAATGTGTAGAGGCTCTCGATCCTGACACAAAATTGTTTGATTTGACATGAATCAAGATTTTTGAGGTATGTTTTCCCATATCTAAAGACTACCTCATACCCTTTGTCTTCAATCCTCAATATCTTCATTAGTTCAAGTTTCTTGGCTTCATTTTTATTTCTGAATAGTTCATTGAGAGTATTCCACATAGCAAAGGGAGTCCCTTTTCCATGTATTTTGAAGACTATATGGTCTCTCACACCCTCCAGGATGATCCTCTTAGCTCTTGCTACACACTTCTTCCACTCTGCTAGATCTTTAGCATAAAATGTTGGAGGCTTCAGGATATCATGTTCTATGAATTCCTTCAATTAATTATCTTCCAACAATGCCTCCATCCTGTTCTTCCAAGCAATGTATTTCAAGCTACCCTCAGGGCATACTCAAGTCTCAGGCCATAGAATGACATCCTACTAGATCTAAAGAATGATACTACAAATTTGATTCACCTGCAAGGACAACTTCAAATTATTCCCCTCTATTATGATTTTAATTATGATACCATGAAGAAATTTCTACAAATCTAGCTTTGATACATGTATAAATTCCTTGTAGATTCAAACTACTAATTATAATTTACTAAAACAATAGACTTGAATCTAATATACTCATCAAGGGAAACAATTTAAACGTTCACGAAATCACGAAGCATACAAGGGAAAGAATTCAATCAACACATTACACAATCATTTATTAGGGAAAGCCACAGTTAAAAACCCCTCTATCTATATATTGAATTAGTCAAAAAAATATGAGAAGATTACAATGCATTTATTAAGCTTGAGCAACCTCTGTGACTATCTCTATCTATCTCACTGCTTCTTAGACTGAGTCTCGCCAACACTTAGCCAATTTCCTATCCTTCCAAGCTCTTAATTCCTTGCATTGTTCAATGAGGAAGTAGACCCCTATTTAATAGGAATTTTACTCCATTGGATTGTGTAGTTCCTTTAGGCTCTTCCTCTTACTACATGCACCATATGTACAACCCATATAATTATACAATTGATATTACACTTCCTTTGAACTCTAATCTAAATTGGGTAACTCATAGATCACATATGCATGAGTTATTTATGGTTGATTTACCAGTTAATTGGTTGATCACGAAGTACACACCCCACTACTTGACCTCCCACTAGTTCCTCCAACAATTGGAACTAGTTTAATTGACTTTAACTCCGTTTTACTTACTTAATTAATTACAAGTCAAAATAAATTGAACCTAGGCTCCTAAAATTTATGAATCAATCTACATGACTCAAGTTAGGCCCTCAACTCGAATTAACTAAGCTAACTGAGTGATAATAACTATTTCAACTCAGTTAACTCATTCAAGTTGTTTGTTGATGTGGAATTTCAATTTTCTCCTAATTTAATTCAAGGAAAAATTAAATTAAGAACTTCTTGTTGTCACTTTCAACAAAATAGTGCGGTCTATGGTTGGGTGGTATGTTTGAGGTCTAAAATGAGTTGTTAGATTTATCAAGTGAGTGCCCAATTCTATTTATTATGTTTATGGTTCTCATGCATGTTATTATGGTTTTGGTTATGTTATATATGTGTAATTTTTTGCTATTGTGATATCAACAGAGTTGTGAGTGGCGTCACCCCAACTAGGTGGCTAGGGCACATTACATGTATGCTACCTCTTAGCTCCATTATTCAAAAATAGTGGAATATGAGGTCCTTGAGAATATTAACTCCATTAATAATATTATTTAACCAATTCAAATAAATGTTATGTTTTTTTGGGAAAAAAATCATAATTTCATTGCAACTTAGAAAGGAACAAAATTAAATTTTGTAGATGATAAAAGCATTTAGTATGAGCAAGGTTGTAGTCTTGTGAGAGCGGATTAAAAACCCCTAGGCTCTAAAACAAAAATAAAAATAAAAATAAAAGAGAAATTAAGTATTATAATAGTTACTTAACTTCTCTTTCTATCCTTTCTTTCTTTGCACCTTCTTCCATCCTCGTGGAGGTGGAAAAATACATACAACTAAAAATTCACTCATAGACACCACAGTGGGATGTTATTTTTTAGAATCTAAACTTTTCGGCCATTGACTGTCTTCGAACCCACCAATCCATCCTCTTTGCACACCACAATTCCATTATTATCAAATTCAAGGATACTTTCTGTTTCTATAACATTATGCATGGGTTATGTAGGTTCATCAAGGTTCTGACTGCTAATGTCATCATGTTTGGAAGGGTCCTCCTTCATTTCCTCTTCTTCATACTGCAAAAAAATGGGATCAAAAGGTTGTCGACATTTTATTTTACGGACATGCCCCTTTTTCTTTTTGGGGGGATTTTTAGCATGTGGACAATAATCCTACAAGTTTCTTGTTTGGAAACATGTACAAAATTTAAATGTCATGTTTTCGTAATCCAAGGTTTAGATATATTAATAGGATCTATGTTTTAGCAATATATGATCAGGTATACATTTACTTAGGTCTAATTATACACATATACAAGAAAAGGTAAATAAACTATTCTTCACTCTTTCGGCATCCATTTTTTAAAAATTTCCCAACGTATTGCCCTTGCTATGCCAAAGAGGTAGAAGAATATTTGGAAAACTTACCCAAACTGGAATCTCTTTTACTACCATTAATGAAGCATCAAACTCTCAAAACCAAGGAGTGATGAAGAGCCCTACTCTTCCCCAAAACCAAGGCCCCTTTATTTAAATCTTCCTAGGAGTCAAATAGTACAATAGAAAATTCGTTTGAACAAAGATAAATTTCACAATTTTTGGTCCAGGATGTAAAAACCGACAGATGCAGTGCTTTAGATCCTAGCCATAATCCATTAAACCAACAAATGACATCTCTCAACTAGAGAAAAGAAAATAGATTTACCTCTTTATTATTGACATCCAATGCTGGTATTTGGTCCAATTTTCAATTATATATAAGCATGGAAGGGATGAAGGCTGAACCATTGAAATTGGGCCCCCTATGTTGTATCCTTGTATGAAGTTGAAGAAGTTCGATTTTTGGATCCCATTGCACCCCCACGTAGCCTTAGTAACATGATGATGGTTGAGTTCCTAGAAAAATTATATTGATGCAAATGTGATAGATCCTGCATCTATTTCCCTTCACAAATTAGGCGTTGCATGCCTACAGGAATCCCCAAGAGCTTCCCCAAGATTTTCTTTAGGGACGTCGCTTTATTACATGAAGTGACCCATATCTGGATCAATTTCTCTCTAAGCATATCAACAAAAACTTGAAACCATTATGCAGGGTTCATGTCTTCTAAACTTCTCACTGACCCTAGTGGAGAAGAAAGAGGGGGTCTTTCTCTTAGGTATGCTCTAATATGAGCGAAAAGATGCAAGTTGAGGAGGCAAAGATCATGGGGGGTGGTTGAAACATGAATATCAACAATGGAATACTCCCCAATAGTGCATATCTCAGCCAATCCACAAAGGGGTCCTTCACCCAACTCCATATATGCAACCGAAATAGAGAAACATTCCCAAATACAACGAAGCCATGAATCAAACCGCATAAAAACCTTAGAAACCCACCAAAATGCGACCCAATTCTTATTGAAAATAGCATAATTAGAAGGAATAAGATGGAGCTCACCAAATCAGCTATGTACAAAAACAGGATAATGAGCCCCCTCCTCACGACATGTAAGATCAAAACGTCCAAAGTGCCCCACTGAGAAAGAAAACAAAATCCTATCTCCCCTAATCAACAACAAAAGCCTCTTAATAACAACAAATCCTTTGCAAAGTGCCTCCGCACGCACAAATCTAGATCTGCAGATATCCAACAACGCCATCTCTCCCCTTGATTTTTCTTGTGGTTCATTATGAGCAATATATTGACCAAGGCTCAAATTGTAGAGAGCGTAGTTTCTCCAAAGCTAATGTAGGCATCGTGCAGATCGAGCACGACCATTGTAATCATTCAATCTTTGTAAATGATAGCAGGCCAAGCCTAAGCCTGCTCAAACCTGAGAATCAAAACTACTCTATTGTGCTCTATGTTTTGAAAACACACTCTCTAGGCTCTAAAACCCCTCTCTAAACCATCAAAACATATTTTTTCTCTTAGTTCCAAACTTAGCCCACTCTCATATGCACAATACTTGTCTTCCAAGGTTTAAAAGCCTATCATGCATATGAATTAAGTATTTGTCACTATTTCCAAAACTCCAAGCGCTCCCCATCTACACACTTCGTATCACATGCAATCATTGTCCCAAAGGCTTAGAGCCTATCGGATTCAAGCTTACAATGCTTGTCCCACTTCAAAAAATTAAGAGCTTAATTCTCTAACCTCATTACCCTTCATTCTGCACAGGACAAGCAATTATCATTTGAGTGATTTTTCACACAACAGGACCTTGGCTATAATCGAGCCCTCATCTCAATATCCATGCATTGTAACCAAAAGGCTATCACAATGTCCAAGCCTTAACGCATTTTAATTCTCCCTTAATCACTCAATGGCATATCACATTTAGTTCAACAATATGGAGAAGTGCTTAACTTTAACATGGAACCGACCGCCCTACGCTCGAAGGCTTAGGTAATAATAAAAAGGCACTTAACCAACACACCTCTTGGGTGCTCCTTCACACAACATGTGACTATAACATATTCCCAATGACCATCTTTGACTTTCCACATCATCATTTTACCACTCACCAAAAATTTCTCACCATTCAATCAACTTACATTGCACAACTATCGTCCATTATTGATCAGGTTTCCTCTACGCAAAACCCTATGGATAGCTACCAGCTCTTCGGATTCTTGTTCCTGAATCCTTCATTCATCTCTGCGCACATGTACTTAGAATCAGTCTGCAATTCCATGTGAAATCTTCATATCTCTTTATCAATTACTCATATTTGGATTGACACAATTATAATATATAAATTCAACAAGAATTATTCGAACTTCTGCCCCAATTTTGGACCGATCATCCTACATTCTAACTAGTTCAAAACCTTCATCTCGTCTATCTAAAGATCACTATTCTTTGCATGCAAGTCATTTTCACCTTTGTCTGCCATTTTCCAAAGCTCAGAGCCCATGCTCTATTTCACCTTTGACCTGCACAAAAGGTCATTCAACCCAATCACCATTATTAGCATTCATAAATTACACAAAATCTGATAAGACATTCTACATAAGCCTGGAACCTTCGAGGTTCTACCCAAGCTTCAATAACTGGAATCTCATATACTGAGATTCTACCTAGTTGTAATTCTTCCCAGAACTGGAATCAAATAATGATTCTACCAGTCCTTTTCTGCCAGGTTTTGCATGTGCAATGTAGCTATACACAGAACTACTGCTATTCACTTAGGTTGTCCAAACACATTACACAGAATGTAGAGACCAATAACACATAATCTTGTGAATTTTTGTTTTTTCATTGAATATTGAAACTGTACATGCATCTCAGAGAACTCTCACATTATCTTAGAGTCCTCTAACCCTACTCTATCTCTCTCCCCCTCTAGACTACCTTTTCAGATCCTTTTTCAAATTTGAGCTTATCTGCTCCTACAACTAACTCCTACACCTCAAAGATCTATTACTTGATTCCTGGAACAATTTCTATTTTCGGAAAACTATATTTAATTCTAACTCATGACTCACACAAATACTAACTAGAAACATGCCATTAACCTCTCGAGTCATCCCATTTCTTAGGGGATTTGTTACATGACTCAACACTCATTGACACTTAACAAATAAGCATATTCCCTATCTAACTTTACTAAGAGCTAAAGCACTTTTTACATGAGTTTTACAATGTCTCTTTACAATAAGCCCCTCCTTGGTTGATGTCTAGACCCTTAGGTCTAACTAGACATTTACACTTGATCTTGAAAGCCAATGCTCCTACGTCAAACTCCCAAAGTAGAAAGAGGACATGATCACCTCATCATGTACCACTGCCCTCATCTTTCCTGGATCCCAAACTATGTTTTGTTGATGTGCACAAACTACATTGTCTTCATCATTCTTCAGATGCAATCTTCCAGGCTTCCACACTTTGGTACTGTATTGCTCCACTGTCTCTACCTTCATTGTTCTTCACTTTCCAAACAATTCCACAGTGGATTTTTTTCTTCATTATGCTACATCTCATCTTATGTATCTGCATTAAGTTCCATAGTTCATCTATGGCTTCTTTTAATTCAGTCTGCTGCTGCAAACTAATTTTTTTTCCTTACTTTTCCATTGTACTTTGTTGCACTTTATCCATTCATCACTAAATTGTTGATTTATTTCTTCAGCTCTTCTTGCTTCAATTTCTGCTTTTTCACTTGGAATTACTCCATTTACTGTTGCAAATATTGTTCTGGACATTGCTACCTCCCAAACTTCCTGAATGTCTCTTAAGATATCTCCCTCTGCAACATCCCTCTTCTGCTCACTACTTGCAAATTTACTTTCAAAAAATAATTTTTTTTCTGATTCTTTGACTGCAGTAATATACTCATTCACTCTTTTTTGTATACTAGCAAACATAATAAAGTTTGGAAAACTAGTATCTGCTCCTGCCTCTTTCAAAACTTGAGACATTTTTACATCATTGTTTGCAATTCCTTTCTCTTGCTCAAATGTTTCCAGCAAGCATTTCAACCATTCCCTTTGTACTTTTATCATCTCAAACACATCATCAATATGTTGCATTTCAGTTTCAACATAACCCTCTTCTTCTTCCTTGAAAACCCTCAGTGATTGTCCTTCAACTCCTTGATTGATTCTGACAGTCAATTCAGCTTCTTCAAACATTGTATATTCATGATTTACATCTTCCTCATCATTATGCCTTACCTGGAAACTTCCGGTCTTCTTTAGTTCTAAAACTGACTCTCCTTCAACTTGAGACATGTCTACCTCATCTTTATACAAATTTAATTGCACATTCATAATATCCATTCTCTGACTTGCTAGTCTATCCTCCAAATGACTTAGCTTAATCCACAAATTAGTTATCTCACATGGAATTTCTCTTGAAAACTCTGTGCAATATTCAAATTTTCCTCTCCTTTGTCAGAAGCCCAATCATTTTGTCACAATATTTCTTCATCCTCTATCAGAATAGAATTTTGATTCTCATCCATTGTGACAGTTCTAAAGGTATGTCCTGTCTTCTCTTGGCCAATCAGATAAGCCAATTCCTCCATGTCCTCAACAATAACATGTTCCTTCATATGAGACATGATTGTCTCACCTTCCTTGGAGATGTTTCCCTTATTAAGTAAGGAATATATGAATTCCTTCTACTGCAACAACTCAACTTGGTCTTCATCATAAAGACACTCTTCAACATACCTTGCTTGACAATTCTCAACTTCATTCAAGACAACTCCAAGAGATGGATTGCCTTCTGCAACATCTGCAAACACAGTCAAATTATCAATCTCAAAATCACAAGACCCAATGTTCTCATTTGATGATCCAATCACCAAATCTTCCTCTTGTTGTTCTAAGTCTCTTTCAGGACTCAGAAATTCTTCACTGCATTTCTTCCAAGCTTCCTCAAGCACATCAGTTAAATGATTGACATCCTCCTTTGCTTCTTTTTGTTCTTGGCCATCATCATAAGCCAAATATTTTATGTTTTCAACCTTCATAGTATTTTGAAAAGAAAACAAATCACCTTCAATCAACTGTGCATGTGCATGTACATGAGATTCAACTATCTTATCTTCTTCCAAAACATGATTAAGATATTATCCTTCTCCTTCATTATTATTGAAAATATTAGCAAATTTTCCTTCTTCATTCATTGTTCTGCAGACATACACAAAATATCAGTTTTAATACTTTGAGACCTCTTGGCCTCACTTGGAGTTTCAGCCTTCAAGTCTTCTCCTAGATACCCACTTATTCTGAGTAATTCTTCCTTCAATCGAGCATTTATCATTTGTTCTTTCCTCTTCTGTAGCTTATGCCACCTTATCTTTTTTCTCATAATAAAACCACACCTCTGGTATTCCTTATTCTTCCATAAAAGCTCCATCAGTACTTCAAGATGTACAACTACCTCAACCTTCTCCCTATAATATTCTTCATCACTCATATGCCTCCATATGCCATTTGCTTTTGCATCTTTTTTTTCACTTTGTGGTTGCTTCCTGAACCTCTACTATGACTATCAATAGTCATCTTCTTCTTCATCTTCATGAGCTTCTCACACGCACTATGAGCTGCACTAAGCCTCTACAGTAACAAGTTCTCCCTGCTAGTACTTACCGCACCAAGCTCTCCTCTATACTTGGTCTTTTGGTAAGCACTAGTCCCCTCTATGGAACCTTCTTTTGAGCTCTCCTCTACTCCTTCTAGGCTTCAACTCATCTGCACTTTTGAGAACACAACTGTCCTCTTGTATTTCAATCACAAATAAAATACTAGGTTCTAGGCACACTCTTCTTTCACTCAGAAATCCTTACTGGCTTCCTTCATCACTGCTCTCAAGGTTGTGATCTTCTTGCTAAGATGCCTCAATAATTGATGTTACCTGCATATCAATGATATTTAAAACAAAGACCATTCCCAAGCTTTCAAAATCTTGCCGCTGCCAAATTTCTATGGCCACTTTAAAATGCTTTTGCTCAGCTTCCATCTTTGGTTGATCTAACCTCTTTCCCTTGCATGTAACTACTTCTCCCAAAGTAGCTTTCCTTTCCCTCCTTAAGCTCTAAGCTCCTGCATATAAATCTGTTTAATTCACAAAACCTCCTCTACAGACCTTTTGTATGTCTCTAAAAGAGAATTCCTTCTCTGATACCAAATGATAGCAAGCCAAGCCTAAGCCTGCCCAGACCCCAGGATCAAAACTACTCTATTGTGCTCTATGTTTTGAAAAAACACTCTCCAGGTTGTAAAACCCCTCTCTAAACCATCAAAACAAACTTTTGCTCTTAGTTCCAAACTTATCCCACTCTCATATGCACAATACCTCTCTTCCAAAGGTTTAAAAGCCTATTGTGCATATGACTTAAGTATTTGTCACTATTTCCAAAACTCTAAGCGCTCACCATCTACACACTTCGTATCACATGCAATCATTGTCTCAAGGGCTTAGATCCTATCAGATTCAAGTTTACAATGCTTTAACCACTTCAAAAAATTAAGAGCTTAATGCTCTCACCTCATTACCCTTCGTTCTGCACATGACTAGCTATTATCATTTGAGTGCTTTTTCACACAACAGGACCCTTATCCATGCATTGTAACCAAAAGGCTATCACAATGTCCAAGCCTTAAAACATTTTAATGCTCCCTTAAGCACTCAATGGCTTATCGCATTCAGTTCAAAAATATGGAGAAGTGCTTAACTTTAACATGGAGTCGATCGCCCTAAGCTTGAAGGTTTAGGAAATAATAAAAAGGCGCTTAACTAACACACCACCTGGACACTCCTTCACACAACATGTGACTATAACATATGCCCAACGACCAACTCTGACTTTCCACATCGTCATTTGACCACTCACCAACAATTTCTCACCGTTCAATCAACTTACATTGCAGAGCTATCGTCCATTCTTGATCAGGTTTCCGCTATGAAAAACCCTATGGATAGCTACCAACTCATCGGATTCCTGTTCCTAAATCCTTCATTCATCTCTGCACACAATTACTTAGACTCAGTCTGCAATTACATGTGAAATATCTGTAGATATTTATCAATCACTCATATTTGGATTGACACAATCATATTACCTAAATTCAATAAGAATTATTCAAACTTCTGCCCCAATTTTGGACTGATCCTCCTACATTCTCACTGGTTCAAAACCTTCATCTCGTCTATCTAAAGATCGCTATTCTTTGCGTGTAAGGCATTTTCACTTTTGTCTGCCATTTTCCAAAGCTCAAATCCTGTGCTCTATTTCACCTTCGACCTGCACAAAAGCTCATTCAACCCAATCACCATTATTAGCATTCATAAATGACACAAAGTATGATAAGACTTTCTACAGAAGCCTGGAACCTTTGAGGTTCTACCCAAGCTTCAATAACTGGAATATCATATACTGAGATACTACCTAGTTGCAATTCTTCCCAGAACTAGAATCAACTAATGATTCTACCAGTCCTTTTTTGTCAGGTTTTACATGTGCAATGTAGCTATACACAGAACTATTTTTATTCACTTAGGTTTTCCAAACACATTACACAGAATGTAGAGAAAAATAACACACAGTTTTGTGAATCTATTTTTTTTCATTGAATATTGAAATTGTACATGTGTCTCATAGAAATCTCACATTATCTTAGAGTCCTCTTAACCCTACTATGCCTCTCTCCCCCTTTAGACTACCTTTTCAGATCATTTTTCAAATTTGAGCTTATATGCTCCTAAGACTATCTCCTACACCTTATAGATTTGTTCCTTGATTCCTGGAACATTTTCTATTTTTGGAAAACTAGAGTTAATTCTAACTCATGACTCACACAACTACTAACTAGAAACATGCCATTAACCTCTCGATTCATCACATTTCTCAAGGGATTTTTTACACGAATAAACACTCATTGACACCAAAAAACTAAGCATATTCCCTATCTAACATTACTAAGAAATAAAGTACTTTTTACATGAGTTTTACAATGTCTCTTTACAATAAGCCCCTCCTTGGTTGATGTCTAGACCCTTAGGTCTAACTAGACATTTACACTTGACCTTGAAAGCCAATGCTCCTACATAATACTCCTAAAGTAGAAAGAAGACATGATCACCTCATCATGTACCTTCAGCCCTCTTCTTTCCAGGATCCCAAACTCTATTTTGATGTTTTCCATAAGCTGCATTGTCTTCATCATTCTTCAGCTGCAATCTTCCAGGATTTGATACTTTGTTAATGTAGTGCTCCACTATCTCTACCTTCATTTTTCTTCACTTTCCAAACAATTCCACAGTGGACTGCTTTCTTCATTCTGCTACATCTCATCTTATGTATCTGCATTAGGTTCCATAGTTCATCTATGGATTCTTGTAATTCAGTCTGCTGCTGCAAAATAATTTTTTTTTCCTTACTTGTCCATTTTACTTTGTTGCACTTTATCCATTCATCACTAAACTGTTGATTTATTTCTTCAGCTCTTCTTGCTTCAATTTCTTCTTTTTCACTTGGAATTACTCCATTTACTACTGCAAATATTGCTCTGGACATTGCTACCTCCCAAACTTCCTGAATATCTCTTAAGATATCTTCCTTTGCAACATCCCTCTTATGCTCACTACCTTCAAATTTACTTTGAAAAAATAAATTGTCTTATGATTATTTGATTGCAGTAATATACTCATTCACTCTTCTTTGTATACTAGCAAACATAATCAAGTTTGGAAAACTAGTATCTGCTCTTGCCTCTTCTGTCTGCAATTCCTTTTTCTTGCTCAAATGTTTCCAACAAGCATTTCAACCATTCCCTTTGTACTTGTCTCATCTTAAACACATCATCAATATGTTGCATTTCAGTTTCAGCATAACCCTCTTCTTCTTCCTTGACAACCCTCAGTGATTTTCCTTCAACTCCTTGATTGATTCTGACAGTCAATTCAGCTTCTTCAAACATTGTATATTCATGCTTTACATCTTCCTCATCATTATGCCTTACCTAGAAACTTCCATTCTTCTTCAGTTGTAAAACTGACTCTCCTTCAACTTCAGACATGTCTGCCTCATCTTCATCCAAATTCAATTGTTCATTTAGAATATTCATTCACTGACTTGCTAGTATATCCTACAAAAGACTTAGCTTAATCCACAAATCAGTTATCTCACATGGAATTTCTCCTGAAAACTTTGTACAGTATTCACAACTTTCCTCTTCTTTGTCACAATTCCAATCATTCTGTGACACTATTTCTTCATCCTCTATCATAATAGAATTATGATTCTCCACGACTGTGACAGTTCTAAAGGTTTGTCCTACATTATTCTTTTGGCAAATTAGATAAGCCAATTCCTCCATGTCCTCATCAATAACAGGTTCCTTCATATGAGACATGATGGTCTCCCCTTCCTTGGAGATGTTGCCCTTATCAAGTAAGGAATCTATGAGTTCCTTCTGCTGCAACAACTCAACTTGGTCTTCATCAGAAAGATACTCTTCAACATACCTTGCTTGACAATTCTCAACTTCATTCAATACAACTCCAAGAGATGGATTGCCTTCTCTAACACCTACAAACACAGTCAAATTATCAATCTTAAAATCACAAGAATGAATGGTCTCATTTTATGATCCTGTCACCAAATCTTCCTCTTGTTGTTCTAAGTCTCTTTCAGGACTCAAAAAGCCTTCACTACCTTTCTTCCCAGCTTGCTCAAGCACATCAGTTAAATGCTTGACATCCTCCTTTGCTTCTTTCTATTCTTGGCCATCATCATAAGCCAAATCTCTTATGTTTTCAGCCTTCATAGTATGCTGAAAAACATCACCTTCAATCAACTGTGCATGTGCGTACATGAGACTTAGCTATCTCATATTCTTTCGAAACATGATTAAGATTTTGTCCTTCTCCTTCATTTTTTATTACAATATTAGCAAATTGTCCTTCTTCATTCATTGTACCTACAGACATACAAAAAATATTAGTTTTAATACTTTAAGACCTCTTGGCCTCACTTGGAGTTTCATTCTTCAAGTCTTCTCCTAGATACCCACTTATTCTGAGTAATTCTTCCTTCAGTCGAGAATTTTTCATTTTCTCTTTCCTCTTATGTAGCTTATTCCACCTTATCTTTCTTCTCATAAGAAAACCACACCTCTGGTCTTTCTTATTCCTTCGTAATAGCTCCATCAGTACTTCAAGATGGACTACAATCTCAACCTTCTCCCTCTCATATTCTTCATCACTCATATGCCTCCATATGCCATTTGCTTTGGCATCCTATTTCGTCACTTTGTGGTTGCTTCCTGAACCTCTACTATGACTATTAGTAGTCATCTTCTTCGTAATCTTCATGAGCTTCTCACACTCACTATGAGTTGCACTAAGCCTCTGCAGTAACAAGTTCTCCCTACTACAACTTACCTAACTAAGCTCTCCTCTGTACTTGGTCTTTTGGTAAGCACTAGTCCCCTCTCTAGAACCTTATTTTGAGCACTCCTCTGCTCCTTATAGGCTTCAACTCTTATGTGCTTTTGAGAACATAGTTGTCCTCTTGTATTTCAATCAAAAATGAAATACTAGGTTTTGGCCACACTCTTCTTTCACTCAGAAATTTTTACTGGCTTCCTTCATCACTGCTCTTAAGGTTGCGATCTGCTTGCTGAGTTTCCTCACTAATTTTTGTTACCTGCATATCAATGATATTTAAAACAAAGACCATTCCCAAGCTTTCAAAATCTTTTTGTTACCAAATTTCTATGGCCACTTTAAAATTCTTCTACTCAACTTCCATCTCTGGCTGATCTAACCTCTTTCCTTTGCATGTAACTACTTCTCCCAAAGTAGCTTTCCTTGTCCTCCTTAAGCTCTAAGCTCCTTCATATAAATATGTTAATTCAAAAAACCTCCTCTACATACCTTCTGCATGTCTCCAAAAGAGGATTACTACTCTGATACCAAATGATAGCAGGCCAAGCCTAAGCGTGTCGAGACCCGAGGATCAAAACTACTCTATTGTGATCTATGTTTTGAAAACATGCTCTCTAGGTTCTAAAACCCCTTTCTAAACATAAAAACATACTTTTTCTCTTAGTTCCAAGCTTAACCCACTCTCATATGCAGATACTTTTTCTCTTAGTTCCAAACTTAGCCCACTCTCATATGCACAACTTAATGCCAAAAGCTATTATGGAAACTTTGAATCTAGATATCACCAGACCATATAAAGATATTTTCTCTTTTGATTCTAGCAAAGTTAAATGTCTTGGACTAATAAAAGACTTGTGTGTTACTATAGTCCAATACCTAGGTAAGAGTATTGTCATGGATATTGTAGTTGTTGATATCCCTCCAAAGTATGGAATCTTATTATCTCGCTCATGGGGAGAAAAATTGCAGGGATCTCTACATTAGACATGTCTTATGCCACAATATGAGTATTTGGTCAGCCTAAAAAACTTTACAGAGAAACTCTAATGAAATACATGGTTATTAGTGCAGAGCAACCACAGAACTATCCTATTTATTCTGTACACTTTGATATGGATTATTTTATCTAATGTAATTCAAATTATGGCACAGATAAAAACACAACATTAAAACAGAAACATAAAGAAGTTGACAGTGACAATATATTTCATGAATCAATGTGGCACTTAGATTTTGATGGCTCAGTGAACATATTAGGAGTAGGAGCAGGAGTTTGGATTCATAACATGGAAAATAATCATTCTGAAGGTCATGCCTTTATGTTAAAATTTAAATGTAAATATAACATGGAAGAGTATGAAGCTTTAATCTTAGGATTGCAGATTGTTAGAAAATTAGGAGGCAAGAGAGTTTTTATCATGGGAGACTCAAAATTAATCATAAAACAAATTAAAGGAGAGTATTTTGTGAATAATCCTAGACTAAGCCAATACAAAGAAACTGTTCTAGATCTGATTAAATAGTTGCTTGAAACTGACTTTGTTGTTATTCCTAGGAAACAGAACATGCAAGCACACATTTTAGCTACCTTTTCTAGCACCTGCAGATTTCCTTTTAATCCAAATCATCAGTACACAACAGAGGTAAGACATGGGCCTACTATACCAGACAATTTGAAATATTGGCAGATTTTTTCACAAGATTCTCAAATATAATGCTGAGGGAGAATTCCAAAATTGTAACATACATACTGATTACACAGTATATGACACTATAGATAGTGAGATAGATGTAAATAATTTAGATTTAACTGAACCCACTAAATTCACTAAAGTAGAAATAGATAAATTAGAAACTGTAGAAATAGAAGAAATAGCAAATGATGATTCTAATATTTTAAACCTTAAAAAATAACTTTTTCCTTAGGGATTAGCCCCATTAGAAGATCTTTTGGACTCAAATGATGTAGCTAGAAAACCAAAATGGAGCCATTAAGATCAGGCATAGAAGAATGTAACATAGGAACATAACAAAAGCCTATGCTCGTCAAATTATCCAAAGCATTACCCCCAGGAGAAAAGATGGAATACATAAGTTTGTTTAAAGAATTTCAAGATGTGTTTGCATGGAGTTATGAAGACCTCAAGTCTTATGACACCAACATAATACAACGTAAAATACCTATCAAAGAAAATCAGAAACCATTTAAATAAAATCTTAGGAGGATTAATCCATTTTTTATGCCTTTAATTGAAAAAGAAGTATAAAGGATGTATGAGGCACAGATCATAGCACCTATTAGATATTTTGATTGGGTCTCAAACTTAGTTCCCACTAGGAAGAAAACAATGGAAATCAGACTTTGTATTGATTTCCGGAACTTAAACAAAGTGTCACTAAAAGATAATTATCCTCTCCCCAAAATGGACCATATTTTACAGAGGATGGTAGGATCATCGAGGATTTCATTGCTTGATGGATTCTCTGTATATAATCAAATCCTAGTTCAACTAGAAGACCAAGCAAATACAACATTTACCACTCCATGGGGTACTTTCATGTATTTGAAAATGCCTTTTGGATTGCTGAATGCAGGAGCCACATTACAGAGAGCTATGGACATAGCTTTTGCCAAAGAAATACATGATTTTCTTGTCATTTATCTGGATGATATAACAGTATTTTCAAAAATAGATAATGAACATCTAGATCATTTGAGACAAGTGTTCACTAAATGCAAAAAATTTGGTATTTCCTTGAATCACAAAAAGACACTCTTTGGACTTGAAGAAGGTAAACTCTTAGGACACATAGTCTCAAAAGAGGGAACTAGAATAGATCTAGCTAGAATAGAGGCCATTTTGAATATAAGTCACCCTAGAAACATCAAGGAATTACAGACATTATTAGGTAAAATAAACTTTCTTTGAAGATTCATTTCAAATTTAGCAGGATTAATTAGAGAATTGAATAAAATGTTAACGAAAGATTTAGCACTTAAATGGATAGTAGAGGCTAAACAGTCCTTTGAATCAATAAAAAAATCCCTTACAAAAACGCCAGTCCTAATAAGTCTTGATTTCAAAAAAAAAATTATTATTTTTTCTTTTGCTTCAGAACATACCATTGCAGTAGTCTTGCTGCAAAAGAATGATCAGGGTTATGAACAACCCATTGCTTTTTTCAACAAATCCTTAAGAGATGCAACACTAAAGTACAACATAATGGAAAAATAAGCATTTTCTTTAGTGAAGGCTATTAAAGATTTCAGAGTGTATATTTTATACTCACACATTATTGCATATGTCCCAAATTCGGTAGTAAAGGACATTCTGACTTAGAATGGGCCTGATGGTAAGAGAGGAAAATGGATTGCCACTATTTTGGAATATGACATTGAAATAAAGCCTACCAAATTGATCAAAGGCCAAGGTTTAGCCAAACTCATGGCTGAATCAAACTGTTAGGCCCTAGATATAAATTTTATTTCTCAATTAGATGATCAGGAAGAGATGGCGACTCCACATATCAGTGAACTTTTTTTAGATTCACCTTGGTATGCAGATATCATATTTGTTTTACTAAAATTACAAGCTCCTCCTGGTTTGTATAAAACTAAAGGTATATTCCTAAAGTTAAAAGCAATGAAATATTGTATCATAGATAATTCTTTGTTTTGGAAAGATCATGGTGGATTTCTGTTAAACTGCTTACTAAAAGATGAAGCTGATAAATTTATGCAAGAGTTTTGATGTAGGTGACTATGGAGGACACCTTTACTGGAAATAAACTGCTGATAAGATCTTAACAGCAGGATTTTACTGGCCCACTCTTTTTGTAGATGTTAGAAATTATGTGACCTCCTGTCACAAATGGCAGATATTTGAAGGGAAGAAAAAACCATTACCTTTACCCCTCAAACCCATCTCCACAAAAATGCCATTTCAGCAATGGGGTTTAGACTTCATTAGTGAAATTCACCCACCCTCCTCAGCCCAGCATAAATGGATTTTGACAGCCACTGATTATTTCACCAAGTGGATAGAAGCCATTCCTTCTAGACAAGCCATTGATTATGTCATTATCTCATTCCTTGAAAATAATATCCTTTCTAGATTTGGATGCCCACAAAATCTCATTATTGATAATGCAGCTACTTTAAAATCTAAGAAAATGATTGACTTATGTAACAAATACCACATAAACCTCGACCATTACACTGCCTATTACCCTCAAGGTAATGGACTTGTAGAATCCTCAAACAAAAGCTTGGTTAATATCATAAAAAAATTGTTAGAAGACAACAAAAAGACCTGGAACAAAAGGTTAGTTAATGCCTTATGGGCAAACAGACTAACTACAAATAAATCCATTGGTACATATCCCTATCAACTATTATATGGGATGGATGTTTTTTTTTCCATCCTCTTTAGGAGTGCCAGTGATGAAGATGATTTAGGAGTTGCAGGTAGAACCAAATGATATCCAGAGAAGGATAAATCAGACAATACATTTGCAGCAAACTAGGGAAGAAGTCTATGTGTTACACTGAAATTTGCCACCATGACATCTTAGTACTCCCTTGGAAGTCTATAATATCCAAGTTCCTAAAAGTCAAGCCTTGAAACTAAGAGAAAAGCTCATAAAAACCTTAAAACTCTAGTATCGCACTTTCTCTTAGTATTGCCAGCGGTCACACACCTTTTGGCTATAAATCCTGCGTAGCCAAATGCACTTTCTGTTTATTAAAAGTGCGGACCCCTGTAAAAGATAAGAAAGGTGCAAGTAAAATCTAGAAGCTCAGTTAAAGTCATTTTTGGAAGCTTCTAGAAACATTCCTGTGGTGGAAAGTCCGCTCCTTTCATGTTCATGCATCCCATCCAATAAGGAACTAACCCCTTGATGTAAGGAGATAATCCCTTTGAAGGAAGATTTTATCCCTTCTTGTATGGAGTTGTAACCTCCTCTCTTCTACTATAAAAAGAGGCATAGGGCAGCCTCAAAGGGTTACAATTTATGAGTTGAAGTTTTTAGTATTATTGGAGTCGAAGTGTTGTTGAAACTCAGACCTTTTTAGCTGAGATTCTATGTGGAAAGGATTACATACATGTATGTATCTTGGTTGGAAGAGTGCAAGACTTGTCAAAGTAAAGGAAACGCCTGTTCCAGACCCCAGGAATACCTGTACAACATCAAGGCAGACACGGTTGTAAGGCTCTTCTTATTTAAGTCAATACAAATAAGTTAGTTTTTCTCAATAAGCTGTCAATTGATTGGTTTATTTTATGGATTCCTTGATCACCATAATAGATATGATTTATGAATATATGCTATGAAAGTGTTATTTGATGTTTGCTTTTTTGTGATTGCATATCTTCTAAGGTAACTCTTTCGGGCGACTGAAGGACTACTACTATGAACAAGCGTTGGATCAAAGGTAAGATTGTTAAGCCTTTGTAGCATTTAATTATGAATCACAATATATCTAGAGAAAGATAGATTTAGTTGTCTGTTTTTTGCTAACTGTTCGTAGGACATTTGGGAGGTCTGTCTTGTCCGCAAGAACGACTTATCCATCCAAGAAAATGGCGACTCCACTGGGGAATAAATCTTGAACTTTGATTTCTTTTATTTTTGACTTGTGAGTTTATTTTTTCTGAGTTTGATTGATTGACACTGGCTTGGGCAGTTTATCCCTATAGAATCCCTGAGAAATGATTGAGAATTTTTTGTTTTTTCTTTAGTTTTATTGTGTCTGCTCTTTTCTTTCAGAGACAGTGCGGGCAAGTTCGCACTTTTCCTGTACCCATAGTGCGGGACCGCACTGGTTTGCACTGAATCCTGCGGACCCTGTCAAAATTTTTGAAAAGTCTTAAAATCCTCTTTCCTGGATTAGTTTGTTAGATTCTCAGTGATTACCCAAACCTGTGTCTTCTGTCAGAAAGCCTTGGTTAAGAGTTTATTTCAGCATTTTTAGTTTTGAATGATTTTCTGAAAGATTTGCATGGTATAATGATTTTTGCTTTGTCTTATATCCCGCTCAAAGATTAGAAACCCTGGTATACCTTTAGATCACTAGTATTTCCTTGCTTTCTTGCTGAGTCTGACATCATAGCAGAAATTGTTTTATGAGACTTAGATCCCATTTCTCTCATTTGCAAATCTTTATAAAACTTTTGTTAATAATTTTGGAATTTCACTTAAAAAAGAAAACAAAATTGGATGTTTTTTCGAGTTCTTTCTGATTCAAGCAAATAATTTCTTATAACAAGCTGAGTAAGACATCCTAAAAATATTTGAAGTTTTAATTTAGATTTAGTCTTAGAGTTTTTAGATCTCAAAAATAGTGTTTTTAGTTTTGAGTGTTATTTCTAGAGATTTTAGTGTCTTTTGAAGAAAAAATTCGTTTGTAGTTATGATCTTGAATAAAAGGGATTTCTTGTTGAGCAATAGATCATTTTGAGTTCTCATTGAAAATAGATTTCTTTTTATTTATTATCATTTGAAGGAAAGATTTGTTTTAAAAGATTGCATTTCTCAACTCTTCCTTTAGATAGAATTCATTGAAAGAAAACGGATTTTTTCTCATAATAGATGCATTTTTTTAGTATGATTTGAGTCGGGTCACTACATATCATCAGTTTCACTTTCGCACCTATTGCCCTAAGAAACAGCTTCTTAAAATCAACGCTTAAATTAAAATAAATCTAGTAATTTGTATATTTCTAGGGCTCTTTTCACCAATATAGCTTAGGCTAGTGTCTTGGAGTAGGGAATAATTAACTCTCCAAGACAATTAAAACAAACAAGTAGTTGATCTTGCGGTAGGAAAAAAATCCAATAGTTGCTTGTATTCTCTGGGAAGCTCCTCTTAAAGGAGTCAAGCACGAGGTCATGTCTGAACCAGTGGGATAATCAATTCTATCTCATTGAGAACGATAGAAGATATGCGCGTATTAACAACGGTAAACCTCGGATAGACCATTGTCGAGGAGCTTGGGGTCACTTGTCGGTATACCTTGGATTATTTCAAGGAGCCTTCAAGGGGATTGAGCTTTGTTACCCTGCCCTTGCACGTATGTCGGACTGTAGACTGTTCCCCTAGGTATATTAGTTCCTGTTGGTAACCATAGTGACCATAATCTTACGATTTTTTCCTAAGGTGATGGTGGTGGAAATATCCCACTGTACCTGGAGCAGACGTCGACTAGACTCACTTGGACTCTCCAGAGGGTTATCTTCACTTGAGATGGTTTAAGTGGAGAAACTTGCACCAGTCTGTTTCATTAAGCAGGTTGTCGGGGTAACTGTTCCAACCACCCTTTCTACATTAAATACTATGATGTTGGATTTCATCACCAACTAGTGTTTTAGTGTGGGAAGATATTGTTTGTGTGTGGATTGATCTCCTAGATTTTTAGGCGTGTGATTCATTTGTTTGTTTCCTTAGTGACTCTAGGAGTGTTCATTGAAATTTTATTTGATTGCGTGTGATTAATAATTTTTAATCGTGGCTGAATTACCGAGACAATCGTGCAGACTTCAAGGGAAGCCCCCTGAGTATGCACCAAGCCAACTTGAAGGGTTGTGAGCTCTAGTCTCGCCTAGTGACAGTAGAATAAGATCAACAGAAGCGGGAGAGTCATCTATAATTTTTCATCCTGATTTTCAATTACAAACAACAAAGCATATTCAAGAGCCAATTTCAGTTTCTGAACTTACTGGTAGTATTTCTCCTTCCAGTGAATTTGCTGAAGAACCTGAAATTTCTAAGCCTGACACTGAACCTACTGTTTTGGAACCATCTTCAGGATTTTTTACTCCAACTTCTAGTGATCCTGGTTCACCTAGGGTAAGACATATCATTACTGAAAATCTTCCTTCTGACCTCATATCTATTGAAGAACTTGTCGGTCTAGACGAAGACGTAACTCTTCCCGAAACCCAACAGACTTTGAATCTTAGGGAGCGTGAATCGATATTCTAGAATCCTTTTAGAAGTGACGCTTGGTATTTATCATTGACAGATTTTTTAGAAAACCAGGGTCTTAGTTTTTCACCAACCCAAATTCCTTTTCATCCTACACCAAGAGGTTATTATCCTTCATCAATCATGTTAATTGAGTCATCTATGTTTTCCCAATCATCGGAAACATTTTTATACGGTGGTCCTTCCGTTCCTTCGGGGCACCAGTCACTCTCTGGTACTTTCTCAGGAGCAACTCCTCGACCAACTAAACAAGTGTTATCAACTGGTATAAATGGAGCTAAAACTGAAACGTTGAACGCATAGAAATTTTTTATGATGTCTGGTAATATTCCAAATCCTCAACCTCAAGGTAGTCATTTACCACCTGGGGGGCAGCCTCAAGGTAATTTTTTACCAAGACAAACTATAGGATAGTATTATTTACCTGGAGAACAACCTCAAGGACAATACATACCTCAAGGTTATCAACCTCAAGGATAGTACATACCCCAAGGTCAACCCCAGACTCAGTATATTCCTTAGAGTCCTTATCAACCCCAGATTCAGTATGTGCCTCAAGGTTATCAACCTCAAAGTCAGTACCCAACTCAAGGTTTCCAACCACCTTCCAGTCAATCATTTTTACAAGGAGCTGGAAATTTGCCGCTTAATAATCAACCTTACAGTCAACCAGGCTATGGTCCTTCATATGTACAACCTTCTACGGGTCAATACCCGGAATGAATATGGTGTGGAATCCATCTCAAATTCAATAGAATATGCAACCTAATGTGCAATTACCTAATCAACCTAGACATTCTTAGGTTTTTGGTCCAACCCAGCAACCTGTCCAGCCTACTGTTCAAGTCCCTGCACCTGGTTCTGTTCAGCAGGCTGGGACTAGTACAACTCAGACTCCGCCTCAAACTGCTACAGCTACTACAACTTCTGTTCAACCTACAACACCTGTTTCTGGAGTAACTATAGCTCCGGTTTCTTCTATCCCTGAATCAGTGAGAATTCCTCAAGCATCTGTGCCACAGTCGGGACCTACAAGTCATACTACGGCCCAGATGCCTACAGGACAAGCTGGTACCAGTACAATTGTATCTATTCAACCACAGTTTACTTATCAACCGTACCAGGGATAGTTTCAATTTAGTTAGACTACACAAAATCCAGTGTATCAGTATCAGCCGTACCCTGGGTATACTTATCAAATACCTCAACAACCCTAGTATGGTCCTGTTAATCTGAGTTACCCAGGAGGCTACACGATTCAAAATGCACATCCAATTCCAGGCTATCCTGGATATCCTCCTCCTGGCACTGGTTTGATCACACAAGGTTATCAAGACCCTAGTCATCGGTTACCATTCATAGCAACTTTAGATTTACCGGATCTATCGCGCCTTACGAACGATCCCATTTTTTATCTTCCATATTGGTCATCGATGCCTAAAAAGTTGCCCAGTGATATTCCAAAATTTGAAGTTAAGTCAGGAGAGGACCCATCTAATCACGTTATGACTTATCACCTCTGGTGTGCATCCAATTCGCTATTCGATGATTTGATTCAATTATGTCTTTTTCAGAGAACTCTCATTGGTCTTGCTACCAAATCGTACATTGAGTTACCACGTGGCTCTTTTAATAATTTTAACGCACTAGCTACTGCTGGCGACTCCACTGGAGATCAAACCCAGAATCTCTGGTTTCGCAGACATTCAGATACGACAATGGCACAAAATTACTAACTTCATTAAAACAGTCTACGTCTATGTATATATCTGATCATATTCATGAGTGGAGACGTAGAAGGCGTTTAGTGAAAGTCTTTATTCCTGATCAAATTTTGGTTGAATGGTTTATTAAATTGTTATTGCCCAAAATTACTGAAGATGTGACCAAAGGAGGTGTTGTTACAGAAGACCAAGTCATTGCTCAAGCTCAGTACCTTGACCTTGTATATACTCAGTCAATTACTCTTTATGATAAAATCCCTGATTTACCAAGACCTAGTCAGTTAACTGCAACTCCTTCTAGCTCTCATGATGTTGATGGTGTAATTGGTTCTGTTAGCACTAGTAAAAGTAAGAAGAAGTCCTCCAAGACTACTTCTCCTATTATCACTTTACCTGATTCACCTAAAGGAGATTCTTCCCAGGAAGCGTCTACCAATATTCACATTGTAGAGTCATCTACAACCAAATCTAAAACCGATGGTAAGAAGAAAGGTAAGAATAAAAAAAAAATCTTCAAAAGAGAAAAATGACACAACTAAACCAACTGACGAAAAACGCAAACCTCGATATCCTTGTCTCATCTGCAACTAGGATCATTTTACGAAAGAGTGCCCTCATAGGGACGAGGTATCAAAATTCGTTAAGGGTTCGCCTATACCTACTGTCTTGAAGGATCCCTTTCCCACTCAAAATAGTAACATGGTTGGATCTTCCTCCAATCCAGTTGAGGATATTTTTATGGTTGCGACGCGATCGCAAGATTATGGTAGTAAAAATACTGGTAAAGAAGCAGAAACATCCAATTCTGCATTGACTACATCTCCTTCAGTTTCTGATCCATTACAGATCGAGAAACAAAATCCTGACTTAGGGATTAAACCGCCTGCAAAAGGTGTACTTCGTAAACCAACTTTCAATCCACATGCGAGAGCTGCTCAGAATTACAATATTGTTGAATATTTGGCAATTTCTCCTTCAGCAATGTCGGCTTTGGAAGTATTGCAATCATGCCCAACCCAAAGAAAATTGCTTTTGTCAGCCTTAGGAGCTGTAGATCTCCAGGATTCGAACCTCGTGATCTTCAATTTAGAGAATTTTACACCCCGCCTACCCCATCAAATGGCTTTTCAGATTCCAGTAATAGTAAAAAACAAGTGAATTTTTCATACTATTGTTGATGAAGGAGCTTCTACGTGTATTATGTTGATAAAATGTTGGAAATCACTTGGTTCTCCAATAATTAACCAATCACCAACTATTCTCAAAGCTTTCGACGGAAGAGGTTTTCATCCATATGGTATTTTACAAGATCTACCAATAGAGGTCGAAGGCAAAATGGTTAATCTGGATGTGGAGGTGGTTGATGCCCCTTTGGATTACAACCTTCTCCTGGGTCGTAGTTGGTCTTACGCTATGACTGTTGTTGTATCATCAATCTTTCGTCTCATCATGTTTCCTCATAAAGGAAAGATCATTAAGATATATCAGCTCTCATATTATTCGTCTGACCCAACCTCTACTGATAGCATCCAACATATCGGAAAAACGACTATCCCATATAAGGATGTTGGAGTAGGTTTAATTAAAGATTCAGCTTTACTGAACTTTTTCCCTGCCTCCTCCGAACGTACAATATCCTATTGCTAATATCAATATGATTACATCAAGTACTATGTCCTTTGATTATCCTTGGATAATACCTTCAGAATCATAATTGGATTCATTCGATGGCCCGATGCCTTTGAGTCCATTTGAGTTAGCCTATCAAAATGTACAGTCATTTTCTCATACTCCTTCAACCAAGTCTGATCCAATGAATGTGATCATTCAGGAGTCATTTTCAATATCGAGCTTAACTTCGACACCAATTCCAGATCCTACACAAGTATTCAATACTGATGAACATATTCGTGAATTCTTGTCGGTAGATGAGTTACCATGGGAAGATTTTCATCATAGGTCTTCGCTTTTACCTGATCTCGATCATTTTGAGAATGATTTTTCCTCCATTTTTACCACTGATTACGTCAAAGAACCTCATAATCCAATCTCACATATTGATTCTAAATTGAATTTAGAGAATATTTCTGCAACGGTTCCTCTTGACATTTCAGTAAAACTAGGAATTGTTGAAAACATTCATATAGGTGCTTCTTGTACGCCATATGAAATCCAAGCATATAAAGCCCTATTTCAGGAATTATGCAACATTTTTGCCTGGTCATATGAAGAAATGCCAGGAATCGATCCGTCAATTGTTGTTCATGAAATTAAGACATACCCTAATGCTAAACCCATTAGACAGAGATTACGTCAGATACATCCGAGAAAAGTTGCCGCTATTAAAGCCGAAGTTGAAAAATTACTTCGTGCAGGTTTTATTTATCCGTTCTCGTTAACGGACTGGGTATCTAATATTGTTTCGGTCAATAAAAAGCAAGGAACAATACGAGTATGTATCGACTATAGGGATATAAATCGAGCTTGTCCAAAAGGCAATTATCCAACCCCTTACATTGATCGAATTCTCGATGATTGTGCTGGAAGTGAAATGTTCTCGTTCATGGATGGATTTTCCGGCTACAATCAAATAAACATACTCCCTGTAGATCAACCTAAAACAGCTTTCATTTGTCCATGGGGGACTTTTGCTTATCGTAAACTACCTTTTTTCTTTAAGAATGTTGGCGCCACTTTTCAAAGGGCCATGTCTTATGCATTTCACGACATTAAGCACATTGTGCAGCCCTACCTCGATGATTTACCTGCTCATTCTTCACGCAGATCATATCATATTACTCATTTACGAGCCATATTTATATGATGTAGGCATTATAAGATTCGCTTGACTCCTCACAAATGTGTTTTCTGCGTACAATCCGGACGATTACAGGGATTTATTGTCTCAAAGGCAGGCATTCGTGTTGATCCATCGAAGGTTGAGGCAATCATCAATTTACCTCCTCCTTCTACTCTTCGCCAACTCCAAAGTTTGCAAAGGAAAGCAAACTTTTTACGTCGATTCATTCCTAACTACGTCGAGTTAACAAAAGGTTTCACTAGGTTGTTGAAACAAAATATTCCTTTCTTTTGGGACGAGGTCGTTGATAGATCTTTTGATGTTTTGAAAAACGCATTGACCCATGCACCGTTACTGCATCCTCCCAACTACAACCAAGATTAATTTTTGTACCTCGCCACTTCCGATTCCATGATAGGGATGGTTTTAGTTCAGGAAGATGAATTCCATAGTGAACATGTGATTTACTATCTTAGTCGGAATTTGCATCCGATTGAAATCAAATACTCACATGTGGAGAAATTGACCTTGGCAGCTATTCAAGTTGTCCAACGTTTACGTCACTACATACTTTTACGCAAAACAACAATGATCTCTAATTGTAACCCTATGATGTACATTTTGACCAAACAATTGCTAGGGGGCAAATAATCCAAATGGATCGTTATCCTGCAGGAGTTTGATTTGGAGTTTGAAAAGTCCAAATCCAAGAAATCATTGATATTTGTTGAACTTATGTGTGATTTCCCAAGTAATGATACAGAAACTGTGGCAGAACAACCAATCGTGGATGAATCCTTGTTTCTCATTAGTACCATTGATCCTTGGTATGGAGATATTATTGTTTATCTTCAGACCCAATCTTTTCGTCCTGAGCTTTCACAATCGCAACGACGAAAAGTACATTTCCAATCTCAACAATACCATATTGTTGGTGACACACTATATCGTCGTGGTGCGGATTCAGTTTTTCGACGTTGTCTAACCCATGAGGAAGCCAAAAAGGTCTTAAATGACTGTCACTCTGGAGAATCTGGTGGTCATATGTCTGGGTATGCCACAACCCAAAAGATATTGCACGTAAGTTATTTATGGTTGTCCATGTTTAAAGATTGTATTTACGCGGTCCGCAAATGTCATAATTGTCAAATATTCGATCGAAAAATGCATGCATCACCTGCTCCTCTTCACCCTATAATTTTTGTCGGTCCTTTTGCAAAATGGGGCATTGACTTCATTACATGTAACCCTCACTCGGTCGGGGGCATGGGTATATTATTCTAGCAGTAGATTATTTTACCAAATGGGCCGAGGCGATGCCTACATTTGTGGCAGATGGAAAAACTGAAGCTACTTTCGTATTCAATCATGTGATTGCTCGTTTTGGTGTACCCCAAGCAATAATTACTGATCACGGGAGCCATTTTTGGAATATCATGATGACCGAGTTAACATACCAGCTTGGCCTGCGCCATGACAATTCTACACCATATTATCTGCAGGCCAATGGTTTAGTTGAAGCAATTAATAAATTTTTAGTCATTATGATCAAACGAATCATTGGAATTCATAAGTTGAATTGGCATACCATGCTCTTTTCAGCACTTTGGGCATATCGAACCTCAGCAAAAACATCGACAGGTTTTACCCCTTTTCAACTGGTTTACGGTTTAGAAGCGGTATTACCCATTGAATGCGAAATACCATCACTCCAACTAGCCATAGAGTTACTACTAGACACTTCTGAAGAGGAGAAACGTTTTTTATACTTGGCTCAATTAGATGAGAATCGGTGCACCGCTGCATTAGCTACTGAGTCTCATGCAAAAAGAATGAAAGCTCAGTACGATAGAAATGTTACCCCTCGTAATTTTTCAGAAGGAGACCTATTTTTTATTTATGATCAAGCCAACGATAAGCTAGGGGCTGGGAAATTTGAACCCATGTGGCATGGTCCTTATATTGTTAAGCGACAGCTTGCAAAAGGGGCCTATGAATTGATTGATTTTGACAGGGTCCCTTTAGGTAAACCCATAAATGGGATTTACCTGAAGAGATATTACGCTTAATTTTTGTGTGGAGATCTTCTCTGAAGATTTTTTTGCCCAGAGCTCTAAAAACTTCACTCCAAACTCATACGGTAAAAATGAACCTAAAAAACTCCTTTTTATAAGTTTTTTCGAATAGATGAATTTTAAATTTGTTTATTTTTCACTTTAAAAAGTCAGTTTTTTCAAACTATTTTTTATTATTGAAACAGGTATGTTTAATTTTTCGATTTTTTGTGTAGAATAACGGATTTTTCAGGCAAAATGGTCAGTTTTGACGAAGAGTAAACTTTTATCACTTTTTCGGGCTCTTTAAATTTTACGAAAAAGCAAAACCATGGAGTCCTCTTTTAAGCCCTTTTCAGACTCTCTAAAAATTAAAAGATCGTTGAGTACTTGACTATTCGAACTCGTTAAAGTAAATGAATGGTCGTCCCTTCAGTATAAGTTTACCCCTTTTCCGGACTGAAATGGACTATTTACGAAAAAGGTATAAGTTGACTAATCATGGTCAATAGAGTTCTCTCTTGCATTATTTTATCCTTTTTCGGACCTGAGAGACTAAATTTACGAAAAATTACACCCATGGAGTTTTCTTAAGTTTTTTATTCTAACTCCCTAAAAATGAAAAACATCGAGTTTCTCCTATACTGGACTCATTGAAATTTAACAGTAAATGACCTGTCGATTACAAACAGGAATAGACCACTCCTTCTTAGGGTTCGATTTTAAACTAAGTTGGACTCATCCGAAGGATGACCTTATAAACAAGTAAATGTTATCCTCCTCAAGCTTGTCAAAAATAAAGAGGTACTTGCCAGAAATGGTGGGGGAAAAGAGAGAAAAACAGATTCATTTGTTACACTTTGATTTGTAAAAGCATTATACCACCCTTGAACACGACACTTTCTGTCGCACTTCCACCTGGGCTGGGAAATCCTTTGCCTATCAATTAATCAAACCACATTGAAGATCTTCAGCCGGTTTCTAGGTATTAGCTTAGGGAAACTGTCACCAAACCATCTGCAGTTTCGTTATGTGTTCAAGAGGACAGTCAAACAAACCATTCATCTACAAACACTTGTCTCCATTCGCGTTGACCATCCCTGAGTCAGTCCTTGCAAAAAAATTCTTCAAAACTTGATCTATGGTTTCGTGTCGTGAGCTTGCTTATGACAGATCGTTTTCTATCGACGACAGCTCATCATCTAGGAAGTTGATCTAGAATCAATCAGTACCTTGAAATCTGCATGCCTTAATGGCAGGTTTCTCGCCTTCGACGACAGGTTACATCATTGATCTTCGATCGAACGATTCTGTGAAATGTTCGACTTCAGATCACTTATTCACATTTTGTGGATTGTACTGAGTACTTTGACAGCCATTTTCATTATTGGTGGTTTCTCTCACACTTGTTAACAGTTCACATCATTGACTGGTAATCAAGTGGTTTCTACCATGTTCGACTTCAGCACATTTAATCGCATGGATAGAATCATACTAGTTCGGGAAGTAGAAATCAAGACCCTAGATCTAGTTTCCACCATCCAGGCTGCGAGGAGTTTTATTATTCATTATGCAATAGACTATTCATTACATATGGTTGCGCCCATGTTTTTTCTACACTATTGATGTAATATTAAAATCATTTATGTATCAGAACAAGTTTATTTAGTTTTGATCTGAGTATGGGAATGCCTACCTTAGCGATGATGTATATACATATATGTGTTGCGTTGAATGTTTTTACAGGGTTCCGACTGGGGTGTCCACAGGCTAATCCTTGAAATGATAAAGCACATCACTCTTCGAATATTCTTAGACTTCACACTTTAGGGAGCAATTTGTTACACTAAAATTTGTCACCATGACATCTTAGTACTCCCTTGGAAGTCTATAATATCCAAGTTCCTAAAAGTCAAGCCTTGAAACTAAGAGAAAAGCACATAAAAGCCTTAAAACTCTGATACCGCACTTTCTCTTAGTATTGCCTGCGGTCACGCACCTTTTGGCTATAAATCCTGTGTAGCCAAACGCACTTTCTGTTTATTAAAAGTGCGGACCCCTGTAAAATATAAGAAAAGGCGCAAGTAAAATCTAGAAGCTCAGTTAAAGTCATTTTTGGAAGCTTCTAGAAACATTCCTGCAGTGGAAAGTCTACTCCTTTCATGTTCATGCATCCCATCCAATAAGGAGCTAACCCCTTGACATAAGGAGCTAATCCCTTTGAAGGAGGATTTTATCCCTTCTTGTATGGAGTTGTAACCTCCTCTCTTCTACTATAAAAAGAGGCATAGGGCAGCCTCAAAGGGTTACAATTTATGAGTTGAAGTTTTTAGTATTATTGGAGTCAAAGTGTTGTTGAAACTCAGACCCTTTTAGCTAAGATTCTATGTGGGAAGGATTACATACCTGTATTTATCTCGGTTGGAAGAGTGCAATACTTGTCAGAGTAAAGGAAATGCCTGTTCCGGACCCCAGGAAGACTTGTACAACATCAAGGCGGACACGGTTGTAAGGCTCTTCTTATTTAAGTTAATACAAATAAGTCTGTTTTTCTCAATAAGCTGTCAATTGATTGGTTTATTTTGTGGATTTTTTTATCACCATAATAGATATGATTTATGAATATATGATATGCAAGTGCTATTTGATGTTTTCTTGTTTCTGATTGTAGATCTTCGAAGGCAACTCTTTCGGGCGACTGAAGGACTACTACTATGAACAAGCGTTGGATCAAAGGTAAGATTGTTAAGCCTTTATAGCATTTAATTATAAATCACAATATATCTAGAGAAAGATAGATTTAGTTTTCTGTTTGTTGCTAGCTGTCTGTAGGACACTTGGGAGGTTTGTCTTGTCCACAAGAATGACTTATCCGTCCAACACCTCATCAGAAGCAGCTTAGGAGATACTCAATGCCACCTATTGGGATCAGAAACAAGCCAGCTGCTTCTGATGAGGTGGGACCTTGTATCGTACTCATATAGTGAGCTGATTTATGTATATGCTTTTTTATGTCAAATCACAAGTTATTCAAGATAAAATCAAAAATATATTTGACAAGAAAACGAAAGAAATTTATTTTTACATAGGTGATAAAGTACTTAAGTGGGATTCTGAAAGAGAAGAAAAAGGTAAACATGGTAAATTTTATTTTCTATGGAAAGGCCCTTACATCATTTATGATTAAAGAGGTAATAATGCATTTTTCTTAAAGGAGCTAGATGGATCAGATCTACCAGGTGGACTAGTCAATGGTAGAATGTTGAAGCATTACTTTTCTCTAGACTAACCATTAGTTCACTTTGTTTACTTTGCTCATTGTACATAACATTGAAAAGCATAGATTGGATTGGATGTTTTTCTTGCAAAGTTGAAGCCCGAAGAGAAGGCCCTAAGCTTTGAAAGACATAACATCATAAGTATGAATAAAGGAGAGCTCAGAAAATAGTTTCATGACAAACATAGTCAAAGTTCCAAGGCTAATGATCTTAAAGTTCTTGACATTTCACAAGGAAATTCCATCCCCAAGTGGAGCCATTGTTAGGGTCCTATAATAATAGGACTCATAATTTTGAATTGACTATGTTTTAGTCTTGTAATATTGTACATACTTTGCTTTTTGCAAATTTTTTTCCCATATTAAAAAATGTAAAGAGGGTAAGTCCTAAAATAAAAATCAAAGGACTAAAAGAAAAAGATCAAAAAATAATAAAAAGTATGAACCCCACCAAAAAAATATAAAAATAGATCCTGAAAGTGTTTCAAATTCAAATGCCACTAATTTTTACTTTACTTTGAAAAATAAGATTATGTGCAGCTTGTCAAAAATGCCACAAATCCATGATGATCAAACAACTTAATCTTGACTCGTTCATGTTTTAAATTTCATGCTGATAGTTAGAGAATAAAGATCTATCCAAACTATTTAATCTTGGCAGATCAACAGTTAGGTAGAGAATAAAATGAGCTCATCAGTTTAATCTGAGCCATTGGAATTCATAAGGTCAGAATTAGATAGTTTGCTTACAAAAGAAAAATAAAAAGGGTTAGCAAGCTCAAATGCACCCAAATAAATGAAGAAAAAATGTTAGGGTAGATGATGTGTAGGCATATTACTTTCATAAGGCATGGAGAGCATCAATTAGTCATTTTATATCACTAATATCCCTCAAAATCCCCTTCCCCTTGTTTAAAACCCTAATGCAATTCTTAAAAGACATTTTCCCTTGTAAAAATATCCCTTTCCCTTCATTTTAACCTCTTTCCCTTACTTCACTCATTTTCCCTTCCTAAATACCCTTTTCCCTAGTTAAAAATACATTTTCCTTTGAAAATAAATCTCCCCTTTACTAATTCCCCTTTTTTAATTCAAAAAGTATCAAGAACCCCCTTATCCTAAGTCTAAATAGTTAAAATGATATGTTGGGCCCCACTGCAACAATCCCTTCCCGATATTAGTTTTAACACTAGTTCTTAGTGTATTTGAATTGTCTCGCTTTACATATTTCATTAACCCCCCTTTAATACATATATTAACCCCTCCCTCTATTATTTTAACTTATCCCTTTTATAATATTAATTCCCCATTATAATATTAACCTGGGTCCCACTTTACATAACCCCATCGCATGTATTACTCCCGATCCCATATATCATTAACATATAGCTTATATTATAAACTTTTGCATATATTCACCCACTTCCCATTATAAATAATCCCAGGTCCCACTTTCCTCTAACCCCGCTTCATATAAACCCCCCACATATATCATTAAGCCTTTCTATTAAATCCCACCACATATACATATTCCCCGGTCCCACATTACATACCTCATCGCATGACTCATCCCGGGCCTCGATTATCAATCCCTCCTATTCGACCATCTGCCAAATCCCCATTCCTCAGATCCAATGGCCAAAAGCTACTTTCGCACCCTCGATTGCTCGACCATTAACACCACTGGAGGGTTGCGAAATAAGCAGTTTCACAACCCCGCCCCCTTGCTACATGGCAGCGCCATGGCTTATCGTACTCTTCAGCAGAAAACCATATGCCTGCTTTTTGACATGCGAAAACCACTCATCCTCTTTTTGCCCGCTACTATGATACCACCCTGATATTTGAATTTAACCCCGCGCCCAAATTTTAACCATTGTTGGTTGAAACAATAAGACCGCCCTAAAAATCCTTTTTCACCATTTGTTTGTTAAACACTGTGAGAATAGAGCTTCTGCCGACCTATTGTTAAGCAAAAGCAACCATTGTCGACTATTTTTAGATCAAATTACATCATAATTCAAGCCTTTTACTACTGAAGCCGGTGCAGAACCATTTTTAAGCCTTATAAAAGACCATTGAAGCTTATTTCGCTGCCAGAAAGCCCCTGTTGCTTCCAAAACTCATTCTGCAAACTGAAAGCTTCATTTTCCAGGTATTTCTGAAGTACTGAAACCTGTACTTAAGCTAAAAGAAAGTAATAATCAATTGAACCAGTTTAAAAAATGTGCAGACCAAAGGAAAGACATTGTTGCCTCCATAACCCTTTCTGCGGACTGTAATCATCTTTTCACAGTATTTCTAAGGTCCTAAGCCTATTTCTTAAGCCAAAGAGTAATAAATTCAATGAAATAAACAACTCTATGGCTTCCTAAGGCATTGTGATAGTCAGTCCCCTACAACCTTTTGTTATTGTTGTTGAACATACCTCCCTTGCAGACAAAGACTTCAAAATCAGTGACCCTATCATTGATTTCAACCTTCTTGAGCTCCACTGCTAGAGCCATGACAAATTCATGGACCAGGCTGATGATATCTACCTTTGGGAATCAAATTTACCCAAGTATATCCTCCCACAGACTTTCCAATTCCCAAAAATCATCAGGCTTTGTCAAGTTAACTATCTGCCAAATGAAAGAACCCTAATAAGCCACAGCAAGGAAATTTTATTCGCCATTACTGCTGAATCAATAAACCAAATGCTTCAAATTCAACCCAAGCCTGATGAAGCCCCTCTGTCAATTGAAATCCTCATTGAGTTATATCTGAAACTTGACTTTCCAAAGAGGTTTCAGATCTTCCAAACCTTTCTGCCTTCATCAGTTGAAACCCCAAAGAATAACCCTCCCTATTTAGCCTCAATTTTCTCAGAAATAACAAGACAAATTGTCACAATGTTGTCTTGCATTCTAGGTTATTTTACAAATGAGTATGTAGATGCTTCAATCCTAGGTTTTTTGTCCATTTTCTGTCCAGGGCAGCCTCCATCCTTCACATTTAACTTTGCTTAGTACTTATCTGATGCTATTCATGAGAAACTGGTTAAATTACCTGAGGAATGAGTCTTTAAGTATTAGTCTGTGTTGTTTCATTTATTCCTATACTTTCAATCTGATAAGTTTGCAGTTAACCTTCAAAAACTGAACACTGAGGGAAACCCATAATTAGTTGTCTTCTGGACTTACTTAATCAGGAAATATTCCACAAAATTTACTTACAGTAACTTCATTGATTCATGTATTCATCCAATTGTCAATATGCCAAGCAGTAGCAGTGAACCAAGAGTCAGTGATGAGATAAAAAAGGTCTTGCAGCTATCATAACACAGTAGAATATGAGACTGGTATTTATACCATAACCACACTAAGAGTAGGGTATATGGATGTCAACTCACTCCATATAAGCTACCCAAATACCTCCCAATGAGGTTATTTGCACTAGAATATATCATGCAGATCCTAAACTCTGATGAAGTGAATTTTCTATTAGCCAAAAAGAAAACACAGTTTAAAATAAAAAACCAGATTGGTCCTTTCATTTGCAGCAATAGAGGTGCTGGTCAACAAGCAGAAAAGTGTCCTCGGGAATTCAAGTTCAGTGAAAGTTTCAAATGGAATTATGATCCTTTAGCAATTATCAGCAAACTGAGAGTCAAATTTAAATTAACTCCTTTTGTCCATGAGTCCAAACCAGAGATAGAAAAGTACTCCAATCAGTCAGAGTGGTTGGAGAATACTTTAAAAGAGGCAGAGAAGCAAGATGATACTAGTTCCATCTTGCAAACTCCAGCCCCACAAGATAGGAACTCTAAGAGAGTAAGAGAAGAAGGATCATATTCTGCTCAAACCACTACAGAAACCAAATTCAAATTGATGTGCAGGAAGAAGCCCAAGCTAAATATTGTAAATGAACAAGTAGAGACAATTGAAATTTTTGATACATGTACAGTGGTTAAAGAAAATTCACCTCCAGCAGTTTCACAGGAAACTCACCAGCCTTCAGCATCTAATACTCAAATCATTCAAAAGAAGCATAGTGTTGAAGTGTCTTCGTCAAGTAAACCAGCAGATAAAGAACAGGATATCATGGAGAAGTACAAGGAAATCAAACTCAGTAATGAGGCATTAAAAGCAGTCACTTATGCCCAATATTGGAAGCAGACACCTAGTGACCAGAATAGGTTGCTTTCTGCATTGATTGCAAGACCAGTAAGATGCATACGACCTTCTTGCAGCCCACAGTATAGCATCCAAAGTCATCAACAGATTACAGGAAGACATCATTTTAATTTCAAGCCAAAGATGTTCATCCTATAGACCAAATAGAATTTCATAAGCAAGCTGGTGAAATGTTATATTCTACCATGACCAATAAAGCTATGAATGTCCAGAAATTGCAAAATACTCTAGAAAACATCAGAGGACAATTGAAACTAGAAAAGGCTTCCTCACAAGCTAAGGACAACAGAATCAAATCACTAGAAGAATTGGTCATAGAGGTAGGATATGATCACAAGAACATCAATGTTGCAGAAGAACTCATCAAGAAAAAAAATGCAAACATTTCTGCATTGAAAAAACAACTGAAATTGCCTCCTACTGAATATCCACAAGCAAAAGAAGTTCTGGAGAATGAAGGCCAAAAAGATGAAATGATGAATCTCATCATTCAGTTGACAGCTCAACTGAAAGAGATGGAGAATTAGATGGATAAGTTAGTGCAGGAGTAAAATGCCAGCATGGAAGCAATCCCTATCACTGCTATTCCTACAGTTACTACAGCAGTTCCTTCTACTTTAGCAGCTCCAGTGGCAACAACAGTTCCAGTAGCTACAGCAATTTCAACATCAACAACTACATCAGCTACAGATTCAATAGCATCAATAGCTCATCCTAGTGATGAAGTATGTAAATTGGTTAAATCCATGCAGTATATGTCCATCCAAACAAATGAAATAAATAGACTTAAAGAACAGATAAAAATTCTAGAGGATGAGAAGAAACTAGTTAAAATCATGCATAAGAATGAAACACAGAAGTCAAACAGATTGACTGAGAAAGTACAGAAGTTAGAGAAAGAATTAACATTGAAAGAACCACTAGCCCAAGCAAAGCAGCAACTGTAGGCTAATATCATTAACTATGTTAATGATATTTGCCCATCAATCCAAGTTATCTTTAAGCAGAAAGATTTGATCAAGGCAGCAAGTGAAGCCATTCAGAAAGTCAAGGAAGAACTTGGTAAAAAGCCAGAAGAGGCCACTGAAATCATTAAATTTCTTAATTCTAAGAACAAGCAAGAATTGGAAGAAATTGGCATAAATGACAGGACTGAAACAATCCTAGAAGTCAGAAAGGTTATTTCCAAGGGGAACTTGATGGTACAACTTGAAGACAAGTGTCGGAACATGGAAGTTGCAATAACCAGATTCATGGTTAAATTTGACATTTTGAGGCAGAAAGGTCTATCTAATCCTTTGGTTATCAATGACAGATTGATGAAACATGAAGACTATGACAAGAAAATGAGTGAAGTTTCCAAAGAATAGTCCAACAATTCCTCCATGAAAGGAATGCCTATAGGAAAAGTGCTTTATCAGACTCTTGAAATGTCTTTTACCTAAAACATGAGGTAGATCGTCTCTTCATCAACAAGCCTACATTTGCAAAATATACAGAGGTTGATGAAATATTCAGAAGAATGGTAAAAATTAAATTACCAGATGCATAGGCTTGGGAAAAGTTATATGATTTACTTTGAAAGTGAAAAGTAAAACAGGTAAAACAAAGCATGCAGGTTAAAACAGAAATAGAGCAGTCAAAGGTTAAAAGTAAAGCAGTAACAGAGTTTAAAGAGTATCAGATGAAAGACAGAGTTTAAAGTGAAAAGCAAAGTTAAAGATAAAGACAACGTAAAAGATACTCAGCATGAAGAAGACAGCCAGTGTAGAGCAACAACAAAAGAGAGAAAGCAGCAAAATATCAAAGAGCAAACAGAAAATCCAAATAAAAGAGGGACAGCTAGCATTTAGTCTCCTAGGTGTCTCTATCTTCTTGCATGAAGATATTTGTTTTTCCTTGAATAATTCCTAAATCAGTTTTAGGATATTTTGTAATATTTTTTGTATAGATACTTCATAATTCGAAGTATTGAGGGTGGATTGCTAAACATTTCTATAGTTGTATTGATCTGAAACCTGAGGGTTTATTTTACCATTTTCAAGTCAGAAGACTGGATTGAGCAATAAAGGCATTGCATTACAAGATTCATGTGTTGAGCCACTTCAGTGAAGTATCTTTCTATTGTTCAATTGTTATTTTCTTTTTTTTTTCACATACTTGCATGTTTTCTGAATCTAAATGATATAACAGAAATTTTGTTTCAGAACTTGTTTAAATACACTCTGTCTTGAATTGTTTTTCATTTCATGTTTTCTTCTGATATCCAGATTAGGGAATTCTTCGTTGCTCCGTAGTTTCGATTAACCTCAGTCATTTCTTTCATTATCCGGTTTGAGGAATCCTTAACTGCTCCTTAATCCCGGTTGAAACCATTTCATCATCCAGCCTAAAAGATCCGAATTTACTCAGCTACCTTGCCCTGTGGACACTTCCTTTAGAACTTGATTCTTACCTATTGCTTGATACATTGACTCCATAGCCCAATGGAAAACAGACCTGCATCTATCTATCTGAATTAGTAATTCCACCACCAAACCAAACCAAAATCAAAACCAAATCAATCTTATATAACTAGCCTAAAATCAACTAAAAACAACAAAGTCAAATCATAAAGAGAGAGCACTCTCTGAGCATTAGGAAGGCTAGATCCTAAGCTTAAAAGTAGGTTTATAGTTACCTCTAATACTTCTTTAAAACAAAAATCATAACCCTAGGAATTATTGGAGTGATAACACCTCCTACATTCTCACTAGTTCAAAACCTTCATCTCGTCTATCTAAAGATCACTATTCTCTACATGCAAGGCATTTGCACTTTTTTCTGCCATTTTCCAAATCTCAAAGCATATGCTCTATTTCACCTTCGACCTGCACAAAAGGTTATTCAACCCAATCACCATTATTAGCATTCATAAATTAGACAAAGTATAATAAGACTTTCTACAGAAGCCTGGAACCTTCGAGGTTCTACCCAAGCTTCAATAACTGGAATCTCATATATTGACATTCTACCTAGTTGCAATTATTCCCTGAACTGGAATCAACTAATGATTCTACCTGTCCTTTTCTGTCAGGTTTTGCATGTGCAATGTAGCTATACACAGAACTACTCTTATTCACTTTGGTTGTCCAGACACATTACACAGAATGTAGAGAACAATAACACACAGTCTTGTGAATCTATTTTTTTTCATTGAATATTGAAATTGTACATGCGTCTCAGAGAACTCTCACATTATCTCATAGTCCTCTAACCCTACTCTATCTCTCCCCCCTCTAGGCTACCTTTTCAGATCCTTTTTCAAATTTGAGCTTATCTACTCCTACAACTAACTCCTACACCTCAAAGATTTGTTCCTTGATTCCTGAAAGAGTTTATATTTTTGGAAAAATAGATTTAATTCTAAATCATGACTCACACAACTACTAACTAGCAACATGCCATTAACCTCTCGAATCATCCCATTTCTCAAGGGATTTGTTACATGATTCAACACTCATTGACACCTAACAACTAAGCATATTCCCTATCTAAATTTACTAAGAAATACAGTACTTTTTACACGATTTTTACAATGTCTCTTTACAATAAGCCCCTCCTTGGCTGATGTCTAGACCCTTAGGTCTAACTAGACATTTACACTTGACCTTGAAAGCCAATGCACTTGCATCAATAAAATTCTCAAATAAATGTTATGTTGTCACAATGAGATTAAGAATAAGAAAAAATGTTTACTCAAATTAAAGGGTTATCCCTAAGTTAGAAGATCAATCTTAGTTTTATGTTGCTTTTAATTGGAAGAAGGAAATAATTTTTTCCAGAAAAGGGAACAATTTCTCATGAGATTATAGTGAAAAAAATATATGAACAAGATCTAAAAAGCCTTGGAAGGAAGAAAAATATAAAGTTGGTAAGTATAACAAAGCATAGGATGAATAGTATTTTCTCCTAGAAGTGCAGAGTGTATATGAATATTTGATCTTATTTTCAAAACTTTTATTATGCCTTTAATAGTTATAATATGTTAACAATATAAAGCAAACTTGATATTTTGTTCCAAAATACTTGATTTTAAAAACAATGCCAAAAAATAATTTAATTAAGGAAAAATAATAATAATAAAATAGACTTGAGAATTTATTCCAAATTAATTAGTTTTAAAAACAATTTAATCAAATTTTCATTAAGAATAGATAAATTAAATATTATTATTTCTCCATTTTTTGGATTGACAAATTATTTTTTATCTTTAACCATTTTTTTATAAGCTAGTGGATCCTTTTACTAATTAAAACAAAATTTACATATAGTTGGATTTCCAAAAGAGGACGAAAATCTGGGAGATTCTTCATATCAAGTTTGGCTAAGATTAGCAAGTTACCTAACAACAACAAACAATAAGAAAAAGACAAAAATCCATGTAGAGTCAAAGTACAAAATACATAAATAAATTATCATTGAGTTGTTTAAAGGTATTCTTTTCCTTTTTTCGTTCAAACGTCAATCCATCCCAAGAAGTTGTCACGAGTATATGACATGGAGACATTGGCTACATTTCCTTGAGGCATTTCCATTTTCGTAGGATTTGCAACAATGACTTCTTCCTTATCACTCTTTGAGTGATCCTATTTGTGAAGGCGTTTATGTTTTCTTGTAGACGAAGCCACGATCATGGTTGTATTTCTATCATCTCCATCTGAGGGATTCGAACGAGAGTAGGGAGATGGTGAAGGAGGAGAAGGGATCACAAAGTTTGTGGGATGATTTGGCGCCACAAGGGACTGAGTTAAACCCGAAGGACTATATTTTGTTGCAATTTCTTTTTTTTGCTACATGTTATCTTGATTTTAAGTTGAGGAATTATTATATCCTTTTGGGACTTAATGATCCTCGGTTATTTTTCTTAACATCAAGGGGATGAGAGTGCCCTTAAGAAGAAGGGCAAGAATTCTAGAGATGACTCGGTTGTTGTCAATACCTACAACAGAAAGTTGTGTTTTCATAATCTAGTGATTGTGAAAAGGTCATGTCATTCCAATTGATAAGGATCATATTAGGCATCCCTTTGCTAAGATCTAATTTGACACAAATGTGTGTGAAGGTTACAATACCCCTCCCAATAGTATTTGTATATATCTTAATAAAATGGCCTAGTCAGTTTCCTTCATAAGCTAAGACATCTAGAGTTAACAAATGAATGGGCATATCAGGAAGTCTTACCCAATTGGAGTGGCCAAAGCAATCATGGATAAAGGGTTGAATTCATGAAACCATTGTTGAAAGGAGAGCCCATCATGGCCCAAAAACCAAGGTCCTTGATAAGAAAACTCTTTTGCAATCCTCTAGATTTTTGAAAAACACCACAAAGAAGCCCTTCAAACATAAATACAAATCCATATTAAGGGACTAATTTTGATGCAACCATTCTCGAAGCATGGATGTTAATGGCCAAAGCCCATTAAAATGATAGATTATGGAATTTTGGTCATAGGATAAGCTGAAAATATCATATCAAGGGTCTTCCACATCTAGTTTAGGAATATCTTCCGCTTGTTCTATAATGAGGGCTAGCCCTAAGAGATATTTAGAAGTCAATTGTGAGAGGCATGACTTTAGAGCATCCTTAAAGGATCGTGGCTAAGAGGAAGATGGTGTACCCCAACCTCAAGCTCATTTGTTCAGTCTTATGACTAAGAGGGTCGAGGTGTCCTTAGCTATATCGCAATCTTTGAGCAAAATCCCTTCATGCCTACCTCCATGTAGGAGTTGCATTGAGATGGAAGGGATTCTTGTTTGATTTCTAATTTTAGTTGCAAGTGTAGAAGTCGGTGATTCCCACCTGCAGATAAAGGGATACCCCTTAAGAGTGGCCTTATGAAGATGAAAACGGTCAAGTGATCAAAAGAAATGGAACCACCCTTGAAGAGGGAAGAACTCTATTGCAAAAAAAGATCCTCGTGATTTAACGGATCTGAAGCACGATGGAAATATAATGAGGGAGCTTTGGACGGAGTGAAGAATTTGTAAGCTGAAAATTCCCTAGAGACAAGATGGTGGCCAAAATTTTTAAGGTTTTTATCACATAAAAAATCCATCATCTTATCTTATTTAGGTATCATTTTTATATAAATTTAATATTTTAAATATATAATAAGGTATCATTTTTATATAAATTTAATATTTTTAATATTAATTATATACTCATTGTGTAACTTTATTTTGCATATTTATATTTATATTGTGCAAATTTTTTATTTTTTTTTGTAAGTTTATTAGATCCTGCCTATTTTCCATTAAATAAAAAAGACAAAAGCAAGTTACAATCAATATATATGTTGGATGGCCTCAACTTGCCCCTAGGAAACCAGGTTTGTTGGCCACCTCAAAGAGTTATAGGCCAACCAAAATTGATAAAGTTTGAACCTAATATTGTCTGCCTTAACAAGTTTGTTGTCTATTACATTCAAAGACTTAATCAGAAAGTAAATGTTACCCGTAATGTGCATATCAAAAAGACAAAAAGAAAAAGATTCCATAAGAATCAATCATCAGATGACTCGATAGGCATCAGGTCCTTAACACTGGACTCGAGCATATCAACCTGGTTCATACTTTGCAGCCGACGTTCCATGCGGCCCAAGCGGACATTCTGGTGATGTTGCAAAAGGTGTATTTCTTGGATGTCCCTTCTCATTTCAGCTAAAATAGACACCGCTTTTGGATCACCTCTAATTTCCTGAACACTAACTATGGCCTTAGCCAATAAACATTCATTGTCCAATAAGTATGGATGAATTGTTTAAATAACGACATTCTACCCCTGGTAATACCTGGATCTGTCAGAAACTCCATCTCTTCCTCTGAGATGTCCCCCTCCTCTTTTGTTCGACAATCATGCTCCCAGCCTGAAATAATTGATTTTACATGAGCATGTGTGCCTACCCCGTAGGCCTCGAAGAGATTTTCCATGATTTCTTCCCCTCCTGTTGGGTCCCACTTTTGAATTTCCCTTTTTTTGCTTTCCTTTGTCCTTTACTTCTTTTTTCGTTGCTTGACCTTTCACCATTTTACCTTGTAGATAGAGTGCCGATCGTTGAATTACCTGTCTCTGTCGGGGCGAGTACCAGACCAAGACTAGAGGAACACCTGTAGAGGATCTAAAAATACCTGTGAATTGCAACAGAATTTCAATAATTTATTTAGTTAAACAAGAGAGGAAAATATCTTGATTGTTGAGAGTAACGTCCTCAATTTTAGTGGGTATATTATGTGTCATCATTTCTTCTTTATTTATCCCTGAGAACTATGAGATTTGCAATAGGGTTGGCAAAAGAGACCTCCTTTTTCCAAAGACACGTAACTTTCCCTAAATGCAGCGACGAACCATGCAGGGACATAATGTTTCCACTCCCCAACAACACATGGACAAAAACTGGATAGAAACCCCAAAAAATAAGTGGATATGCATCGCTCATGCCCTCCAGACAGCAGACTTGAGCAGTTTCACCACTGCAATTAGAGTCAAAGCCCTCCCTATTCTTTGCAGTAACAACAAGCCCACTAGGAGAGAACCTAAAGGTACAAAACTGGGTAATAAGAAGAACTCTACCCCCAAAACTATCATTGGAAGCCATACATTGAATTTCATAAAATTGTCGAGGCAAGCTATGGAAGTTACAAACAGGGAAGAAAGGCGGGCTAGCATTATGAAGGCTATAATCAGCAACATTCATGAAATTAGTATCTATGCAAGGAATGGGGTAAATCGAAATGGTGGAGAAGAAACCAAAGCCAATTGGAGAACATGCAAAGCCAAATGGAGGCCATGCATAATCAAATTGGAGAGAAGCATAGTCAATTAGAATACATGCAGGGTCATGCCAATGAGAAAACAAGTCAATTAAGGCGGGCTTCATGGATTCTCGGACACTAACGCCCACCTCCTTAGGAGCATACATGATATTCCAGAAATTAGAAATGTCACAACCCACATCACCGAAACAGAAGAGACATGCAGCCTGAATATCATAAAATGCTCAGGACAATTGGACTTCAAAGGCTTGACCACCGTAAAATTCCAAGTAAATTTCACTAAACCATCCCAAAAACCAGACATCATAGAAAACCCACAGTGGTTCTCACATCCCCCATACGCAGAAAACAAAAACAAAGCCATTGACCGAAGTCCTTCCCATAGCGTAGCAACAGACATGATAATGAGACTTAGAACATACCCGAAGAAGCATCGTGCAACCGTCGTTGAACCCTTCGCCTGCTTGCCAACTTCCTGTTATGCTCTCTGCTCAACAAATAGCTTCAAAACCATGTTACCACCCTTATTAAATGTCTTCATTATACGGCGTGGGTGGTAGTACCCACCTTCCTCCCCGCATGTCAGCATAAACTATCTGTGTGATAAGCACGATCTCGTGCCACCTCGCCTCTTGCATTAGCCACTTAACACCCAATCGAGGACTATTGTGAAAATGTTTTCAATTACTTGCTTTCTATTATTTTGCCTTCAAATGAATACAAATTGAAAATTAATAAAAAAAAGTATGAACATATTTGTTTGAAAAGAACAAAAATAGCATGAAATTTTAACAATGATTATTTGTGTTTTTTAATATTTATATAATTTATCATTTTTATTTTGTCTTTGATTTTAGTTCTTTTTACACCAAATGTGTTTCGTCATCCTCCGTCCAATCATTTTTTACCACATGGCTCGTGTTTTCAGGGTAGATCTGGCTTAGGTTTGAGTCAGTTATACATGTTTATGAATACATACCCAGCGATTCACTGAATTCCTCTCTCTTTTCCAAGCCAAAGGGCCAGCCAGAAAACCATATTCTCAACTGGAAAGACCCACTGTGACATCGCCTTGTGTACGACGCGGGGAATTATTTATATGCATAATAAATGTAGTGACTGCATCATTCACTGTGATATCAAGCCTAAGAACATTCTCCTAGATGCCAATTTTTTCCCAAGGTCTCCGATTTTGGACTGGAAAAACATGTTGGTTGATATTTTAACCATATCTTGACTACCATGAGAGGAACGAGAGGGTACTTGGCACCGGAATGAATTTCCGGGAATCCGATTACTGCGAAGGCTGATGTTTATAGCTTCGACATCACTTTGCTGAAAATCATAGTTGGGCGTCGGAATTTATACTTAAGTGTGCCCTCAAATCAATCTAGGAAACGTAATGGACCTGCGGGGATATGTCCCATTGCTCGATCCTCTAGCCTGAACGAGTGTGTCGTTGCTCGCAATGGAAACTGAAGAACAAAAAGTGTCGGTGAGAAGGTGTAGAGGCATCACATTGTTTATGGTGATGTCGTACTTGATCGAATGTGCCCAACAATCTTGCGAGGCCATAATGGTAGCATTATTGCAGGGTGGATTTGTTCTTGGATCTACGAAGGATGACTAGCGAACGTTTGATCGAAAATGAGGAGCTTGTTGGTGTGGGTAAGCATCATATGCATTGCAGAAACTCACATTTTGTAGGAGAATCTCTCACCTGCCTTGGTGGAATTGGTGTCATAAAATTAATGTAACATAACAATTAATTATCAACAGAGATTGAATGATCAACAAAGTCCTCAATTATGTATTATAGAAAACACCATCAAAGCCCATAATACAGTGGGCGCCCCACAATAACAAGGCCCCATTCTGGTATTTGAAGGATATTGTTTGTTCATCAATGGAATCCTGAATACAAGATATATCTTTTTGTATTAGGGACTGTTTGGGAATTACAGGGATTGCATTTAAAGTAGACTAGTAATTCTTAAGAGTCTTATTCGGGCATTCACGGGGAATGCATTGAGAGCCAAACACTGATCTATTTGGATACATAGGAGGATTTAGAAAGTTGAGACATTTGTAGTATCAGAGGTTTGTTCCAACATTGTAAAGAGTATACTCAAAGTTGAAGACATCAATGGAAGTTTGAATAGAATATCAATCCTTCTTGGGTGTTGTGGGGAATGCATTGAGAAATGAACATAACAATAGCTCCTTAATCATTTATGAAAGTTTTGGTTGGAGGGTTGGTACTAAGGATCCGAGTCTCATCCAATCCTACCATAATGTGTGTCCCTCCTACTACTTCTCCATGCTTTTGTGGGATCATGATACCCAATCTGCCCCCTCAGCCTGTAGTAGTCCCCCTAATTTCCCTAAGGTCATCTGGCCTAGATTTCCATAACATCTCAACCAACTTCCATCTTGAGAAGAATAAGTTGAAGAAGTTGTCTTCTTCCTATTTTGGGTCCTCGAAACCATTCTTGAAGATTGTAGTATATGCGGGAAGGTATGGGTCAACATGTGGTGTGTCTCTAGGGAAGCTTTTGGGGAAATTCAGAGTCCCTCTAGACCTTGAGGGCACCCATGAGAAATCCATTGTTTTCCACAATGGATGGGTCTCGATTAGAAAAACTAAGTTGGATGGTGCACAACTACATTTGTATGTAAGATCACAATCAAACCTTACGTATGTGTTTCAATTTGATGGGGAAATCGAATCAAGTCCTTAGGTTTTTCAGATTTAGGGCAATATTAGACAACCAATTTTTAGATGCAAGTTTAATTCTAAATGAAACTCCAAATCATGGTTAGTATCAATGTATCTTCTTATTTTTGCATGTTTTGTCATAATCATTGACATTTCCACACATGAACACACATTGATAAAGTAAGGAAGAGTGAAATTATAAAGATTGTAGACATATAAGATCATTACCTTTGGGGATAAACAAATTAGTGGAATATTTTGAATAACATCGAAGATTTGAGGTCAGTAGATCATTTGGTCATAAATTAGGACAATGTTTTAAACAATTGTCAACTTATCAACCTAGCTAAAATCCATGATAGATCTATTTTAGTAAAATTTAACCCAAAGAGACAAAGAGGTGGATTGAAGGGATTGGGATATTATAGTTTATACAGACACCATTGGATCCTTTTGGGAGAGTGATAGAATGTATCAATTCACCAAGGCTGCAATGAGCAAAATTGCAAGCAACTAAACTATGATTTGGTTGGCATCGCCTTCTCGGGCCATGTTCCTGCACCTCCCAAGCCATGCTCCTGCACCCCCAACCCATGTGGAGAACATAGATGTCTAATAAGCATGGAGTTATGTTTGAATCTTGAACTACATCTACCCAAAATCAAAAGGACATATGGTTTTTGAGATAAATCCTAATGCTAAATTAGTTTAAATCTCATTTTCAAAGCCTATGAGCTAAAGGGTAGTCTTGTGTGGTGTTAAGAAAATAGGTGTCATAGAATTTTGCTAAGTTTGTACGTTGCTAAGGTGTGTTTGTGAGATCCATCAAGGTGTATAGGGTGGTTTTGAAGGCCATTGCAAAAAAAGGATATTTGGGATGAAAAATTATGTTAATTTTCTCAATATGTTTTGATGGGGAATGGTTTGATTATGTTTCAAGTACAATCTCTAATTAGGTTTTATTATTTTTTTTAACAGTTTAGTGTAACATTATAGTAGCAATAAGAAACACTAGTTGTGCCCATTTGGAAACGTTGAAGACCAAGAACAAGATAGGAGGGGATGCAAAGGATGGTTAGTAACGATTCACGATTTGTATAGTTCTCTTGTAGCAACTGCATCCATGGTCACACCATTTGTTTCTTCACCTAGACCATATCATGTAAGTCACTCAATTCTTGGTGTCTGGCTCATTCTTAGACCTAACCATCAGGTGAAGATAGTTGGAAACCATGGGGCCGCCTAGAAACTTGGAGAGAACGAGGGAGCAATGGTGGATTGAGGTCCAAATTTGAGCTTATGACATATGGTGGTGGTTTGGATTGAATGGGAAGTGGACTTCTGCTAGCATAACCAATTATTGATGCTTAGAAGGGTGTAAGTTTCTTATATACAATGGTCATGACAATTCAGGCACGCCTATATCTGACTCCCCTGCTTCAACCCCTCATAGTGGTGGAGACTTTAGTTTCAACATGTGGCCTTGGAACCTTAATGTGTCTTTGTGATGAGCGCTACTATTCAAGGAGAAAGAAAGCATAGTAAGCCAATGGCCCAATTGGAAATTAGACATGTTACCTGCATGGAGGATGTTGCAGTGTTTGTAGCCTTGTCAACAAAAATGAATTTAAGCATGGATGCATGCCAACTTTTTTCCAAGAAGTTAAAGAAACAATTATGCCACAAGAGTGTAGAAATTATATAACTGATATGTTATATGTCTAAGATTCACCTGATCATACACTATTTGACTTCATGCACAATACAGAATCTATTCCACCATTGATCATCATATGCGGAAATTAAATCAATTGCATGCACACATTAAAACCATAAAAATTCACACACATTAACACAACGATTTATGGGAAATCTTAAAGCTGAAAACCCCCAACTATCTATATAATATATGTCATAGAGATCATGTAACAATCATCATACAAAGCTTCTCACAAGCTCTCAGTACAATCTCCAATCGCTACACACTAATTAGGTCCTGATCTAGCAAATCCATGCACTGATCCTCTGCCACCTGCTAGCCTGCCTCTACTACGCAATCCCTGCTGAATATGGGCTCTGAATGAACTCGAATCCACCTAGCTTGCACTGCGCAATCCTCATTGGCATCACCATCAATGTGTGGTGCAAACTCATGCACCACTATGGTCACAACTGATAGTCTACTTGCTCTTTCACCTACCTCTCCACTGGTCTCCACTGAAACTGTCCATGCACTGTAGTTAACTGATGTATTCTTCAGTTGATTAATGAGTTAATAATTAGTGAATTAATTAATAATTAATTCACACCACTCTCACTAGTGTATCGATCAGTTAGACTAGATACAACTAGCTCAACTATGTTTAACTCAGTTAAACTGAACACAACTCCACCAACTACCTCAATAACTCCACCAAACTCTGTCACATGAGTTCTAACTGAAGTCTCCATGAAATAGCTCCACTTAACCCTCGGGAATAGCGTAATTCCTTCTGTCAGCTCCTGTGCCACATCTGTGCACTTAACTGAAGTGCTCCAAGAGAATAAGATAATGTTTATAGTCCAAATATTATTAAGAGCTAATAATATTCGACATATCTATTTTTAGACTGGCAATCTAAAAATAGATTCCGCCAATATGTCTAAAAATAGAAGTCCATCTATTTTTCCAACTTGACCAACCATCCACAAATAGCATCCTGCAACTCACAGAATATGATCGACAAGTCTAAAAATAGACTTGCGCCAAAAATAGCCTGCGGGCCCACTTAGTGAAGGCAACTTCTTTCCACTAAGCTCATCATCTTGTTGCAATCTCAACAAAGAGTGACATATTAGGAAAAGATATTTGAGATAGCCACAAACAAAAGCATATCCAATCACCAAACTTTCCAAGGGCGAAGTGAGAACATTGGCATCCTTATTAGGGAGGTCATATGATAACCTTGTAGAATTGGATACATCTTAGATGTATTAGAGGCATGTTTATTATGTTTAGTATTTGAGGTTTTTTGTGCCACAGAGAGAAGAAAATTTCTCATTTGCTTTGCTCTGAGGTGCAAGGTATCTCAGATCATGAACCTACAATCTTCAAAGATGAAGTACTACTAGTCACATTTCAGTGATTTTTTATCATAGCTTGGGATCATCAAAGCATTGATTAGTTAACAAGATGTGTAGTTGGTAGGAAATTTTTTGAACTGACATGAGCATCTGAACAATGGAAATCATATATAACAAATTGCGCTATCAAATTTTAGGCCATCCAAATTATTATGTTGTTGGGATATATGAGGATATATTCCTATAATATATTATAAGCTCTTATTTTCCCTTCACAAAAATGATTGAGTTGTTTGAGCTTTAACAACTAATAGAGTGTTACATTGCAAATTAAAAAGATTTAAGAATCATTTATCATTACTCTCTATTTTATCAGGATCTCAATGGAATTATGTCTACTGTGATTTAGATGTAAGGTTGGGTGTAATGATGGATTTGTTATTGGGTAATATGATATGATTATACATTTGCAGTTCTCTAGCGTATCAGTTTTCTGCCTTAATCCAAATGTAAGCTTAGTAGCTTATATCAATATACTAGCTTACCAACAATAAAATTTTATGGCAAGAACACACAATGTATTTTTAAGGAGAGAGTGTGTTTATTTCACTATGAACATCAGTTGTAAGGGAAGAATGTATCCATTGCACTATGAACAACTTGCTTGCTTGTAGATTTTTTCGAGTAGCTATAAACTTCTAAGCATGTTTTAGTAAAATAAATGCACATACGAGTCTATTGAAGACAGATATAAAGCACTACACTGCCCTACCAAATTAAGAAAAAGTCACAAAACTTGTATACAAGATACTACCAGGGAGAATCACTGCAACAATAGAAGTATAGGCTATAGATATATCAATATTTGGGTTGAGAGTGTACCATCCATTATAAAGGATTTGATTTGGATACTATAACTTGGGTTGAAAAATGGGTGTTAAGGTCGAGAAGGGTTGAGTTAATTGCCCCATTCCTTAAATAGGTGTTAGCTCTAAAGGGTGCAAGTTTATTGTTCCACGTCTTGTATTATTCTAGGGTGTCTAGACTAAAAGTTATTATATATTTGAGCAATAAGCACAATATTTAGAAATTGACTAATCTATAAGGAAAACTTTACTTTATAATTTTTTTATCTAAATATTCAGATGGATGGTGTGGACAACATGTATCATTTATTATAATCCCTAGTGGCACTTGGATTAAATTGAAACTTTTAACTTATAACTCCTTTATCAATAATCTGTCATACACTAATTAACCTCATCCTTAAATTGAACCTAGGTCAATCATAATAAATTTAGATTTTCTTTAAGCCAATATGTACTTCTTATCAAGTGGAATATTGGTAAATTATTAGACAATGCTGGTTTTGTAGTAATAGTATTAAACATTGGAGTGAGCTTGGTTACTAAGAATATGGCATTGTCATAGTTCTCATCCAAGTTCAATACTCGAAAAAAGTGGTGAATATGCTTTCCTATTAAAGGGGATAGTTGTGCCCAAGATGTCCCATAAAGTTAAGCTTGATTTCATATTTATGCTTATAAGTCAAGTCAAGTTTGACTTCACCCTATGAAACACTTTAAAAAAATATCAAGATATTTTTCTAGGATCAACTTCTTTACAAATGGAATGGTTTTGTTCAATCAAGCTTGAGTTCACATTTCTAAGTCAAATCAAATTTGAGTAAGTGATTCTAAATCAAATTTGAGTAGGTGATTCTAAATCAAACTTGATTTCATGGGCTTTTTTTAAAACAATGTTTTACTTTTTAATAGATAATTCAACTTTGACTTCATGCTTGCTTTTGAGACAGTGTCTCACTTCTTAATAAATAAAGCTATGGATTTTTATGCTTAAGACTCTTCAAAATATCTTCTCTGAGGATGCTTGATTTTAGTATCTACCTTTATAGACAAGTAGACATAAAAAATTTATGTTTTTCAAAAATTAATGTTGCTTTCTCGAAGTGTCTTTAGTCATTTAAAATGTTCTTGTATATAAAAATGACAGCCTCCAGAAAAATATGGTGATAGAATTGAATTTCAACGTGAGCTCAGGTATCAAACTCTCCCTGGCACATGTTTTGTGCGAAATGGCAAACAAAAGTGGTTGAAAAATATGGTGATAGAATTAAATTTCAACGTGAGCTTAGGTATCAAACTCTTCCCTCGCACACGTATTGTTCGAAAATCGCAGACAAAAGTGGCTTTGGGTTGATTAATTGTCATGAAGAAGAAAAAAATTATCAATTTATCTTCCTTTCATTAATGAAAACATTGGTCATAATAATTGATCGGAAGAGAAAAACGGAAATTATTCTTTTGCCTTGTAATTCTCAATGAAAATTCCCATAAATAAATATCGTAACATTAGCTAATATATATATATATATGAAAATTCATATGGATATCTTGCCATTATACTTCACCATAAAAAAATAGATGGAAATTGATATCGAGTGAAAAGATTCTTAATTTTATATTTTTTTTTATTTAGAATTGTATATTCTCATAATTAATATATTTTTTAAAATCTTATTGTTTTTTATACAAAATGTATATATTTTTATTTTTATTTTTACAATAACGATTATGGTTTTATTTATGGTTCAGCAAAGAAGTTGCCAAGAGCTTTTACATAGCAAAGTTTCATTTCGCTCTTACAGCTATTGATATCCTTCTGACAGGTATTAAGGAGATCAGGGTTCCAGATAGCATCTGTCAAATGCATTGATGAGTTTTCAGAGTGATTGCAGGATGTGGCCGAAACAGGAAGATAAACCTATACCAAATTTGAGCTGGATTGAGTGGGGCTAATCGCCTCTTGATTATTTTCTTTGTTGGCCTGCAGAATCTTGTCTTTGTTTCCCATATTGCAGAGAGGATTCCCAATATTTCCAGGATTGATTGCAGCTTCATTAAATTGCACGTCGGAGGCCTCCTTGAAGTCGTTCCGTGCTTCCTTGGCATCAGAGATTTCCTCCCAGAGATTGCGCAATGCATTGATGTGCAGGTGCCAGCTCTTATCTTCGTAGCTATAGTTGATAGACCTGGAATTTTTAGAGAGCCATGTAATACCGTGCGGATTGGAGTGGTTGAGCTTTGCTGCGTTGACAGAGGGATCACAATGTAAATAGGGTTCATGGCCTAAAGCTTTGTCACGAGAGTTTTGAAGCCTCTGACATGAGGGGCTAAATGATCGCGTTGCTCTCATTTCTTAAGGAGATTCAGAAATCCTTTTCATCTGCCAGTCCATAATGGACCAAACCAGTAGATCTAGCCAGAGATTTGATTCCTGAATTGCAGAGGTGGTCGCAGAGACATGGGATAGGCAGTCTCCTCCGACATTAGGGAATGCTTCATATCGATTCGGATCCATTAACTGACAGGGAACCCCTGCTCCCCAGTATGTCGTGGTTGGCTTCCAGATTAGCCATTGAGTTCAATTTTCTTAGAATATGAAAGAATTTTATTTTTTGAAATTTGGAGAGCATGAGCTTGACTTTATTGAGAATGGAAAATAGGGGCAGCTGAGAGGGATTCCTCTTCGAATTCATTGCTTGAATAATTAACTAGGAGTCCCCAAAGACTGAAAGGAAGAGGATATTCTTACTTAGAGCTATTTTAAGACCCTGCCATAGCGCAAGTGCCTCCGCTCTATTGTTGGTATCTTGGCCCAGACCCCAGGCGTAGCGCAACTCAATAGAGCCTCCTGGACTTAGGAGCACTCCTCCACCACCAGCGACTCTTGGGTTTCCTTTTGAGGCCCCGTCAAAGAACAAGAAATGATCGTCCAAAGCCGACCATCATTTAATGAATTCCTGCTCTTCCAATCGAATTTCCCAATCGGTAATAGAATTTGAGGAGGGGGTGATTCTAACTTGATGGTTTGGGACCAAATATTTTAGCCATTGATCTTCCTCGCTGTCCAGAGTCATAGCATTTTTTATGGTGGATTTGGCATCTAATGCCTCTCCCAGAAAAGCTCTAATTTTAGTTTCTATTATGTTCGAGTTACAACTCTCCTCCCTGAAGATTATGTTATTTCTCTCAAGCCACAGTTTCCAGCAAGTGAATTTGGGGATCCACATCCATCCGGTCTTTAGGAGATCTTTTTTGGTGAGGCAAAACGGAGATAGGGTGGCCTAATTTTTTAGCAGATCCGGAATATTTTCAGGGAGATTGAACCTGTCAAGTCCTATCTTCACGACTTCCCTCCAGACTTCACGATAAAATGGGAAATTTAGCAGTAGATGATTTGCAGTCTCTTCATCTGAAACACACAGAGGACACCTGGAGGGTCCTTCCATCCCTCGCCCTCTTAAGTTGTCTCTAGTGAGGATGATTTTGTGAGCCAGAGTCCAGCAAAAGAAATCGATTTTGGGAATAGAGGGAGACGACCAAATAAATTTCCATTGCGATGGATCTGAAGGAGCGTTGGGGATTGCCTTGATGCTTTTATATCCTTCTACTGCTGAATACGAGCCAAAGATTGAGCCCCACCCTCCTTTGTCCTTTGAAATGGCCTTTAAGGGAGCTTTCCCTTGAAGCAACTCTATCAAGGAGGTGGATTCTTCATCTAGCAAATATGGAATTTCTCCTAGATTCCAGCCATCCCATATTTTCTCTGCATCATTTTTCCATTTCGAAATGTCCTAGAGGGTTAGCAGCTTACTAGTATGAAGCCAATTTATGATATTTTCCAGATCTGCCTTTTGTCCAAAGGGTTGATCCCCAAGGATCGAGTCATCCCAGATTCTAATTTTTTTCCCATTACTAGGGATCTAGTAAAGCTTGGATTTGAAGTGCTCCATTGCTATGAGACAGAGCTTGAAGACTGGCGATCCTTTTAGAGTTCTTGGAGGCTGGTCCAAACATCTTGTGTGTTGCCCTTGAAAGTGTTTTTTCCACAGAACTCTCTTGCTCCAGCTGGAGTTTTCAGAGACAAGATTCCAAAGAAGCTTGGAGCCCAGAGCAAGGTTTTGCGCTGCAAGGTCTCGAATTTGGAGTCCTCCTTCCGAGAAAGGCTTCTTTATTTTGTCCCAGCTTACTAAATGAAGCCCTCTTTCATTATTTTTCCCACCCTCCCACCATCCACTTTGCTAATGATGGTTTTAGGGGCAAGAAGGATCGAGTTCTGATATAAGGGGAGACTTATGAGGATAGCTTTCAGAAGAATCACCTTTCCTGCAATATTTAGCCATGATGCTCCCCAAGCTTGTATTCTGAGCTTCAACTTGTCTAGAAAAGGCATCCAGTGAGAAACTTTGGGGTTTGATTTGAAGATAGGAATCCCTAGATATTTGAAAGACTCTGAGGACAGGGATCCTTCCATTTCTAACAGCCTTGCTATGTCTACCATCTCCCTTATCGGACAGTTCCAGCCATAAATCGTGCTTTTCAGATAGTTGATCTTGCTGCCCGAAACCTCCTTGTAAATGTCCAACTCCCTTTTGAAGGACCTTGCTGATTTAATGCTTGCTCCTCCCAGGAGCAAGGTGTCATTGGAAAATTGGGCATGGTTGATATCTTTAACATTGTGAACCATCATGAGGCCTGAAAGTGTTCGGATCTGCTGGCAGTGGTCTAGTTGGAAGCAAAGCATCGAAGCTTGAATGGTGTAGAGAAGAGGGGACAGTGTACAGCCTTGTCTTAGCCCTCTCGAGGCTTGGAAAAACTCTGTTGATCGACCATTGACCAGAGGAGCTATCCAGGGAGAGGCTATACAGGCTTTCACCCAACTTATGAAGGCTTTTGAAAAGTTGAGCTTCTCCATAACTATAAACAGAAAATCATGTCTCACCCTGTCAAAATCATTGGCCAAATCAAGCTTAATAACCATACCTTTTTCTTGTTGTTAACAGCTTGAATGAATTGCTTCTTGCACCAGCACTATATTGTTAAGAATCTTTCTCCCTTTGATGAAACCTCCTTGGTTCTCTGGAATGATAACCGACAGAATTTTCTTAAGACGGTTGGCTATGTAGAAATTTGAATAATTGTTAAATTATTCACTGAGATTATCCTGATCACACACTATTTGAGCTTCATGCATAATACATAACCTCTTCTACTATTGATCATCAATTTGTGGAAATTAAACAATTGCATGCGCACATTAAAACCATAAACAATCACACATATAAACACAGTATTTATGGGAAAGCTTAAAGCTGAAAACCCCCAACTATCTATATATTATAATGATAGAGATCATGTAACAATCATTGTACAAACTCTTCACAAGCTCTCAGTACAATCTCCAATTTTTACACACTACACAAGCTCAGATCATACAAAACACTTGCTCCAATCTGCTCCACCTGTTAGCCAGCCTCTACTACGCAATCCAATATGGATAATCATGAGATCAAGGTTCAAATCCCACCAGTATGTACTGCGCAATCCTCATTGGCTTCTCAATCAATGTGTGTGCAAATCTCATGCACCATTATAGTCACAACTGATAGTCACACTGCTCTTTCACCTACCTCTCCACTGGTCTCCACTGAAACTGTCCATGCACTGCAGTTAACTGATGTATTATTTAGTTGATTTATGAGTTAATAATTAGTGAATTAATTAATAATTAATTCACACCACTCTCACTAATTGTATCAATCATTTAGACTAGATACAACTAGCTCAACTAAGTTAAACTGAACACAACTCCATTAATTGTCTCATCAACTCCACCAAACTCTGTCACATGAGTTCTAACTGAAGTCAACCATGCAATAGCTTCACTAAACCCTAGGAATAGCGTAATTCCTTCTGTCAGCTGCATGTGCCACATCCAGGCATCAAACTGAAGTGCTCCAAGAGGATAAGATAATGTTTAGAGTCCAGATATTATTAAGAGCTAATAATATTCGACATATCTATTTTTAGACTGGCAATCTAAAAATAGATTCCGCCCAGTATGTCTAAAAATAGAAGTCCATATATTTTCCCGACTTGACCAACCATCCACAAATAGCATCCTGCAACTCATAGAACATGATCCATATGTCTAAAAATAGACATAGTCTAAAAATAGACTTTGCGCCAAAAATACCTTGCGGGCCCACTTAGTGAAGGCGACTCCTTTCCACTAAGCTCATCATCTTGTTGCAATCTCAACACTCCCTCTCAACAAGATATGGATTATCTGCAACCCCTATCCTGCCTCTGTGGTATTCGAATTTGCTCCTGGTGAGCGCCTTCGTCAAGATATCAGCATCCTGATCCTCCGTAGGAATGTATGAAAGTAACATGATCCTTCGCTGCACACAATCTCTGATATGATGATACTGATCCGTGAAGCCATGCCACCTTAACTGATCCTCCTGTCTGTACCATGAACCATATCCCGATGTGCCTCTGTGATATCTCACTACATGCTTGCCTGCCTCCCAAAAGAGCTTGGTTGGCTTAACCATAGCTTGTGAAAGCTGGTTCACAGCATAGCATATGTCAGGTCGTGTATTGACCAGATACATAAGTGACCCCACCAACTGTCGATGAACAGTGGCATCCACTACCTCCGCCGAAGTAGCATCCTCCTTCCTCCAAACAGCAGGAAGAGGAGTATCAACAGGCTTGCAGCCATGCATGTTGAACTTCTCCAGTATCTCCCGGGCATACTTACCCTGAGAAAAAAACAGTCCATCACTGCGCTGCCAAATTTCCAATCCCAGGAAATAATGAAGGAGGCCCAAGTCCTTCATCTCAAACTCTTTTGCAAGATCCTCCTTACATGAGAGTATCTGAACATCTGCATGAGAGTATGAGAGTATGAGAGTATGAGAGTATCTCGAAACCTTCGGGCTGCTCTATGTACACCTCCTCCTCAATGACTCCATTGAGGAATGCAGTCTTCACATCCATCTGATGAATGTGCCACCCCATCTGCGCTGAGAGAGCTAGGATCGTCCGTATGGAAGAATACCTTGCGACAAGTGCAAAGGTCTCCTCATAATCGATCCCCTCTATCTGTGAAAAGCCTCGGGCAACAAATATTGCCTTGTACTTCTCCACACTCTCGTCAGCTGCCTGCTTCACTTTGTAGATCCATCTCGAACCCACCACCGATTTCCCTTCCGTCCTTGGGACAATCTCCCATGCACTGTTTCTGACAATCGAATCATACTCTTCCACCATGGCATCTACCCATGCGGGATCCTCCACAGCTTCCTCAAAAGAGGATGGCTCTGTCACAATACACTTGCTCACAAGAGCCATGTATCCAATATACCGGTCAGGTGACTTTCTCTGTCGGCGCTGTGATGTAGGTGCTCCTACAACCTTCTCTACATCTTGAGCCAGTCGCTCAGCTTCTATAGTGCGCTTCCGCCCTCTGATGGTTGGCATTGCATGAGTGGTCTCTTCCACTCCATGAACTTCCTCTTGTGGCTGATCTACATCCTGAATCTCATCCTTAGGAACTAATAGCTCCTCATCTGCATGCAAGTGTGGCTCCCTCTCAAGCGAACACTTCATGGCTTTCTCCTCCTGAAATTTGATATCCCATCGCACAACAATCTTGCGACTGTCTGGAAAATACACACGATAGTTGTGGGGTGTATCAGTGTACCCCAAAAATATCCCAACCTCCGCAGTCGGCTCCAGCTTCTTCCTGGCATCCTTCGTCACATGAATGTAAACAGGTGAACCAAAAATCCTCAAATGGGAAATATCGTGTCTCTTACCGTAGTACTTCCTAAAAATTTTACACAAGTATCCCGTGAGGAATAACGGCTCCGCATATACCGCAGACAGATGTCTCGTACCCACAAGTGTATGGGAAGGCCCTGATCATGCAACATCGCCCGTGCAGCACCCATGATCGTTCTGTTCTTCCGCTCATCGACCCCATTCTACTGTGGGTTATGAGACGCTATGAGCTCTCTTCGAATTCCTTCTGCGCTGCAAAATTCCTTGAATTCGCCAGAGATGAATTCACCACCATTGTCGCTCCTAAGAGCCTTCACCTGCTTCCCCGATTCTTTCTCAACCAGTGCCTTGAACTCACATAACTTTGAGTATGTCTCGCTCTTCTTCTGCATGAAGAAGATCCAGCACTTCCGAGAAAAATCATCAACAAAGATCACATAGTACTTGTGCTTTGCTGTTGAAGCTACTGAGAAAGGTCCACACACGTCTGTGTGAATTCTCTCAAGGATCGTCGTGGCATGACTATCCTTCTCGTGAAAGGTGGCTTTCACAAATTTTCCCAAGGTACACCCCCAGTAATCGATCCGACCGCACAAGAGTGCCTCAGAAGCCCAAGAGGAAATCGCAAGATCTTCAAAGCTCCATGGTGAAGGTGGTCCAATCTCCGGTGCCACAGCTCGCCATCATCCTGGCTCACCACTCCTTCTGCCTTGCCTGCCATTGCTGCGCAACCATCTACCTGCAATTGATAAAGGTTCTTAACTCAAACCCCTATCCTCCAGGTTTCACCAGTTTCCTTACTGCGCAGGAAAGCCTTTCCCTCACTAAAGACAACATCATATCCCTTGTCTTCTAACATCGCCACAGAGATAAGATTCTTCTTCAATCCCGGAACATGCATCACTTCCTTCAATACAAAGGGTTTACCAGACTCCCTCTCAAAGGAAATGGTACCGATACCGGTTGCATTGTATCTACCATCATCGCCCATCTCGATGTGCACTCCAAGATCTTTCTCATCCAGATCAGTAAACAAATCTCGATCTCCTGTCATGTGAAAAGATGCACCACTGTCCAGAAACCATACTGATCCCGCCACACTTGAGACCAAGCATGCAATCAGTGAAAAACCCAGCTCAAAATGCGAGGCTAAGGCCTCTCCAGCTGCAGATCCAGCAACCTGCTTATTTTTCTTCTTCTGCGGACAATTTGTGGCATAATGTCCGTGTTAGTGACAGTGAAAGCACTTCACCTTGGACATGTCCTGCTTCTTGCCTTTCGCACCGGAATGAGAAGCTTTCTTGCTCTTCCCCTTCTTTGCTTTGGCAGCCAAAGCGCAATTCTCTTCATCAGAGTTCCTTGATGACGATTCGTCCCTGGTACTCCGCCTTATCTCCTCTTGCACAAGATCCGACCAAAATTGCTCCCATCCTGGCAATTTCTCCCGACCATTGACAGAACTCGATAGGGTATGCCAACTCTTCTAAGCCCAAGGAGAGCCAAGCTCACCAAGTCCCCACCATCCACCAGTCAATTCCAGACACTTCCTCTGCACGATCCTCTAATGGATGAACTTCAGGAGGTACTGGCATACCGCTGCTTTCTCTCCATCTTTATGTTTCAGCACTGAGCGCCAACCAACTTCCTCTGGTCGCTCTTGCTTTGGAATAAATTTGTCAAGGCTTTCCACATCAATAATGGAGAAGCCTTACCATGCAGGCTGGACACTATGTGATCCTTCACGCCTCCAATAGAATCCTTCGACACTTTGTTGTCTTCTTTTTCCAAGCCTCAATTACGGCAGCATCGCTAGAAGTAGGCTTTGGAATTTCTGCATCTATGAACTCCTTCAACCCATTGTCATCTAACACTGCCTCCATCCTGTCCTTCCATGCAATATAATTCGAGCTGCCCTCAGGGGCATACTCCAATCGCAATCCGTTGAAAGACATCTCAACTTCGACACCAAGAAAACACTGCTGTAAATTCGAATTCCACCAGCACAAAACTCAACCGCTTCAAGGTTTTGCAATTGCTCCAATGAACAATACTACTCCGATACCATGTAGAAATTTGAATAACTGTTAAATTATTCACCGAGATTATCATGATCACACACTATTTGAGCTTCATGCATAATACATAACCTCTTCTACTATTGATCATCAATTTGCGGAAATTAAACAATCGCATGCGCACATTAAAACCATAAACAATCACACATATAAACATAGTATTTATGGGAAAGCTTAAAGCTGAAAACCCCCAACTATCTGTATATTATAATGATAGAGATCATGTAACAATCATTGTACAAACTCCTCACAAGCTCTCAGTATAATCTCCAATTGTTACACACTACACAAGCTCAGATCATACAAAACACATGCTCCAATCTGCTCCACCTGTTAGCCAGCCTCTACTGCGCAATCCAATATGGATAATTACCAGATCAAGGTTCAAATCCCACTGGTATGTACCGCGCAATCCTCATTGGCTTCTCAATCAATGTGTGTGCAAATCTCATGCACCAGTATAGTCACAACTAATAGTCACACTTGCTTTTTCACCTACCTCTTCACTGGTCTCCACTGAAACTGTCCATGCACTGCAGTTAACTGATGTATTCTTTAGTTGATTTATGAGTTAATAATTAGTGAATTAATTAATAATTAATTCACACCACTCTCACTAATTGTATCAATCAATTAGACTAGATACAACTAGTTCAACTAAGTTAAACTGAACACAACTCCATTAACTGTCTCATCAACTCCACCAAACTCTGTCACATGAGTTCTAACTGAAGTCAACCATGCAATAGCTTCACTAAACCCTAGGAATAGCATAATTCCTTCTGTCAGCTGCATGTGCCACATCCAGGCATCAAACTGAAGTGCTCCAAGAGGATAAGATAATGTTTAGAGTCCAAATATTATTAAGAGCTAATAATATTCGACATATCTATTTTTAGACCGGCAATCTAAAAATAGATTCCGCCCAGTATGTCTAAAAATAGAAGTCCATCTATTTTTTCCGACTTGACCAACCATCCACAAATAGCATCCTGCAACTCATAGAACATGATCCATATGTCTAAAAATAGACATAGTCTAAAAATAGACTTTGCGCCAAAAATACCCTGTGGGCCCACTTAGTGAAGGCGACTTCTTTCCACTAAGCTCCTCATCTTGTTGCAATCTCAACAGGCTATGATTTTAGTGACTAGCTTATATCCTATATTACACATGGAAATGGGCCAGAATCTGCTAAAGTTGTTGGCTCCTTTTTCTTTCGGAATCAGGGAAAGGAAGGCTGAATTGGTGCTGCCTCCTAGCTTAGAGCAACTCTGAGATTTCCTAACCATTCTCAGAAGATCATTTTTAATGGTAGACCAATAGGTGAAGAAGAACCTTGCAGTGAAACCATCAGGGCCAGGTGCCTTATCAGGTTCCATGCGATCCAAAGCTTTTTTAAGTTCTGTCATATTGATCAGAGCAGTCAGCATAAGATTATCTGCACCTTGAACAAGCTAAGGAATTAGATCAATCGGATAGGAGTGAGTATCAATAGGAGTATCTTCCGGGGCCGAGAAAAGATCTTTGAAGAAGGAATGGGCTACTCTCTTAATGCCTTCAAAGTCTTTAACCAAGGTGTTTTGATAGTAAATTTCATTTACTGCTTTGAAATGCTTGCGGGCCTCTACTTGTTTATGGAAGTAGCTTGTATTCTCGTCTCCGGCTTGCAGCCATAGAATTCTGGACTTCTGCCTCCAATAATCTTCTTCCTCCCTACTTGCTCTATGGTATTATTTTTGCAAATCTACTTCTTTGTGTAATTGTTCTTGAGTTACTTCGGAGTCCTCCAGGATCATTTGATGGATCTCTAAACTATCTTGTGCCTCTTTTCTTTTGGAGGAAGGAGATTTCAACGATTTACCCCAATATTTAAGCTCTTTTTTAAGACCCCTCAGCTTTTCTTCCCAGACAAAGAAGGGGGAGCCTTGGATTTTCCGGTTCCAGGTCGCGAAGACCAGCTCCTGGAACCCTTCTTGCTGGATCCATAGGAAGTTGAATCTGAAAGGGATGGGGCCAAGGTTTTTATCCAGGGAAAACTCTAGAAGAATGGGTTTCTGATCAAAGGTATAATTGGGTAGAATTTTAGAGGAGGCCATTAGTCCAAAGGTCAAGAAGGAGGATTGGACAAGAAATCTGTCTAGGCGGGAAACAATATGACTAGGACCTATCCTTTTATTGGTCTGGGTGAATTTTCCAAAGGAGGGCTTGATATCCTCCAGGTCCCATCCTAACATGAGATATTCAACCCATTCTCTAGTTGGATCTCTCACAGGTGAGCCCCCCTTTTTCTCTTCTGCAGCTAGGGTCACATTAAGATCCACTGCAATAATAACATTTTCTGGGTTGCGCATGATAAGATAGGACCATAGCGAGTCCCAACAGATTCTTTTTTCGGCTGGTAAGACCGAAGCATATAAGTTGAACATACTTACTTGATGACCAGAGTCTTTATGGAGCAGCTTGGTGAAAAGCCAGTGTAGGTTGCTTTCTTCATTTATCAGGTCATATTTGGAGTTGTCCCAGAAGGTAGTTATCCCTCCAGATGTGCCTCTTGCACTGATAGCTTTCCCTTGACCTTTTTTCCAGAATTCTTTGCTTGCATGGAGGAGGACATGATCCTCCAAATTTGTCTCCTAGATGAGAAGGATTTCAGGCGAATACAATCTCAAATTGTCTTTCAGGGCTTCTTCTTTCATATTGCTGCCTAGCCCTCTGCAATTCCAAGAGACGTATTTCATTATTTACTGGCTTGGGGGGTTGTGGCTCCCTTTGGAGCCTGGCCATGCTTGTGTTTGGATCTAGTATTTATCATTCCTTTGAGGGTCTTCTTGGAGCCTTGGAGCACATCCAGATATGTTTTTCCTCTCTCTGTTTTTTCTTAGACTTTCGTCCCCTAGTAGTATTGATAGGACTGACTTGAGAGCTTCTTGATTCAGAATATCCATCTTCGGGTTCCCCCCCTGTGTCGGAACCGAGGCTGATGTGCTCTTCGTTTTCTTCTTTTTCCCTTTGATCGTCCTCTCAGGGAGGTAGATTTTCCGTTGCCCCGGTTTCTTTCACTTTCTTCGCAGGATCCTCTGGCACCTCTTGGATCTCATTGGCATCAAATTTTTTCCTAGAAGTTGAGCCTTCTTTTGACACTTCCTTGGCTTTTGGATTGTATTGGGGTTTCTCCGTTGGCCCTAAGCTTTTCTTCTCATTTGGTTTTGGGACTGCCTTGCCCTTTTTAATCTCTTTCCATCCTTCTCCGTCTGCTTTGTCCACTGCTTGGGCCTTTGGGAAATTTTGTTGGAAGTGACCATGTTCGTGGAAATTTCTGCATTTGAAAGGTAATTTCTCGTAGTCCAGTTTTTCATAGTGATGCCATGCACTTACGGTGAGTTTCACCGCTTCCGGAAGGCCGCCTTCCAAATCAACTTCTACACAAATTCTTGCGCAGGTGTACTGGCCTTTGTTGTCTGCTTTGTCAATAAAACAACCTAGATCATTTCAGATCTTCTACAGAGAGTGGAAGCTCCAGCAATGGACCGGGAGGTTGGGAAGACAGACCCAAAATCGTACCTCTTTGGGGACATCAATTGTGGGATCAAAGTAGGGTGTCCACTTGTTGAGATACAAACCTTGGTTCCCCATGAAGTACGGGCCACTCCTGAAGACAAGATCGCGATCTTCCTTGGTGGTGAACTCGAAAATGAAAAATCCTCTTCTGATGGCGTAGAAGATCACATTGTTCTTGAGCTGAGGTCTCTAGTTAAGCTAGATCCAGTGATATGTTGTTTTTGTTGAGGGCCAGCGCCCCATAAACTATCCTACCAATCCTCTGTCAGCCAGAGAAAGGGCGATTTTCATTGGTTGTTCTTCTGGTAAGGCTATTTATAGGATTTCATCCAACTTTTTGATGAATTTTGGGACTGAGGGGGTCGAAGGTTTCTTCGCTCTCAGCATGATAAGCATTCTGAAGGCTTCATCTGTGGTAATCGAAGGGGTGGGAGGAGGCTCCCCACCCCTTGGCGCACTCATGGCGGCTGGCTGCTGGCTCCCCTGCGGCTGCGATCTAACCTAAAACCTTCGTGATGGCATGCTATGGCGCAAAGCAAAAACAAAATGTATACACTTTTTATAACCATTACTATTTAGTAATATTTTGGGTATTTATATCATTGGATCCATCTTAACTTCATATCTATCAAGTGCCAAAAGGGATGAAATATTTTTTCACTCTAAAATAAGTTTTTGTTTCAAAAGATTTGATCTCTCTTGGCTCTTGGTAAATCTGAGTTAAGATGAATCTAGTCTAGTTTTATTATTAATTATAATTATAAACATAATTATTAATTTTATATTTTATATTTTATATTTTATTTTAGTTTTATGTAATTTAACCTAGGCAAAAAGTTTTATTCATAATTATCATTATTAAGTTTATTTTATTTTTTAAATGTATTTATTTTGATAGAGTCAAAATATTTACAGGGGATAGTGTAACATTCGCCCCGACTGCTCTGGCCGCGCTGTGCTTTGCATGCGATCGGGCCTGGCTGCGCCTCTGCCCTAGGGCTGTCGAGCCCTCTCTGCTCCTTTGTCTCTGCCGCTCCCTGCCATGGAGCCCTCCGGGGGTACGGCTCTGCCTCCTCCCCCGGAGGTTCTAGCCTTCAAAGAAATGATCGCCAAAGGCCCCAAGCGCCCTCCCTCTGTGAGTCAGCAAAAATTCGTTAAAAAGATGGATTCCATTCCCACTGTAGCTCTCCCCGAGGAAGAAACCTGCAAAGCAGCCCTGAATCTGGCAGATCGTGGCTTAATAGGTCAGTTCACGGGCCTCTGGCCCTCCCCCAAGTCAGTGGAGGATTGGACTCAAAGGAACTGGAAACCGCTCACGAAAGAAGGAGTCAAAAGTTACTTTGTCGGCAAAGGCTTCTTCGTCTTTGTCTTTGACAGTGCAGAGGACAGAAGCTTGATCTTCAGGAACGGTCCCTACTTCATGGGGCCGCAAGGACTTTACCTCAACAAATGGACGCCTGATTTTGATCTAACCCAGGACGTTCCATCGGCCGTTCCGGTGTGGGTGCGGCTACCCCACCTCCCCCTCCACTGCTGGAACCCTAAGTCTTTGCAGATCATAGGCAACACCCTAGGCAAATATATTGATCAAGCCCCAAGGAAAGATCAATACTCCTGCGCTCGCATCTGCGTCGAAGTAGATCTGGAGGAGGGCTTACCAGAAGCCATCAACCTAACTGTCGCAGGGTGGACGCATGTCCAAGAGCTGGATTATGAACAGCTCCCATTCAAGTGCAGACACTGTCATGGCTATGGGCACTTCGCCAAACATTGTAAGAAAAAGGCAGAAGATCATCCTGAAAACCAAAACAGAGAGCATTGGACTCTAGTCCAAAAACCCTCACATCAAAAAAAGGGCAACGGGAAAGACCCCCTGAAAGAGGCTCCAAGCAGCTCCAATCACACTCAAGGTATAAACTCAAACGGCAAAGAAAGCAGTCAGAATAAGGCAGCCACAGCAAACCAGGAATCCCAGGCTCAGCCTGGACCCCCCACCACTCCACAAGATGGAGGGGCAAAGACTCCCCCTGAGGCCACCCAAGGAAGCCCCTCAAACCCCTCATATGCAGATGTCACAAGGAAAAAGCCTATAGACAGTTCCGAATCCTCGGAGGATGAAACCTTCGAACAACCCTCAAAGAAAGTTGGCAGGAAATCGCGCAGAGAAGAAAGGGAAGAGGAGGCTGAAAGGCTCAAAACCCAAGGAAGCCAGCCTACTATCGAGATGTCAATTGGGAGAAATACCAGGACCAGGCCTCCCAAGGGAGGCTCTCTCCACCTTCCGGGTAAATAATGCGTCTCGTCTCTTGGAACTGCAGAGGCTTGGGCAACCCCACGAAAGCTGAAGCGATCAAAGACCTGCTCAAAATGGAACCCTCAGATATCCTCATGCTCCAAGAGACAAAGATAGAGGGCAGCGCCCTCCTAGACATCAGCAAGAAGAAATGGAGAAAAAATGCAGGAAAAGCCGTCAGCTCAAGAGGCTCTTCTGGAGGACTTGCAACTCTCTGGTCAGAAGAGCTCTTCCAGCTAAAAAACACTCATGAAACACAACACTGGATCTATACTGAATTATTGCACATCCCAAGTAAGTTAAACTTCTCCCTTTTTAATCTTTATGTTCCTGTTATATATTCAGAAAAAAGAGAATGCTGGACTTCTCTAATAGCTTTCCTTGAGAAGCACTCCCCCAAAAACATCATTCTGGCTGGGGACTTAAATATTGTCTTGAAACACAAGGAAAAAAGAGGCGGCAATATTAGTAGAGATCCTTTCCTCCCTTTAGTTGAGGGTATCATTCAGGATTGGGACCTTGTCGATTACATCCCGGCAAAAGGACTCTTCACTTGGTCCAACAACAGAGTGGGAGGGGATCACATCTATGCCCGGTTAGATAGATTTCTGGTCCAGGGAGCTCTAATGACAACCAACAAGATCATCACCACCAAAATTCTCCCCAAACTGACCTCAGATCACAAGCCTGTCCAGCTCTCTCTTGAAGAAGAAGAAGACTTGGGTCCTATCCCTTTTCGTTTCAGCCCTCTCTGGACTGAAAGAGAAGACTTTTTTGACACAGTGAAATCAGCTTGGAACAAATCTTTTTCAGGGTCTCCTAGCTTCGTATGGGAACAAAAGCTCAAAGCTACAAAGCAGGCCCTGAAGGAGTGGATCAGAAACCCTATCCCAAATCCAACTAGTCAACGAAAAGAAATTGTGCAGACCCTAGAGGAGTTGCAAATGGACATGGAAAACAGAGATATCACCCCAACCTTGCTGGATAAAGAAGTGAAAACCCAATGCTCTTCTTTCCAATCCTTCCGGCGAGAGGAGGAGTATTGGAGGATCAAATCTAGAAGTTTGTGGCTGAAGGCAGGAGACAGAAATACTACCTTCTTCCACCGTCAGTACCGAGCAAGACTTTGCAGAAATCACATCTCTGAAATCACAACTGCAGATGGGCAGATCTGCAAAGGTTTCAGCCAGATTAAAGAGGCAGCGGTTAACCACTACAAACAGCTTTTTACTGCAGGAAACCAAGCAAATGAGGAGGACAATGTTGACTTCCTCTCTAACATTCCTCTGCTGATCAGTCCGGAAGACAACTCAGCCCTCAACAGACCCTTCACGGAAGAAGAAGTCATAAAAGTGATCTGGTCTATGGACCCAGACAAGGCCCCTGGACCTGATGGTTTTACCATCCATTTCTACAAGATGTGCTGGGACATCATCAAGATTGATCTTTTAAAGATGATTAAAGGTTTCAGAAATAAAGCCAAGGTAGGGGGAGGCACCAACTCCACTTACCTGGCCCTCATCCCTAAAGAATCTAACCCTGAAACCTTTGCAAGATTCAGGCCCATATCATTGTGCAATGCCTCCTACAAAATCTTGGCAAAGCTTCTAGCAAACAGGATCAAGCCTCTCCTCAACAAACTCATCTCCAGTAATCAAGGAGGCTTCGTGGAGGGCAGACACATTCTGGACAATGTAATCCAAATCCAGGAGATCATTCATTCAAGCCAGAGTCGAAAAGAAAAAGGGATGATAATCAAACTAGACATGGCCAATGCCTTTGATCGAGTCAATAGGGCCTTCCTGCACAGAGTCCTCCTTGCTTTTGGTTTCTCCCCTCTCTTTGTTTCCCTCATCAAAGCCTGCACTGATAACCCTTGGATTGCCCCCCTAGTCAATGGTCGCCCCTCCACCTTTTTCCAAGCCCAGAGAGGTCTCAGGCAGGGTTGCCCCCTCTCTCCCTTCCTATACATTCTGTTGGCTGATACCCTAAGCAGAAAACTCACTGCTGAACAAGCTGCTGGCTCCCTCCCTGGTCTTAAACCTTCCATTCTCTCTCCTGCACAGAACCATGCTCTATTCGCTGATGACTCACTCCTACTTGGAGGTGCCTCCTCCAGAATTGCCAAAGCCTTTGACATTGTTTTAAAGTCTTATTGCAGGGTTACGGGAGCCTCCATAAACGAAAGGAAAAGTGAAGTATATGGCTGGAACATCGAACAACAGGAGCTCTCTAATATCTCTTCCCTCCTTGGCTTCAATAGTCAAGTCCATTGGGAGAAGATAAAATATCTCGGTCTACCTATTATAAATGGATGTAACAAGAGAGGGCTGTGGTCCGAAACCATCAGCAAAATCAAGTCAAAGATCACTAACTGGGGAGGATATTGGCTCACCTACGGAGGAAAAGTCATCTTGATCAAGTCTGTGCTATCAGCACTCCCAATCTACCAAGCTGCCTTCCTCCTTGCGCCAAAACAGGTGATAGAGCATATCTCCAAGCTGATTCGAGACTTTCTGTGGCAAGGTGGGAAGGGCAATGCCCATAAAACACACCTGGTGAAATGGGAGCAGGTCAAACGCCCCTTTGCAGAAGGAGGACTGCAAATCCGGGACCCTGCCACAGTCAATCTAGTGATGGGAGGAAAAATTCTTTGGAATCTTCATAACAATCCCACGCATCCTGTGTGTGAAACTCTGAAAGCAAAGTACGCTCACGACATCCCTCTTCGAAATCTCCAGGCGTCTCAAGCAACCAACGTCTCCCAGGTATGGAAATTATGCAGCAAAAGTCTGAGTTTTTTTAAAAATGGAGTATATAAGATACCAGGTAATGGTAAACACTCAAAGTTGTGGCTCGATCGTATAATGAATAGAGCCCCCCTCTCAGAAGACGACGAGATAGCAGATATAAGAAACTGGCTGGAGCGTGCTGGCATCAACAGCGTGTTCGATCTCTCCTTATGGGACTGTCGTGGAGCATGGAAAGGCTGGGATTTCCATGGCATCCCTCCACGCTTATTCAACCAGAAAAGAGCGCTCGAAGAGAGGCTGGAGGACGCAGCCCCTGTGAACAGAAGGGCGAAGGACAGGTGGGGGTGGGGGCCATCCGGTACCTACACAGCAGCTGCAGCGCTCAAAGCGCTTCAACCCAACAAGAACAGCATCAGAAATTCAGAATTCTGGAAGAGAGTCTGGGAGCCTCTAGCGATGCCAAAAGTCAACTTCTTCTTTTGGACGCTGGCACACAATAAACTGTTAACCGGAGACAATCTGATGAAAAGAGGAATATCTGGCCCTCATAGATGTGCGCTTTGCAGAACCAGTGCAGAAACTGCCAGACATCTCTTCTTGGACTGCAAGTTTGCCAAAGAGGTGTGGAGCCTCATTCTACAGGAGCTACATATCACTGTTCCTGAGTACAACTCCGTAGCTGATCTTTTCGACTCCTGGAACCAAAGCTACACATATGAAATCCCCAGCAAATCTTTCTGGAGGAAAGTCTGGAATGCCATACCTAAATTCACTTGCTGGCAGACTTGGTTGGCCCGGAACGACCTGATTTTCAATGAAAAGGAACACACTCCTTTTGCTGTTGCTGTCAAAGCGAAATCACTCCTCCTAGAAGCTTCCCAACAGCAGTATTTCTCTGCCGATCCCTTGCTCCGTCCTGAAGAAGAAAGATGGCTGAGGCCTCTCACCCCTTACTCCCGGAGGCTGCTTTCAGTTCCTCATCCGGTGAGACCTGTTTGGAGAATAAGGGAACCTGAAGAGAACTTTCAAGAGTGGTGGAAAAAACAAAACATTGCTACGATCTTCTTCGATGGTGCCTCAAAAGGCAACCCCGGGGTCGCTGGTGCAAGTGGGGTCATCTTCGCTCCTGATGGCGCCAGAAGGGACAGCTTCTCCTGGGGCATTGGGATGAAATCAAATAATCAAGCTGAGATTTTAAGCCTCCTCAAAGCCTGCCAAATAGCTAGAGATAGAGGGGATAAAGAAATTCAAATCTTCGGAGATTCTGAGATCTTAATCAACAAGTTAAATTCGGAGAACTTATTCACCAATGCAAGCCTAAACAAAACCCTGAGCAGACTAAAGGATGTACTCCTTGACTTTGAATCCTTCAAATGTTTCCACATCCTCAGAAATCTGAACAGTGAAGCTGATCTTTTGGCAAACAAGGGCTGCACCCTTGAAAAAGGCCATATTCTCATAAACGGGGAAAGCTCTATTCATCTTTGCAATTCATGAGGATTTTTCTGTATGTAACATGAAACAGAGTAGTATGAATTGTAATGATGGCAGCAGTGGCATAAGTCCAAATTCCTCCCAAAATAAATAAAGTTACAACCGTTTCAGTTAAAAAAAATATATATATTTACAGGGGATTACAACATCTCTACATATTGGGTTGGAGAGTACCTCTCCAAGCAATTACTTTTAACATTTCATTATTTTTTAACTGAGCCCACATGAATGAATGAATGAAATTATTTTGACCTCCACCCAACGAACCATAGCCTATGGGACATATTGCATAACTTTCCTTGGTGTAAAGTTAATTTACCAACCTAGATCCATCTTAACTTAGGATCTACCAAGGGACTACAGAGATCAAATCTAGTTTCACTCTAAAAGAGGTTGCTCCGTGGATAGGAGTAAAGATCTCTAGTTTAATTCCTCCTTTAAATAGGTTATATTCCATATGAATACCATAGGTCAATAACATGGGTCATTTTTATTTTTATTTTTATTTATTTTTATAGGGTTATTTTATTTTGTTATTTAATTTTTTTACTAAGTTAAAATGTTTACATTACATTACATCAACTTTCTATCTTTCTTTTTTAATTATTTTCATTTTATTTTATTTACAAGACATTACATTACAACATCTCTAGAGTGGGACTTAAGATGGATCTATATTGGTTTAATTCCCTCCTTCGAATAGGTTATATTCCACATGAATACCATGGGTTCCCATAAACCACTAGTGACACCATGTCAAGTTTTGGTTTAAAGTTATTTTTATTTTAAAGAAGGGTTATTTTTATGACCAATAAAAAATGTTTGCACGACATTATGTTACAACATCTTTAACATGTGTACCATACTTAAAATAAAATATTTTGATTTTGAAATGAGTTATGGTTTTTGGGCAAGTGGTATTGATAAGTCATGGTATTGTAACAAAGCCTATTTGCAACTTAATAATATCGATAATAAAATGCTAGTGAATATCCATAGTTAATAATCTTGTGATAAAATGGGGTGAACTATTAAGAATTTTGTTATATTATAAGTATTAATTTTTTATGTGCTTATTAATTAAATTTAAATATGGTTACATATGTATTATCTTAATTTATATGGTAAAATAGATTTTACTTTATAACTACTATTTATATGTTATATATTTTAATGTAAAATGTATATTACGATTTTCTTTTATATAAATTTTTTTTTTAATTTTATTAATAAAAACAAAATTACAATATAAAAAAAATTGTGCATTTTACTTCTCACACCTACACATCTCCCATATCAGTGTAAAAAAAAAAATATTCATTCACTCAACCAACACACATGATCATTCACTCAACCAACACATATGATGGTTACTGATATATAACCAACCTAGATCCATCTTAACTCCATATGTACCAAAAGAGAAGATCGATCAAATCCCTTTAGGTGCAAACCTCTTTTCCACTGATAGAAAGAGTTCTTAGTAATAGAGTTTCTCAAAAAAAAAAAAAAAAAAAATTGTTTATCTAATATTTATTCTATTAAAAATAAGATTTTTTTTTTTTTTTATATTTGGTGATTTAGTTTTCCAAGATGAACTTCTCATATATATATATATATATATATATATATATATATATATATATATATATATAAGCCTTGAGGGTTAGTTCAATTGGTCAAGTTTTCATTGCAAAAACACCTCGCTAATGGATGTGACCCCTTTAGGTGGATCTGCCTAGATATTTCCTCTGAATATATATATGTGTGTGTGTGTGAAAAAAAATCTTAATAAGCTATAAATGCTTCATAATTTCTAATTTCAAATTTTAAAAAACATACCTTATCCAATCTTCTTAAAAACATTGTACTTCTATTTACTAAATTTTATTTAAATTAACATTATAATTAAATATTTAATGTACAAGGGGAGGGGGTGTGTAGCCCACAAGCATGATTCTTCTTTGTCGGGTATTGGAGGCTTCCAGACCTTTTGACCAGGGTAACTATACAACACATCAAGAATTGGGGGTTGTAGACAGCTGGAGAGGGGAAGATGTTAAGAGAAAGGGCCAGAGTGCGAAGAGCGATTGGGCATCGTGGCCTAGTTGCATTGCATGGTGGTGGAGTTGTTGTAGACGAGGTTGCTCCGTGGATAGGAGTAAAGATCTAGGGTAGTTTAATTTCTCCTTTAAATAGGCTATATTCCACATGAATACCATAGGTCAATAACATGGGTCATTTTTATTTTTATTATAATTTTATTTTTATAGGGTTATTTTATTTTGTTATTTAATTTTTTTACTAAGTTAAAATGTTTACATTACATTACATCAACTTTCTTTCTTTATTTTTTTATTATTTTCATTTTATTTTATTTACAAGACATTACATTACAACATCTCTAGATTCAGACTTCAGATGTATCTAGGTTGGTTTAATTTCCTCCTTCAAATAGGTTATATTCCACATGAATACCATGGGTTCCCATAAACCACTAGTGACTTGACCATGTCAAGTTTTGGTTTAAAGTTATTTTTATTTTAAAGAAGGGTTATTTTTATGACCAAGTAAAAATGTTTACACGACATATGTTACAACATCTTTAACATTTGTAACAAACTTAAAATAAAATATTTATAAAATATATTGATTTTGAAATGAGTTATGGTTTTTGGGAAATTGGTATAGATAAGTCATGGTATTGTAACAAAGCCTATTTACAACTTTATAATATCCATAGTAAAATGAGGGTGAATATCCATGGTTAATAATCTTGTGGTAAAATGGGGTGAACTATTAAAAATTTTGTTATATTATAAGTATTAAATTTTTATGTGCTTATTAATTAAATTTAAATATGGTTACATAATTATTATTTTAATTTGTATGGTAAAATAGATCTTACTTTATAACTACTATTTATATGTTATATATTTTAATGTAATATGTATATTACGATTTTCTTTTATATAGTTTTTTTTTTAGTTTTATTAATAAAAACAAAATTACAATATAAAAAAATGTACATTTTACATCTAACACCTATACATCTCCCATATCAGTGTAAAAAAATATATATATTCATTCACTCAACCAGCAGATATGATGGTTACTGATATATAATCAACCTAGATCCATCTTAACTCCATATGTACCAAAAGAGAAGATGGATCAAATTTCTTTAGGTGCAAACCTCTTTTCCACTGAAGTAGAAAGAGTTCTCAATAATAGAGTTTCAGAACAAACAAACAAAAATTGTTTATCTAATATTTATTCTATTAAAAATAAGAGGTTTTTTTTTTTTTTTTATTTATTTAAGACAGAACTTCTAAATATATATATATATATATATATATATATATATATATATATATGTATATATATATATATATATATATATATATATATAAGCCTTGAGGGTTAGTTCAATTGGTCAAGTTTTCATCAGCACCCTCACTGGAGCTGCAGTATCACAATTCTCTTGGAAAGTGGTTAGGCTCTGCTAATAAGCTGACAAGATGTGATCCCGTGGATGTGACCCCTTTAGGTGGATATGCCTAGATATTTCCTCTGAATATATGTGTGTGTGTGTGTGTGTGTGAAAAAAAATCTTAATAAGCTATAAATGTTTTATAATTTGTAATTTCAAATTTTAAAAATCATACCTTATCCAATCTTCTTAAAAACATTGTACTTCTATTTACTAAATTTTATTTAAATTAACATTGTAATTAAATATTTAATTTACAAGGGGGAGGGGGTGTGTAGCCCACAAGCGTGATTCTTCTTTGTTGGGTGTTGGAGGCTTCCAGATCTTTTGACCATGGGAATTATGCAACACATCAAGAATTGGGGGTTGTAGACAGCTAGAGAGGGGAAGATGTTAAGACAAAGGGCCAGAGCGCGAAGAGGGATTGGGCATCGTGGCCTAGTTGCAGTGCATGGTGGCGGAGATGTTATAGACGAGGGGGATGAATGGACCAGGACATTGATATTGAGGAGGTGGTTTGTCCCAACAGCACATAGTCACCGGGACATGTTGTTTAACTTACTTCCTTAGACTCCTTGGAAGAAAAATTACAACATTTTACAACACTCCTAGTTCAACTGAACCGCAATCGAAATGGCGATCACAATGAACTTATAAACTTCATGAATTACTTATAGAGAAACCAATGGGATATTATGGATAGCTTAAAATTACTCCACTGGGGCAAAGGTGATTGACATGGCACATAGAGCAATTGGAAGGGCATATAGCATATGTTGAATTTTATGCTCGCGGGGAGCTTGACCACCTTGCTCCTCCGAATATAGGCCTGGACCATCCACTTGTACACTAATTCTAGTGGGTTGTGTATTAATCATGGTGATATTTTGGTTGTATTGGTATTTTTAGTTCTCATTCATGGGAGAGTTTCGACATTTTGTGAGTATTTTTTATGTTGTTCTTCTGGCCAACAAATTCGGTAGTAGTGAGACTAGAAGAACAACAAATTTTGGCTATGTTCTCTGTAATATTTTGATGAATTAATAGAAGGAATTGATCGATTAAAAAAAAAAAATATTCAATGTACAAAAAAATTCTTGAACCCTCTTATCTAGCAAAATTACAATTTTTTTAGGGGCTCCAAATTAGATAACAAAAAATAGGGTTTGCTAGGTATATACCTTACAAAATTTACTCACCAAAAACAAAGTTTACATGCCATACTATAACTAATTGATAATGTAGGCCTTCATAATTGTGTAATGTCAATCCATTTAGCTCTAAGGAATAGGAGAAGAATTGACTCAACCATTGATTTGTAAATCTTACAATTTTAACTTATGCCTTTCATTAATACATAAGTTCACATCTTTATTAATATCATGGAGAAAATGGAAATATTATATTGAAGAGAACCCTTTCACTACTTTCTTAATTCTTTTCGTAGTACTTTCTAATATTTTGTCCCTCGAAGAGGAACCCTTCACCAAATCCTAAATAAGAAGAGGGGAGTCTCTCAAAATAATGAGAGAAGTTACTTTGGCTAGTTGAATCCCCTACTAGAGAGCATAAGCTTCAACTTGGTATTTTTTCATGCATCCTAAGCCCCATGAATACTTTGTAACTTTAACTTCATCGAAGCCATATAGAACCCCTCCCCCTCCTACCTCCCCTAAGAATAAATAAGATTGTTAAAAATGTGATTATCATTAAACTTAAATAAAAATTATAATATAAGAATAGAAAATAAAAATCCTCGATTGGATGCTTATGGTAGCCTTGACTCCAAGTCACATTCCATCCCAACGTGCCTACAACTTTGATTATCCAATACCTTCTCGTTGATTGATATGTCACCCTCCTCATTTAATGTTCCACATTAACCTCGCGTGTGCCAACACCCCACTAGAAATCTAGTTGGAAATCAACATAGTAGAGGAGGAACTGTGTCATGAGCGCCAATCAATTTTGGACTTAGAGGTTATGGATGGTTTTATGACATGGATCCCAGATACAAGGAACATCAAGAGACATAAGAATCACTACTTATATATTGTTGATCTCTTTTGGCATGTCAAGTTACTTATGGGAAAGTTATGGTTGATCAAAAGGAAACACCGGACAACCTCATCCATAAATTGGAGGAACTAAAGTTGAAATGAGATTTCCTCTAAGCCCGTCAACGAAAAAACCACGTTGTAAGGGCATCAACCACCCCATAGATTTGGACACATCCTTGTCTTCATGAATTACATGTTTATCTTTGCTACTATTATGTTTGCTCATATTTTTGGTCTATATGGTGCTTGTTCTGGAGGCTAGTTTTCCCACTTATGGGACAATCATTTATCTTTAAATAGATATTGTTAGAGATGGGCACGCAGATTGAAAAGGTTGTCCATAATTTTGTTTTTTCATCAATTGGTTTTCCCTTCCATGGGGTAGCAAAACTCTCTACATGCTAAATTTTTTATTCATCAATTCTTTTTTGGACAGTGATAAACCAATATTTATGTTTTCTCTGCTTTAGTTTCCCATGTGGTAGGGCAGAGACAATGAATAACTCTTAACTATTGTAAATTGATGAATTATCTTTGTTTTTTTAACAAGAACGAGAATATTATTTCTATTGTTTAAAATACGTGTTGTAAGCATAACTAATACATGATGAACATCATTCAAAAGTTAGGGCCAAGTACAAATAAAATTTCCCTTGCATTGTTTTCCAAAGGGTCCCATTATCGCAAAAATTTTGACACTTTTTGCTAACTGCTCTATTACATCTATACACATATATGCACCAAAAAACATGCAAAATAAAACAACATCTATAAAATATCATGCTACAAGGCTAGCATGATGAACCATCTTTGTTCTTAGTTTCTCCTTGTTGGGTAGGCTCTATAACATTCAGATATGGAACTATGTGAATTATTATAGGTTTCTCACTACTGGAGAAGGATGGGTCTATTGGTCCCTATTCCATTGATAGCTGAAGGTGTCACCCTCTTTGTTTAATGTTCCACTTTCACCTCACTCGTGCCAGCATCACACCACTATAAATCTTGTTGGAAATAAACATGGTGGAGGAGGAACTATGTCATGAGCGACAATAAATTTTGGACAGATTTTATGGATGGTGTGGTGTTCTAGATCCCAGATACTGGGAACATCAGGAGTCATAAAAATCACTACTTATATATTGTTGATCTCTTTTGGCATGTCAAATTACTTATGGGGAAATTTATGGTTGATCAAAAGGAAACCCAGGACAACCTCATCCATAAATTGGAGGAGCTAAAGTTGTAATGATCTTGCCTCTAAGCCCATCAATGACACCACATTACAAGGGTATCAACCACCCCATCAATTTGGACATGTTCTTGTATTCATGAATTACATGTTTCTCTTTGTTTCTATTATGTTTGCTCGTATCTTTGGTCTCTATGGTGCTTGTTCTAGATGCTATTTTTCCCACTTATGGGACAATCATTTTCTTTGTTAAACAAATATTGTGAGAGATGGGCATGTAGTCTGGTAGGGTTTTCCATCATTTGGTTTTTTCATTAGTTAGTTTTCCCTTCCACGGGGTATAAAAACTCTCTATATGTTAAGTGTTCTTTTCATCAGTTCTTTTTTGGACTGATCTAGATTTATGAAGGAATAAAATTAAATACAAATGTGAATAGAAACACAGAGATACAACAAAAACATAACTTCAATTCATTAATAACAAAGTACAAAAAAATGTTTACATCTACAATGGAAATAAACTAACTCAAGCGATGGTAGCTTATCTCTGAGAAGAGATGTTGCAACTACATGTCTTGTGAACTGTGTTACAGTGAAGCTCGAAGGCATATTTATTATTGAGAAACAATGGAAAACCCTAAACATCCAAAAAACTAACCCTAGGATATGAAGCACTAAAAGCATGTGGGCCCCGTTGGGGTAAATTGGTACATCAACTTCTCGGGGTCGTAAATTTGGCATATGATCTCCCTTTGACGTGTTTGATACCTCATTAGAAAGTTCTATCTGAGGACTAAAACTTTCTATTACAAACCCCTCTTGCAGGCTATGGGTTTGTCCATTTTCCCAAAAAAATATCGTTTAGGGCCTCAAAACGGCTCCAAAAGTTTAGGACGACTGCCAAAAATAGTAAATTGTGCTACAATTAAGGAAACTAGAAGAAACAATGGTGGGGTTCCAAGTGGAATAGGCAGGTGGCCACCAATAGCCACTTGGATAATTCCTCCCCCCTTAGGAACCAATGGTCCCCATTGCATTGAGTGCCTTCATGAGATGGGGAAACTTCTACTGAACTTGGTCCCTGGTGAGTCTCTTGCCTTGGTGCAGGAGTTGGCCAGCTTTGAAAATCCAATGCAGTTGGATCTTCTTCTAGCGAGTGTTCTTAATCTGCATGTCCATGATCCGATCAGTTGTGGCTTGTTCCATATAGTATGGGTTTAGCTCTGTTGTTGTGAGTTATTATTCAATGTCTGATGTGTCAAGTATTGGTGGAAAGTATGGTCGAAGGCAATCTGCATTGACAATTGGGTGCAAGCCAAGGAATGGGGGAATGTTGAGTGTTATCACTCATTAGTTTAAACAATTCCATTTGATAGGTTTCATGTTGTCTCATAAGTCAATTTCATGAAATTTTGGAAAGAATTTGCATTTGGTGATACCCATCATAAGTCTAAAAACCATCCCAAACCATGTCATATCATGTGAAATCAACCTAATCTCATCTGGTTGTCATTCCCATGCATTTTAATCACAAATTATTACACTTTTCAGTTTTTCATAGTTTCGTAGCGAATTACAAGGCAAATCAGCAGATTTTTCTATGAAACTGCCTAACAGTTCCGTAGCGAATCTGTCAGTAGCTAAACTGTTTTCGCTACGAAACTGGGTTTTTCTGTAGAAAGGTTCAGAGTGGTGTGAGGTGTCAATTTTTTATTATACAAGTAAAGGGTGGGGTCATTTGAGTTCGTTGTGATGATTCCCAAACATGCATAGTTGTATTTTGTTGTCATTATTGCCTTTTATGGTCACATGTGCCATCATCAAAATTCGAGTTGTCAAATAACCTTTTAAAACTTTACCCCAAGCTGGTCTTTGTCATTTACTGTTTATCCTTGCATGTGAAGTATCCCATTGTTGATATTTGAGAGTTGCTTCACCACACAAAGCAAGTTGTTGTTCAAAATTGGTTCTGCAAGTGTCATCAACAAGCGAGGCAATGAAGAGTATAAAGCATCATGGCATTGAAAAAGAAAACAAATAAGGGTGGTCATTGTGTAAGGTATGAACCCGTGGATTTGAAGCTGTTGAATTAAGATCCCACTGCTATGGAGGCTTTTGGGAGGACGGGCTACCTACAGTTCTGTCAGAAATTGCAGGGTTTCCATGCACATATTTCCAAAGACTTTGCCACCAATTTTACAGGGACACCATCAAAGGTTGGGATTTTAAATCTCACAGTGTCACTAGAGATCATATCGCAAGCTACAGAAATTCCTAGAAGTGGTGAAGAATGGTTTAAAGGCACAAAGTTCAGAATGCAGGGTTGTGAAGATTTTCTCAAGCAGGAGCACAGAGGAGCTGATATGACCAATGGCATCCCCAAGGGTTATATGAAATACAATTATGCAAAGCTGCTGCTGGTGATCCAAAAATAGTTCACCTGCGAAGGAAGATTCCCCGTGGTTTATTCTTACCATATTAGACTCCTTCTGCATTTTTTTGGTAAGCAACCTCTTGACCTACCCTTATTTTTATATAGGAGTTTGGGAAAGATGTCAGATAGAGTTCAAGTCAAGTCAGAAGGTAATGAGACATCAGTATTCCACCATGGTATGATAAAATTGTTAGTGTTGGAAGAGTTGAAAAGGTTAAACAGAGATTGGACCTCTTTTCTGTTTATGAGTGGGTATGAAGTAGATGTATTGACTCCAAAGAAAGTTTTAAAACCTACGTCTACTACATCCTCTACATCCCCAGCTACAACACAAGAGATTGGTGAAGAAGGAAGACAGTTTCCTGTAGTACCAATGGACATTGAAGAAGAACCTTTGCAAGAAACTGATATCCCTCAGCAAACACCTGCAAAATAGAATATTATCAAACAAAGAAGTAAGAGAATAACAAGGAGTCAGGCATTGGCCAAAGGAAATCTGGAAGACATTCTACATGCAATAGATATTGAGGAGTTCCCAATAGTGCAAGCAGAAGACATTGAAGGTGATGGAAGGAAACTGAAGAAAGGTAAGTCTGTTAAGAAATTGGATTCTGTAGTAGAGGATTTTGGCTTCATATTTCAGCCAAGGAAGCCAATGACCAAGTTTGCAATGAAGGCCATGGAGAGAAAAAGGGCAAAGAAATTCAGTGAAGGTATGTAGCTAGAAAACATCATAGATTTATCACCAGCAGCAGAAGAAGAAGTTGTCACCAGGTAGAGAAAGGGAAAGGAGAATATGATTGAAAAATCAGAAACAGAACTCCTCAAGCAACAGCTGAGGGAAGAAAGAGAAGAAATACTTGAGTTGAAGTTGGAAGTAGAGAAGCACAGGTTTGAAAAGGTTGAGTTTCACCAGATGATGAAAAAATGGGACAGTCAACTCTCAAATGTTTCAGAATCTATGAGTAATGCCAAAATACTGCTGAAAAGGACCCAGCCTCTAAGACTTATAGCCAAACACACCCGGAGGATGAACCTGCGCCTAAAAGCTGAAAACAGATCATTGCAAAATCAAGTGGAAGATCTTCAAGAACAAATGGACATGATTCAAGATGAGATGGAGAAGAAAGGACTGAAAATGACAGTGATTGAAAAACCTCAAGGTGAACCTATTGTTAATGAAGATGAAGCTCCCAAAGACTGAAGAGTTGGGCTAAGAAATTTTTATTAAGGTTTATAGCTTGCAAGGGACATAAATTTTGGCTGAGAAGATCAAATTTTGAAGAAAATTAGAAAATCTGCAAATTTTGACTTGCTAGGAAGTTTCGTAGCGAGCTCCAAGCTTGAAGGCCGAAAAATGCTATGGAATTTTTGAAGATTCTCTTTTTCCTTTAAAATCAGTTTTAGGAAGAATTAAGGAGGGATCTTGATTGTATTTAGACATTTTGTCGTAACAAAATTTTTTGACCAGCAGAGGTGGCAGAAGGAAGGGTGAAAATACATAAACCAGTTCGTTACTGAACTACGCAATGAAACTGCCTAAAATGCTATGTTTTGTAGCAAGGGGTTTTTGAAAGTTTTTTGAAGGTTCAAAGGGCATATGGAAGATCAGCCAGCTACGTGGAGGCATCCAAACATATGAGGAGACATCTCAACAAATGTTCATCACTCGACATGTGTACCTTTTGTACAAAACAACATGAAGACAAAATTGTAGTTGTTATTGATTCTTTCCTAGAAAATATTACAACTACTACTAAATTCTTGGAAAGTATATTTATGTCTTATGTCATGGAGAATGTCATTCAAGCATTTGATCCTTATTTATGTAATGATCCCACTATTAGAGAAGTGGAGGTAATAAATGTAATTAGAGTAGCATTAGGAGATAAACTCTTAAAGTGAATATGTGTCTTTTTATGTTCCAGAAATAGAGTTGTCAGTTATGCTTAGCTATCAGAGTTAAGGTTCAATGATCCAGCATCCTATGCAATGTAAAAAGATTCTATTTATAGACAAAAAATCGAATATCAAATGGTTGGAGAATATTGTACTAAAGTGCTACTCTATAATAGTTTTTTCAGTTTCAGTAATATACAGTGATATTTACTTCTTTACCTGAGATTCGAAGGAGGTGTTCAATGGGTTATATGCTCTATATCTTTCATGTTTAAATATATGCAGTTAGTTTGATGTCTAATTACTCAGAACTCATGGTAACATGCTCTGACTTCCTTTAGAGGTTAAATTGTTATTTTCTTCCTGTGTTGTGTGTGTGTACTATCTTTTCATTGAAACCTCCATTTGCCTCAGTTTCCATAAGAAGAAATATTTTCATTGAGTTTACTAATGTTGACCCCATAGCCCAATGGTAGCAAGTCCTTACATTTTCAACCTGCAATCAATCACAATAAAGTTACAGTTATAGAGTTAGCCATCTAATAGAATTTCCATTGAAAATCATAGATTACCTTGAGAGAGCCCTCTCAAAATGAAGATGCTAATATTCAGTCAAAATTGGTTTGAAAGAGTTACATTAAGTTGATTGATGAGCAGCCTATTAGAATAAATTTAGTGATAACAATGAGCTCAAAAGCATTGTCTCCCACAACCTTTTTATGGTGTAAGGCCCATATCAGAGTGGTCTGAGCTTCCAATTAGGCTCTGGTAAGGTGTTATTTCTGCAAATGCAACCAAACTTTATTTCCCACCTGAAACGTGTGTGACACTCGATGTTGATCATGTAATTGCTTATACTTGGCATTGGACTTATGTAAGATGTCATGCACTTGTTGGCGAATGTGTTAGATGCGTTCAATAAACCAGGTTGCTTTATCAACCTCAGATTGTACATGTGTGGATTTTATCTGTGTAATCGCATGAGGCACGACAACATCAATCGGACACAATAGTTGAAAACCCAAACCCACTTGAAAATGACTGCAACTAGTTGAGCTATGGAGAGCTCTGTTATAACTGTGTTGCACATAAGGAAGGCTCTCATCCCAGGTTCATGGATGCTTGGAGCTATACATGTGTAGTATGTGCTCTATCATCATGTTGACAACCTTTGTCTGGGCATTAGTCTCAGGATGGAATGTAGTCAACTTGGTGAGCTTAGTGTCCAATAATGTCCAGAGGCTTGACCAGAATGTGCTCATAAACCTCTTATCCCGATCTAATATAATGGTCTGTGGGATTCTAAAATGTACCCATACTCGTTCAAAGAATATTTTGGCAGTGTTATCTGCTATGATACTCTTCTTGAAATCCAACAATATAGCCATCTTATAAAAATTGTCCACGACCACAAATACACAGTAATTACCATGCTTGGAGGAAGGGAGGCCAGACAGATAGTCCATGGAGATGGATTCCTAGGGTTGGTTGGGAGTAGGAAGAGGAGTGTACAAGACTTTCTTCTTGATAGTTGGTTTGGTGATGGCACATGCAGTACAGTATCTGATATATTTTCCAACATCTTTTCAGAGTTTTGGTCAATAAAAATGTTTTTGTAGCACAACCATAGTTTTCTCCACACCAAAGTGTCCTACGACCCAACTGTAGTGCACCTCCCAAATCAATTTGGCACGCTCACTTGAAGGAACACATAGCTGGTATAGGTATAATAATAATTTGTCCTAGAGGTGGAAATTTGGAACTTTCTTACCATCCACTAGCATCTCATAAGTGGTGGAAAACCCTGGATCATTCTTATAGAGTTGCAGCCATCAAGAGGTCTCGTGGCCACAAGAGTTGAGAACAGTATTAAGTGTTGCAACTAGGGGATGACTAAGTAAATATGCAACATGATTAGTGTTTCCCTTCTTGTACTTAATGTTCAAGTGGAATTGTTGCAGGTATGTAGATTGTTACCACTCAAACTAGTAGGAAATCCTATAGAGCAACTACTAGGTCAAGTGGAAACAATGGAGCGATAACCCATTGTCACCTCAACTAAGGTTCTCTACTCTTTACAAAATTTCATCTATAGGATGAGTCTCATTATGAGAGGAGTCACAATAATGGATGGGTCAATGATAAGATATGAGGTGATTCCTAAAGCCTATTCACAAGAGAGGCTCAACTAGACGGCTTGCTTGCTTTGAAAGCAAGGTGATTAGCTCTCTAAGAAGGGATATGGGGATACTTATACCTAGGGTTGGTGAATATATTTTAACAATATGTATCCTAAACCTAATAATCTTGAAGGAGAAATGACTTCAATGTGACCCTTACAGAGTGTGAGTTACAAAGTTGTGGAACCACAAAGAGCCCAAGTGGACCCAAAATAGGTCAAGGGTGTGGGGTTGATAATCAATAGATGGGATTGACTAGGCTTGGGAGGAGAATAGGATCATAGGAATTATTTTATTTTGGAATTTAAATGCAATGATCCAAATGAAGACACTAACCAAAGCAAACCTAGGGAGGAGAATGATCCTTTAGATAGGGCTTGCGATATCTCAGGATTTCACTGTCAGATTGAGCTGAAATTTGGAGGACCCCTTGACAATACCCCAACGTAGTAGTGGACCAATTTTCAAGGGTTTTGGATGACTACACATGATTTCGTGTGATGCCATAGGAGACCTTCTAGGGTTAGGACTAGAATTGGAAAAAGTGAATAAAAGAGAGGGAAATTTGACCACCAAAGGGATCTGAGGATTATTGTCTTATTGCTTGGGCTTAATGGAGTCAAGATACACATATATTCAGGATTTTTTGAGGTAAGAATCCCGAATTGAACTTTTATATCCTCTCCAAGGGTATCAACTAGGTCAATTAGAGATTTATACTTCAAATTTACCAAAGAGATGAAGTTTCGAGGCTCAAAATCTATTAGGCTTCTCTAAGAACATTCACCTACTTTATTTAAGTAAAACTCATGCATTAAATCACTTATTCAAGGTTCCTAGAAGAATTTTTCATTTACTTTAACCCATACAAGAATAATGATAACCATAACATGCAATAAACCAATAAAATAGCAAGAATAACATCAAAATTTGACTTATATGAGAGAGAGAGTATATCCATTCATCAATTTTGCATTAGAAAGAAGCTCCAAATTCAATAGCAAAAATATAAACATCATAGTGCATCAAGAAAACTCCAAAAATTTTACCCAACAAAAAGTGTGAAAAAACTCTCAAGAGATACTAATCCAATCCAAGTGATGATGAGAGAAATGAATCATCCTATCATCTATTTATACAATCCAATAGAGGATTCAAAAAGCCTAATTTGTATTACGTAGCACAAAATAATAAAAGAATTCTAAATAATTACATGACTTGGTGATAAACCCACAAAGATAGCTCAATAATACAACAATAAAGCCTCTCAATAGGACAAAATAATATAGATAATGAGTCGTTGGGCCATTGAGAAGGCCTAGTGGAGTCCAAACTATGCAAAGTTGAGAGAAAACACTCCAAACATAGTGATTAAGTGGTTTACCACTTGATATCCAAACAAGTCACATGTGGTGCGCCCAAGTGGGTGTGGTGGCACTATGACATCCTCATGGGTCTCCAAGTGGGTCAATAATGCATGTAAACCATTTTTAAGTGCTAGTATGATGACATAATCCCTCCCTCTATCTCTTGTACTGATACACATCCTCATATGTACCTTGGAACCTCTACCAAGTGTGTGGTGCAAGTGCAGAGTTGGTTGGGCATGGGGATCCAGGTGCATAATCTACATCCAAAAGGTGGAACACGAGAAATCTCTAAAGGGTGTTTGGGATCCATGAAGTGACTCTATTATGGTGGAGGCCCATGACTCTCAACGCTCACCCTACAAGTGCCAATGTGGCCCTCTAGAGGGATGAGATCCCGTATAGGGAGACCAAACCCCAAATGGAGACCCATCTACAATCTTACATAAGATCCAATGTGTCCCCTTGCCCTATAATACAACAAATCATTAGAATAATTAAGCAAAAGAGTTTGCAAATCATGGGCTCAATGGAGCACTTCATGGTGGGATTCCCTTCCATAGCGAGCATTGGCATGTACAAGTGTATTCAAGCTCAATAAGAGGGTTAACCAAGGACCTTATTAGGTGGTTTCAACCTTTAAAAGGGGTTACATGTCCATGGAAGTCCATCAAATGGTAAGTGGCATGTGATATAATGATGAGATGGAGTGGGGCAAGGGAAAAACTCCAAGCCACTTGTTAGAGAATAAGGGTATTTATAATAGGGGAAGCCCACGCTTAGGTATATGAGTGTAGGATGGAGCAATCGTGGTACATAAGTTACCCTGACCTTTATTTTTCCACCCTTATTCATATGTATTTTTCCTTTTGTTGATTTTTCTCCATAACTGCTCAAGACTCTATGGAATGAGAGCATGATGTCTGGTATATAGCAGTAGGTAGCCCCTTTTAAGGTGGGGAATTTCATTGCCCACCAAGGGTTGGGACAATCATGCGTTCTGTTATCACTCTCCCCAACTTCCCAAGGTTGACAGCAGGATTGGAGAAAGGTAACAATAGACCAAACTTTAGGTCATGTAACTAGCCCTACCCAGACCAAAGAGGGCTCTCTCTTTGTCACTTTAAGAATTCAAATGAATGGCCGAGTATGTAATGATTTTAGGCTAGGTATGTAATCTTAATAAATAGAAATTGTTTGATGTTTTGAATGATGGATAGAAAAATCAGTGAATGAATTGTATATAAAGTTTTTAGGTCTGAAACTCCAAGATGAACCTGCAGAGAATATGTGAGGCAAGATAGGTAGTTTGAAAGCATATTAATCATTCATTAAGTATAGGATGAAAATGGAGGAGAATTTGAATGAGCACTGAGGTGTATTCAATTCAATTTAGAAGCAAATAAACATAACATGGTGAATCTTGTCTAAAACAGAGCATGCATAAACATGAATTTTGATCTCAAACTTACAAGATAAACATATGTGAATAGTAAGACATGGTATTAAGCATAAAATGATAAACATACATGAGCAACACAGATTCTCCAAAGCATGCCACAAGTATCTCAACACAATTCGTGCAAATATGTCTCTGATTTCATTCCATAAGATGATTACAAGAGCTCCACTACAATATGAGATTATCCAACCCAACAAAAAACTAAAGAGAGTCTACTTATAGAAAATATATACTATGACACCTCTCCAGATCGCAATCCCATCCAAAATGGATCATAAATGCAAATGATGAGTCATTTCCTAGTTTTTAGGGAGGTTAGAAACCATTCCCTGAATTTTAGCTATAAGCTAGCAATGTTTTTCCCTTACATTAATTACATATTCTCTCATGATAGGAAGCCAAAACCAACCCAATAACTCTATTGACAACTCATAGGACAGCATTTTCTCGAATTTGTGACCATTTCTAAACTTGACAAGTGTCTAGAGGAATCCAATGTTGATTTGTGACAATTCTGACATAAGATTTAAAAACAATTTGCAAAAGCGTAACAGAATTTTGGAGGCATTTTTAAGAGTCCAAATCCACTTCTGAAAGAACGGTCAACTAGCCTTGTCTGTCTAGTTTCCAGAACATCTTTAATTTTGCAAAATTACCCACAAGAAGGCCTTCAAAATTTCATTCTCCCAAGGTTACTCCAAAAGCGTAACAGAGTGTTCCAGAAGTGTAACAAAGCCCTTTGAGAGGGATTTTGGAGGTCTTACCATATGATTTTGGGGTTGAAACTAGTATGGTTGGAAAGCTTAGGATGTATGATACAAAATGGAGTCATTAAGCATTGCAAAACCCTGTTCCAAACCCCATAAAAGTTGATTTGAAGACAACTTGTCCAGAATTGAAGAAAATGACCTGGAGCAAGTGTATTGTTGGCATTTCTCTCAAACCATAACACATGTGCATAAACTGAAGCGGGTTTTTGTTCTTTGGCCTATGATTGACAAAAATCTCTTTAAATTTTGTAAAATTCATCTCCATTACTTAAGAAACTGATTTTGAAGCCAAATTGTCCCTGTGTGCAATGTAAACCCTGAAAATTGACCATGAAGCTCTAAAAATGATGCCATGGGTCTGAGTTGGCTCAAACCTGGAATGGTGACCTCCCTTGTAGCTCTTATTCTCACTCTTCATATTTTTTTATCATTGAAAGGATGAAAACCATAGTGTTTTAGTGGAATGAGTGAATAAATGGAAATATGGAAAAACAGAGTGTAGGAGAGTGTGAGTTTAGTGGATGAAATGAAGGGCCTTGAAGCTGAGAAAATTTCTAGAAAATTTTGAGTAGGTTTTGTTGTGTGTTAGCTTCAAGTTGTAGGTGGAATGAGGGATAATGAGTGTGAGGAAGGTGTCAAAATGCCTAAAACACAAGAAATTCCCAATTTTGACTGTGAGAATTGCTTGTGAAATAGTAGGGTAAGTTGGTAAGATGAAATGGGGGTCATGGGATTAAGTAAAAATTCTAAGAAAAATTGAGTGGATAGGGTAGTGTCTTAAATCCACAATGAAGATGGAATGAATGGAAATGGATAAGTTTAGGGTGTTCAAAGCCTCAAAACATAGGAAATTCCCAATTTAGGTTGTGAGAATAACTAGTGTAAAATGCTTTTTAGGTTAAGAAGGTGAAACAAGGGTTATGAAGCTAAGTAAAAATTTTGATAAAAATTCAGTGAGGAGTATGGCATCTTAACTCCACAGTGCAAGTGGAATGAGGGAAAATGGATGAGTGTAAGATGGTCAAAACCCTAATGTTGAGAATGCAGCAAGATGATGGAGCTTAGTGAAATGAAGTCGCCTTCACTAAGTGGGCCCGCAGGCAAATTCTGGCGCAAAGTCTATTTTTAGACATACGGTATTTTTAGACATACGGAGCATGATTCAGAGATTCCAGTTGGAGATTCTTGAAGCATGCGACATGTTGGTAAAAATAGATGAGACTCATATTTTTAGGTCCCAGGCTATTTTTAGACTGCCTCTCCTAAAAAGATGGAAGTCAAATATTATTTACCCTTAATAATATTTTGACTATAAAAAGCAGTTTACTCTCTTGGAGCACTTCAGTTCGAGTCATGGAGGTGGCTCATGCAACTGACAGAGGAATCACGTGGTTCCTAGGGTTTGATGGCATCTTGCATGGTTGACTTCAGTTGGACTTCAGTGGCAGAAGCTTTGGAGGAGTTAATGAGACAGATAGTGGAGTTGTGTTCTGCTTATTTTAGTTGAACTAGTTGAGATTAGTTTAACTAGCTAATCAATTAGTTATGAGTGGAGTGAATTAAATATTATTTAATTCACTAATTAGTAACTCATTAGTCAACTCAAGAACACATCAGTTCACTACAGTGCATGATCAGTTCAGTGGAGACCAGTGGAAGAGGTAGATGAAAGGGTGAGTATAGTTATCAGTTGGAGGATCAGTTTTGCATGGGATTTGCATTACACTTGGAGGAATTGTCCATGACAATTGCACAATCAAGCCAAGGGGATTCGAACCTTGGATCTCTACATATACAGGCCATGATTGCGCAATAGAGGCAAGGCAATCAGCAGTGAGTTTTGAACCAGTGACTTGTTCAAAACTGAGTTAGATTGTCTGTGACTTTATGAGAAAGTACTGAGTACTTGTGAGGAGTATTGTACTTGTTTGGTTACATGATTTCTCCATTATAATATACACAATAGCTGCGGGGTTTTCAGCTATAGGCTTTCCCCATACATATTGAGTTAATGTGTGATTGATTTGATGTGAGATTGCTTCTGTTATTTCCGCATGTGACAATTAATTGTAGAAGAAGGTTATGTGTTATGTATGCAATTCGAAATTGATATATGACCAGGTTAATCTTCAGTGAATAAGTGATTTATTCAGCTAATTTCTACATGGTATCGGAGCGAGATTAATTGTCGAGATCTATTACGGTGATTGCAAACTTGTTTCCTCGGACAGAGTCTGCATGCGGGCCAGGTAGCCTCCGGAATATTCATCCTTCTTTGTAAGGTGAAAGATCTGGTGAAAGCCCTTTGCAGTCAATCTCTGATTTGGAAATAATTTGTTTTCAAGTATAGATCGGAAGCGATAGAGCTTGGAGTTTGGAATTCAAATTTTGCAGAAGGTTGTTCTTCTTGGTGCCGGTGTTGAAAGATGTCTTCTTTCAACGGTTTGCGACTCGAATATGCTCTTGAAGGCAGTTCGAATTATGTTGCATGGAAGGATCGCATGGAAGCAGTGTTAGAAGATAATGGTCTGAAGGAGTTCGTAGATACGGATGTCCCAAAGCCCACTAATGTAGCTGCAGTCAATGCATGGCAAAAGAAGATAGCGAAATGTCGAAGGATCCTGTTGGAGGGCGTCAAGGATCATATTGTATCCAGCCTGCATGGAAAGGCTACTCCATATTTAATGTGGAAAGCTTTGACGGATCTATTCTAGAGTAAGAGTGACCAAAGGAAGCTGGCACTCAAAGATAAGCTCAGGAACATCAAGATGGAGAAGGGCGAAAGTATCGCCAAATACCTCACGAAGTTCACTCAATGCAGAGATGAGATGGGAAGTGTGGGGGTTACTGTCGATGAAGAGGACATGGTCGACATGGCTCTCCTTGGTCTTCCGAAGGCTTGGCACTCATATCAAGATAGTGTCAATGGTCGGGAGAAGCTGCCGGGATGGGAGCGCCTTTGGGCGGATCTCATGCAGGAGGAGATAAGGAGGACTACTCGAGATGGATCTTCATCAAAGGGAGCTGATGAAGAAAACTACGCTTTGGTGTCCAAAGCAAAGAAGGGGAAGGGAAAGAAAAATTCTCAGTCTGGTGCAAAGGGAAAGAAGCAGGATATGGCGAAAGTGAAGTGTTTTCACTGCCATGATCACGGACATTATGCTACCAATTGTCCAAAGAAGAAGAAGAACAAGCAAGCGGGAAGATTTGCAGATGGAGAAGCTTTGGCTTCACAGTTCGAGCTTGACTTTTCACTGATTGCATGCTTGGTTTCAAGTGTGATGGGATCGGTGTGTTTCTTGGACAGCGGTGCGTCATTTCATATGACGGGAGATCGGGAGTTGTTCTCAGATCTAGAGAACAAAGATTTGGGTGTGCACATCGAGATGGGCGATGATGGTAGATACAGTGCGACTGGTATCGGTACCGTATCCTTTCAGAGGGAGTCTGGTAAACCCTTTGTACTAAAGGATGTCATGCATGTACCCGGATTGAAGAAGAACCTGATTTCAATAGCGATGTTGGAGGATAAGGGGTATGATGTGGTCTTCAGCGAAGGAAAAGCCTTCCTGCGCAGTAAGACTACTGGAGAGACCCGGAAGATAGGGGTTCGAACCAAGAACCTTTATCAGTTGCAGGTAGATGGCTGCACAGCTATGGCATGCAAAGCAGGAGAAGTGGTGAGCCGGGATGATGAGGGCGAACTGTGGCACAGGAGATTGGGCCACCTTCACCATGGAGCTTTGAAGATTCTGCAGCAGATTTCTACTGGGCTTTCTAAGGGCACCCTTGCGCAGTCAGATCAGTGCAAGGGGTGTACTTTAGGGAAGTATGTGAAAGCCACCTTTCACGAGAAGGATAGTCGCGCCACGACGATCCTTGAGAGAGTTCACACAAACGTGTGTGGTCCTTTCTCAGTTGCTTTGACAGCAAAGCACAAGTATTATGTGATCTTTGTTGATGATTTCTCTCGAAAGTGCTGGATCTTCTTCATGCAGAAGAAGAGCGATACATTCGCGAAGTTCCGTGAGTTTAAAGCACTGGTCGAGAAGGAGTCGGGGAAGAAGGTGATTGCTCTAAGGAGTGATAACGGTGGTGAATTCATCTCGGCTGAATTCAAGGAGTTCTGCAGCGCAGAAGGGATTCGGAGAGAGCTCATCGCACCCCATAACCCACGGCAGAACGGGGTGGCTGAGCGGAAGAACAGAACGATCGTGGGTGCTGCACGGGCGATGTTGCATGATCAGGGCCTACCCCTTCACTTGTGGGCTGAGGCATGCAATACAGCAGTGTATGTGCAGAACCGTTGTCCTCACAAGGTTCTTGGCATGAGTACACCGGAGGAGGCTTATTCTGGCAAGAGGCCTCATATTTCCCATTTGCGGATTTTTGGTTCTCCTGTCTACATGCATGTGACGAAGGATGCGAGAAGGAAGCTGGATCCAACTGCTGAGGTTGGAATATTTGTGGGGTACACCGATACACCTCACAACTGTCAGGTGTATTTGTCAGACAGTCACAAGACTGTTGTGCGACGGGATATAAAATTTCAGGAGGAGAAAGCCATGCAGTGTTCGCTTGAGAGGGAGCCACACTTGCATGCAGATGAGGAGCTGTTAGTTCCTAAGGAGGAGCTCCCGGATGTGGATCAGCCACAAGAGGAAGTTCAGGAGGTGGAAGAAACCACCCATGCAGCGCCAACCATCAGAGGGCGCAAGCGCACTACAGAAGCTGAGCGACTGGCTTGAGATGCAGAGAAGGTTGTAGGACCACCTACAGCACAGCGCAGACAGAGACAGTCACCGGATCGGTACACTGGATACATGGCTCTTATGAGTCAATGTGTTGTGACAGAGCCATCCTTTTTTGAGGAAGCTGTGGAGGAACCCGCATGGGTTGATGCCATGATCGAAGAATATGATTCGATCATCAGGAACAGTGCATGGGAGATTGTCCCAAGACCGGTTGGGAAATCAGTTGTAGGTTCACGATGGATCTACAAGGTGAAGCAGGCGGCTGACGGGAGTGTGGAGAAGTACAAGGCGAGATTTGTCACCCGTGGCTTCTCACAGATCGAGGGGATTGACTATGAGGAGACTTTTGCACCTGTCGCAAGGTACTCTTCCATACGGACGATCCTTGCTCTCTCAGCGCAGATGGGTGGCACATTCATCAGATGGATGTGAAGACTGCGTTCCTCAATGGAGTTATTGAGGAAGAGGTGTACATAGAGCAGCCTGAAGGTTTTGAGATCTTCAGAAGTGAGTCGCATGTGTGCCGACTCAAGAGAGCACTGTACGGGCTGAAGCAAGCACCTCGTGCTTGGTACACTCGGATAGACAGCTACTTCACTGGGCTTGGATTCTCCAAGAGTGAGGCGAATCCAAACCTGTACCAGATTGTGGTGGAGGGGAAGCTGTTGATCATCGTACTGTATGTAGATGATCGTAGATGATCTGATTTTGACTGGCGACGAGCAGTTGATACTTTCATGCAAGGAGGATCTTGCACGAGAGTTTGAGATGAAGGACCTGGGCATCCTTCATTATTTCCCGGGATTGGAGATTTGGCAGCGCAGTGGAGGACTGTTTGTTTCTCAGGGAAAGTATGCTCTTATATTCGGACACGATGCAAGGTTGCTCGGCGGACACTCCTCTTCCCCGGGTGGTTGAGGAAGGAGGATGCTACTTTAGCGGAGGTAGTGGATGCCACTGTCTATCGACAGTTGGTGGGGTCACTTATGTATCTGGTCAATACACGACCCGATATATGCTATGTAGTTAACCAGCTTTCGCAAGCTATGGTTAAGCCTACCAAGCTCTTTTGGAATTCAGGCAAGCATGTATTGCACTATATCAGAGGCACATTGGGATATGGTCTATGGTACAGACAAGAGGATGGAGCGAAGCTTTCTAGCTTCACTGATGCAGATTGGGCAGGGAGCCCAACGGACCGGAAGAGCACTTCCGAAGGAGATTTCAGCATTGGGTCGACAGCAGTTTCCTGGTACAACAGGAAGCAGAGATCCGTGGTACTCAGTTCAGAAGAGGCCGAGTACATGGCAGCTAGCTTGGTTGCATGCGAGGATATTTGGATGAGGAAGATCCTCGTTGGATTGTTCAGCATCGTGATAACCGTAGCCGCATCAAGCTTCGCTAATCCAAACATTTTGTGATAGGTCCAAACACATCGGCATCAGGTACCATCATATCAGAGATTGTGTTCAGCGGAGAATCATGATGCTTTCATATGTTCCCACTGAGGATCAGGATGCCGACATCCTGACGAAGGCGCTCACCAGGAGCAAGTTCGAATTCCACAGAGGCAGGATAGGGGTTGCAGATAATCCATATCTTGCCGAGAGGGAGTGTTGAGAATGCAGCAAGATGATGGAGCTTAGTGAAATGAAGTCGCCTTCACTAAGTGGGCCCGCAGGCAAATTCTGGCGCAAAGTCTATTTTTAGACTATGTCTATTTTTAGACATACGGAGCATGATTCAGAGATTCCAGTTGGAGATTATTGAAGCATGAGACATGTTGGTAAAAATAGATGAGACTCATATTTTTAGGTCCCAGGCTATTTTTAGACTGCCTCTCCTAAAAATATGGAAGTCAAATATTATTTACCCTTAATAATATTTTGACTATAAACAGCAGTTTACTCTCTTGGAGCACTTCAGTTCGAGTCATGGAGGTGGCTCATGCAACTGACAGAGGAATCACGTGGTTCCTAGGTTTGATGGCATCTTGCATGTTAGACTTCAGTTAGACTCATGTGGCAGAGTTTTTGGTGGAGTTGATTGAGGAGTTAATGGAGGTGGTGTTCTGGTTAACTAGTTGAACTAGTTGTATTTAGTTTAACTGGCTAATCAATTAGTGAGAATTAAACATTATTTAATTCACTAATTGGTAACTCATATAATTGGTAACCCATTAGTCAACCTATGAACACCGCTCACTGCTGATGAACTTACCAAGGAGACCAAGACAAGAGGTAGATGAAAGGGTGAGTATAGCTACCACCTGAGGATCGTTTGTATGGAATTGTATTACACTGGGAGGGAGATGTCCATGACAATTGCTAGCCTCAAGGAATCTTGGGGAACTATGGATCTCTACATACAGCACATTTTAATAGAGGCATGTATATTATAGGAGTTTTAACCATGAACTGTTCATTGTCCCATTGTGGATTTTTACATATGCACTTATGTATTCTGTGAGGAGTATTGCACTTGTTTTGTTACATGATTTCTCCATTATAATATACACAATAGCTGCGGGGTTTTCAGCTATAGGCTTTTCCCATACATACTGAGTTAATGTGTGATTGATTTGATGTGAGATCGCTTCTATTATTTCCGCATGTGACAATTAATTGTAGATGAGATTATGTGTTATGCATGCAATTCGAAATTGATGTGTAATCGGGTTAATCTCCATTGAATAAGTGATTTATTCAGTTAATTTCTACACCTAAAACACAGTCAACCCCTATTTTTTCATTGTTTTCACTGTGTTGAAACACTAGAATGAGGGTTTGATTGTATAAAAATTGTTAGGGATGATAGTGTAGGTAATAGGAGTGTATAGATGGAGCATGGGATGTATGGTTTATGTGGTGGAGTTAGGATTTAGGTTGAATAGGGTAGGTTAGGGTTTAACAATATAAAAAACAAAAATTTATATAAGGACAGTGAAAATCATGGAGGAGACAAGTGACATGAAAAGATTATTAAAGATTTCAAAATCAATCCAAACAACAGCCTAAGATGGAGGCTTAACTTTTATGAGGCTACACAAAGTAAAGGAGCTGAGATTTAAGTTTATTTGGAGGTTTCCGAAGCCAAAAACCACAAACTGCTTTTTTGCACCTTCAAATGAGATATGAGGGAAGAATGAACCTCTTTTTCACTCTTTGACACTTAAGGTGAATTTATATACATTTGAATGAGACAATGATACAAAATTATCCTTTCAAATAAGACAACAAGACTTCTTTTCTTAAAACCTTTAAACTTTCACGTCTCTGAACTTTCACGTTTGGAAATGACTCTTTTAAAAGAAGATAAGGTGTCTTTGAGATTGGAAATGACTCCCTTTGAATTTTACTGGGACAGTGAGTCAAAATGACCTCTTTTGAAGCTATGACAGGCATAATGACTTTTTTGGTCCTTAAACGAGATAGTGAGATAGAATTCTTCAATTTTTCATGAAACAGTGAGACACGAATGAGTCACTCTAACAATTTTTTGGAAATTGAGCCATATGAAACAAGAGAGGTGGTTTCTATTTCATATTCATAAACATTATTGCTCCTTCATTAGGATTTTATGAATGGAATGGAGGGTTTTTTCCTTGTTTTAACTGAAAATTTGAAGATTTTTCAAAGGCGGAGATGAACCTAGACAATGACCTATATGAAATGGAGTGACCTAACCCTAGACCTCTTCAATGATGATGATGGAGATGGTGACCTTGAAACTTATGGTGGCGATGAATGAAATGAAGGAGCAACAAACTTGATTTAAACCCCTTTAGTGACCAAAATTATTTTCTCAGTACTTGTTCGAAAAAGTAAAAAAATTGACCTGTGACTTTATGGAAAACAACTGAAGGAGTTATTTGGTCACTGACATACCTGGGCTAACATTGGTTCTAGCTAGGGATGGTAGCTCCTTTAGGAGGTGTCAAGAACACTGTAGATCATAGCCTTACCATTGGATGATGGAGTCAAACTTGACTTTGAAAAACTTTGACAAACTGGAAATGATGAACTAATTCTAGAAATTACTTTGACTCAAAAACTGACTTGACTACTAACTGAACTAATTATGGCAGCAGACCATTGGGATCTTAGGGCCTTCGCCTCGAGCTCCAAATCCTTATGGTAACCACCTACTTACTGAAGATGTATATACAATCATGCAATATGATCCTTCCAGTGTAACCAATCTAGCAAATGGCTACTTACTTGAATCTTGCTCACACTTTCCTCGAGCAGGCAAAAGGAACAAAAGATAGGAAACTCAAAGTGTCCACTTAACATGTGCTCATGATCCATAAATATAAGAAGATTCATCTTCCCAGATGGCTACAACAAACTGACCAAAGGATCATGAAGAACATGCAGCATAAGCTTTTCTGGATGACTTAAAACTGGAAAATAGACCTCCTTCCAAACTGTTGGTTTGTCTATGTGCTGAAACTAATCACCTTCATAAATGAATGCTGCAACATTGACCTTCATTACTGGTTGTAACAAACTAGAAATAGGGTCTTCAATAATATCAAGAGAAAGGGAAGTTTTTTCTTGAAAATCTGCATTTTAAGTAGCCATATTATCGAAAGAAAAAACGTGCACATGCATTGAATCCAAGAAAAAATTCCTCTTCATCATCAGACTTTTCAATTTATGAACCAGGAGGAATATCATCATCTAAAAAAGGATATAAAATAGCCTCTTCTTTTTCTACTTTCTTGCAACTTGTGATGGTCAATTTGAAACCTAACATCTTCAAAATCTAAAGGTACGTGTATCTCTCTTTTGGAAAATGGATTCAGGAGTAATCATTCATGTGAATATGAATTGAGAGTTTCTAAAGTACCATATTCATGATATATTTGCAAAATATTAACTTTAATTTACTCTTCAATAACTAGTACGACAAGATGCAATTCTATGTCACATACCCCTTTAATACCAACATCTTGGGTTGCATTCTCAGGCTACAGAAAATAAGAAATTTCAAAAGGATTCGTAATCTTCCTTTCCTCGATCATTGACCTAGAAGATGAATAAACCAATGGACTGTCTATTTCCTTTTCTTCTTTAAAAGAGTTATCATACTCCTGATCATGAAAAGACGGACAAGGCTGCGAAACTTTGTTAACTTCATGGGATATAACTTGATTGTTAGGATGCAGATATGTTTCATTTTCAAGCAAAGAAGGAGTTGATGCATGCTGTGAATGATCCTTTGTATCAAGGCAGCTAATCTCTGTTATTTTATGTTGAGAAGGAAATTCATGAAGGGACTCTATGATCTCATAATCAAGGCACTCTTCGTCACCAAAAGCCTCTTCAAGGTATTGAATTAAATCTTCACAGGATTCACAACAATATTTGAACAGCAAGAACGAATGGTGATACATCCCATAAAACTCAAATAATGTTGTGTGAAAATATTTAAGAGAGAATAAACTACCTGGTTTCAACCCTTCATACCATGATGTGCTTTCCCTTCTAGGGTATCCATAAACATTTTCATCAAACAATCTTCATTAAACCTAATCCCAAGCTTATGTATATGCCAATGAAATTTTATTAGATGCAGAATAGCCTCATCCTTGTTTCCATATATGAATTTGGGCAGATAAGTTTGCCAATATACGCAAGGAATTCGGTTTGGAAAACCATGAATGTGAGCATGATTCATAGGGGCATACCTTCTAACAGTTGAATCAATCTTGAAAACAATTTATTCAGCAAAAATTTCTTCAAGCTACCAATTTTTTAACAATGGAGTCGCCATGAAAACTCTGAATCTTCGGATTCTTTGACACTAGAGTGGCCAGGTGAAAAATGCACACCTTCTCTTGTGCCTGGCCATTGTTCACCATTATCAACTAGGACTAATATTTTTCATTCTTTCCCAGGAAATATTTAACCTTCGCTCCCCGGAAACAGCGCCAAGAATGTTATCACTCTCCCCAATTCCCAAGGCTTACAGTAGGATTGGAGAAAGGTAACCCCCGACCAAAATTTAGGTCAGTTAGCTAGCCCTACCTGAACCAGAGAGGTCTCTATCTTTCTCACTTTAAGTAGTCAAATGAATGGATGAGTATCTAATGATTTTAGGCTAGGTATGTAAGCTTAATAAATATAATTTTTTTGATGTTTTGAATGTTGGATAGAAAAATCAGCGAATGAACTGTATATAAAGTTTTTAAGTCTGAAACTTCAAGGTGAACCTGCAGAGAATATGTGAGGCAAGATAAGTATTTTTAAAGCATATTAATCAATAATTTAGTATAGGATGAAAATGGAGGAGATTTTGAATTAGCAGTGAGGTGAATTCATTCAATTTAGAAGCAAATAAACATAACATGGTGAATCTTGTCTAAAACAGAGAATGCATAAACATGAATTATGCTCTCAAACTTACAAAATAAAAATATATGAAGAAGAAGACATGTTATTAAGCATAAAATGATAAACATACATGAGAAACACAGATTCTCCAAAGCATACCACAAGCATCTCAACACAAATCCTACAAATTTGTCTTTGATTTCATTTCACAAGTTGATTCCAAGAGCTCCACTGCAATATGACACTATCCAACCCAAAAAAAAACTAAAGAGAGTATACTCATAGAAAATATAGACTATGACACCTCATCGGGTGGAAATCCCATCCAAAATGGATCATAAATGCAAAATATGAGTCATTTCCTAATTTCTAGGGAGGTTAGAAACCATTGCTTGAATTTCAACTATAAACTAGGAGTGTTTGTCCCGTACATTAATTACATAGTCCATCATGATAGGAAGCAAAAACCAACCCAATAACTCTAATGAAAACTCATAGGACAACATTGCCTCGAATTCGTGACCATTATGAGCTTGAAAAGTGTCCTAGGGAATCCAATGTTGATTTGTGACAATTCTGACACAAGATTTAAAAACAATTTGCAGAAGCATAACAGAACTTTGGATGCACTTTTGAGGCAATATTAAGAGTCCAAATCCACTTTTGAAAGAACGATCAACTATCCATGTGTGTCTAGTTTCCAGTAAATCTTGAATTTTGCAAAATTACCCATGGGAAGACCTTCAAAAGTTCATTCTCCCAAGGTTACTCCAAAAGCGTAACAGAGTGTTCCAGAAGCGTAACAAATCCCTTTGAGAGGGATTTTGGAGGTCTTCCTAGAGGAATTTGGGGCTGAAAGTGGTATGGGTGGAAATATTAGGATGTCTTCTACAAAATGGAGTCATTAAGCACTGCAAACCCCCGTTCCAAACCCCTAAAAAGTTGATTTGAAGACAACTTGTCCAACATTGCAGAAAATGACCTAGAGCAATTGTATTATGGGAATTTCTCTCAAACCATAATACCTGTGCATAAACTGAAGGAGGTTTTTGTTCTTTTGCCTATTATTGAAAAAAACCTCTTTCACTTCTATAAAATTCATCTCCATTACTTCATAAAATTATTTTTAAGACAAATTGTCCCTGTGTGCAATGTAAACTTTGAAAAATGACCACGAAGCTCTAAAACTGATGCCATGGGTCTGAGTTGGCTCAAACCTGGAATGGTAACCTCCCTTGTAGCTCTTCTTCTCACTCTCCATCTTGCTTATCACAGAAGGATGAAAATCCTAGTGTTTTGGTGGAATGATTGAATGAATGGAAATCTGGAAAAATAGAGTGTAGGAAAGTGTGAGTTTAGTGGATGAAATAAAGGGTTTTGAAGCTGAGAAAAAATCTAGAATTTTGAGTAGGTTGTGTTGTGTGTTAGCTTCAAATTTTAGGTGGAATGAGGGATATTGAGTGTGATTAAGGTGTCAAAATTCCTAAAACACGGAAAATTCCCAATTTTGACAGTGAGAATTGCTTGTGCAATAGTACGGTAAGTTGGTAAGATTAAATGGGGGTCATGGGGTTAAGTAAAAATTCTGAGAAAAATTGAGTGGATAGGGTAGTGTCTTAACTCCACAATGAAGGTGTAATGAAGGGAAATAGATAAGTTTAGGGTGGTAAAAACCTCAAAACATAGGAAATTCCCAATTTAGGTTGGTCAAAACTTCAAAACATAGGAAATTCCCAATTTAGGTTGTGAGAATAACTAGTGTGAAATGTTTTTTAGGTTAAGAAGGTGAAACAAGGGCTATGAAGCTAAGTAAAAAATTTGATAAAAATTCAGCGAGGATTATGGCATCTTAGCTCCACAGTGCAAGTGGAATGAGGGAAAATGGATGAGTGTAAGATGGTCAAAACCCTAAAACACAGTCAACCCCTGTTTTTTCATTGTTTTCATTTTGTTGAAAACTAGAATGAGGGTTTGGTTGTATAAAACTTGTAAATGATGGTAGTTCAGGTAATATGAGTGTATATATGGTTTATGTGGTGGAGATAGGGCTTAGGTCGAATAGCGTAGGTTAGGGTTTAACAAAATAAAAAAATAAAAATTTATATAAGGACAGTGAAAAGCATGGAGGAGATAAGTGACATGAAAAGATTATTAAAGCTTTCAAAATCAATCCAAATAGCATCCTAAGATGGAGGCTTACCTTGTATGAGGCTACAAAAAGTAGAGCTGAGATTTAAGTTGATTTGGAGGTTTCCAAAGCCAAAAACCACAATTTTTTTCTTTTCCAAAAGCTTAACAACAGCGGTAAAAGTGTAACACTAAGGCACATAAGTGTAACAAAGAGGCACAAAACCATAACAGCTTCACCCAGAAATGTAACAGCTTCACCCAAAAGCGTAACATCTGAGCCAATAGAGTAACATGAGCTCCCAGAAGCATAACAAAAGGGTTTTTAAGTGAATTTGAGCCTTGGATTTTGGAGTTTAGATACTATGGAGGGTAAGTGAAGTGAAGAGCTGCTCTCACCTACATGAAAACGGTAACAATGAATAAATGAAGTTTCCTTTTCCTTTTATAAGCTAAAGATTACCCTTTAACTTTTCCCTTTGACACTTAAAATAACTTTTTTGACCTTTTTGCACTTAAAAATGGTTTTTTTGCACCTTCGAATGAGATATGAGGGCATAATGAACCTCTTTTTCACTCTTTGACACTTGAAGTGACTTTATAAACATTTGAGTGAGACAATGAGATAAACTTATGCTTTCAAATAAGACGGCAAGACTGCTTTTCTTAAAACCTTTGAACTTTCACACCTCTGAACTTTCACATTTGGAAATGACTCTTTTAAAAGAAGATAAGGTGTCTTTGATATTGGAAATGACTCCCTTTTCATTTGACTGGGATAGTGAGTCAAAATGACCTCTTTTGAAGCTTTGACAGTCAAGATGACTTTTTTGTTCCTTAAATGAGACAGTGAGATAGAATTCTTCAATTTTTCATGAAACAGTGAGACAAGAATGAGTCACTATGACATTTTTTTCGAACCTGAGCCATATGAAACAAGAGAGGTGGCTTTTATTTCATCTTCATAAATATGCTTGCTCCTTCATTAGGGTTTTATGAATGGAATGGAGGGTTGTTTCCTTGTTTTAAGTGAAAATTTGAAGATTTTTCAAAGGCAGAGATGAACCTAGACAGTGACGTATATGAAATGGAGTGACCTAACCCTAGACCTCTTCAATGATGATGATGGAGATGTTGACCTTGAAACTAATGGTGGCGATGAATGAAATGAAGGAGCAGCAAACATGATTTAAACCTCTTCAGTGACAAAAACTATTTTCTCATAACTTGTTCAAAAAAGTAAAAATTGTTGACCTGTGACATTATGTAAAACAATTGAAAGTGTTATTTGATCACTGACATACCTAGGCTAACAGGTTCCTCAATGTGGAGGGGGCTCATCTAGGGCCCATAGGAACTAGGGTGATGGCCATAGGTAAGGGGTAGAGCTTATGTTTGGGTTTCTACCACATGCTAAATTTGTATGTCCTAACCATCTTCTGCATTTTGTGGTACATTTCTCGTTGAGAATGGCCAAATTATGCTTTTTCTTTTCTTTTAACTGCATCAACCTCTGGGGAATCGTTCCAAGCCCGACCCAAAGTTTGGACAAGGGGAAGGGGAGGCTAACCCTTTGTGGACCCAGTGGACACATGTGGACCCAGATGGGAAATATGATGAATGGGGTTATAATGAGTTGAGGGGAGTAATGTATATGGTATCAAGAAGTGGGACCACACAACAAAAATCAACATTTCCCATGTAGTGCCAAACCTAAGGCAATAACTAGTAAAGGAGATCCCACGGGACTAGCTAACCATCAAATTGGGTAGAGTAGACAAGAGTACAAACCTTTCCCACTCTTTATGTTGAATCCCTCTGCCAATCCATGCCCAAAAGTTTCCATGAAAAGTAAACAAAATTACTCAACTATACCAATTAAAAATCCATGCCTTTGGGGTAGAGAGGCTCACCTTCAAACATACAATCATAACAAATGGGCAAGGGACCACATGTCTAGCTCAGGTGGCAGAGATAATGGCACATCGAGCTATCTGGAAGGTGCAAGGGGTTGTTGGCTGCCGTCCAAGCACCATCAAGGAGAAAATTCTTCTCTTACGCATACTACCCACAAGAGGTGGGTAACATAGACCACTTTTGACGGCGATCGTTTTTCAACTTCCCTTGTGTCTATATAAACTGAAGAGGTCAATGATATGTGTGCATTATCATCTCCTTCCCCACAATGTAATGTTTATAATGTCGATAAGCCTGCACAATATAATACATATCTTTATCATAGGTGGGGTACTTCCTAATTGTATTGGAAAATGCCTCACTATGATAGGCCATCAGATGCCCTTACTAGGTGAGAACTGCACCAGCAGCATAGTCAAAGATGTTTGTATTGATTTCAAATGATTGTTGCAGGTATGGAAATGTGAGTATAGGTGCAAATCATAGGCAATGCTTCAACTCGATGAACGCCTTTTGTTGGTACTTGGACCAAGAAAAATTTGATTTCGCTCCGCCCTTGGTAACCTGACTCAAAGGCCAAGTGATATGGGAGAATCCCAACATGGACCTTCGATAAAAAATGGCAAGGCCCAAGAATTTGTGAAACTCTGTTAGAGTGGTTGGGGCTAGGCAATCTCGAATGACTTGGATCTTAGCTGGATACACATGCACACCTTCCTCATCTATGATGTAACCTAGATATTGGACTTGGTTCATGTCAAAGGTGCATTTCTTTAGTTTGCCACATAGTTTGTGTTGTCCCAGGGTTTGAAGGACCTGTCGAATATGTTGCAAGTGCTCTTCCTAACTCTTTCCAAATATAATAATGTCGACCAGATATACAACCACAAATGAGTTGGTGAAGGGTCGCAAGATGTCATCCATAAACCTCATAAAATTTGTGGGGGAATTTTTCAACCCGAAAGGCATGAACAACCATTCAAAAAATCCCTCCGTAGATTTGAAGGTGGTCTTACATACATCATTGGGCTCTATTGGAACCTGGTGAGAGCCAGACTTCATACCAATGTTTTTGAAATACTTTTCCCCCTTGAGCTGGTCAAGAAGGTCATCGATCTATGGGATTAGATACATGTTCTTGAAAATGATTTTGTTTAGTACCCGATAATCAATGCAGAGCCTCGAGGTCCCATCCTTCTTTTGTACAAGTACAATTGGGCTATCACGAGCTGAGGAACTTGGTCGGATGTGCCCTTTTTGTAGCAGCTCCCGGATTTGCTGCTTGATCTCTTCATTTACTAGAATGGAGTAGTAGTATATTGACCCATTGGACAAAGGTGCTTCGGGGGTCATATTGATCGAATGATTGACTTGACAGTGTAAGGGTACACATGTGGGAAAAGAAAATATGCCCCTATATTCTTCCACGACCTCGTCCACCTTCTTTTTTTGTATGGAGGAACCTTTCCCATGGGCCATGGATGTGGCCACAATATTCCCCTTACTTTGAGAGTAAATAAAAATGAAAACAAATTTCCCGATTGGGAGATGATCTTATTGCATTTCTTAGTAGAGATCAAAGAGATGGCGGTAGGCGGGGCTACCTTTGTTATCCTATATAACTTATTGACCAAAGTAATAATAACATTTCAAGGCCTAGACTCATACACAACATGACGCTTCCACAAGTATGGTTGGCCTAATAATACATCACAAACTTCAAGAGGAGCAACATCACATAGAGTATCTCATGCGTGAAGGTCTTGATGTTGTAGGGAAGGAGACATTATTGGTTGACGTGGAGATATCATCCTTGGTGAAGCCACGTGATGGTGTCCAACTATGGGTGTAGTGTGGTCAGTAGGCCCAACCGCTTCATGACCTTTTCTTAAATGAGGTTGTTTAGGTTCCCATTGTCGACAATGAATTGCAACGGTGAACCCTTCACCCATATATATGAGTGGAAGAGACACCCCCCCTCCTCTGGATCTTCGAGCTCAATATTCTGGATCTTGGTGGTCGCGATAGTGGCATTGGGATTTATGTTAATAATCTGCTTCCCTATGTCATTCCCTTTGTCGGGTTCTGACTCAGAGTCAGAACATGCATTTGACTTTGAAGCTTTCATCTTGAGCACCACTGACTACTTGGCACGACACTCATTTGTGTTGTGAGTGGGGCTCTTATGGAACTGACACCACTTTCATGTGTCCTTATTTGTCTTCGTGGTGTTATTCTTTTCTTGCGGCTTCGACAGGTTGTCCTAGGTCACCCCACCTTGGTTTGTCCTTTGTTCTGTAGTTTGGGGGCACTCTTGCTCTGATTTTTATTCGCAAATCCAAATTTGCGCTTCTTTTGTTTAAATTTTTGTTCAATCTTGGCAACATATCGGTATGTTATGCCAAGTGAGGAAATGTTCAGGAACTCCATTTCTTCCTGAATGTATTTGTGCAAAGAGTCACAGTACTTGTGCATCAGATGTCGCTTAGAGTCTTTGATACCCAACTTTCTGCATAGAGTATGAAAAATATTTGTGAGCTCATGCACATCTTGGTTCCTTTGTTGTTGTAACGTGGTCCACTATATGTACTTGTCCCCGTAGCTCCCCATGAGGTAATACAATTCCTTGACAGTGTCTCGGAAAGAGTTCCAAGAGGGGGCGACTGTAAATAGAAAGGGTTCCTTGGCCCTTTTCTCATACTAAGTTTCCCACCATTCCTTGACATGGGGAGAAACCTCAAGCAGTGCAAAAGTAATATTCTCCCTATCAGAGAAACTATGGACCAAAAAAGTATCCTTCCAATAGATTCAACCATTTATCTACAACATCTACATCTATTTGACCTTCAAATACAGGGATAACGAAGTTCACTTGTACCTTGAAGGGGGAGACGCCTCCAAAGTGACTGTTGGATGAAGATGTGTTGTCGATGTTGGGTGTGTGTTATATTCTTTCCACAATTAGTGCCACATGTTGTAAGTTACGTCGGGCGTAGTGGGGGGGTCACAGGGAGGGCAACGGCCCCCCCTGTCGAGGGGTTTCCAAGGGGAAGTATCCTTCCTAGACAAGGTCCAGGGCAGCGCCTCAGAAAATATTTTTTTATGCAAACCCAATAATAGTTTCCCAAAGCCAAGGATGGGGGTGGACCCAAAGATGGTGGGTGGACCTACCCATGGTTTTGTGCATGGGTTTTGCACATGGTTTTTGGCATGATGATTTTCTGCCCATGGTATTTTTTAGATCCGGTCAAGGGAACTATGGTTATGTTCTAATCCAGGGTTAATGGATTGGGTTTTATGAATGCTTCAACATGTATATATATGTTTTATAGGTCATTTTGTCACATCTGGTCAATAGGCCTCCTAACAAGACCAATCAACATCATTTCCCCCCTTGTCATCATCATTGCACAAAGCCCTAAGCATGCCTCTTTCATTCCCCAAAGTTTCTGCTTAAAACTGCATCATCTGAGCCAGTTTTAGGACCAATGCTCACTAGCCTCTTGTTAGAATACGTTCACCTATAGGTTTCTCCACTATGGCTTGCATTGATCACCTACAGGTTTCTCCCCTTTGCACCTGCGTTGGTTCTAAAAATTCGGGAAAAAGAGAGAGAATCTCGAAGCCTCCATATATCTAAAAGATTCTAGGATTTGTTGTAACCATTTACCTCATATAAAACATTCACATCCTATCCTATCCTTCCTTGGAGTTTCCATCCGTTATCCTTAGATCTCATCCTCCCATCAGGAGTGGATTTCAATCCCTAGATTTGTAAAAGGATAAGAACTCCCAACTTACACCACTCCTCTATATATTTACAGCCCTCCATATGCAAGAGGTTGGATTTTAGAGAGTTATTATACCCTCATTTTTCTTATGTGAGAGACATCATTTCATGAATTTAGGGTGATTAGAGGTGCACTTTGTGACAGGGAAATGACATGTCAACTTGGAGGAGCTCTTCTACAAGATCGACACCTATTTTTGGTTGTAAATCACTCCATTTTCCTTAATGAAAATATTTCTCTATTTTCCTATACATGATTTTTTTATTTCATGTATTTCAATACCATGTTGATATATTGAATAAATTTCTTATATGATGTTGCATAGATCCTGTAGTTTCTTGTCTTGTGTTGTCTAACTATGTAGGTTCTAATTTTGGCAATCGAAGTTAGAATCAGAACATTCAAGCTAAAGGAGTGAAGCATGTGATGGATTCTAGGTAGGCTTCATCTCGTCATCTATTTACTTTAAGGAAAGCATTAGGTTCCTTGTCTCTCTATTGTTTTGGGTTAGCCACTAGACATAGGGGAGATAATTTTGCCCACAATCGTAAATCTCACATAAAAAATTTATGACCATACTAGGGAACGGGGTATTCCCTTGCTGGTTTCTTTATCCATTGTGTTTGTTTACCTCTTTGATATACCTTTGATGCCTTAACCAACCTAGAACAAACCTACGCAGTGATTTCATTGAGTCTCATTTGCAATTTTTGTGTCGGAATACTCTATCCCTAGACCAACGCATCCCTTGTGCCTCTGACTGAGTGTTTCACCCCACTTGAGCCCTCTCTGTACCTGTGTTTCAAAGCACTGGTGCCTCTTCTGCACCAACATTGGCCCCTGTTTTTGGACAAAATTTTATCTTGTTTTTATTTCCTCTTTGATCAACCTACTTCCAATTGACCTTCCCTGAGTCTTGAGTGTCTTATGGTCTCTCTAAATCCTCCATTCGGTTTGAATTTGTGTTTGATTACCTTTGATAAGGATTTCTTAAGATTTTCCTTTTCCCTTATCTTTAGGTTGCTTGCAAACTGATTTTGTTTGGTCATTGGTTTCTTGGATGAATTGTTGTTCTAGTCCTCAATCTAAAAATTTTATTTCAATCAGTGATTAAAATTTGCATCTTAATTTTCATCTGAAAATTAAGTGGAATCGAAAAGAATAATCTTATGCATTGCATATAGGGTTTTGTGTGTGCAAATTGGAATTCTCTGGTGTGAAATTCCATATTTTTACTTTCATTTTTGCAAAAAAAATCCCCCTCAATCGCCCGAGGGGGTTGAACTATGTATGAGTGTTAATTGCCTTTGAGTAATATCTCTTTTTATTTATTGGAATTTTCACCCAATTTCAGTTTGAGTCCTTTGTTCATGAAATCTCAGATTATGTTTGATTTCAATGGAACCATTTTGTGTTTGTTTTGAAGAATCCTCTTGCATATATCACATTTACATAGTTATAATTCTCATTTTCACAGTGGAAAGGAAATTGTGCATATATTAAATTTGCATAGTTTTTCGGGAAATCATGCATAAATAACATTGGATGGTTTGGCATCTTTAAATGATTTGAAATGAATTGGAATAGTGAAATTGAAAGACCTAGTTAGGAAGCTCTTGTTTGTTGCATATTTGATTATTGCATCATTGTTTTCACCTATTCCCTACGCTAGATAACTTTCATCGAAAATGAAAAGAGTTATTTTTGTCATATTAGTTTCATCATAGGTGTGTTCGGGTGAAATCAAGTTTCAAGCCTTGAAATCTGAACATAATTCAAAATCAACTCTAAAATTCATCTCAATTAACCTAAGGAGCATTTGAAACTTAACGACACACATAGAGGTCTAGGCTAGAGACGTGTTTCGATGTCTTTAAACGTAGGAGTTGTCGTTATTTTCCAGCGTTGCATTCTGGGGGTGATATCTCGTTCCACATACATGAGTGTATAGGATCGTTCTCCACGTACCTTCGGGTATATCGGATGGCGCTCCACGCATGAAAAGTATATGGGAACAATCTCATCGAACGACTACGGATTAGATAACACTACTATGGATTGCACTCCCACTTACCGTCACTGCAAGGAAAATACCCTCTAACGGAGGTTAGAAAGGAGTTTTTTAGTGTTATAAAATTGGCCAAAATTATCAAAAAAACATTTGCTACAACATCCGTTTTTGGTAACGGGGGTTTTGGCGGAGCTTCTAACTGAACTTCAACACACACAAAAAAAAACTAGGCGATCGGAGGTTTTTACAGATGTTTTTCTCATCGGTGCGTGCATCATGTGTGAACGCACTGGTGCGTTTTACCATGTGCGCACCAGTAATATAAAAATACCAAGCACCAAGATGGAAACAAATTTCAGACGCCTAAAGGCGTTTAGTACCGTCTCGATGCGTGTCACCCACAAAGACGCACCGGGCCAATGGAAGGTGCATGCACTGGCATCGTTAAGATGTAAAAACACACCAGGTCGTTTACGTGTAAAAACGCATCGGACTGTCAAGTTATAAAAACGTACCAACGTGTTAAAGGAAAATCGTATCAGTGCATGCAATGCCTATCGAACCACCCGGATGGTATTCGTCGATAAAGCGCACCGGACATTATAATTGGTATTGGTATTTGTGCGGTGCCCATAGGTCATAGAAACGCACCGGTGTGCAGTATCATACAAACGCACCAGTGTGTAGTAACTAACACGCACCGATGTTCATTTTCTATTTTTTAGAAACATCGACCCGTGACAGTGCAATTATTGTGATTTTTTTAAATTCATTATTCATCAAAAGTCGACACATATTTTATAACAGTATTCATATCAATTAAATTTTTGTTAGTGCATTTGAATGTGATGTTTGGATTAATTTGTTAAATCATATCATCAGATTTCGCATCTCTTCATTATAATATTTAATCAATGGTGTAACATTTCACAGCGATAATGGAGAACGTCATAGAATAAATTAAAATGTATTATATATATATATATATATATATATATATATATATATATATATATATATATATATATAAGACACTCTTTGTCATACAAAATGGGATAGTCATTGGTATCCCTTTGTCTTTCAATCGGGACACCATGTCCATTCCATTAAACAAAATGTCTGATTTCACAGACAAATATTTCAAAAAGTACAATGCCTTGCTTTGATATCCAAACATCTTTATCATCATTCTTTGCTGGAACTGTTGTCATTTCTCGAGCTACTTCCATGACTTGGGTTATTTGGAGGAATGTTTTGTTCATTGTGTTGATTGTATTCTTCTTCTTCAAGTTCCATCCACAAACATAAAAATAAAGTGTAATGAGTATATATACATTTGTGAGAATAATAAAAATTGTAATATTAAATAATATACATCAATGTAAATAAAAAAGAAATGTACCATAGCAAGAATTGACTCGTGAACTATACACATTCTTTCAAAACCAAATTTCATGCCATCTCTCAACAATTCATTTATTGGCGCAGTTCCATACTTTGTTTCCTACAACTTTTATACCCCATAAAAAATCATAGATTTAATATAAAAGATTTTTTTCTATTAATTATAGACGGAGCTAAGTAAAACAAGGTAGATGCTCACAAATTCCACAATTAATTTCTGAGATGCCGAAATATACTGACAACCCATATTTAACCCAATGTCAATCAATTCTTCTGATGATTCTTCTTTGTATATTAGCACCTATTTGAAGACATTCAATGGTAATTATTGTAAGACAACTTAAAATATATGAAAATGAAATCTAGTTAAGTTGTTATAAGGAAGTAACAATTACTCACAAACATAGCTATCAACCATTTTCTTCCTTGTCGTCCGGTTTTATGTGCTGAATGGGTTCCATTTTCTTTTCCTTTCTGCAAGAAAATACTTGAAAATTAATGTTTAATGCTAAATTGTTTATTTATTGTACCTAATCGAAAAATTCAATGATTACATATTACATTTGAAGCACGTTGTTTTTTATATGGCTCCTCATGTGATGCAATTATGTCCATTTCTTTTACCATCTCCTTGTACACCCTTTTGGACATTCCTACTGGCATATTTCTAATATCAACTAGTTCATCCTTTGAGATTTTCATAATCTTCCTGAAATTGTAACATGACAATAAACTATTTAATTTTTATATTGATATATGAAAAGTAAATATAACAAAAGTGATATTTATAAATGATTTCTTTGTAGTAATATATACATAAAATTCTAGAAAAACATTTAAAGGAATATTACTTTTTGAATCCTTATTTTTTGTTGTTGTACATTTTTGCTATTAAAAGTCTCACATGTCTCATTGACCAATCTGGAAACTCATCCTGTAGTTTAAATAAAATTTGGTTCTTGGAATCATTGGATTGATTTTTTTACTGTAAGTGGAAATAACGTCTATACATTCGTTCCACTAGATCCCTCAAAGTTTTGTAAAAGTTTTTCCCCCTTTCGTTAACCTCCAGCACAACTCCAGATGAGCTAAGGAGCAATTCATTTTCATTTTCATGTTCTATTTTTTTTCTTTTCTTAGAACAACATTCCTTTTCTTTGATGTTGGTCCCTGTAGAACATTAAACACATTTAAATTAATAGATTGTTTGAAACATGCTATCTAATATTTTTAATATATTATTAATGGAAATTCAAAAAAAAACTCATATTGGATCGATAGTATTTTTTCATTCACCTAATTCATCCTTCTACAATTTTTCCATCAAGCTTTTACACTCTTCTGGTCTTGGATAAGAAATAACCTTATCGAGCTTCGTTATTTTGTGGCACTACATGATATACACTAAACAATACATGTTAGTTAAACTTACATATAGTTCAAAAATAATAATTTTTGTAAAGAATTTACAAAGAAATTGCCTTTTTTGCTTTTCTCGATGTGCTATCAGTATTTTTGTTACTTGAACTCTTGTCAACCATTTATTTATCAATATGAAACATGTACCATTCATTAATTCACTTTATAAATAAATCACATACTTTTCAGGTAAAAATAAATAAAAAGATCAAGAAAACGGCGCGCCTTCGGTAGGTTCTTATAAACGCACTGCCAATACAGTAGAAACATCGTACGCGCCCAGTGCGCTATACTACAATAGTGCACCTATGTGCTATTTTAAACAGTGTGCACCGATTAAAAAAATTTGTCTTTTAAAAAATCGTGCAAGGGCCGACATGGATTGGGATTCGACTCTGCAAGTGGTCCCCCGGGTTAGATATCATAGGCCTATATATATAGTAATACAAACCCTATAAATCTAAAATGAAAACCCCTAATTGTGAAGTCACATAAAAAAGAAGAAGCAAGGGTTTAACATAGGAATTTTTTTTTTTTTTTGAAAATGCACAGTAAAATTTAAAATTTTTACTATGCATGTATTAAATCTAACAGAAAGTGTAAAAAAAACAATTATTATAGTAAAATTTAACAATCTTACTATACTACAAGGTTTTTGTGCCAATCACCAGATGTTTCAAAGTCTGATTCTCTGAATAGTGTTGTTGTTCGAAATTATTTTGCTACTCCACAGTGCTCTCATGCTCTCTTGCTCCACATATGTCTCTCATGCAAATCCCTCCCTGAAAATTTTAGAAAACATAATGAAATAATTAATACCTTTTACAATTTAAAGAAATTTTTTATGAAATTAGATTTCTGAAAATAATTTGCCGCCCATTTTTCAATTTATAGCTTTTTTTCACTTCAAAAAAATGAAGTTGTTCTTTTTTTATTTACGGATATTTGGTGTGTTTGTTAACTAACAGCACCGGTGCGTTCGTTAATGAAACCACACCAATGCGTAATAACTAAAACGCACCGGTGTGGTTAAGAGTACATTAGCAGCAATAGCAAAAGTCCATTTTTAAGGCACCAAAATTACTTTTAGGTATGTACACCAAAATTTATTGTTGATTTTGCTCAAATATAGGGAGAAAAATCTCATAATTATATCAGATGGAATTTTTTTTTATTTTTTTTATTTTTTTTATTTTTTTTGGAACGGGTATGTTTTATTTATTGAAGAGATCTGATTGGTCCAAGGCTGAATCAACCAACATTACACAGACGCTAGCCATCGTCCTGATACAAATAATAACTCATTTCATGGGATGCAAGTTTGTAGGGGTCTTTCATCATTTATGCTGAGATCTCCTAACGAGAGTAGGCATCATTTGTTTGCCATAGAGTCTACTTCCTTATTTGAGCCTCTAAGGATGTGGAAGAATTGGTAGGAGGTGAATTCAAGTAGCAAAAGCTTCAGTCTTCAGAGTGCCTTGTTGAGCACTGCTTTGTTAAACTAGTCATCCGTGTTGAGCTTCTTGATTACGATTTCTGAATCGCTAAAGGCTTGGAAGTCTTTGATGCCTCTTTCGCGAGCGATGTGACAGGATTTTAGAAGGCCTAGGATTTCTACCTGGTTGTTTGTTCATTGTCCAAGGCCCCAACATTAATTATCTCTTCTTGTGCCATCAGGGGAATAGAGAACGCCAATTGCGCCAGCTGCCCAAGGGTTTCCTTTGGATGCACCATCAAGGATATCATTGTTTTGATCTGCTTTCTCCACCACACCTGGAATATTCCATTTGAGCCTCTTATTCGCCATCCAGGATTGGTAAAGGGAGAGGACATGGATTGCTTTCTGACTCGAGGGGCAAGGGTTCCCATCTAGTTCTTTTCTTTAGGGAGGAGAAAATTATCTAATTTATGAGGTTGTTGTGACACGGATTCAAGGAGGAGAGATTTGGCTTTGGCTGCAACCATTGCAGGAGGTTCATGGAAAATTTTAGGGGTGAATTTTAGCCCAAAGGCGAATTTTAAGGGATTTTAAATTTTAATAGGGCGAATTTTTTATATAAAACCCATTTTCTATAGTTTTATAAAATTAGCCCAATAATTATTTTAAAAATAAATAATTATTATATATTAGCCCACCAAACAAAATGCGCATAAAAATGAAACAATGGTATTCGCCCTCGATTTTCTTTGGTTGGAGTAGATTTCAATGGCATTCGCCTGGATTTACAGGGTCGGAGGGAGGGGTTGGAGTGACTCGCCCCATTTTTTCACTAGTTCGCCGGGGTGGTTGGGGCTTGGAAGGGGCGTGGAAGTTGAATGTTGGTCCTTGGATGTGTATAGGCTCGCCTATCTTCTTGCTGGCTGAGTGAGGGTATGGCAGATACCATCCCAAATAGCAATCCCTAGAGCAGTCAGTTTAGTTAATTAGCCCTAGAAGCCCAGAAACCCAATATAATTGCATAGGTATAGAGATTCAACAAAGTTCTGCAGTGTCACCTGTTAGCTTATAAGACATGGATTTTACAACATAATTTAAATTCTTGTTTATTCTCACGGGATCTTTGCTGCTAGTGCTTTTTGTTAGGACTTGGGTTCATTTGCCTTCTCAGGCAAAGGTTGAACTGGATTTCTCTGAGTATGGGTCCTAGTGCACCTTATGGCAGTAATAAATGTTCTTATAAAGACTAGACTTAATATGAATACATATCATGCTTGGTTATCCATATATCTCCTTCCAATCTCCATAAATGAAGTTAGGATGGGTAAAATTAGGTCGCTGCTTGGTACTTAGTGACAAGCTCCTTCTCATTTAGATGTGTGCTTGGCACTTGTATAAACGTTGAAAAAAATTGATGCTTTTGTTTGCACTGGTACATTGTTTCCTTGGTGGGTAAGATTAGGTCGCTGCTTGGTACTCATTGACAATCTCCTTGGCATTTAGATGTTTGCTTAGCACTTGTATAAACGTAGAAAAAAAGATGATGTTTTTGTTTGAACTGGTATATTGTTTCCTTGGCACATGTATAAACCTTGAAAAAGTTTCTTGCTTCTGTTTGCACTATCATATTGTTTGTATTTCTAATTTTTGAAATCTATTGTGTGACAAATTCGAGAAGTCAGACCAAAGGTTACCTTAGTAGCCTGCATGGCAGCATCTGTTGCAAACTATGATTATATTGTGGATTGGGAATTTCAGACTAATGGCTTTATCCGAATTAAGGTAGGAAACTCTGAAATCTTTCCTTAAGAAAGAAACTTGTCAAGTTATTTTTACTCAAACACAGATTAGAAGGGCTAAGATTTTGACCATTTTATTTCTCACACAAGTTGGACTAAGTGGGATCTTGATGATCAAAGGTACAAAATATGAGAATGTCAACCAGATCAGATCCGAGAATGAGATTCATGGGACTTTGCTTGCTCATAGTACAATTGGTGTCATCCATGACCATTATATTACTTTCTACCTGGACATGGATGTTGATGGTACAGATAATTCCTTTGTTCAGGTCAAGATGTCCAAGAAAAAGGTGAAGAATGGACAAACTCTAAGAAAAAGTTTTTGGAAAGCAGAGAAACACATAACAAAAACAGAGAAGGATGCCCAAATTAAGCTGAGCATCTAGGGTTTAAGTATCTACTAAGCATTACCAATAAAATGAAGTGAATTGAATGATCTCCAATGTTGCAGTTACAGGATCAGAGACATTTTAGTTGGGATTATATATGGTAGGAGCAGCAAATTCCTAGCTCTCAGAATTTGCACATGTTTCAATCCTGTCTATATGAAAAGCCTAACAATGTTGTTGTGACATTTGCTTGCAATCTTAGTGCACTTGTTGACATTCTTAGACGGATTGTTACACTATTCTATAAAGCAATCAACACGTGAAGGTAAGAAACTAGGGTTGCGAGTTGACACTACTGTCTATTGTCATTCTCAGGACGGTTTAGTGCTAACTGCATTTGGGCTAAGATTATCCCTGTAGCAGTGCTTGAGCCTTGAACTTATATAACATTAATACCAGTTAACTAGTGCAGGGTACGAAACTAGGGTTGCGAGTTGACACTGCTGTCTATTGTCATTCTCGGGACGGTTTAGTGCTAACTGCATTTGGGCTAAGATTATCCCTGTAGCAGTGCTTGAGCCTTGAACGTATATAACATTAATACCAGTTATAACTGAATATGGGCTGGGACTGTACTTATCTGTGGATATTTCTTCGAAATTTGATTTCAGATGTTTAATACTGTGCTTTTTTCAATCTCTTTATTTTTGGATTTTGTTCCTTCATTTCATTACACTTCAGCTATACCCAAGTTAGAGATGCCTGAGGCATTCCTTTTGATGTAGGGCTATTTGTTGGTGTTTTGACTATTTCTTTGACCACTTCTCTTCTTGTACACATGTTTATACATTTTATTTCTTATTTACTTTCAATCTCTTATAACCACAGTCAAGGTCCATAAATAAATTTGTATGTTCGGTAATACCTTTTGTTAAATACATCATGCCAGAATCTGGTTTCTGCAAGAAAAAATCTCCTGCTAGAACAAAGAACTCAATAGTTTCCATGTCAGAAGTTTCAGTTTGATGTGATTCTTCCTCTCAAGCAGTTGAAACTTGTTTCTACAGTTATCTCAATGGATACCTGTGGCATGCTATGATGTTTCTTTGACATGTATTGGATCTAATATGAGAGAGACCTTAACAAAATCAATATAGAGTAATGTAGTTGCAATGAATTTTCTCCATGGTTAAAAAGTCTTGTATATTTGCAGTTTCTTCTACAAACTTGGTACTAGGCAACATATTCTTTCCCATATTTTATTACAATGATGTTTAGTACATGAAGTTAGCCCTCAAATACATTGTTGCATAATAAATTCGCAAGGAATACATTTTTTTATGAATCAGTTGTAAGAGTTGAACCTTGTTGGGGAATGCCCCATCCTTAACCCGATTGTAGAGATGGGTCCTCGGAGGGCCAGCCACAAAGTGACTTTGTGACTGGGCTTTGTGATGACGTGAATCTACCATCAGGTTAAGGATGGCCATTGGGGAAGTAATGTGGCCATCTCAGGGTAGTTGGAGAAGACAATGAGTTTAGCTACAATAATCGCTTTTGTGAACATTATGTGGATAATAATAGGTCACGAAGGCAACCAACCATGATATTGTTACTATACACAGATATCGATCTCTGTAACTCATCGGTTTCCTTAAAGAAGCAACAGCCCCAAAAGGTTCCTCCATTTTTAACGTTATTTTGTTCTGTTTTCTTCTATAGTGAACTTTCAAGGCTTCCAAGATGGGTTTTGCTGTGATTGTGGATTTATGGCTGATTTGGATATCAATCAATGCCTAACAATCAATTGATATCTTTTTATGTACGCAAGAAAGAGTTAGGTTCTTCTTTTTTATACAGGGAAAATTGTCATAGAACTGAAAAGTGATAATAAGGGGTAAAGCTTTGACTAGGGAAAATTGGCATAGAACTGCAAAGTGATAATAAGGGGTAAAGCTTTGTCCAGTAACTACTTCCTTGCTTGTTTAACCAGTAATGTTGGCTCAACGTGGCTGGATCCCATTCATATAGATGAATAGAGGTGTGAGATAAATGGGTAAGAGGAGTAAGCAATGAGGTTCTTTAATGGGGATGATAAATGTATTTTTGTCAATTAGGTTTTGAGGTGAGCAGTCATTGTAAGCATGGATCATAATCATACTAGTGTATAACAGATCATGGATAACCAGAATTCAGCTTGGATTTCTACACCCATTGTTAATTTACAGGATATCCTTTATATTTGTATTACCATATTGCCTTCCAAACTTTGCATATATCCCTCCTAGATGATAAATACGCTGACATGAAGGAATGTATGACAAAATTAGCTTTCAAGTTCAATATCCAATGCCTTACATTAGAAGTACTCCAATGTAGCAATAGGGAAATATATCACTGTTATGCATTTGAGATTTTGGTCTTGTTGTAAAATTCATCACCTATGCTTAGTATTCAACAGTTACATTTTTACCTTACAAATACAGAAAAAAGCATATTAAGCCTACAATTAATACCAAGAAAGTAGAGCATTTTTAGGAGAAATGTTTCTGAATGTCACCAATCTTGAAAAAGAAAGCCTATAATGTAGACCAATCTTGAAAAAGAAATCCATCCTTCCTTCTTGATGAGCTTTCCTTGTATGGTTCTTCAAAGGAATTATTCTTCAAAACCCTTATGTGGTTCTTCAAGATGATGAAAAAACGAATAAATCTATCAGTTCAAGTCAAAACAGCCCATTTTTTTATGTGAAAGAACCAATGGTGAATGTAAAGGATGTAGATTATTTGGTACTGGGATGCAATACCAATTCCAAAGGTTGTTCAGAACATCCTTTGGATGATGTTAATACTAGGGTGTTTTCAGCAGAACCTGAAGATGGTGTCACTGACCCAGAACTGGTGGATGATCATGATCTAAGAGGCTTCTCAGAAGAATCAAATCTTAATACCATAGTTTCTCCAGAAGAGCTTACTTATGGCATTAATTCAATGCATGTCTCAAAAGCACCTGTGGATCCTGTTGATGCAGTAGTCTTGTCAGAAGAGCAGGCTAACATTGTAGGTCCATTGCAAGTTAACAATGTCCCTTCCCTTATAAAACAAAATATTTCAATATTGAATACGGAAGAGCACAAGACAATGTCAAATAGACACACAGGAAACATTGATTTCAGAGTGACTGAAAACTCTTCCAGGGACTTTCCTGTACCAATAGACAGTTGTACAGATATTTCTATCACAAATAAAGCTGCAGCGTTTCTATAAATTGCCAGTTCCCTATCCTTGAAGTTAGTGAGGGAATGTGAAGGAGAATCACATTCTATTTCTATGATGCCCAATTCAAAAACTGTTAGTCAAGTCTCTGAATTTCATGAGAGGCGTGATAATGTAGATTTGGATACTATAAATGTCGGGTGCTTAGATCCAAATCAACAAGATGAGGATTTGTGTGGTAAGGCTGGAATTCAGCAGGATGAATCACTTGGAAATACAGAGACAACTTTGGAATATGCAGTTGAGTCAGTTGATTCTAAAATAGGCATACGGATTTTCAGTCCATATAATCTTCCTGGAAGTACACATTGAGACAATCTAAGTAATTTTTTCCCTCTTGTTGATGCCTTTCTTGCTCATGTTATATTTATTGCATGCATTCCTTGTATATGTGGCCAAATTATGGAAATATATCTCTTTCATAAAGTGCTTTTCGTTGTACATATCTTGTTTCCTATTTTTTTACACGGTTTTGTTTGGACTGAGAAATTCGATCCACTTGCAGTATATGTTCTTTGAGGTAAGTATACTTTCTCTATTATTAAGTAACCTTTATGTAGTATTGGCGATGCTTTAGATTTAGTGATCAAGAAAACACTTGTATTAGAATTGCTAGTCGTCCTATGTTAAATAACATCATCTTCTGCTAGTTGTGGTCAAGTTTCTCAACTTTAATAATGTTGCAAGTTAATACAGGAGCTAAAAGTTTAATCTCTGTAAGTATGCTTAAAACACTTATGTATCTTCATTACCATGTTTCCCAGTATGGCCTTCTTGTAGTCACTAACCTACATTTCAGTTAACCCATTTTGAGTATTCATATGAGGTTCCTTTGAAAAATTCCAGTATGATAGTTTTGCTTGAAGTATTGAGAGTTTGATACCCGCTAAAATCTATAGATGGTATTTAGAATGTGATGAACAGACCATGGAACCATGAAATTCAACTATTAACATTTTTTCTTGAGCATCTGTGCTGTTGGTTATGGCTTAAAACTATTTTTTAGTTGGGGTCTGATAATTCTTTCAGCATGACTAGTAAGCTATCCTCTAAATCCACAATAATTACATTCTTGTTTTCTTTGCTGTGACACACATCCGTCTGTTTCTTATGTGCACTTGCATACTAAATCTTGACACTGAAGAAATTACTTTTAGGGTGAACCTTTTTAGTTTTTTCCTGGTTATTGGTGGTTTTGAATCACTTGACAGTCGATAACATGCTGAGTGAGCTTATTCATGCATAAATTGAATAACTTCTAGATGAATTTGATCATGCAGCAACATTAAGTCAATGACCTCATACAAGGCATTGCAATTTCACCATTTATTCATTCCACTATTGTTAGTCTAATTTTCCAAATTTTGAAGAAAATTAAGTTTATTTTTCCATGACTCCAGACATTCAGCTTTTTTATACCTTTATTCAGCAATACATTCTATTTTCTAAATGATATTGTGGAAGCTAGTGGATGGAGTGGATCTGCAACTGCCTAATGTTATGAGATACTAATGTTGTTACTCAGCATCATATCGGAGTCATTTATGAAAAAGTCATTGGTTAATAAATTTGTGTTCCAGTTTTTGGAAAGTTCTAGTAAGTTTACATTATCGCACATTTCCTTCTTTAGTGTGATTCCTTAGTTGTTTTGAGGGAGCTTTGAATTTGTATATGTAATTTTCTGCTACCCTACTTACACTAGTGATTATCACCTTATATTTTTAATATTTTGGGATGTATTTATTGCCTAGAGTTGAATTGGTATGTAAACTTGCATTGAACACATTTACTGCTACTTATATATGCCTTGTTATTGGTAATGATTTTTAAATTTCTTGATTATATCTTGTTTTCATAATTATTTACATTTTGAACTGTAAAATTGGCTTAAGATCTGATCTTTCATCTACACTATGATTCCCTGTTTTTACAAAAAAACCTAGCACCCGCAAAAAGTATAAAGTCTCAATCACGATGGTGTTAGTTTTTTACAATGCAAGAATATTACCTACTCACTTTGAGTAGCTTTTCCTTTCTCTTTTGGTTGGCTCTTCTTCAACTCAAGGGGGCATCCCTAAAAGGTAGGATTGATAGGCTATAGAATGGGGGCACAAGGTGATTTAATAAGATGAGTGGTGGTTGTAGTGTATGAAATAGGATGAAGAAACAAAAATGGACAAAATCAAGGAATGAATGAGAAGGAAGGAAATTGGTGCCTATCAGTTATGGGCTAATGGAGCCATAAGGCATTTGGATAAATGAGAGAAATTGTATGTCACAAACAACTACTTTGAAGCAGGTCATACGGTAGAAGATTTTTGTTTACCATTTTCTACCAATTAGTATATGAAGAAACAATTTGATACATTCATCTTTAAGGTGTGTACTTGAGATGAAAAGGGCCTAATGTATGCATTTGATCCTTATGTGTTCGCTGGAAATGTGTTGTAGAAAATCAGTCTTCAAGGGCTAAATTGCTACTCATCAATCCATTCATAAGGTGTTGTTTTATGGCTATAGTATGCTTCAAAATCTGCAACATAATTGATAGAAGAAAGGGAAACAAGTGCAGAAATAGATAGCCAATGTTAGGGTATCTGTGGTATTCCTGTTCTAATTATGCAATATTTCCTATTCACAGTTATGGTACGCATTAGCCAAGACATTGTCAGAGAGGGCTGCATGGGTGCTGGCCATGGACAGAGGGTTGAATATGGTGACAATCAACGCATCTCTTATTGTGGGACCTAGTATCACATACAAAAGCTCAGGATCTACCTTTGCATATCTTAAAGGTGAGGGTGAGAGATCTGCATACCAAATAGACTCTATTCTAGAACATACAAATATGGTATAGTAATCCCTTGGAGAGGATCTAATCTATTGGTATAGTAATCCCAATACCGTATCAGGTGTGGCAAACCGAGCACGTTTGGAAACCAAAGCTTCAGGAAACCAAAATTTGGATCAATGTGTCTTCTATCAGCATCTTTGGAACATGGACCTCAACTCTGCCCTTTGGCTCTGGATTTGGTTCTAGCTATCCAACTTTATTTCCTGGCTTCACTTGTTTCTATAGTGTGAAAATAGTTAAATTTACTATTGATTCTCAACTCCAAGCAATCTTTAGATTTGGAACTATTTAATCAAAATACATTCCCATTTTATTCAAGTCCCTTTCAGTCTCAGAATTGGCGATAATATATCTTGGTAGCTATTGGTTCCATTATTAAACCCTCACATTTTATCAGGGAAACATTCATGGGACAATATCTGGATGAACAATTACTTGAGATGAACAAATAGAATCTAGTGTGAAGGATCTCATTTTTCTTGAGCTAGCTAGGTGATTATGGCGTCCATAGTAGGTCAAACCATATAAGATACACGAGATTTGAGATTTGAAATGTTTCTCAAAGAGTGCACCGCCATTAAAGCTCAGTCACTAAGCCAAAAAATCAATGTGGAGGAGACTCTAGGAGGTATGCCCTGCCATTCTTTACTCGGCAATTAATTCCTCGTGATCACTAGCCAACTTAAGTTCGTCGAAGCATTCAGGTATGCATAGCCTTTCTTGCATTGAATCTTTAGTGGTCTCAAGCAGTATGCTTGTTCTGTTCATGTCAATGCATCGACTTTAACCTCAACGAAATTTGAAATTCAGAATAAAGTAATTCACAATGTCTTCAGGTGGAGGTGGCCATGATACACAGCAAAAATCAACACGATCTAGAATTCAAAATAATGTGGTAGTAAAGAAGATCTCAACCGATTTTTATCTAGTGATTTAAAGCAAAAATCTACACAACTCTTTTGTAAATGACAAGTCTTTACTTTCTGCCCCTTTAGCCACTATGATCAAACCTATTATCTAAGCAGAAGCATCGATATCAAATCAAATCAAGCGTCAGTGTTGGCTAATGCTGGGGTTCAAGGTGTTCCTGGAAGATGGTAAAAAAATTGGTTAGTAGAAGAATATCTGAACTTACAAGGAGCTTTTTTTGTTGAATATACTCCCTACAGCTCATTACTATGTCACAATTTTATTTCTTTACAGATTTCAGGGGATGAAATAGTATGCTTTTGGAATAAGGCCACAAGTATCCTTACATAAAAATTAGGTTATGAGGCTTTATCCTACATGGATTTGCTGCGAGAAAGACATTGATGGTAGGTAAGCATCTGGAAGATTTCTTAAATTAGAACCTTCTCCTCATTATCTCTATCAAACAGAATTATGACCTGCGACAATGGACAAAAGTGCTATTGGCAGGGACCAAATCGCTGTATTTTCTGCAAATGTTAAGGTAAATTTGTGGATCACCTCTTTATTACGTGTTCATATGTTATTTTTGTATGGCAAGATGTTCTCCAATCTTTAAATTGTCGAGGACAATTTAATTCTGGGTCCCTACTTCAGGGTCTTGAGACATGGTTTGCACACACTCAATTTTGAGCTCTTCTTAGCTATATTATGTGGGGGTTATGGATGGTTGGAACAAGTGGAATTTTGAGGATCTGGCAGAATAAGTGGACGGTTGGAATAAGATAGAGAATCTGGCAGCGCATATAATTAGAATTTCCTATAAAGAAAGTTGCAAAGATAAAAAGCCAAAGGATTTTAAGATAAATCATAATGAAGCAAGGGTTTTTGATGGAGCAAGGTATTCTAGAAGATGCGGATATGGTGTTGTTTTGTTTTTATCTCACCCGTTACTCTACCTTAAAGTTTGGAGTTGATCAAGGGTTCAAATAAGAGGATAGAACTATTTGCCTTGTAGATTTTTTTGAAGTCTTAGTTTGCTTTAGAAAATGATATCAAATATTTGTAGGTACCAGGAGTTTCAAAGTTGAAAATGGCATTGGTTTATTGAGAAGTGTCAATTCAGATCTTTGCAACTACCAGGAGTTTCAAAGTTGAAAATTGCATTGGTTTAATGAGAAGTGACAAATCACTAATTTAGTGTTGTCTCCTTTGCTTCACAGAATTAGAGAGACAGGGTTCACTCTTTGGTCCGTTGCAACATCTGTATAGAGAATTTAACAAATCGGCAAATGGACTCTCAAAAAAACTTATGGCACAACAGAAAGGTTTGCTCTTGTTCAAGGAGTTCAAGGGGGAAGCAAGCTTCCCAGTGAGATATAAAATCCTCTATTGACTTAGAAGAACAATGGGAGGTGCTCTAGTTGACTTGTAACTCTTGTTGTCATGTATAGTGTATACCGATTGCAGAAGATGGATGTGGTATGTATTTGGGGTAAATCCAATGGTTAAGTTCCAATGTATTTATACTAGTAGTTTTGTATGAAAGCGCAGACTTTTCCATGCATATTTTGCTTTCACACTTGAAATAGAAAACACAGTTTTTTCTTGGAAAAAAATGTGTGTAAAAGACTAAAGATGTAAACAACTCAAAGATTTAGAATCCATGAAGGGGGTGTATGAAAGAAATAATTCATACTTTTGATATTTGATATTTGATAGTGAAATTATAATATGCTTTTTTTTTTTCTTTTGTAAGTAAGCGAGAGTTGTATTATATTATAAAATTCTGAAGATTACATTTGACTTCAAACGTGCTTAGTTTGCCACACCTCATACCGTTCCCTAACAGGTACAGAGCAATTAATTATTGTTCAATTATTGAAATCACTGAAGATTATGTATCTTCAAGATTTAAATTGGGTTGCTTACCTAAAGATATTTTTTCTTTAGCTATTATGTCACAATGAAATTAATCATACATAGATACTCTCCAAAGATAATCATGAATTCATTATTTATTTGATTTTTTTCATAATTTGGTAACATATTTGAAAAACCAACGGTCTACCAACAGCATCTGAATAATAAGAAGCTGACTGGATTGATGGTTGGATATGGAAACTGTGCAACCCTAAGCAGCGAACTGTAAGGGAAGGGGGGGTTTCCCATGTTACAGCTTAACAATAGCCATGAATGAGGGGCACAAGAAAACTTGGGGAGTTTACATGTTCAAACTATATCCATTTTTGTACATACTGTAATGTAATTTTCACTTCAAGGTTTGGATAGTTGGCAATAAGTCGATTTCCATAACGACCAACATTAAAATTTTAGCCAGTGACTAAGGCTCCCTACCATATGCAGTTTTTTTCATTAATTTCTAATGTAAAATCAATTTCCTGATTTCTGGCAAGGACAAGTGCAAGTAAGTTGTTGATGGGTTGTTTGGTGTGTGAATAAAAAGTGGGATACCCCACACTTTGGAATTGTTTTATCATTATTAAAGTTCCTCCTTTTGTTTTACCATTATGGGAAGTTGCACTTTCTCTTATCATGAGTTGTGTTATGAATGGAATGAGAAGTTACACTTTCTCTTATCCTAAACTGTTTTATGAGTGGAGTGCATAATGTTTGTTTGATGGTATTTTTATATATTGGGATGTTGAATTCTTTAATTACAAGATAAAAAATTGAATACTACTTTGCCTGGTCAAACTTTTATTTTTAAATTTTTTAGTCAAGCACTGTCGCCGGTCAAACTTGTGAGAGGCCACTGTTGTGAGAGGCCTGGATTGTGTAATAGTTGTGTAACTGTTGGTGCCTGTTGGTGATTATATGCATGGAGGAGAGACGACCTCCATTGTTGCATTGGACTGTGGAGGGATGAGTTGAGCTTCATGAATTTATGATACCGCCCCCTTGAATTCCCCGATCCATTCCCACGAGAAAATTCTGCCATGAGCTGAGTCGGTTTGGATGTGCGTAGCAGACAGTGAGGCACAACTGTCGGTTTGGAGGTGTGTTGGGATTGTCGTATTGACTCTGTTTATTAGTTATTGGCGTTTTAATTTTTGTTCGACTTGTTCTGCTCATTGAAGAAATCGGCAAAGGCATGGGCCTTTGTGTTGGAGGATTGTTGAAACAAAATGATCTGCAAAGATCCCAATTTTTTGAAACTCCTCTCCAACCTCAATATCAGTGCTAGTAGTAGCATGAGCAACAACACTACGCTTAGCAGAACTAGAAGAACGCGTTTTCCAAACTGCACGAGAACTACTTCCCTCATGAGTCACCATGTGCCATGCTTGGTCTCGGTGGTTCTCTTCCTTCTACTCTTGGTTCAACTACCATATCTTCATTGGAACCAACACCCCGAACTCCACTAGACAACGATTCACCATTTTATAGTAGTGATTCACCATTTGTACTGGTGATTCGCCATGATTTTACAAGATAATATAATCTCGTGAGAGATTCGCCAAAAAATTATATATACATATTATATTATTAATAAAATCGCCTTCCATTTTTCCTATGTATCATGGGGATTTGCCTATTTATTATATATATAAATTTAGGGGGGTTCTTAAAATTTTCCCTGAGGAGGTTGGAGTGAGTTGTTGAATATCTTCTCATTTCAAGCAAGCCATATTTTCCAACAGACATTTTTGGGAATGGAAAGCCAAACTTGAGACCAAATTGACTTGCTCGGGATGTCATGAGGATAGCGCTGGCTCCAGGAAGAAAATAGCTCAGTCACTAAAATGTGTTGTGGAACATAAACCTGTAGATCATGAAGGATGAAGCTCCATACCTCTTTTGTGAATGAGCAATCCATAGAGAGATGGATCAAGGTTTCGCTGGAGATTCTGCAGAGCGCACACCTGTGAAGGCCAATGAAGTTTATTTTGGCCAGGTTATCCCCTGTCAGCACCTTATTATGCATTAGTATCCAGAAAAAGAAGTTTAATTTGGGGAGTCCAAATGGATCCCAAACCTGTTTCCATAACTTGGCGGGGTGGTTACTTGCTTTTTACGTTTAGAGAGCCATGTATCTGGACGCAGTAGTGTAATTGTCGGATTTCCCCATCCCTAAATGTCAACGGCGTCTTTGTGCACCGACATGAGATCATTCAGCAAATTTCTGAAGGTTTGTTGTTGTTGTCGCAGATGCTCCAGAATTCTAGGGAGATCCTAGGATTTCCAATTCCTTTTTTCCTCCCAGGCAGAGATCTCATCAATTTTGGAAATGCCAGATTGGATCAACCAATTGCAAAGTTCTTTGATCTCATCAAAGTTACTGAGGGGAGCATGGCTCGTTATATAGTCATCCCGGAGCTTGGTTTTATTTCCATTACCGGGGATGCAGTAGAGGCATTCCTTAAAAAATATTAAACCACTGCGACAGAGATTCCATACCTAAGTGTCGTTCGATGTGTTTTATGCCTGCAGGAGCCTTAGGGAACGCCTTGCGCGTATTTGATTTTGAGGATTCTACTGACAGGGTGTTTTGGCTCAAAATACATTTTCCATAATATTTTGCAGCCCAAGGCGAGGTTGGCAAGGGAGGGGTCACAAATCTGTAGTCCTCCATCATTGATTGGGCGTTTCACAAGATCCCAATTAATTAGATGAAATTTTTGTGGTTTCCTTTTTCTCCCTGCCAGAGGAAATCACACAGAAGCTGAGAGATCTGATTCGTGATATTTTTAGGTTCTAGAAGGAAGGAGGCTTGGTATATGGGGAGAGAAGACCACACTGCTTTGATGAGAATTAATTTCCCCCCTTTGGTGAGCCACTAACCTCCCCAGGAGGCAATTTTGGATTTGATTTTACTGATGAATTCGACCCACATAGATATTTTGTTAACTCTGAGGGTTAGGGGCAGTCCTAGATACTTAATTTTTTCCCATTGGACATAGCCAATAAAGCCTAGATGCTGCGCAATCCGATGGAGATCATGCTACTCAAAATTCCACCCGAACAAAACACTTTTGCTATCATTGATTAGTGCACCAAAGACACTACAGTAGCTTTGAAGGACAGAATTGAAGGCTTCTGCAATTCTAATAGAGGTACCTCCTAGAAGAAGAGAGTCATCTGCAAAGGGGGTGTGGTTTATAGGCTCCAATCCATTTGATATTCTTATGCCAAGAAGAGACCCTACATTCACCTACGTTGTTAGCTTCCTGCTGAGAGTGTTCGTCATCAGAATGTACAGGAATGGGGAGAGAGGGCAGCCTTGCCTCAAACCCCTCTGAGCTTGAAAATAGGATGTAGGGCGCCCATTGACTAGCGGTGCAATCCAAGGCTTCTCAATGCAATCTTTTATTAAATTGACAAACTCAGGGGAAAATCCAAAGGAGAGAAGGACTCTTAGGAGAAAGGAGAGATTGACCCTGTCAAACGCATTAACCATGTCGAGTTTGATCAACATCCCCTTCTATTTCTGCTACCTGCTGGAATGAATTGATTCTTGCACTTGAATTACATTGTCCAAGATGTGTTTGCCTTTGAAAAACCCTCCTTGAGGGTTGGAGAGAAGTCTCCTAAGCAGAGGTTTGATTCTATTTGCGAGGAGCTTAGCTAGGATTTTGTAGGAGGCGTTGCAGAGGGAGATAGGTCTGAATCTTCCAAAGGTTTTAGGGTTCACTTATTTTGGAATTAAGCCCAGGAAGGTTGATTTGATGCCTCCCCCCACCTTGGCTTTGCTTAGGAAGCCTTTTATCATTTTCAGCAACTCAGTTTTGATTATGTCCCAGTAGATTTTGTAGAAATGGATTGTGAAACCGTCATTTCCAGGGGCCTTGTCAAATTCCATAGACCAGATGACTTTGATTATTTCCTCTTCTAAGAAAGGATTCGTGAGGGTAGAGTTGTCTTCTGTGTTGACAAGGTGGGGAATGTTTGAGAGGAATCCCGTTGTGTCCTCATTACTGCCATTTTTCCCTGGGCCGTAGAGGTTTTTGAAATGAATCTCTGCTACGGATTTTATTTGATCAAACCCTTTACAAACTTGCCCCTTAGCTGTTGTGATTTCCGTGATGTGATTGCAGGAAAGGTGAGCTCTATATTGATGATGGAAGAAGGAGGTGTTTCGATCCCCTGCCTTGAGCCATAGGCTGTGGGATTTGATTCTCCAGCACTCTTCTTCCATGCAGAAGGAGTGGTAGGAGTTTCTTTGGGCTTGTAGCTTCTTCTCAAGCTCCTCAAAGGTGATGTTTTTTCCATCCATTTCCAATTGCAGGGTCTCCAATGACTGGACCACTTCTACTCTTCGGTTGGTCGGGGTTTTGGTGGGTTTTCTTATCCAGTCTTTTAGGGCTTGCTTGGTGACCTTTATTTTCTGCTCCCACACATAGCATGGGCATCCAGTGACTGATTTGGCCAAGGCTACTCGAACAGTGTCGAAGAACCCTTCTCTTTCAATCCAAAGAGGACTAAAGCGGAAAGGGATGGGGCCCAGGTTTTCTTCTGATTCCAAAATTAGTTGAATGGGCTTGTGATCTGAGGTTAGTTTTGAAAGATTTTTTGTGGAGATTAACTTATTTTCCATCAGTAATGTGCCTTGAACTAAGAATCTGTCCAGGCGAGCAGAAATGTGTTCATGCCCAATTTTGTTGTTGAACCAAGTGCATAGACCTCTCACTGGGTTGAAGTCAAGGAGATCCCATTGTTGGATGAGGTCCTCCACTAAGGGTAGCATTTGGTCCCTGGTGTTGTTGTCACCTCTCTTTTATTTTGGTTTCAACACTATTTTTAGGTCTCCAACCAGAATGATGTTATTGGGGGAATGGAACTCTAAGAAGGCAGAGAGTGAGTTCCAGCATTCTCTCTTTTCAGCATATAGAACAGGGACACATAGATTGAATAGGGAAAAGTTCAACTTACTTGTATGATGTTTTAGCTCGGTGAAGATCGAGTGTTGGGTCTCATGGAAGTTGTGCAGTTGGAAGTGATCTTCGGACCATAGTGTAGCTATTCCACCTGAGGAGCCCCTTGAACTTATAGTTTTGCCAGCATTTTTCTTCCACTTCGACTAGCTGATGTCGAGAAGGGTGTGCCCTTCAATTTTAATCTCTTTGAGCATGAGGATGTCTGGAGGGTATATTTTCAAGAGGTCTTTGACGGCTTCGATTTTCTATGGTTTCCCCAGGCCTCTGCAATTCCAAGAGACTAGACACATTATTTATGGGCAGAGAGGTTGGTGATTCCTCCCTTGGGAGGCCTTGTTCTGGTGTCTCTCCCAATAGACATCTCTATTGTAGGTTGGCTTCCTTGCTTTTTTTTCCTTTATGCCTCTTCTTCCCTTACTTCTTTGTGAGATTTCCTTCTGGCTCTTTTCGAAGGCCTCTCCAAGGTCTCATCCTATGAGGAGCAGGAGTTGTCCACTGGATTTTTTCTTGTTATTTCTACATATGAAGGATTAGAGGGGTTGCCTTGGGATGCTCCAAGGAGGAGTGGTTCTTCGCTATCTTTGTTAGAAGAGGGAGGTGTACTTTGTTCCATGTTATCCGGAACTGATTCTGGGGGGTCTACTGGAATGTTTTCCTTATCATTGGGACTTGCGGCCTCTTCCAGAATGGGGATGGAGCTCCTCTCCTCGACCACCTGGCTTGTAGAGGTGGTGTTCCCCTTTGTGGCCCCTTTTCCACTTGTTTTTATTGGGCCTGCTTTCTGGACTAGGGTCCATTATTCTCCCTTTGATTTCTCACTCTCTTCCTTGGCATTTTTCTTGCAGTGTCTTGCAAAATGTCCATAGCCATGGAAGTGTCTGCATTTGAAGGGGACTTGTTCATAGTCCAGCTCCTACACATGGGACCAGCCGACAATTATTAGTTTGATGGCTTCCAATAGCCCTTCTTCCAGATCTACCTCGATGCAAATGCAGGCGCAAGAGTACTGATCTTTTCTCACAACTTGGTCAATATATTTCCTAAGGGCGTTGCCCATAGTCTGGAGGGACTTCTAGTTCCAGTAGTACAAAGGGAGGTGAGCGAGACGCACCCATATTGGAACTGCTGAGGGAACGTCTTTGGTGGGATTGAAGTCAGGCGACCATTTATTTAGATATAAACCTTGCGGTCCCATGAAGTATGGACCATTCCTGAATATGAGACTTTTATCCTCTGCATTTTCAAACACAAACACGAAAAATCCTTTGCCGACAAAATAACTTTCGATACCATCTTTGATTATAGAGGTCCAGTTCCTCTGAATACAATCTTCCATAGCTTTGGGAGATGGCCAGAGACCCGTCAACTGCCCTATGAGGCCTCTTTCAACGAGATTAAGTGCAGATCTATAGGTTTCTTCCACTAGGAGACCCACCGAGGGGATATTGTCTAGTTTTTTCACAAAATTTTGGTGCATTGCTGATGGAGGTTGCTTGTTTCTTGTGGCCACCATGTTCTTGAAGGCAGACACCTCCGGTGGTGGTGGAAGGGGGTAGAGTCCCACTCTAGAGGCCATGGCAGTAGGGAGACCGCATAAAGGTTAGCAACGCACGCAGCTCAGGAGCGGATGTGCGTAGCGATACCTACAAAGTTTAATGTCATTATCCAAATGGAAAATTCTTCAAAATCCAACTTGTTCCATAATATTTCTCAAAGTCCATTGCGGAGTTCTCCCTATCCATATCCAGACGTAATTACTTCAGATTTTCTTTATATTTTCATTATCTAATTGAATTTATTTTTTTATCCATGTCAATCAATTGAATAAAATTAATGTATACAAATTTGCAGGTTCATGCAGATTTAGAATTGAGTTTAGATGCACAAAATATTCAAACAGCTCCAAAACGTCAGAAGCTCTTATCAAGAGCAGCATACCGCAAGGCGTTGTTGGTAGATGAAAATGGATAGCCACTTCACCTTGCCAATTGTAACATGCCATCTTCTAGCCACAATCCTGGGACAATGATGGTAATAATTATTGTTTGGTATATTAATGTAATTATTTCAACGTCAAACCAATTAATCATGCATTTTTTACGTGCTTACTAATTGATATCATCGATTTTTCACTAATCATGTTCAAATATATTTTTTGAAATTATTATAATTCTAGTGATGATGAGCGACCTACCTACCATCTTCTGTTGCACCCCACGACAGTTTCAAATCGAGAAAGGGTTGAATTAAGAGAAAAACTCGGAGAGGAACGATACTAAGAATGTTTGAATCAACAACCCATTCAATTCCCACTATGTCCAGATTCACCAATTAGGAATTACTACAGCAATAGTAGTTCTTCACAAGTTGGAAATGGAGGCAATCAAATAGAGGTTGGTATGGATGATTACTTGAGGTAAATGACTACCATGGAGACAATTTTCTTAGATGCATTCCAAAATGATGATCAGCAATGGGATGATGCTCATATCACTGATACCTTTTTCAAAAACCTTAAATTTTCTTCCACCACCCCTCTCTTTGGACTTGGAGGTTAGTCAAAGTCTACCTAGTTGGGGGAAATGATGTTATTGTACAACTTGAAAGAAAAGTTCGGCTTGTCGAATTCATGTTTCTCAGAAATTTTGAGGTAGTTGACCATCAAGTCCCTAATATTTTGAGAAATATAATCACAAAATGAACATTACAAATGGTCAATTTTATGAATGTTAATAATTATCAGCATTAATGTACATTTAATATTGTACATGACCAACTATAGGTTATTCAAAGATAAGGTTCTTCCGAGTGATAATGTCTTGCCCGGTAGTTGCGAAGAGGCAAAGAATTGTTGAAAATGTCGGATGTTGAGTACATATCATATCATGCATGTCCAAATGATTGTATTCTATATAGAGGAGAATATGCAGACAAAGATATATGTCTGAAATGTGGGCATGACAGGTACAATAAATAAAAAAAGAAGGCCAAATAATGGGTTCCTCATTTTAAGATATTGAGGCACGTGCCTGTAATCCCAAGGATTCAAAGGCTCTTTCGTTGCAAAGAATTAGCTATGTTGCAGGGATGGCATGCATCACACAGAAGTGATTTGGGAGTTATGCGAATCCCAATAGATTCAATATCCATGAAGAATATAGAAGATACATGACCCGAAAATTTCAAGGATGAAGTACAAAGTCTACAACTCAATGATAGCCATGGATGGCGTCAACCCATATTCCCTCCAGAACACCAACTACTATGTTTGTCCTATAGTAGTGATCAATAACAATATCCCCCCATGGTTTTCCGTGAAGAATGAACATATTATGTTGGCTCTCATAGTCACTGGTAGAAGACAAGTGAAGAATATGGATGGCTACTGTTGATCAGCGGTTGTCATTGATGTCAACCCAAGCAGCACCAAGGGCTAACCCAATATTGCATGGGAATTTTGACCTACCAAATTAATATATTCTAGGTCAATAATGCTTTTGATGGTTTGTACTTGTCGAGATGTTTCCGTTGATATATGACACGCAATGTAATTCTTCACGGTTTGAGAGATATTCATGTTTGAAGTTTGTACCCCCAGTTAGTGGGCTAAAACCTCATGGGGTTGGGGCATGGGTCGTTGAAAAGTAATAATTAATATTTTTTAAGCTCCTAAAATCCCTCCCACATTCACTTGTTGAAGCCCGTCTCAACCTCAGCATTTATATAAATTGTGATCCTCATTTTCTCCTTATGCAAAGGATTTCGCCATCTGAAACAGGTCATTGTGGAATTTTCGCTCTAACTTTTTTTCTACGAAGGTTCAGAAGCTGAAATGTTTATGAGGCGAATTCTAAATCCTGAGGAAGCTGCTATAAAAATTTCAGATCCAGGTGCGCAATGTTTTTGGAGATATGATTTGTGGAAGTCAGGGTTTTTGCAGGCTCCTGAAATTCATCTCAAAAAAGTGACCTTGGTAAAATCGTCATAACTATCTCTCTGAGTATCGGATTGGAATTCCATAAAAAGTAGCAGACAATGCATATTCTTTAGTTTTTTCTCTATCAATTTCAGAGCCAAATGAAGAAACAGTGACACGTGGCATGCCGTACAAGTGTGCTCTGCTGAAACAGTCCATAATTAGGGCATTGTGAGAGATTGGGTATAACTCTCTCTTGAAGAATCCAAATTGGGTCAGACCTATGCCATTGGCAAGATGACTCAGAGGAATAATATAGGACTGAAAATCGGATATTGAGGATATGAAATAACAGAGATACACCAGATTCAATATCGAGCTCCTAGAAGGCAAAGAAAAAGCTACATCATGTGTTGTCAAGGGTTGCAAAGGACTAGACTTTCTAGGGCAGCAAAGAAAAGTAAGGTGCAGCAGAGGGTAGCATGAAAAGAGCATAAACCAAGGTGCATAACAGCAGCAAGAAGTTCATCCTATGAAGTCTTCAAGTGGCAGCACTGCATACAATCATTGTAAAGGTATCTTTGTACTAAGTCATTGTAAATACATTATTGTAAAAATTGTACTAGTGTCTATCTACCAAGGGTTGAAGAGGCAGTGTTGGGAGGTCTAGGATCACCATTAGGTGGTTGTGTCAAAGTTGGGGTTATGGTCTAGTATATATTCTTCTTCTACATCATTCTATATCATTGTAAAGTGGACCATTTTCCCTGGTACGAGAGTCCATTCTTTTTGTATTCTTCTATAGGGTGGTAGCGTGGTGCTAGGTGAGTTGTAGCTCATTGAGTGTTGGGGCATCCGTTCAGTTGACTACTAAAGAATCTTGGGTGTTGGAGTGTCCATCCAGTGGCAGCTGGATAAGAATGCTTTTCTAGATTCTAGGAAGTTGGAGCTTTATTTTCAATTGGAGTTGAATATTAAAGCATTAGGTGGTTTTTGTCCCGGAGTGGGTTTCCACCTTAAAAATTGTGTGCATTTGTGTTCCTTTTGTTTGCTACTATCATTGTACAAACACTGATAATAATTAAAGATTAACTAATGCTCTAATTGAAAGGAATATTGATTCACCCCTCCTCTCATTATTTCCAACAATTGGTATCAGAGCTTGGTTCCTTCAATAGCAGTTTAACAGCTGGAAGGAGGTCATGGAGCATACCAAGAATGGTGTACCTCTATTCAATGAAAATAATTATGCACTCTGGAAAGGAAGAATGGAGGTCTATCTCTTGACGCAAGGTTATGAAGTATGGGACACTGTTCAAAATGGATTTACATCAACTACGGATGAAAAAGGTAAGAAGAATTTGGTAAATGATGCAAAAGCAAAGAATATTATTATCAGTGGACTTATTGAATCTGTTTATCATAAGGTGTTGGGTTGTAAAACTGCCAAAAATGTATGGGACAAGCTTGAGAATATATATGCAGGTGACTTAAATGTCAAAGAAGCAAAGCTTCAAATCTATAGAGAAAAATTTGAGCAACTCAGAATGAAAGAATATTGCAACATTGCTGCATACTTCCAATACGTTGATGAAATAAGCAATATTCTGGAAGGATTGGGAGAGCCAGTTGACGAGAAGAATATTATATGGAAAATTCTTAGAACGTTAACAGGGAGATTCAACCCAAAGGTATCGGTCTTACAATACAGTGCAAATCTAGACAAACTCAGCAAAGAGGAATTACATGGAGTTCTCATAGCATATGAAATGAGACTTGATGAAGAAGAGGGTACTTCGCATCTAGAAACTGCGTTCGTTGCATCTAAGAAAACCAATAAGGATAAACAACCTTCAATTGAAAATACATGCACCTGCAACTGTGAAGAAAATGGAGATGATGAAGAAGGTCTTTCAGATGAAGAATATGCTTACTTCACGAGAAAACTAAAAATTGGTAAGGGACAATTAAAAGGTAAACTTCCATTGATATGTTTCAGCTGTAATGAGGTTGGGCATTTTGCAGCAAAATGTCCAAACAGAAGTAATGGAAACTCAAAAGGAAAGAAAGGCTTTAAGAAATTCAACAAGCAAGGATCCAAAAAGAACTTTCTCTCTAAAGAATATAGCTCATCATCCAATGAAGACAATGACAGTGAAAAAGAAGCCAATGAGAGAGTATTGTTTATGGCCAAGCACAATAAACAAGAGGTATCAAACAACGAAGAAGAAGGATGGACCATAGAATAATTTTATGAGAAAGCAATCAAGCTTATAAAATATCTCAAGGCGAAGAAGATCCGTTCCAATACTCTTGAAGAACAAGTTCAAGGTCTCAAAATTGAAGTTGAAGAACACAAATGCATTGAAGATTCACTTCAAAAGAAGTTGGAAGAAAGCAACCAAGAAAGGGAAGAATTAGGAGCCGAAGTAGTCTCACTACATGAGGAAGTGAAGAAAGGAAAAACTATCGAAAACTATGCCAACATCTCAAGGGCATTGGAAGAACTCATCAACAATCAACGATCTTACAATGACAAAATTGGCATCGGTTACAAAGAAGAAGAAGCAGGACCTTCTACAACAAAATACAATGAACCTATGAGATCTGACATGCATGTAGACTTCATTGGACAAGATTCACAAGAACAGCCTTGGAAGACAATTCCTCAACGAAAATTTCCATCCAAGTACCAACATATTTTTTATGGCTACTATTATTCATGTGGAAAATTTGGTCATAAAGCTATAGAATGTCGCACATACCCTAGGAACGAATACAATTCCAGGAGATCTGTCAAATATGAACCTCCCAGGGCTCAGCGAAACATCAATAGATTTGAACATTTAAGAAATAATATTGAATGTTACAAATGTCGAAACTTTGGACACATAGCCAAAGATTGCAGACTTGAAAATCCTCCAGAAGAATCTTCGAAGCCATAGAATGAATGAACATGGAAGAAGAAGAAGACTGATAATTATGCTCTTGCTCTCAAGGCTCAAAACAACAAAGATGTGTGGTATGTTGATAGCGGTTGCTTAACGCATATGACTGGAGATAAAAATAAATTTGTATCTCTAAAATAGAAGAAGGATGGAACCGTGTCCTTTGGAAATGATGTATCTTCAAATGTTATAGGATCAGGTACTGTCACTCTCGGAAGAAAAGATGCTCTAGCCAAGAATGTTCTATTGGTTGAAAACATGAATCACAATCTTCTCAGTGTTGGACAAATGTGTGATCAAGGACACACAATACTATTCAACTCCACGAAATGTGAAATCAGGAAAGGCGTGTATGGTGAAATTGTGGCTACAGCAAGTCGAGCTCCAAATGACATATATGTTCTGGATGAAGCAATTAAAGCATGTCTAATAGCTAAAGAGGATGATACAATAATTGGTAGCAATGATGATCGACTAAGTAAGAATTTTTCTACAAAGGTGCAAAGTGATTTCGAGATGTCTTTACTTGGTGAGATGACATACTTCTTAGGGCTTCAAATATCTCAGCAAGAGAAAGGAATATTTATATGTCAAGCCAAGTACATCAAGGAAATGCTCAAGAAATTTAAAATGGAAGATTTTAAACCCATCCTTACTCCAATGGTAACAGGTTGCAATTGAGCATAGACGAATCATCTCAGGATGTGGATCAAAGGTTGTACAGATCTATGATTAGTAGTCTTCTATATGTAACAGCCTCCCGACCAGATGTTATGCAAGCAGTTGGACAAGTAGCAAGATTCCAAGCAGCACCAAAAGAATCACATATTAAATATTCACCAGCATTGGAATATCTTCGCCAGAAGCTTGGGATTCTCCCAAGTTCTCATTATATTTTCCTTTTTCAAAATATAAATGGGGTTGGAAGTAGATTACAGGTCTGCAGGACGGTTGTGTGTCAGGGGGAGTGGAAGTGTGTACAGATCCGCAGGATGGTTGTGTTTCAGGGGGAGTTACCCTTTTCCATTGATGTCAAAGGGGGAGATAATGTTGTAGGAAGAGGTGTCATGATCGCAAGGGGATTACTTTTGTTGCCATAAATGCTAAAGGGGGAGATTGTTGATCAGCGGTTGTCATTGATGTCAACCCAAGCAGCACCAGGGGCTAACCCAATATTGCATGGGAATTTTGACCTAACAAATTAATATATTATGGGTCAATAATGCTTTTTATGGTTTCTACTTGTCAAGATATTTCCGTTGATAAATGACACGCCATGTAATTCTTCACGGTTTGAGAGATATTCATGTTTGAAGTTTGTACCCCTAGTTAGTGGGCGAAAACCCCATGGGGTTGGGGCATGGGTCATTGAAAAGTCATAATTAATATTTTTTAAGCTCATAAAATCCCTCCCATGTTCACTTTTTGAAGCCCCTCTCAACCTAAGCATTTATATAAATTGTGATCCTCATTTCCTCCTTATGCAAGGGATTTCGCCATCTGAAACAGGTCATCGTGGAATTTTCGCTCTAACTTTTTTTATACGAAGGTTCAGAAGCTGAAATTTTTATGAGGCGAAGAATAAATCCTGAGGAAAATACTGTAAAAATTTCAGATCAAGGTATGAAACATTTTTGGAGATATGATCTGTGGAAATCAGGGTTTTTGCAGGCTCCTGAAATTCATCTCAAAGAAGTGACCTTGGTAAAATCGTCATAACTCTCTCTCTGAGTATTGGATTGGAATTCCGTAAAAATTAGCAGATAGTGCATAGTCTTTAGTTTTTGCTTTATCAATTTAAGAGCCAAATGAAGAAACAATGACACGTGGCACGCCGTACAAGTGCGCTCTGCTGAAACAATCCATAATTAGGGCATTATGAGAGATTGGGTATAAATATCTCTTGAAGAATCCAAATTGGGTCAGACCTGTGGCATTGGAAATACAACTCAGAGGACTACTACAGGACTGAAAATCAAATATTGAGGATATGAAATAACAGAGATACACTAGATTCAATATCGAGCCCCTAGAAGGAAAAGAAAAATCTAGATCATGTGTTGTCAAGGGTTGCAAAGGACCAAAATTTCTAGGGCAGCAAAGCAAAGCAAGGTGCAGCAAAGGGTAGCATGAAAAGAGCATAAACCAAGGTGCATAACAGCAGCAAGAAGTTCATCCTATGAAGTCTTCAAGTGGGTAGCACTGCATACAATCATTGTAAAGTTATATTTGTACTAAGTCATTGTAAATACATTATTGTAAAAATTGTACTAGTGTCTATCTACCAAGGGTTGAAGAGGCAGTGTTGGGAGGTCTAGGATCATCATTATGTGGTTGTGTCAAAGTTTGGGTTATGGTCTAGTATATCTTCTTCTTCTACATCATTCTATATCATTGTAAAGTGGACCATTTTCCCTGGTACGGGAGTCCATTCTTCTTTTATTCTTCTATAGGGCGGTAGGGTGGTGCTAGGGTGAGTTGTAGCTCATTGGGTGTTGGGGCATCCATTCAGTTGACTACTGAAGAATCTCGGGCGTTGGAGCGTCCATCCAGTGGGAGCTGGAGAAGAATGCTTTTCTAGAATGTAGGAAGTTGGAGCTTTATTTTCAATTGGAGTTGAATATTAAAGAATTATTAGAAAAGCATTAGGTGGTTTTTGTCCCGGAGTGGGTTTCCACTTTAAAAACTGTGTGCATTTGTGTTCCTCTTGTTTGCTGTTATCATTGTACAAACACTGATAATAATTGAAGATCAACTAATGCTCTAATTGAAAGGAATATTGATTCACCTCTCCCCCCCCCCCCCCTCCTCGGTATTTCCAACAGCTACTTACAACCATTGGTAGATGAATTGAAGGAATTATGGGATGGGATAAATATATACAATGTATCAAGACACACCACAGTAGAGAGGAGTTTTACGTTGTATGGCATATGTGCTTACGCTACACATGATTATCCAGGCTTAGAAGTTTGCTCTGGTTAATTACATGTTTATTGATTTGTTTATATACGTAACAATATTCTTTCACATATTAGTTATTGAATTCATTGTAATTGTTTGGATATTCATGAAATTCTTTAACGTGCCATGCATATTGTATACAATAAATTTGTAGGTCTTGTAATAAAAGGGTATTATGGATGTAAATGGTGTGGACCTTCTCTGAAAGCTAGATGATCCAACGACCTACGAAAGCCAGTGTATGACTGCTCTAGGGTATTCCTCCCAGAAGAACACCCTTACAGAAGAGCAACATCTACTCTTAATGGTAAACGAGAGAGAACCCAAAGGCTTGCAATAATGACACCAGCTCAATGGCTTAGAGAATATGAGAGAGAGAAGGAGAAGGAGTTCATAGAAATGTTTGATTCAAATGGGGAGCCTATGTTGAGAAATTACCCAATGGGATGAAAAGGAAATATATCTTTTATAACCTCCAAGATTGGGAGCATATTAAGATTACCCACTTATTAGATCCTACGCATACATTTAAAAATGTTTCATCTTCTTTATGGAGGCACATATCATCGAAACAAAGTGACACATTGGTTGTTAGGAAAGATCTTATTACTTCAAAAACTAAAAGGAAACATTTGCCAAGACGATTAGAAAGTACAGGATCAGAGGCAGTTGGTCCCTATAATTGGTATTTCAAAGAAGGTGATGTCCCATGGATTTTTAAAAAAGATGATATTTCTTTGGAAAAGGAAGTTATAATGGGTGTGAGGCTGCCATCTTCATATGGGTCTTCACTACGACATTACTTCACCGTGGATGAGCATTTGTCGGGGTTGCAATCGCATGACCATTTGAATCTTCTAAGAGTAAATATAATGTCAAAAGCATGATTTTATTATTTGTTATAATAATAAATTTTATCCCATGTAGGGATAATAAAACATAACTAATTTTGTATATTATTGCATGTGTTTATAACTTTGCAGTGTCATTATCCTTTGTTCATGCATGGGTGTGTGAAACATGTTCCCCCAAGACCAAGGACGTGCCATATCTAAATTATCTACATTTTTATGTTGGATCATGTCAAAGGAGATTCATGTGGCTAGCATTCCACGGTGGCGTCAAGAGATGGTTGAGATTGTTTGTATGTTTGAGCACGGTGGCGTCAAGAGATAGTTGAGATTGTTTGTATGCTTGAGAAGGAACTGCCGAAAAGTTTCATGGACTTGCAGGTTCATCTTCTAATCCACCTAGTAGATGAGGTTGAATTAGTTGGGGTGGTTTCTTGTCGTTGGATGTTCTTGTTAGAGAGGTACATGAAGAAATTGAAAGGTTTTGTTCGACAAAAGGCAAAACCCGAGGGGTCTATGGCAGAGGGGTACATATCCTATGAGTCTTTCTATTATTCCAGTGAGTACATCAAGCAAATCAACAACAAACCAGGTGCAATTATTTAGGATGATGAAAGGGATGAAGACGAAAGAGAAGGGGAGCTTCTCCAAATGAATGGAAAAATGTGTTTGATAAAGAGTAAGAAACTTATAATTTTTCAAATTTACACAAAGTAAATATTCACACTGAACTTTGATATAATGTATATTTTGATCTCATATGTACTAAACATCGGTTTTATTTCATCAACGAATGCAAAAATTAAAGCAATCAATAAATTCGTTCTTTACAATTTCGAAGTGACACAACCGTGGGTCGCATTGTACGAACAAAAGAGGATGAAATGGGATAGTTACAGGAAATAATTTAGATGGTTGAATGGTAGAAGTGTGCCTTATCCTGATCATTTAAAATAAAATATGCCAATTATATGCCCCAACAGTTGGGTTGTTGACCAGGTCTGAGAGAAATACGGTGCAACCGGTCATTACCTGCGTGCTAAAGAGGATGCGCTAAACGTAGGGATTGAATGCAACAACTCAGTAATAATCTATTTATGTAAATTTTAAACTTAATTATGCACCTTTGAAATGTAACATCTATATTTCATATTTTAACAGTTGGGTTATTATAAGACACATGACATTGTGATTTTTTAATTTTTCTATAGGTGCATTTGTTCCCATCTATGTGGGCATATGGACACCATTTTCGCACATAAAATGTCGATGATGGACACATGACAAAAGAATGTGGAGTGGAAGTCGAGTTCAATCAATCTATTCGAGCTTGCCACCATGATCAAAACCTAGTACGAGGGACGTTAGGTTATGTCGGAAATATACAAGAGATCATTGAAGTGGACTTCTCTTCTTTCCAATGTGTTGTTTTTAGGTGCAAGTGGTGGGACACCTTTGATCGGAATAATGTTAAGGAATATTGCGATAATAGGTGGATATGTATCAACTATAGAAATATGTGGGATGAAGCTAAAGAGCCTTATGTTTTCCCCAAACACTGTAACTAGGTGTTTTTTTACCCAGATGTGTTGGATAGGGATTGGTGGTTCGTATTGAGACATGACCCTAGATCAAAACATATTTTTGAAAACAATAGTGTTATCATTCCAAGCGATCTAGAAGATAATGAGGGTGATCATGAGAACAGAGAGTGATATGGTACATGTGTTATTTCATCATTTATACTATTTAAGATGGGTTTTTATAAAGAAGAGGACTTAACCTTATAACTAAGACTCTTTTTTTCGAAACATTATAATACGTATTTTGAATTAATTGGTTTGCATTGTGTTAATATTAAAATTATTTCACTTGGTAATTTGCAATTATGTTGATCTCGAAAAAAAATGCATTGTATCAAGTTATTTTTTTATGTCAATTCCTAAAATAATACAACTACTATATTGCTTTTCGTTTCGTTTCAGGGTGGCAATATCAAATTTGCTAAGTTGTGACTGCCCAAGTGCATTTTGCACATTCGTGCGGCTCATTTGCCGTTTTCTCCCTTATGTCTTCGTTCGGTTGGGCACGCCGTGTCGCGTCGTGCGAGGGTGCCCGATGAAACGCGTTCGGGTCAGGTCTTTTCATTTGGGGGCGGCCGTATCAAATTTGCTAAGTTGTGATCGCCCAGGTGCCTTGTGCACATTCATGCGGATCGTTTGTCATTTGTTCCCTTGTGCCTTTGTTTGGTCCTGCGCGTCGTGTCACGTTGTGTGAGGGCGCCCGATGAAACGTGTTCGGGTCGGGTCATTTCGTTTAGCTGCAGCGGTATCAAATTTGCTAAGTTGTGACCGCCTAGGTGCCTTGTGTATGAACATCTTCAAAATTTTAAAAATTGTATTTACGTATATTGTTATTTTTGGTATGCAAGATCATAATAAAATAATGATAATTCTAAACATGAATTTATTTACATTATTTTCTAAACTTTATTATGTTACAAAAATTCATATTATTCTAGATTTATTATTTTACAATTATTTATATTCATACAAATTTACAATTATGGTCATGTAACAATATTTACGGTATACATTTTACATTCAAAATTGACAATTAATTTACAATTTTACAAATTTATAAATTTATAAATTTTAATAGAATTGAATCATGACAATACATACAATTACAATTAAAATTTTACAATTTCACAATACAATTACAATTCTAATATTTTACATACAATTACAATTAAAATTGCAATTGCAATCATTTCACAATACAATTACAATTACAATTTTACAAATATTTTACATATAATTACAATTACAATTACAAATTTACAATTTTACATACAATTACAATTACAATTACATTTACAATTTTACATACAGTTACAATTTTACAAATTTACAAATTTTACAATTTTAATAATATTGAATCATGACAATACATACAATTACAATTACAATTTTACAATTTCACAATACAATTACTTACAATTAAAATTAAAATTTCAATTTCAATTACAATTACAATTACAATTTTACAATTTTACATACAATTACAATTACAATCACGACATAAAATTAAATAAATATCATGATTTAATATTAAAAATAAACATCACAATCATGATAACCATCATACAAACATCATATTCTAAAATACACATTCAAATTCACTAACATCATCTAATCCTCGTGATCATGATCATGTAACAAAACACAAACATTGTATAACATCATCACAACACAAACATCAAATATACATCTCATGTCAAATAACTGCTATCACATACACATCTATGTGCAAGCACATTAAATGAACATATCTAACATGACCTAACAATATACACATCATGATGAACACCAACGTACAAATTAAGTACATACTTGTAGACATAAAAACATTATATATATATATATATATATATATATATATATATATATATATATATATATATATATATGTCAAATATCTGATGGTACTACATCAATACTAGTACTAGTAAAGGCCTGCTCAGACAATGGTGCAGCCTCATGCTCAGATGGATGACATGCCTGCTCTGGAGGTGCTTGTTGATCAGATGGTGCAGTCTGCTCAGGAACTGCCTGCTGATGAGTCGTCGATGGTGCAGCCTATTCACTGGATGGTGCGGCATGCTCAGATGGACCTGCCTGCTCAGGATCATGTGCCTGCCAAGTTGATGGTCGTGTCTGCTCAAAACTAGGTGTTTGTTGATATGGTGCATAATGCTTAGAAGATGCATGTTGATCAAGACTCGATGCTAGTTGCTCATGATTTCCACTGCGAGGTGAAACAGGAGGAGGTGGAGTACTAGAATTATGATCACTCACCTCGTGATCATGATCATTAGATGAGTTTCTTTGTCATGCATCTCCATGACGCCTATCCCTCCTAGCCACCAGTACTCTAGAAGCTCCAACGATATGATGCATAAGGGTCATCATATCGCGGGGCATTTCTCTCCAGAGCTCTATGAGCCTACGATCAACCTGGATCTCTCTAATCGTAGCATGGAATACTCCCTCATCAAGCAAAATTTGACACATTCGGTCGCCCAACTCCATCCTAAATCGGGTGTCTGCCCTACGCCGCACCCCCCCGCGGGTATCTGCACCCGAGGATCAAGGCTATCACCCTGATCTGCCGCCTCCGCCATCTCCTTGTCAACATCTACACCCGGATTATCCGGTGGGGGTGGAATCATGTCCCCAATGAATGTGCTAATATCTACAAAATATATAGTACACAACAATATTTAGACAATTTCATTAAACAATTTAATAAACAAGTTAAAGAACGTGTTATAATAAATGTTATTCTAATTAATTAATTAAGACAATAAATTGAAACTTATTAATTTAAAGAAAACACTAATATTACCTCTCGCATCTAGTGGCTCATCCTGTGTAAAGAGGATGTTGGTACACCCTCGCCAATCCAAACTGACGTACGGACACGGCACCATCACGAATGAGTGATCATCCACTGGTTAACAACCCCAGTGTATCAATAGATATCCTAGCCGGAAAGTTAGATAGGCCCCTCTCGGGCATCATTTGGCCCCACATCTGCATCCGTACATGTAACATTGACCTACGAGGCTGCCAAACAAAAGTAGGCCTCGTCTCTGGAAACCTCTCAAAAAATAAAAATAAAAATAACTCTGAAGCAAAAGGGGAGGTCAACCTCCCACGTGCCTGAGAACGACATCTATCTAATGCTATAAAAAATGCCACAAAAAAATCGCAAACCATCTCACAAGTTGTGGCGACTGGATTAAAGAATCAACATAAAATAAAAGCAAGCAACTAATGTGTTTCCTGTCACTATTATAGTGTGCAATGGTCGTCATTAGTAGTGAGAGGCACCTCACCTCCTCTGGACCAAATGAAGCAATGCGTAACTGACCACCGGACACCTGAAAATCTGCGGGAGAAACTATATTGTCCCTAATGTATCTTTGGGAGTATGAGAACTGACTCCCTTCTGCATAACCAATGGGGACATATGGGAACTGGGGAAAATCCTACACTCTCCTAGATAGGCCAGTAATAAAATAGATGTCCTCCTCAGTGGGCTCACACCACTGGCCAGGACCAACCCGGAAAGTCTGTCGATGGGCATCCCACTTGTAGATCAACTATACTAATAACCCACTGTGCCCCTTTAGGGAAGTAGCCTCCTCATAGAATTTGAGGAGGCATACCTCCCTTAGGAGAAACTGGGTGGTTGTCGTAATAGGGCGAGGGTACAAAAGTCTCTCCCTCTCTCGTGTCTCCCACAACTTAATCACGTTATAACGGTCCTCTATATGCTCTCGTTGTTCCCTTTGCTCTCTCCGTTGACATCGCTGAATAATTCACATATTAAATACATATTCTTTATTAAATGAGAAATGTATTTACAAATATATAGATACATACAGATATATATGTGTGTGTGTGTGTGTGTGTGTGTGTGTGTGTGTGTGCACACACACACACACACACACATACATATATATATATATATATATTCCCTCCTGACACGCTTAAAATTTCGGACCTCTCCTCCAACACAGAGGAGTTCCTTTCTGTATAAAATCTTCTTCGAAAGCACGTTGGCTTCTGCATGATGATATTCCTAGTAAAGGTGATAGCATTTTGTAAAATGAGAATTTGAAAAATGTATAAAATTTTGTTCTGATCAACAATGTATCAAGAGTGAAAAGAGAACGATAAGAAATTTTTAAGAATTTCTTGTTTGTAATTTACAGCAGTATAGGAAGACAAGACTCGGTTTGTATATAGTAAGCATATAGCGCGAGGAGCGTTGTAAAAACCCCATCTTAGGGGCTGGTCTGTTATTTCACTATGAAATAAAGTTTTTTTCTGAGGGGAAAAAAAAAAAAAAAAAAAAAAAAAAAAAAATATATATATATATATATATATATATATATATATATAAACAAAAAACCACTCGGTGCACAAAAAAAAAACAGTAACGCACTATTACTGGTGTGTACTTCTTTATTGCGCACCGCGCTCAATGCGCATGAAAAATATTCACGCATTGCCCAACCAGGGAATATTTATGTGCAGTGCGTTGAACAAACTAACCGCCCCGAGGTGGATAGTTTAGTCAATGCACCGCCCAACAATAGTACATGGTCAACAGTGCGGTCGTGTAAATGATTTCATTGCCATGTTATTTTTCAAATTTTATCAGTGCACGTTTTCTCGATACCGCACTGGAACCCGGTGTTGTTTCCATTAACACCATTCACGGTGTAGCCTATAAATTTACAGGAAACACCGTGAATGGTGGCTCGAACGCACCGCACAAAAAATAATAATAATAATTTTAAGTTAATTTTAAATTTTAATCCGCTAAAATCTTTAGTTATTGAGAAACAAGTAGATTACTTGTACATTTACACGTCGAGGAGTCATCTTTGCTGAGGAATTGAAAAAAAACAAATTTTCCCACCATTTTCGAAAATTCGAACCCCACACAGTGGACAATGGATGGCAACAATGCAGGCAATGGGAGCATCGATGGCAGCGTGCCTCAGAGAAGACAAACTCACACCAGTTTTTGAGAGGTATACAACACTAAACAAGTAAAAATGAGGGGTTTTTTTTTAAACCCTTTTTCGGTGCGCTCGAGTTTGAGACGCACCAGGCAGTTTTATCAATGGCACACCGCACATTGTTACGGTGCACTGGATTACAAAAACACACCAGGCTGCTTTTTACATAGAGAAATGGTGCATTAGAGTACTTAGACGCATCAAGCGGGTTTGTACGAAGAGCATGGTGTCTCGGTGTGCCAATTTATAGTACGCACCGGTGTGTTTTGCATAAAACGCATCGGTGCATTCTATGATGAGAAACACACCGCAAAAACCTCCACCTGCTAACCTCCTCTAGTGACCTTCACTACAAACAGATATCTCAGATATTTTTATAAGGCTTCCTCAAAAACATCCGCTAGAGGGTCTTTTTCTTGTAGTGCATCGAATATATTTTGGGGGTCCCCTATAGGTTTCTATCCTCGCCATAAGTAACTGAGTCAACCGTCTTGTATGTCGTGATACACTGAACACAACATTCAGGGAGATTTCCTGCAAATACATAAATCCTTATTTTTCCAAGGTGGTATATTGCAGTTCACGGTTGCTTGGTAAACCTTTTTCCTAGTTTACCCCTTTGTTTATTTTCTGTTGTTGATTTCTAAAATCAATTATTTGACTGCGAAATAACATCCTCTTCGTGAAACAACTCCTTAGTATATCTTAGGTTGAGACGAATGGAAATAGTTCCAGAGTATACCAATCAAGGAAACCCCTTCGATGAGAATCCTATTCCTTTTCCTTCTTTTGGAAATATTAGTGTTCCTTATATGGCAACGTTGTCCCTTCCCGGATTTACCATTGGTTTTCCAGTTTGGTTTTTTTCGACCCCTATGGTTCTGAATGTCCATATTGTTTCTCAAACAAGTTCTCCTCCACCTGAACAATATCAACCTCAAGTTGATCCTAAATTTGGCCATTTGCCTTCTTCACCTATTGTTTCTTCATCCCTTTATTCCTCCTTGCTTGATGAAAGTCTTGATTCTAGCAACCAGGAAGCTAAGACGAAGAAGAAGAAGAAAAATAAGCAAGGGGGGAACCAAGCAACCATTGTTACCCATGCAACTAGTATGGAGAAATATTCTAATCAACCCCACAAAGCTAAATTCCCTTGCAGGTTATGTAAGTGTGACCACTTTCTTAGAGACTGCCCTGGTATTCGACAGGTACTATAAGTGTGGTCCACAAACTCACATCATCCTTTGTCATCAACCTCTGGAGATCATGTTGGTGATAAACCCTCAACTAGTGATAGTAAAGCCCATGGGAAAAAGGGTAAAGTCAAGTTTCCTTGTAGGTTATGTGAAGGAAATCATCCTATTCACCTTTTTTCTTATATGGATGAAGCTCAAAAGTGTTGAAAAACCTTACAACTTCTCAACCACGACTTCTAGCTGGTAATCAGAAGCTTTCTCCCAATCCTCCACTAGTTGATGAAGTGATTGATCAGAATATGAATCCAATCAATCCCACTTGTTGAAATTCAACAATAAAATGCAACGCACACACACTAGTGTGGGATCACAGGTCACACAGTGATGGGTCCTAGCGATACATTAGTGTGCAATCAATTTATTAAATAAATCGGAAAATTAATTGTAATCTTATCTCATAAAAACTTGTAATAGTTAACTAAGTATGATAGACTTAGTTAGCTCAAGAATTTCGAGTTGAGGGTCTAAGGATAGCCATGTAGAGTGATTTTATTATTAACAGGGTCCAGTTGCAGTTGTAGCACTAGTGTAGTGTGGGTGGGATCAGTTAACTCACGATAATTGAGTTAAAATCAGTTTAACTAGTTCTAACTGTTTGATGAGCTAGTGGAAGATCAAGTGAATTAAGATTTAATTCACCATTATTGATCTACCAAGTAACTGATGATTCACTATTTATAGCTGCATGCATGCTAATTATGGTGGATACCCAATTGAGATAAAGGTTCAAGGCAAGTAAACTATCAGTTGTATTTTAGGCAAATTGCCCAGGTGTAGTTGTAAAACCATGAGAATCCCGTGATGAATTGCGCAATCAAGGAAGGCTGAATTTCCTATTTAATAGGGGTTTAATTCTCTAGGGATTGCATAAGCAAGGTAGGCTAAGGGTAGGATGATAATTGGCTATGTGTTTGTCCAATTTTACCTAGATCAGTGTGAAGCAATTGGTAGAGTGTATGAGGTTGTGGTGATCACAAATACATTGTATTGTTTCATGATTCCTTGCTTGATTATACAATAAAGATGGAGGGGTTTTTGAGCAGCTTCTTTCCCCAGGAATATCTGGTGTTGTGTATTGATTTAATTATTTCTCTTACTTGCATGTGATTGAGCGATCATGTTTTATCTTCTGCAAATATTGTAGAAGGATTCAGTATCTTGCTTTAGTATATTGCATGATTGGATTCACTCCATTGATATGATTTCTACATGGTATTATAGTTGTGTTAGAGATTTTCTACATGGTATCAGAGCGCCAGGAAACCCAATAATGGAGAAGAAATTAAGTTTTTGTTGAACAATATTCAAATTTTTAGGTACTTTCTTTGGAGCTATAAATTGATCAAGATGTCTTTCAATGGCTTGAGACTCGAATATGCACTCGAGGGCAGTTCAAATTATATTGCATGGAAGGATGGGATGGAGGTAGTGTTGGAGGACAATGGGTTGAAGGAATTCATAGATAATGATATTCCCAAGCCCGCAACAGCAGATGCCCAACTACTTGATGCATGGCAGAAGAAGGTAGCAAAGGCGAGGAGGATATTGTTAGAGGGAGTTCGAGATCATATTGTCTCAAGTATCCATGGAAAGGCAACTCCATATGCTATGTGGAAGGCCTTGACAGATCTGTTTCAAAGTAGTAGTGACCACATAAAATTGGCACTCAAGGACAAGCTCAGGAAAATCAAAATGGAGAAAGGCGACACAATTCAGAATTACTTGACCAAGTTCACTCAATGTTGAGATGAGCTTGGAAGTGTTGGGATTACTGTAGTTGATGATGACTTGGTGAGCCTAGCACTTCTAGGCCTTCCCAAGAGCTAGCATAGTTACCAGGACTCTATGAATTGGAGGGAGAAGTTACTAGATTGAGAGCGACTTTGGTCAGATTTGGTACAAGAAGAGTTTCGGCGGAATACCAGGGATGGATCCTCATCCAAGACTGACAATGAGGAAAATTGTGCCTTGGATGGTAAGGTAAAGAAGGGGAAGGGGAGGAAGTCCCATTCCAAATCTGAGACTGGCAAAGAAGGCAATAAGCGTGACATGTCAAAGGTGAAATGTTTTCACTGTCATGATCCTGGACACTATGCAACAAATTGTCCACAAAAGAAGAAGAACAACAAGAAGGCTCTAGGAGCTACAACGGGTGAAGCTTTGGCCTCGAGTTGGACTTTTCTCTCATCGCATGCATGGCGTCAACTGTGATGGGATCTATGTGGTACCTGGATAGTGGAGCATCTTTCCACATGACAGGAAACAAAGAACTCTTTAGTAGCTTGGAGGAGAAGGATCTTCAGATTCACATTGAGATGGGTGATGACGGGAGGTATAGCGCTATCAGGATTAGTACAATTACTTTCCAGAGACAGTAAAGTAAACCTTTCTTATTAAAATATGTCATGCATGTACCAGGCTTGAAAAAGAATTTAGTTTTAGTTGCTATGTTGGAGGATCTTGGATATGATGTGGTTTTTAGTGAATGAAAGGCGTTCCTTCATCACAAAGCCACAGCACAGGTAAAGAATATTGGGGTTCATGTGAAGAACCTCTACAAAATTGATGTAGATAGCTGCACAACATTGAGCAGTAAAGCAAGGGAGGTGGTGAACCGGGATACATGTGAGTTATGGCATAGGAGAATGGGCCATCTACACCACAATTCTTTGAGGATCATGCAACGTATTTCTACAGGTATTCCAGAGGATACTCTTGTGTAGATAGACACATGCAAGGGATGTACCATGGGGAAGTATACTAAAGCCACTTTTCATGAGAAGGAGAATCGAGCAACAACAATCCTTGAGAGAGTCCACTCAGACATGTGTGGACCACTCTCTACGCCTTCCACATCCAAGCATAGGTATTATGTGATTTTTATTGATGATTTTTCTAGAAAGTGTTGGATCGTATTTCTGCAAAAGAAAGATCATGTGTTCTCCAAGTTTTGTGAGTTCAAAGCACTGGTAGATAAATATACAGGGAAGAAGGTGAAGGCTCTAAAAAGCAACAATGGTGGTGAGTATATCTCTAATTAATTCAAGAGCTTACGTGCCAAAGAAGGAATTCAGAGAGAATTTATTGCACCTCATAACCCACAACAAAATGGGGTTGCAGAAAGAAATAACAGATCAATTGTGGGAGCAACATGAGCTATGTTACATGATCAGGGCCTATCGTTGCATCTGTGGGCAAAGGCATGCAACTTAGGGGTATTTGTACAGAACCATATTCCTCATCGGATACTTGACATGAGTACACCAGGGGAGGATTTTTCAGGTAAGAAGCTGGATGTTTCATATTTTAAATTTTTTGGCTCATCTATTTATTTCCATGTGACCAAATATGCCAAGAAGAAGCTAGAACCAACAACATAGGTTGGGATATTTGTGGGGGACATTGATACTCCCCACAACTATCGGGTGTATTTGTCGGCTAACAGGATGACAATTGTCAGGATAGATGTTAGATTTGATGAGGAGAAAGCCATGTGATTGTCCCTTAAGAGGGAGCTTGATTTGCATGTAGATGAGAAACTCTTAGTTCCAAAGGATGAACCTTGGGATGTGGAGCAGCCGCAAACAGAGGATCATGGAGTGGCAGAAACCACTCATGTAGAGCCATCCACTAGAAATGGTAGGAAACGCACCAGAGAGGCTAACAGATTGATGCTAGATACGACAAAGCATGTAGGAGCATCTACATCACATCGCAAGTAGAGAAGGTCCCCATACAGGTACACTAGATACATGTCTCTTATAAGCAAGTGTATTGTGGCAGAACCATCCTCTTTTGAGGAAGCATTACAGCAACCAACATGGGTTGATGCCATGGTTGAGGAGTATGACTCCATTATCAGAAACAGTGCATGGGAAGTGGTTCTAAGACCAGTGGGGAAGTCAGTGGTTGGATCGAAGTGGATCTACAAGGTGAAGCAGGCAGCAGATGGGATTGTGGAGAAATACAAGGCTAGATTTGTGGCCTGGAGATTCTCACGGGTAGAGGGGATTGACTATGAGGAGACTTTTGCACTGGTTGCAAGGTACTCATCGATTAGATCTATCCTTTCACTCTCAGTGCAAATGGGATGGAAGATACATCAGATGGATGTAAATACAACCTTTATCAATGGAGTTATTGAGGAAGAAGTGTACATTGAGTAGCCAAAATGTTTTGAGACCTTTGACAGGGAGTTGCATGTGTGCAGACTCAAGAGAGCATTGTATGGGCTGAAGCATGCACCTCGTGATTGGTACACCAGGATCGACAGCTATTTCACCGAGTTCGGCTTCAGAAAGAGTGAAGCAGATGCGAACCTATATCATATTGTGATTGATGGTAAGCTTTTGATTATTGTACTTTATGTAGATGATATTATACTAACAAGTGATGAACAACTCGTAACTTCTTGCAAAGAGGATCTTGCAAGAGAGTTTGAGATGAAGGACATGGGACTCTTGCATTAATTCCTAGGCTTGGAAATATGGCAAAGAGATGGGGAGATATTTGTATCTCAGGCCAAGTATGCCAAGGATATTTTGAGGAAGTTCCACATGGAGGTCAGTAAACCCATGGAGACTTCTCTCGCAGGTAACTCAAGGAAAGAGGATGCTACTTTAGGTGAGGTAGTGGATGCTACTGTTTACAGGCAGCTTGTGGGTTCACTTATGTATTTGGTGAACACATGACCAGACATATGCTACGCATTTAACCAGCTTAGTCAAGCTATGGTTAAGCCTACCAAGATCTTTTGGAAGGTGGGGAATCATGTGTTGAGATATCTCAGGGGAACTACAGAGTATGGATTATGATACAGACGGATAGAGGGAGTGAAGCTTCGAGGCTTCACTGATGCAGATTGGGCAGGTAGTCCATCAAAAAGGAAGAGCACATCAGGGGGCATCTTCAACATAGGATCAACAGCAGTTTCTTGGTACAACATGAAGCAGGGATCAGTTGCACTCAGTTCAGCCAAGGTAGAGTACATGGCAGCTAGTCAAGCTGCATGTGATGCCATCTGGACGAGGAAGATATTTGTTGTTTTGTTCGGTCATCAAATGGATCCGACGATGATACATTGTGATAACCAGAGTTGCATAAAACTCTCGGTTAATCCAGTATTCCATGAAAGGTCCAAGCATATTGACATCCGGTACCACCATCTCAGAGATTGTGTTCAAAGGCGCATTATGTTGTTGTAGTACATTCCCATGGAGGATCAGGATGCAGATATCTTGACGAAGGCGCTTGCGAAGAGAAAATTCGAATACCACATGGCAGGATCGGGGTAGCAGATAATCCATTTCTTTTTGAGAGGGAGTGTTGAAATTCAATGAGAAAATGCAACACACACACTAGTGTGGGATCACAGGTCACATAGTGATGGGTCCTAGTGATACATTAGTGTGCAACCAATTTATTAAATAAATTGGAAAAATAATTGTAATCTTATCTCATAACAACTTGTAATAGTTAACTAAGTGTGATAGACTTAGTTAGCTCAAGAATTTCGAATTGAGGGTATACGGATAGGCATGTAGAGTGATTCTATTATTAACAGGGTCCAGTTGTATTTGTATCACTAGTGTAGTGTGGGTGGGATCAATTAACTCACAAAAATTGAGTTAAAATCAGTTTAAATAGTTCTAATTGTTTGATGAGCTAGTGGAAGATCAAGTGAATTAAAATAGATTTAATTACCAATAGTGATCTATCAAGTAACTGATGATTCACTGTTTATAGTTGCATGCATGCTAATTCTGGTGGATACGCAGTTAAGACAAAGGTTCAAGGCAAGTAAACTATCAGTTGTATTTTAGGCAAACTGCCCAGGTGCAGTTACAAAACCATGAGAAGCCCGTGATGAATTGCACAATCAAGGAAGGTTGAATTTCCTATTTAATAGAGGTTTAATTCTCTAGGGATTGTGTAAGCAGGGTAGGCTAATAATTGGTTATGTGTTTGTCCAATTTTTCCTAGATCAGTGTGAAGCAATTGGTAGAGTGTATGAGGTTGTGGTGATCACAAATACATTGTATTGTTTCATGATTCCTTGGTTGATTATACAATAAATATGGAGGGGTTTTGAGCAGTTTCTTTCCCCAGGAATATCTGGTGTTGTGTATTGGTTTAATTCTTTCTCTTACATTCATGTGATTGAGCGATCATGTTTTATTTTCCGCAAATATTGTAGAAGGATTCAGTATCTTGATTTAGTACATTGCATGATCGGATTGAGTCCATCGATATAATTTCTACATGGTATTATAGTTGTGTTAAAGATTTTCTACACCACTCTCTCTGAACATGAATCTGATGAGTTCGTTCCCGACCAACCATTGGTTGAGAAAATGGTTGACTCGATTCCACCTTAATTTGATCGTACCTTTCCCATAGACAGTGAACTTCATACTGCTTAGGTTCTTCTTGTTTCTTCATATTCCAATGAACTGGGGGAAAATCCTCCCATTCCAACATTAGAGGAGAATAATTATCCTATTTCCATAGCACCGACACTTATACATAAGGACCATTTAGGGAATATGGTTTATTGGGAGTCAGATTAGGACCAACGAAAAAAAAGTTGGTCAATGGTCACGATTCTTCCTTCATGCTAGAAACATATCACATGAAAGAATGAAGAGACAAGAGCTCCCATGACATAAACATAATCACGCCCAAGGAGTAAATTAAAATCCAAAGGGACTTGTAATACCATTACATTGATATATATAGTCTTTCATCCCAAAGTAACAGGCAACTTAAGAAGGATCCCTAATGGTTGACTGGTTCCTCTATTAAAAGCCAATAGATTCTGGGTAACAGGAACAAGCTGCAGAGAACCTAAAGCTAGCCAAGCACTTGAGGACATAATACTAACGGATATGACTTCGTCTATAACTATGCCAAGTACATCCATATTATAAGCATGCGCTATGATTTTGAAGGGCATAGAAGGAGGAAGACAATACCCTACCAGTCGATTCCAATAAAAGGAATTCACCATACTACTTGGAGGGGGTACCGTGGGAACAAGAGAACTGCCCTCGCACAAGAAAAGGAACTTTGCTCCAGTGGCTTAATCATGACTTGTAGAAGGCCATGGCTTCCAAGAGGTTCTCATTAGATGGGAGATTAATGCGTTGGAAGGAATCAAATGATCCAATGGAAATATACAACTCAAATGCCCCTAGTAAATGATGCACTACATCACCTACTAGATCATCATTAGATGTAGGCATGGAACAAGTTGCCACATAATTAACTTATGGCGGTGGAGATACGTAAGCTCCTTAAAAAATGAAAAAAGGTCATGGAGAAAAGTTCACTTTCTTATGTCAAGCTCATTAAAAGATGAAACAAGATCCCATGAGCATAGTTCTTTTGCTATGTCAAGCTCGTTAAAAAATTAAATAGATCCCCTTCCAATCTGAGTCTTTGATTAGATCTCGTAAATTCCCAGTTGAGTCTTTCACCTGATCTCGTAAATGAACCTTCATTCCATCCACCTATTAGTAATCAGTAGTCTACTTAGGTGAATGAAATGAAACATGGGGGGCATGTACCTCGAATTGAGTCATTATGTTAGGGGCATGCAAACTTATTTCAAGTATAGTTTTCCTCTATTTCAAGCTTGTCTAAAAATGAAACCATTTCCAAGCATAATTTTTCTCATGTTTCAAGCTTGTGAAAAAATGAAACCATCTTCAAGTATTATCAAGCATGGTTTCCCATGTTTCAATCTTGTGTAAAAAATGAAACCATTTTCATCCTATTCTCATGATTTCCATTTTTATGAGCATGTTTTTTCCAGATGAGCGGAGGTTTTCTCATTTCATTCTCACCATCTGCTTGGCCGATCATAGGATTTCACTTGGTTTTACCCTTTCCCGAGGAACCGTTGCGATGGTTGGTCTTATTAGCTAGCCTCTTGACCTTTACGAGTTTTGAGTAGTTCCATAATGACCGGAACCAGTTTCTAACCTTTATACCACTTGTTCCTCTAGGAGGAGTTATCTTTCATCTCTTTTCAGACTCCCAAAATATGAAAATATTATCGAGCACTTGTCTTTTCGAACTCATTAAAGTAAATGAAAATACATCTAATTAGTATAATTTTAACCCTTTTCCGGAATGAGATAGCTATTTATGAAAAAGGAATATTAGTCAAACATGGCTAATAGGTTCTCTTGAGTATTGTTTTCTACCTTTTCAGACTTGAGAGATAGTCTACGAAAAGGGATATCTGGAGTTTTTTTTTTCGCCTCTTTTTCAAATGCTCTAAACATGAAATAGATGCCAAGTTGAACCTTCAATGGACTCGTTAAAACATTAAAAAACGATGGACTTGTTGAACATGACAAGGACGAACCACTCCTTCTCAGGGTTCATTAAATATACTCATAGGGATTCATCCGAAGGGTGAACTTACAGGTTAATCATATGTTATCCTCCTCAAGCTTGTTAAAAAATAAAGAGGTACTGACCAGTATGGTTGGGGAAATTGGGAAAATAGGATACTCCATTTGCTAATGGCAGTGAGTCGCTCTTGAACATGACACTCTTCCACTTCGTATTTGTGGCTGTTGGGTTGGATAATATGCTTGTATTTCGGTTCATCATACCTTTTCAGAGCCTCCATTTCGGTTTTGGGTCAATGTTGCAAACTCCATTCAGTGTCATCGATGTGTTCAAGAGAAGTCATACAGTTGATATCCATTACAATACTCTTAAGCCTTCATCCATGTTTGCCTTTCCTAATCCAGTTACGTATCAACGTCATTATGTCTCAATCATGAGACCCATTTTGTGTCGTTGACAAGGGATACATCAAGGCCCTCTTGCGATGGATCGCTTCGTGTCGACATTAGCACATTATCCAGGAAGTTGACTTAGAAAAAATTCTTTGGTACCTTGGTGCTTGCATACATCAATGACAAGTTTCCTCGCTCTCGGCGACAAGTTTACATCATTGGCCTTCGATTGAAAGACTCGGTGTGGTGTTCAACGTCAATTAATTTATTCACACCATACATATTGTACTATAGTACCTTGAGATCCACTAACATCATCGGTGTTTTCTCTCACACTTGTTAACGACTTACAACATCGGTCGATAATCAGATGGTGTCTACCCTATTCGACCTCAACTCATTGGTTCACGTGGTTAGACTCGTACGTTGGTTTGGTCATGTGAACAAGATAGAATACCCCAGATCTAGTTTCATCCATCTGGGTTGTGATTTCAGGAGTTATACAGAGATCACAATGTATGATGGCCATGATCATACAAAAAATCATCCAGTCATTTTTCCACTAGTTTTCATCTGTGGACACGTCTTTTGATCATTGTACATGTGATGTTAGCTTATGTGTTGATTATGGATGTATTGTAACAGATGAGTCTCATCGGTTGTTCTTGATCCAAACTTTTCAGAAGGTAAAGCACTTCAGTCGTTAATCATCATTTCTAACTTTGCGATTTAGCGGGTAATCTGTTATAGGAAATTTTGTCACATCTGGTCAATAGGCCTCCTAATGGGATCAATCAACATCTTTTTCCCCTTTGTCATCATAATTTCACAAAGAACTAAGCATTCCTCTTTCATTCTCCAGAGTTTCTACCTGAAACTGCATCATCTGAGCCAGTTTTAGGACCAAATCTCCCTAACCTCTTGTTGGACTGCGTTCACCTACAGGTTGCTCCATTATGGCCTACGTTGATCACCTATAGGTTTCTCCCCTTTGCACCTACATTGGTTCTATAAATTCGGGAAAAAGAGATAGAATCCCAAAGCCTCCATTTCTATAAGCTTCTAGGATATGTTGTAACCATTTACCTCAGATAAAACATTTGGATCATATCCTATCCTTCCTTGGAGTTTCCATCCTTTATCCTTAGATCTCATCCTCCCATCAAGGGTGGATCTCAATCCCTAGATTGGTAAAAGGATAGGAACTCCCAACTTAACCCACTCATCTATATATTTACAACCCTCCATATGAAAAAGGTTGGCTTTTCGAGACTGATTATACCCTTATGTTTCTTTTGTGAGAGACATCATTTCATTCATTTAGGGTGATTGGAGGTTCACTTTGTGACAAGGAAAGGGAAATTCAACTTGGAGGAGCTCTTCTACAAGATCAACACCTAGTTTGGTTGTAACTCGCTCCATTTTCATCAATGCAATGAGTTCTTTGTTTTCCTATATATGATGTTGTTATTTCATGTATTTAAATACCATATTGATCTATTGAATAAAGCGCTTAGATGATGCTGCATAGATCCCATAGTTTCTTGTCTCGTGTTGTTTGACTGTGCAGGTTCTAATTTTGGCAATCAAAGCCAAGAATGGAGCATTCAAGCTAAAGAAGGAGTGAATCATGCGAATAAAGCGCTTAGATGATGCTGCATAGATCCCATAGTTTCTTGTCTCGTGTTGTTTGACTGTGCAGGTTCTAATTTTGGCAATCAAAGCCAAGAATGGAGCATTCAAGCTAAAGAAGGAGCGAATCATGCAATGGATTCCAGGTAGGCTTCATCTCATCATATATTTACTTTAAGCAAAGCATTGGGTTCCTTGTCTCTCTGTTGTTCTAGGTTAGCCACCAGATCTACGGGAGATACTTTTTTCCACAATCGTAAATCTCGCATAACAATATGTATTATAAAATTGAAATGAATGTAATGAAAAAATCAATATGGTAGTCTCAGTTTTAAGATCCAAGGGAAAATCTATGTGTATATTTGTTTTATGTTCTCACCATTGTATATTTTTTGTTTTAAGATTTCGTTTGCAGGTAATTTCTATGCAGGGTTAAAACCTACATTTGGTATCAGAGTTATTTCAACTTCAAGGGGGTGCCTTTGTTTCTGAGGGGTTTTGCTCGGGCCTATGGTAGACCCTGTAAAGTGGGATATATGTAGGATTGATTCTTATGATGAAAGAAGATGGCGAACAGTAGAAAGATAGATATCGAGAAATTTAATGGCCAGAGTTTTGAGTCATGGAAGCTCAAGATGGAGGATTTGTTGGTGGATCGAGATCAATGGATTGTTGTAGATCCAGGCATGCCAACAACAATAATGTTGGAAAAAGACTAGGCGAAGCTAGATAATAAGTAGAAGAGCACAATATGATTGTGTCTCTCAGATTCAGTGTTGTTGAATGTATCAGGGGAAGCCATGGTGAAGACTTTGTGGGACAAGTTAGGGACTTTGTACTAATCTAAGTCTCCGGTGAAAAAAATGTTCATGCAGAAAAAGTTGTATAACTTGAGGATGAAGGATGGAGTCTCAATAACATAGCATCTAAATGCCTTTAATAATTTCGTAAGTCAATTGTTATATGTTGATATTAAAATTTTAGATGAATATATGTGCATGAGTTTGTTGTGTTCTTTACCATATTCGTGGGATAGTTTGATTGTTGCTATAGGTAGCAATACAACTACCTTGAAGTTTGAAGAAATAGTCTCATTCTTGTTGTCGAAGGAGATGAGACAGAAAAATATGGAGAGCTAGAATGGAGATGCCTTGTCTGTGAGAGGATGCTCCCAAAACATAAACAAAAATAATTCCTCGAGTGGGAGATCTAAATCTCCAGGAAAATCTGTAAAGGTGTGCTCAAAATGCAGAAAGGAAGGGCACTACAAAAAGGATTGTAGATCTAAATCTCCTAAGAAAGGAAAGGGATTTGTTGATTCTCCTTTAGTAGAGGTTAAAACCACATCAGATTAATGTGGGGATGTGTACTTGGATTCTTCTTTAAGTACACATGTAGATCATGAGGCATGGTTTATTGACTCAGGTGCATCCTTTCACTTCAATCCCCATAGGGAGTGGTTCTAAGAGTAGGAAAAATATGATGGTGGTGATGTATTCTTAGGGGATCAAAGGAAGGACGAAATAGTCGAGCGTGGAAAATCTAAGTTGAAGTTGCAAGGTGGAAGGATTAAAGCACTTCGTGGTGTTTTGCATATTCCTACGTTGGCCAAAAATCTAATTTATGTAAGCAAGATGGATGATGGAGGTGTAGAAATAGTGTTCAAGAAAGATACCTGCAAGATGGTTTGGGGAGCACTGGTATTGATGCAGGGAGTTTGGATTGGAACTATATAACAGATTTTGGGTAGCACTATTATTGTTGGGTGCAACAGTTCTATGGGTCTTGAAAGTGGAGTAGAAAATTTAGTGGTATCTAAAGAAAAAACCATTCTATGACATCAAAGGATTGGACATAATGCAGAGAAGGGCCTTTGAATACTGCATGGTAATGGTATGGTAGAAGGCATGTCTAATTTCTCCTTCGATTTCGATTTCTATTAACATTGTGTATATGGGAAGAAAAATCGAGTGAGTTTTCCCTCGGGTGCTAAGAGGGTGAAAGGGATATTAGAGCTTGTGCATAATGATGTGTTTGGACCTATGTCAGTTCCATCACTGAGTAATTCTATGTACTATGTCTCGTTTATAGATGACTTATTGAGGAATACATGGATATATTTCCTCAGGAAGAAATAAGAAGTATTTGACAGGTTTAAAGAATTTAAGGCTCTGGTGGAAAATCATACATAGAAGAATATTAAGGTGTCGAGGACAAATAATGGTGGAGAGTTTTGCCAGAAGGAATTTGAAGATTTATGTAAGAAGTGTGGTATAACATGGCAGAAGACTACTCCATACACACCTTAGTAAAATGGAGTTGCAAAAAGAATGAACAAGATGTTGATTGAAAAGGCAAGAAGCATGCTCAATGGTGTTGGATTAGGGAAGGAATTTTGAGCAGAGGCAGTAGATACTACATGTTACCTGGTTAACATATCACCTTCATCAACGTTGGAGGATAAGACTCCACATGAGGTATGGACTGGTAAGAAACCCTCTCTTTCACATCTGAGGGTATTTGGTTGTGATGCATATGTACACGCTCCAAATAATAAATGAACCAAGTGGGATAGTAAATATGAAAGGTGCATCTTTATTGGGTATAAGGATGGTTTTAAAATTTATAAGCTTTGGAACCCATAAACAAGGAAGGTTGTGTACAACCAAGATGTGGTGTTTAGAGAGGTGAAAGATGTTATTAAACATGAATTCCTACGAAAGGGACCTGAGAAGATAACGTTTGAACTAAAGGAGGAGGAATTAGACTCTATAACAAAACAAGAATCGGGAGAGGAAGAGTCACAAACTCTAGTTTTGAGAAGATCAGTTCGAGAGAGAAAGCAACTACAAAGGTATTGTCCATCTTCTTTCTATTCAAATTTTTCTTTAGCTATTACTGATGATGATCCCATAACTACCAGGAAGGATGGAAAACTATGAAAAGAGGCCATGGTTGATGAAATGACATATTTGGACCAAAATGAGGCTTGGGATCTGGTGGAGTTGTCGGCTAGAAGGAAACCCATTGGAATCAAATGGGTGTTTAAGAAGAAGATGAATGGAGAAGGCAAGGTGGAGAAATATAAAGCTCGGCTGGTAGCAAAAGTTTATTCCAGGTGTCAGAAATTGATTTTGGTGATATTTTTTCTCTTGTTGCCAAGTTAGTTTCTATTAGATTACTTTTATCTATTATTGTTGCTTTTGATTTTGAGGTAGAACAAATGGATGTGGAGACAACATTTCTACACGGGGATATGGAAGAAGAGATCTACATGAAGCAACTAGAGGGCTTTGCGGTGAAGGGTAAGAAAGAACTGGTATGCAGGTTAAAAAAATCTATGTATGGGTTAAAACAGTCACCAAGGATGTGATATCACAAATTTGATACATATATACAGGACTTGGCTTCACAAGAAGCAAAGCGGATCACTATGTGTATTTTAAATTAATTGGTGACTGTGTTGTTTATTTGGTCTTATATGTGGATGATATATTGTTGATTGGAGATGACAAATAAATTATCTAGGATTTGAAGACCCAATTGTCCTCCAAATTCGACATGAAGGATCTTGGTGCCACAAACTATATTTTAGGCATGTAAATTAAACGAGATCGGACAAAAAGGAAGCTCTGGTTAAACCAAAGGAAGTATGTCGAGACAATATTACAGAGGTTTAATATGTGGGATAGTAAAACTTCCTATTCCTATAGGTGTAGAGTTATATGTTGAACAGTGTCCCAAGACACAAAAAGAGGAAGAGGACATGTTTCATGTTCCATACGCAAGTGCAGTTGGTAGCTTGATGTATGCAATGCTCTATACTAGACTAGACATTATACATGCAGTGGGATTATTGAGTAGGTTTATGTAAAAACGAGGGAATGAGCATTGGACAACAGTGAAGTGGATTTTTAGGTATTTGCGTGACACTAGTGATTATGGTTTATGCTACCAAGGAATAACAAGATTGGACAAAGTTTTTGAATTTGTAGTTTTGTTGATGTAGATTGGGATGGAGATCTAGATCAGAGAATATCTACAAGTGGGTATGTGTTTAATCTATTTGGAGGAGCAATCATTTGGATGAGAAAACGACAGTCTGTAGTGCTTCTTTCAACTACAAAGGTTGAATACATGACAACCACTCATGCAAGCAAGGAAACAATTTGGTTGCAGAGGTTGTGTTCAAGTATGGGGTTGGTACAACAAGATATAAGGATAGACTATGACAACCAAAGTGCAATTTTCTTGGAAAAGAACCCTGATTATCATTCAAAGACAATGCACATTAATGTTCAGTATCACTTTTTGAGAGATATGGTTGACGAAAAAAAGGTGGATACTTTGAAGAATGTTGCAGATGCATTGACGAAGTTTGTGAGAACTGAGAATTTCAGGCCTAGACCAATGACTAAGCTCTCTCGTGACCCCATGTGTGGAAAGAAAAAAACAAGTGGGAGAATGTTGGGTGTGTGTTATATTCTTTCCACGACTAGTTGCACATGTTGTACGTTGCGTCAGGCGCAATGAGGGGGTCATAGGGGTGGTGGTAGCCCCCTTGCATGCGGTCCAGGGCAGCGGCCTAAGAATTTTTTTTTTATGCAAACCCAATAATAGTTGAGCGGACCCAAAGATGGTGGGTGGACCTACCCATGGTTTTGTGCATGGGTTTTGCACATGGTTTTGGGCATGATGGTTTTTTTACCATGGTATTTTGTAGATCTGGTCAAGGAAACTACAATTATGTTCTAATCCAGGGTTAATGGATTAGAGTTTATGAATTCTTTACTTTGTAACATTGAAAGGATTCTAGTGAAAAAAATAAATCTGGTAGTCCCAGTTTTGAGATCCAGGGGAAAATATTTGTGTATATTTGTTTATGTTCTCGCCATTGTATACTTTATGTTTTAAGAATTCATTTGAAGGTAATTACTGTACAGGGTTAAAACCTATAGTTGATGGGCATCTATCGAAGGATCTAGGAAAATTTGTCCATAATTGAGTTCCTTTGTCACTTGAGGGCTTCTTCGAACAATATTTTGAAGGATATCTTTCTCCCTCGTCTTTATTTTCTTTCGCCATGGGATGTCGTCAGGGTCAGTCAGGTCAATCTTGCAAATGTTTAACTAGCTTGAGCCCTAACTCTTATACCCTGACCGCGTTGGGGACATGCACAGAAAAATAGAGAAAGAGCAGACCACTCTGATACCACTGATCCATATTTATGAAGGAATGGAATGAAATAAAAATGTGAGTAGAAACACAAAGACACAACGAACAAAAAAAACTTCAATTCAATAATAACAAAGTACTAAAAACTATTTACATTCAGAATGGAAATAAATTAGCTCAGGCTATGGTAGCTTATCTACGAGAAGAGATGTGGCGGCTACATGCCTTCTGAACTATGTTATAATAAGGCTCGAAGACCTATTTGTTATTGAGAAACAATGGAAAACCATAAACCTCCAATAACCTAACACTAGGAGATGAAGCACCAAAAGTTTGTGGGCCCCATTGGGGTAAATTGGTACATCAACTTCCTGAGGTTGTAACTTTGGCATATGATCTATGTTTGACCCGTTTGATACCTCATTAGAAATATCTATCTGAGCACTACAACTTTTGACAATAAACCCTTGCCATAAGCTATTAATTTTCCTATTTTACAAAAAAAACGTCGTTTAGGGCCTCAAAATGGCCCCGGAAGTTCACAACTCGAAAAACTGCCAAAAATAGTAATATATGCTACAATTAAGGAAATTGAAAGAAACAATGGTGGTGGTACAAGTGGAATAGGCGGGTGACCACCAATATCCACCTGGATCATGGACAATGATAAACCGATATTTATTTTGTCTCTGCTTTGGTTCCCCATGTGGCATGTTAGATACAATGAATAGCTCTTGACTATTGTGAATTCATGAATTATCTTTGCTTTTTTAACAAGAATGAGAATATTCTTTCTATTGTTTCAAATCTGTATTGGAAGCGTAGCTAATACATGATTAACATCATTCAAAAGTTAGGTCCAGGTACAAATGAAGTTTCCCTTGCATTGTTTTCCTAAGGGCCTCATTATCCAAAAATTTCGACTCTTTCTACTAATTTTTCTATTACATCTATACACATATGTGTGCCAAAAGACATGCAAAATTAAACAACATCTACAAAATATTGTACTCCAAGGATAATATGATGAGCCATCTTCTTTCTTAGTTTATTCTTGTTGGGTAGGCTCTATAACATTCAAGTAAGGAATTGTATGAGCTACTGCAGGCTGCTCATTACCGGAGAAGGATGGGTCTATTAGTCCCCAGTCCATTGCTAGCTGAAGGTGTTAAAAATTTTGGTACAAGCTAATTATTTCATCCTCTTTTTTTTGGATGGTACTTCGTTGTTCCAGTAATATGCCCATAAATGATGTGATACTAGACACGGAAATTTTTTAGTTGTAGAGTGAGAGCTTCATCCCTAAGTTAATTCATGTCTTCCATTATATGGCCAATTTATTTCCCCATTGATTTATCCATCCTTGGCTTGAAGCATCGATAGTCCTACGTACTAGTCCTCCCGATATTCATTCATTTTGTGCTAATTTCTAAATCAAATAAGGGGTTCTCAAGATATGTAAGATACTAGGATTCCCCCTTGCTTGATACCGAATATCAACTTCTGATTTCGAACCTCCTAGGTTGACTAGCGCCCCTTATTTTTCTAGCACAAATTCACATGAAATATAGTTTCATAGCCCAATCTCTTGTCAACACCACTCTCCTAAAATTTTTGAAAGAAGCACATGATTTAAAGTGGGTTGTAGTTGTATCATGGCTTATCTCCACTCTAGTTTCCATAATTGCCTTAGATCATCAGCTTGCATCATGGGAGTGTACCTCCTTTTGGTTCCTACTATTTCACTTAACATCATAAACTATGTGTACCTAATAGAGGGTTGATGACCTTTTGGCCATCTTATCTTCACCTTGTATTTTCCCTCCTTTGCATGGATTTGATTTTCAAAAGGTGCCAATTGGCACTCTCTAACATGGTGAGTACTCTCCTTTAATTTTTTTGGTTTAATCATGGGATTAAACATGTTTTAGTAGAGCTTTGAAAAACTTAGTTCCTCAAGAGATAGACCAACTCCCTCATTGGCTAACAAGTCAACTAGATGATTATGTTGCCTTAGAATATAACATATTTCTTGTTTTTCAAATTTTGATAGAAGTTCTAATATTTTTTTTTCCAATAACCTTTAAGTGAAGGTCTTTTGGAAGTGATTTATTTCTTAAGCTTTGAATGCCTATTTGTAAGTCTCCCAAAATAGTTATGTCTTGAATCCTTTTCTCTTTTTCTAGAGTTAATCCCTCTTTTTCTTTTTTTTTAAAATAGCAATGAGTACTTTCTACTAGGCACAATCGGTAACTTTGTAGTAACGGATGCCACTATTCCACTATTAGTAAAACTATTTCATAAATGCCACATGGGCTAGCATGTCTTTAGAGACTTTAACCCTTGTTACCTGGGACACAAATCGTGAGCCATTCCACTTGAGATAAGTTCCTTTGACATTCAATCACTAATTTAAGGCATAAGTTTCTCTCTAATTATTTGATCTCTTCCCTAGCGAGAGAAAAGGTTAATTCTAATTGGGGTGAAGAATAACCCCTTCCACTGTAGCCACCGTTGTAAATTCATGAATTACCAATATAAAACTCTCTCTCTCTCTCTCTCTCTCTCTCTCTCTCTCTCTCTCTCTCTCTCTCTCTCTATATATATATATATATATATATATATATATATATTAAATTAAATATCTAAGATAATTTTTTATAAATACCATCATCACTAAATTTAAAAAATAAAATATAAAAGTAGAAAACAAAATTAAATTAAATAATATAAAAACAATGTTAATTTCAAATTAATTATCAAAATTACATTTATTATTATAAATTTTATAATTTATTATTATTATTTGACATAATGAGTAGAGTTTGTATTAAATTTGTGCTTGGAGACAACAAAATACGCAGGAAAGTTTTACATTGAAACCTTCTTCATGCATTTGTCTATGACTAGTAGTGTTTACTGTCACTCTCGACAAGTTACATATGTTGTCAAAATTTAGTACATTAGTATAAGTATAGACTCTACAAAAACTATCAAGCAAAAAACACAACTTGCAACAACACATGTTTCAGTTGCACTTATCTTTTTCCTCTGTTGATGTTCAAGGTCTAGCCACTGTCCCTCATTTCTCTAATTTTCACTATTGAAGTTGCTAATTCTGGTATTCAGTATTTGGACTAGCTCTTACAACTCCACTATTTGACTTCAGAGAGCCTCAGATTCATCCTACTGCCTTGCTAAGTTGACTTTTAGGGCCAAAATCTCCTCCAATGCTTGGATACTCATCATCATTTTATCTTTCAGTTTCAAATCATTGTCAGTGTATTGTTCACCGCCTTGCTCACAGGGGCATTATTCGTCTCTATTAGGTAATTCACTACTGGGCTCACAGGGCCCCTATCTTGAAATCTGCTGAACAAATCGGCCTTATCGGCCCAAATGCGGTGGAATGGAGGAAGTATGCTCAGGGTATACAGGCGGCTGGTTTGTGTTACACGAATGAGGGTGACAAAATTGCATGGGATGGTGAAATGAAGGATAACTCGATGGTGGTGAAGGCTATTTATTCCTACATTAATTTACATTCCTTTCAAGGGATTAAGTCCACTAATTTCTGGACTTTTTGGCACAGAAAAATCCCTACCAAGATTGTATTATTTGGCTGGCTGGTATGGAGGAAGAAAATACTAACATGGGATTCACTCATTAGACGGAGCTTCTCTGGACCCGGAAGATGCGCTTTGTGTCTTCTACAAGAGGAAACGGTGGATCACCTTTTATTTTCATGTTCTAGGGTTATTTATGTATGGAATATTTTCAGTCACTATCTTTGGACCCATCATGGACTCTAAAGGAATTCATGGAGACTACTCACAGATGGGGCGTGATCTCGGGAAAATTTCAATCCTTGCCATTTTTCCTCATCTAGGAAGTTTGGCTTGCAAGGAATAAGCTTATATTTGAAGGAAAACTGTTTTCCACCTCCCATATACATGCAGCTATCATGAAGTGGATTAATGACAGGGAGCCTGTTAAGGATAACATTGTCGATTGCTCAAGAAGAAATAGACCTCATCCCATTAAAATCCCAACAATTTTTTTTTGATGGGGAATGTCAGGATGGTATGATGAGAGGCAGAGCTTGGATCAAAATCTCACAGGAAGAACGAATACACATATGCTGGAATGGAGGCAAGGGCACTAATAATATGGCGGCGTTGATGGCCCTGTGGAGTGGTTTATTAGCTTCCCATAATATGGGTATAAATGAGGTCCACATCTATGGTGACTCTAGAATCATCATTGATGCCATGCTTGGAAAATCTACTCTATCAAATCCAAGGGCACAGGGTTGGCTCTTGAGAACACAATAGTTATGGACAAAAATGAACAAGCCACCCTTATTTCACATATTCAGAGAAAATAATACCAGAACAAATGGACTTTCAAAAATAGGTCTCAGCATGAATTTTGGGTGTTTGCAGGTTAATCAATACAGAAATGGAAAAAATATTTAGGCAACTGAAATCCCCATCCCATGAATATCAAGTGAATGGGATCATCTGGCAAGCTGTAACAAGCAAACCTGTGTATGTTTAAATGAGTTTTTTATGCATATTTATCATGGAGTGAACACGGCTGCAAGCGAGCCTAATTTTTATTGCAATCATCCAATGGTTTATATCAGTCTCAAATCCTGTTTTACTGGGGATGTACAATATAGTTTCTCACTTCAGAAATGGACTAAAAATTGGGACATCTAACATCCCCATACCATAAATACAGGTAACAGAACTTCTGACGTGCTACAACAAACGAGCCGGTAGTATTCTATTGGTATCTATATGCAAATCAATTTAGATGTTGACTCGTCTGCAAGTGAGCCTGTGCTCAATTGCAACAATCATTTGTTTCTTTCTATTACCAATCATGCTTTATTAGGGATGAACATAATAGTCAGTTCTGTTACGAAATTCAATTACAATTATATTTGATATACGTACTATTAAGCTATGCCATGCTAAATTATGTTTTTGGTTGTTTTTTTCTTTGATATGTTGAAAAGCTTAGCATCTGCTTTACACTGTCTTCAGATGGATATGCATTGATGATATATCTCATTGATATGAGATAATCCAGCTTAATGAGCATGATGTTCTTAAAATTTAATATTTATATATCTAATAGGCAACGTTTTTTTCCTTCTTGAAAGAAAAACAAAAAACAAAAAAAAATGAGTCCAACTGTAACATATCCAGTTTTTTCGTTAGTTGATTTACCTTCTCATTGTTGTTGCAATTGCAATGACATATTTTCAATTGGTACTCGTCACTCCACCTTGGCCTCTCCACATGGTGTTTATCTTTCACTTTGTCATCTCACCCAATTTCGACCACCCTCCAGGTCCTCTCGCCCTGCTAACAAGAGCTCCAATAGGTTTTGAATTACCTGTCCCCCAAGCCGACATGAGAGCACAATGGCAACTCAATCCAGGGACACCAAATCCCTCCAGATTGGCATCATGTCTGCACTGGTTTGCAAAATTATTACACAATTGAGGTGTACAAACCTACAAACAAGAGCTTATACTTGCAACAATAATTTCAAACAAAGGAAAAGTACTTTACAAGTCTCACCTTTAACCAATTTCGCTCTTGGATGATGTAATCGAGCCCAATCCTAATGAATATTGTGAATTGTCTCTTTATAGTACAAGCTACTGCCTGGTCAATAGCAAGGGACTAGTTGATCTCCATCCAAATCCTTTTGCGAATAACCATTTTGCCTATTTCCAGCGCATTGCTGGGGGTTGGATTAACCTTGAAATTAGGCCTAACTCTAATGAACAAAGTGTCACATGTTTGGAAACTTCCTGTTCTCTATGGGATTAACCACAATCAACTTTAATTTTTCTCAAAATTGAGACCTGTTGTGAGATTTTGTCTGAGTGTATGTCGTTGGTTCACCATAAATTTATTCACCTGACCCCATTCCCACACACGAATAGAATTAAATTGACGTCACCCTTCATAATTCCCTTGCTACACACTACAATCAACGCTTGATGCGGGGGTTCCGTACTATGGTTGTACTTCGGCCATTGAAGCATGCTTCATCCTAGCAGTGACATCTTAATTACCTCAATTGCATGTTGTGAATGATCTCAGGTGATCTAAAAATGGTTTGGATAACTTGTTATTATTTCGAGAACCTCCCACTCAGTTTAACAATTAAATGATCTAGCTTGTATTTGACATTATGCGGAATTTATGCTTGAAAGTGGTGTATGAATTTTTAATTGTTTATGTGTCTTAAGTTCATTTGTTCTTGCTGAAATTTAACATGTATAACAACAACATAATGCAACAATAAAACATTTAAACACAACAACAAAATTAATCTAGGAGTTCACCTGAATCTCGTGGGCTACGTCTCCTTTGAGCTTTGTCATCTTGACTCGGCTATTTGGGATTATGGTAAGGTTTCTTTTACAAGTTCCACACTTAACTCCAATGGATACTAAACTGATCCAAAAGGGATGAGAATACCATCTATATCTTTCTCATGGTTGTCCAAACTCTGCAAACAACTTTAGGCTCCCTTTGACAGGATTCCTTCTGTTAGCGCTCTAAGCTACTAAATGGCACAAACTCCTTCAGAATTATGTTTCTATTACTGAAACCACTTTTGTTTTATTTAGCACACATCAGACACTAAATATCAATTGATAAATTTCTCAAATCGAGCACTGCATCCCCAAACTAAGCTATCCTCCACGGTTTGCCCAAGGCTGACCAAAACTTCACATCAGTTTCTCGATCTCTAGAAGTTCTCAAAATGTTCTGAAACCACTTTCATTGGTTTCAAAATTTTTGAATTAGTCAATATAGACTATTCATTCATCAAAAATGGCCTTTGGCTGCTTCGATTTCGCCTCCAACACCTGTCGGCACCCCCTGGCACTAGGGTCACTGAAAAATTCTCTGCTGGCTTTTAGACCTCTAGAAGTCCTCAACGCTTTCTGAAACCTCTGAAATTATATTCTTAATTCTATTTACAGTCAAGAATGACTACTGGTTTGTTGCATATGGTCTCTAGCTGCTTTGGCTAGGCCCTGCACTACTGTTGGCAAAAGCTGGCACTGATGGCCCTTGGAACTTTAATGAATCTTTTCGGCTTTCTAAAGTTCTCTACAGGCTATGAAAACCATCTCATCAGATTTAGAACATCTGAAATATCCAAATTTGACTATTGTATCTCTGAATAGGGCCTCTAGCTCCCCTGGCTAGGCCTCAAACTAATTCTGCCTCCTGGTGTCCCTAGTGGCCCCTTGAACTTCATTGAAGAAAAAACTTGCTTAGAAGCTCTCTGATAGCTTTTAAACACACTCCATTGAGTCCATAATATATGGGATAGTCGAAAATGACTATTTTTGGACTCAAATTGGTTGAAAAGTAAAGGAGTTATGGCAGAAATAAGATTTTCCCAATATCCCTCAAAATCCTTCTCCAAAACTAGAGGAACTCCCGTTAGCGCTCCAAAAACGATGGGACCTCCTTAACTAGCGGAACCGCGCCCTAAATAGGCAGAGGCAATAAATGTGGCAATTTTGAGAAATTCCGCGTTCACATGCGCACTAGGCATTAACGGTTATAGTGCTGGCGGATAAGTTGAAAGATGCGCACCCCTGGTCATGGTTACAGGTCAGCCCATTTTTTTTCTCCACCCAAAACATTTTTCAAACATAAATGCATTCCGCCAACAATAAAATTTAAGAACCAATTCATAGGCGGGTCGGTCGGGCCTCTTTGCACAGGGAGTCGTGTCTCGGGTTCTGATGCAGGAGCATCTAACCCCCTCCTTAATCAAAGAAGAATCCAAAGCGAAGCAAAGAGTACGTGGATTAGAGGAGCTGAATCGAAGGAGAAAATAGGGAAAATTCACTTTAAAACAGATTTAAAGCGGAAAATATGTGATCGTTGCATTGAGATGAGCATGAATCGAGATCCTTACGAGATCTTAGGGATTCATTGGAATAGTTAATTACGTGTAGGAGGAGATTTCGGATCTGTTGTGATCCAAGCTATTTCAAACCTTATATATGTAATGAGACAGAGATCAAAAGCGTGGGAGAGATATATATCTAGAGAATAGTAGATAGAAATGGTGTGAGCAGGATGTAACCGAGAGTGAGCTTGTTCTAAGGCTGCAATGCCTTAGATTTAAGCGATTTTTGTATATAATCAAAATAATATATTCGGTTGATTTCCTGCATGTCGAGCTATGGATTTTGTAGTTTAAATCTATGAGTTAATTTCTGTGTGCGAGTTTGTTGATCGACATCGATCACTTACAGGATCAATGGCAATCTGAATTATCGTGTAACTGTTATATATGTTGATCGATTATAACTATGTGTGTGTAATGCGGTTTGGGTAATGTTGACTTGCCACAATAGAATATCGCATCGGAACCGAGAGACAATCCATATTACAATAGAAATGGATGTGATTAATTATAAGTCAGTTTCGATATGAATCGGGTCCGAGAGTTGAATCGGCGATAATCAAGTGACACATAACTCGGCGATTAGCGATTCCGGTTATGAGTCAAACACTCCTTTTTTTAGTTTACTGGGCGATTTCAAACCTCAATAACTTCTGCATATGACCTCGGTTTTGAGAACCGTTCACTGCGCCAGAATCACAGCGACGAGACCTTTCTGGTCGTTCAAATTGCAACCATTTATGAGGACTTTCATTTTTGAGCATTTTTTAAAACTTGCACATGATCTCCTGATCACACCTCCCCACTAGGAATCTTTTGGACCCCAAAAGACTGATATAATGATATGTACAATAGATGAGAGTACAAAACCCTCTTCTCTTCAGCCTCCAAACACTTGCCTTGCATGGCTAGTGACTTTGAACCACAACTATAAATCAATTGACACTTCCCTTCCTGGATGCGCTGCCTTGATCAATGATCCAAGGTGGCTCAAACAAACGAGAGATTACAACATAAAATACATGCATACAACCGAAATTTGCGTATGTACAAAGGAGTATGTCTTACTGTGTTAAGAAGTCCATCCACTTCTTACTAAGACACTTCCATGGCGACTTTTACTGCTGCAACTGATCCGGATTTATGTAGGAATGCAATAGAATAAACATATAACCATAAATAAAAAGATGTAGCGGAAATACCACTTCATTTCATTAATATCAAAGAACTGAATTTTGCTTACAGACATAATGGAAATAAACTAGCTAGGGCGCTGGTAGCTATCTTTGAGAAGAGATGTGGCGGCTACAGGCCTCTGAACTGAGTTACAATGAGGCTCAAGGGCCTATTTAGTATTTAGAAACAATGGAAAACCCTAAACATCCAAAACCCTAACCCTAGGAGATGAAGCGCCAAAACTATGGGCCCCGTTGGGTAAATTGGTGTTTCAACTTCCCGATGACATAACTTTGGCATATGATCTCCGTTTGACGCGAACCATACCTCGTTAGAAAGATCTATCCGAGGACTACAAATTTTGAGTGAGCAACATCGGTCCTACACCCATGTTGCTCCCGGTTTTCCCAAAAAATGTTGTTTAGGGCCTCAAAATGGCTCCAGAAGTTCAGGACCCGAAAAACTGCTAAAAATAGTAAGTTGTGCCAAAACTAAAAAATTGAAAGAGACAATGGTGGGGCCCCAAGTGGAATAGGCGGGTGACCACCAATATCCACCTGGATCATTCCTCCCCCCTTAGGAAGCAATGGTCCCCATTGTGTTAAGTTCCTCCATGAGATGAGGAAACTTCTGGTGAACTTGGTCCCTGGTGAACCACTTTCCTTGGTGCAGGAGTTGGCCAGCTTTGACAACCCGATAGAGTTGGATCTTTTGTTGGAAAGTGTTTTTTATTTGCATGTCCATGATACAATATGTGGTGGCTTGTTCCATGCAGTCTGGGTTTAACTCTGTTGGTGTGAGTTGTTCTGCAATGTCAGAGGTGTCCAGTAGAGGTGGGAAGTAGGGACGAAGGCGGTCCACATTGATACTGGGTGCAAACCAAGGAATGGTGGAATACTGAGCTCAAAGGCATTGTTCCTTGCAGCCTTGGTGATGGTGTACAGCCCGTATCGGAGCGAACGAAGCTTGCGGTGGGATCCAATGAGGCGCTCCTTCTACAAATGTAGCCACACTTTGTCGCCCACCTAGAGGTTATGTGGCACCCTATGTTGATCATGGCATTGCTTGTACTTAGCATTGGCTCTATCTAATATGTCATGAACATGTTGGCGGATGTGTTGAATGTGCTCGATGAAGCTATTTGCTTTGTCAACTTCAGACTGGACATGAGCCGAATCGGCCTGAGTAGCCACAAATGGCATGGCTATGTCAATGGGACATAGTGGCTGGAATCCAAAGCCCACCTGAAAGGGGTTGTGGTCGGTTGAGCTGTGGAGAGCCCGGTTATAACTATGTTGTACATAGGGGAGGCTCTCATCCCATGTGCGTGGATGCTTTGAATTGTACAGGCGTAGAATGTGTACAATCATTTTGTTGACAACCTCTATCTGGCCATCTGTTTGGGGATGGAAAGCTGTGGACTTGGTGAGCTTGGTGTCCAGCATTGACTAGAGGCTAGACCAAAATGTGCCGAGGAACCTACTATCCCAATCTGATATGATAGACTATGGGATCCCAAAGTTCACCCACACTCGTTCAAAGAAGAGTTTAGTAGTGGCTTCTGCTGTGATATTCTTCTTGCAGGCCGCCATAATGGCCATCTTCGAGAATCTTTCGACGACCACTAAAACACAGTCATTTCCATGCTTATTAGAAGGCAGGCCCGACATGTAATCCATGGAAATGGATTCCCAAGGTCGACTAGGGGTAGGTAGCGGAGTATATAGGCCTTGCTTCTTGATGGTCAGTTTGGCAATGGCACAAGCAGTGCAGGATCTGATGTGCTTCCCGACATCCTTTCGAAGGTTCAGCCAATAGAAATAATTCTGCAGTGCTACTACTATTTTCTTGACCCTGAAATGCCCAGTGAATCGACTGTAGTGTGCTTCCCATATCATATTGGCACACTCTCTTTAAGGAACACAAAGGTGTCCTAGGTGACATAAAAGTGCATCTTGAAGGTGAAATTTTGGAACTTGCATACCCCCCAAGAGTGCCTTGTATGTGTGGCTGAATTCTGGGTCGCTCTCGTAGAGAAGCGGCCAATCAGAAGTCTCGTGCCCATAAAAGTTGAGAACGGTGGTGAGCACCACGATCGGTAGTCGGCTGAGGCAGTCTGCAACATTATTGGTGCTACCCTTCTTGTACTTGATGTTCAAATGAAATTGTTGCAGATATGTGGACCACTTCTGATGGCGGTCATTTTGCAACTTCCCTTGTGTCTGTATGAACTGTAGGGGTCGGTGGTCTGTGTGGATGATTGTTTCCTTCCCCAAAATGTAATGCTTCCATTGTCGACAAGCTTGCATAATGGAATACATTTCTTTGTCATAAGTGGGATACTTGCGAACTGTGTCAGACAATGTCTCACTGTGATATGCCACTGGATGTCCCTGTTGAGTAAAAACTACCCCAATAGCATAGTCAGAGGCATCTGTCTCGATCTCAAATGGTTGTTGCAAGTCTGGTAATGTGAGCACTGGGGAAAAACAAAGGTGATTTTTCAATTATGTGAACGCCTTCTGTTGAGATTCTGACCAAAAGAATTTTGCTCTCGCTCCTCCCTTGGTGACTTGACTCAAGGGCCATGTGATATGAGAGAATCCCAACACGAACCTACGGTAGAAATTAGCAAGACCCAGAAAGCTGCGAAGTTCTGTTATAGTGGTTGGGGCTGGACAATCCTGAATGACTTGGATCTTGGTTGGATCCACATGCACCCCCCTTTCATGAATAATGTATCCCAAATATTGAACCTGGGTCATGCCAAAAGTGCACTTCTCTAAATTGGCACACAACTTGTGTTACCAAAGTGTTTGGAGAACTTGTCGGATGTGGTGGAGGTGCTCTTCTCAAGTCTAGCTGAAGATCAGAATGTCATCCAAGTACACCACTACAAATGAGTTGGTGAATGGCCGCAAGATGTCGTCCATCAACCTCATGAAGGTTGCGGGAGCATTCGTCAACCTGAAAGGCATGACCAGCCATTCGAAAAGGCCTTCCTTGGCTTTGAAGGTAGTCTTCCACACATCAGAGGGTTCGATTGGTACCTGGTGATACCCAGACTTCAAGTTGATCTTGCTGAAATATTTCTCCCCTTTGAGTTGGTCCAGAAGGTCATCAATCTGTGGGATCGGGTACCTATTCTGGACAGTGATCTTGTTCAGCACCTGATAGTCAATACAGATTCTCCACGTCCCATCCTTCTTCTGTACCAACACGATCGAGCTCCCACAGGGCGATGAACTTGGTTGAATGTGACCTTTCTGCAGCAGCTCCTGAATCTGCCTCTTGATTTCATCGTTCTCTAGAACAGAGCGACGATATATCGATCCATTGGGTAGCGACGCACCTGGGGTCAGATCAATCGGGTGCTTGACCTGATAGTGCAGAGGAACTCCTGTGGGTGAGGTGAAGATGTTCCCGTATTCCTCCACAACCTTGTCCATTTGTTGTTGTCGTGCAGAGGAGCCCTGTCTGGAGGTCATGCCCACAGTCTTCTTCTTGCCCTGGGGGCGGATCATCAGGAAGATGAATTTCTTGGTTTGGGAAACGATCTTACTGCATTGTTTTGTAGTAACCAAAGAGATAGCGGCAGGAGGTGGTACCTCTAGTATCCTGTACAACTTATTTCCAAAAGTAATAATAACAGCGCGAAGCCGAGACTCATACACAGCATGATGCTTCCACAAGTATGGTTGTCCTAATAATACATCAGAAACATCAATAGGAGCAATGTCACATAATACCTCATCTGTGAAGGGCTTGATGGTATAAGGGAGGCGGCACTGCTAACTGACGCGGAGATCTCGTCCTTGGTGAAGCCACCTAATGGTGTATGGATGTGGGTGAGCTGTGGTTGGCAAGCCCAACTACTTCACGGCATCTGCTGAAATGAGGTTCTTTTGGCTCCCATTGTCAACAAAGAACTGTACCGGGGAGCCCTTTACCCACATCTGGGAGCGGAAGAGACGTTCGTCCTACTCTGGATCTTCCAGTTCCTCCTTCTGGATCTTTGTAGTGGAAACAGTGGCGTTGGGCTTCGCATCAATAATCTATTTCCCTTTGTCATTCCCCTTGTCAGGTTCTGATTCAGAGTCGGAGCATGCCTCTGACTCAGAAGCCCTCATCTCGGCCACCAGTGACTGCTTGGCCCGACACTCACTTGTGTTGTGAGTGGAGCTCTTATGGAACTCACACCACTTTCCCATGTCCTTCTTTGGCTTTGTGGTGTTGTTCTTTGCTTGTGCCTTTGACAGGTTGTCTTGAGCCACCATGCCTTGGCTCTGTCCTTTGTTCTATGGTTTGGGAGCACCTTTCCCTTTCTTTTCATTCGCAGATCCAAAGTCTCGCTTATTTTGTTTGAATTTCTGCTCAATCTTGGCAGCATACCGGTATGTCGTACCAAGCGAGGAGATGTCGAGGAACTCCATTTCCTCCTGAATGTATTTGTGCAGACAACTGTGATACTTTAGCACCAGATATTTCTGTGAATCTTTGATACCCAACTTTGTGCACAGGGTATGGAATAGATTCGTCAGCTCATGCACATCTTGATCCCTTTGTTGTTGCAGCGTGGTCCATTGTATGTACTTGTCCTCATAGCTCCCCACGGGATAATATTGTTCCTTGATGGCATCTCGAAAATAATTCCAAGTGGGTACAGTCGAGAACATAGAGGGTTTTGTCTCATCCTTTTTCTCACAGTAGGTTTCCCACTAGTCCTTGACATGGGGGGTAGCTTTGAGGAGTGCAAAAATAATCTTCTACCGGTCGAAAAAGTCATGAACCGAAAAATATCCTTCTAATAGATTCAACCATCTATCTACGGCATCTGCATCTATTTGACCCTCAAATATGGGAATGTCAAAATTTACTTGTACCTTAAAGGGAGTTGCACCTCTAGAGTGGCTATTGGATGCAGATGCGCCGTCGATGGGCAACTATTGAAGGATCTGGGCAAAGTTATCCATCATCGCGTTCCTTTGTTTTTCGAGGGCCTCCTTGAGCAATATTTTGATAGGATCTCCTGCTCCCTCATCTTTCTTTTCGTCCCCCATGGGCGTCCGTCGGGGTTTGCGAGGCTGATCTTGCAAAGGTTCCACCAGATCGAGCCCTAACTCCTTATACCCTGACCTCATTGGGGACATGCAAAGAAGGATCGAGAAAAAGCAGACTGCTTTGATACCACTGATCCAGATTTATGCAGGAACACAATAGAATAAACATATAACCATAAATAAAAATATGCAGTGGAAATAACACTTCATTTCATTAATATCAAAGAACTGAAATTTGCTTACAGACATAATGGAAATAAGCTAGCTAGGGCGCTGGTAGCTATCTCTGAGAAGAGATGTGGCGGCTACAGGCCTCTGAATGGAATTACAATGAGGCTCAAGGGCCTATTTATTATTTATAAACAATGGAAAACCCTAAACATCCAAAACCCTAACCCTAGGAGATGAAGCGCCAAAACTATGGGCCCCGTTTGGGTAAATTGGTGTTTCAACTTCCCGGGGACGTAACTTTGGGGCATACGATCTTCGTTTGACGCGAACCATACCTCGTTAGAAAGATCTATCCGAGGACTACAAATTTTGAGTGAGCAACATGAGAAACATGGTCCATGGACCCATATTACTCCCGGTTTTACCAAAAAACGTCGTTTAGGGCCTCAAAACGGCTCCGGAAGTTCAGGACCCGAAAAACTGCTAAAAATAGTAATTTGTGAAAAAAATGAAAAACTAAAAGAGACAATGGTGGGGCCCCAAGTGGAATAGGCAGGTGACCACCAATATCCACCTGGATCAACAACTCTTCTTCATGTGAAACTTCCATTTTCACATCAATAATGGAATCCTTGGTTCCACCTTCGCCAGTGTTCTTGTCCTCTTGCTGCATGTGCTTGGGACGACTAGCTGGATACAAAGTCCAACAATGGGAAACAACATGTCCCCTCTTCTGGAAATATGTGCAAATCTTATGCACGTTCTTTAAAATTTTCCTTTGCCTCATCTACTTCCTGTATGCTTTCTTCCTCATCCAGCATCTCGAAACATCATGGTTAAATCGACCACAATATGTACATCAAATCTTTCTTCCATTTAAGCATGCAAAATTATCATGCCTTGCAGAAACACAATCAAATTGATCATGGGAAGATTTATACCTCTTGTGCTGCTTTGCATGTTCATCCTTTTTGCCTTCATGAGGAGATGAACTAGTAGAGGCTCCAGCTTTCATTTGCAGACTAACATCATCGTTCTTGTCTTGAAAATTGTCTGAACTCCCATGCTTGCCATAAGCTGCATGTCTACCATTTTTTTGCTGCAACAAATGCTTAAAGCAATGGCAATCATATCGCAAACAAATTTGACATATTTTCATCTTAGAACTTGGAACAAAATTTCTCTTTGAAGTTCCCTCACATGCTTTCATGGTTTTGGAGTCTTCACCATTAAATTACACATAACCAAGACCAAGATTCTTGGGTTGTTCCTCAACCAAAATAGGATCAACCATGCCTTGTGCATGCTTGCCTAAAACCTTGCCTTCATAGCCCATTTTAATCATTAACTTGGACCCTATACCTCTCGTATGCTTTTCTAAAGAACCAACACATATTTCTAATGAGGGAACTGAAGACAAATTAGAGTGGATTACCTCTTCCTCACGCATGTTATTTGTCAAAGCCTCTTGGGCTTGATGGAGCTGCATCTCCATATCATGCAACTTTCGAATAATTTCTTCCTTCTCTTGCTTCATGGCCAACAATTGCTCACGAAGTTCAGTGCTTTCTCTTCTATCTTTAAACAGAATCTGCACCATGTCCTTCAATATAATAAAGTCACGCTTCATATCTTCGTCGAAGAATCTTGTGAAGGAGGAAACCTCACTTGTAGAAGTTGTCATTATGATGTCAATGAACAAAAGTAACTTCAACAAAGTTCACAAATATTTCAAAACAAATGACAAAGCTTTTTTAAACCAAATAGTTGTAGAGAAAAACTCTTATTCAAGCAGCCAAACAACAAACAAACTGCAAGAGCTTCTTAACAAACAATCGTTAAGAGGGTTTGTGTTCCAAGGGTGACCTCGAGGTTCTTTGGGGTAAGGAAGATGCCTTCAGCCCTTTCTTCCTTTTTTTCCTCTCCAGGACTTAGCTAACAATAACTATCCCTTCACCTCTAGCAAAATCAAACAACAGTCAGTTTGCAAACAATAAAACAGTCAATCTTTTACATTGTTTAAATACCTTTCAAGCTATACAAGCAATAGATTTCTTTGTCAATCAAGCAACCAAGTGCGCAATAGATTTCTTTGTCAATCAAGCAACCAAGTGCGCAATAGATTTCTTTGTCAATCAAGCAACCAAGTGCGCAATAGATTTCTTTGTCAATCAAGCAACCAAGTGCTTCGATACCAACCTGATCTGAAAATGGTCTGGATAACTTGTTATGTATTTCAAGAACCTCCCACTTAGTTTAACAATTAAATGATCTAGCTTGTACTTGACATTATGCAGAATTTATGCTTGAAAGTGGTGTATGATTTTTTAATTGTTTATGTGTCTTAAGTTCATTTGTTCTTGCTGAAATTTAACATGTATAATAGCAACATAATGTAGCAATAAAACATTTAAACACAATAGCAAAATTAATCTAGGAGTTCACCCAAATCTCGTGGGTTACGTCTCCTTTGAGCTTTGTCATCTTGACTCGGCTCTTTGGGATTATGGTAAGGTTTCTTTTAAAAGTTCCACACTTAACTCCAATGGATACTAAACTGATCCAAAGGGTTGAGAATACCATCTATATCCCTCTCATGGCTGTCCAAACTCTGCAAACAACTTTAGGCTCCCTTTGACACGATTCCTTCTGTCGGTGCTCTAAGCTACTAAATGGCACAAACTCCTTCAGAATTCTATTTCTGTCATTGAAACCACTCCTATTGTATATATCACACACCAGACACTAAATATAAACTGATAAATTGCTGAAATTGAGCATTGCATCCCCAAACTAGGTTATCCTCCACGGTTTGCCCAGGGCTGCCCAAAAATTCACATCAACTTCTTGAGCTCTATAAGTTCTCAAAATGTTCTGAAACCACTTTCATTGGTTCCAAAATTTTTGAATTAGTCAATATAGACTATTCATTCATCAAAAATGGCCTCCGGATGCTTCAGTTTCGCCTCCAACACCTATCGGCACCCCTTGACACTAGGGTCACTGAAAAATTATCTGCTGGTTTTTCGACCTCTAGAAGTCCTCAAAAATTTCTGAAACCTCTGCCATTAGATTTAGAATTATGTTTACAGTCAAGAATGACTACTGGTTAGCTGCATGTGGTCTTTAGCTGCTCTAGCTAGGCCCTGCACTGCTGGTGGAAAAAGCTGGCACTAATGGCCCCTGGAACTTTACTAAAGATTTTTGGCTTTCTAAAGTTCTATACAGGCTCTGTAAACCATCTCATCAGATTTATAACATCTGAAATATCCAATTTTGACAATTAGATCTCTGAATAGGGCCTCTAGCTCCCCTGGCTAGGCCTCAAACTAATTCTGCCTCCTAGTGGCCCTGGTAGCCCCTTGAACTTCATTGAAGCAAAAAATTACTTATAAGCTCTCTGATGGCTTTGAACTATACTCCATTGAGTCTAGAAGGTCTGAGATAGCCAAAAATGACTATTTTTTTACTCAAATTTGTTGAAAACTGAAGGAGTTATGGCAGAAACAAGATTTGCCCAATATCCCTCAAAAACCTCCTCCAAAACTGGAGGAACTCCAGTTAGCGCTCCAAAAATGGCGGGACCTCCTTAACTAGCAGAACCGTGCCCTAAATAGGCAGAGGCAATAAATGTGACAGTTTTGAGAAATTCCGCATTCACATGCATACTAGGCGTTACAGTTAAATTGTTGTCGAATAAGTTGAAAGATCTGTGCCCCTGGTCACGGTTATAGGTCACATGGCATAGGGGCTAGCCCTTTTTTTTTTTCTCTGCCCAAAACATTTTTCAAACATAAATGCATTCCGCCAACAATAAAAGTTAAGAACCAATTCATAGGCGGGTCGGTCGAGCCTCTTTGCACGTGGAGTCAGGTCTCAGGTTCAAATCCTGTAGACTCAAACAAAGTTTTTCTATACCAATTTCCTCCTCGGCTTGGGCCATGTGGCAGCCTCCGAGCAGACCACGTGTCGCCCAATTATTGGCCAATAAAATATATGAATTTTTTTTTAAACATATATATATATATATATATATTTATTTATTTATTTATAAAAATTTTCATAAGTCAAACTGAGTCAAACAGTGCTTTTTTGGAGTTTACTGGGCGATTTCAAACCTCAATAACTTCTGCATACGACCTCGGTTTTGAGAACCGTTCATGGCGCCAAAATCACAGTGACGAGACCTTTCTGTTCATTTAGTTTGCAACCATTTCCGAGGACTTTAATTTTTGAGCATTTTTTAAAACTTGGACATGATCTCCTGATCACCAGGGCACCACAATGGTAGTTTGCCCCCCATCCCAACTTTCCATACATTTCCTTGATAACATATGAATCCTTTGTTGATTGGCCCTTTGGTAATGGATTTCAATTTGGATGTAAATCATAGAGCCTTTCTTATCATGTCGAGGTCTTTGGAGTTGAGGGAGAGGCCACCACCTCGATTCTCCATTGATTTATAATTGTCTGTCTTGGAGTTGGCATGCTCGAATGACATTCCTATCAACTTTTAGATTTTGATTTCTTTGAATTCTTTGAACATGGAAGAAACCTTTACGTGAAACATTGTTAGGAGCAGTGTAATTCTCTTGAGAAGGTTTTCCAAGTGGTTGTTTTGGGGGCCAAGTTCCTTTATTTAAGTGTTGAATAATGATGAGAAAGTCCCCAAAATATTAATGTTTGATATAGTTTTGGCTAGAATCTATCGTTGCAACAAACCATGCATTTCTAAGTAGTTATCGATCATATGTCTTAGGTCCATGCATACCATTTTACCAAATTTCCATTGGAGTGAACAAAGCTCATCTCCCTCTTGCCATCCTTTTATAATTTATTATTATTAATAAATAATATCACTAATTTATTATTAATAATAAATAAAAAATAACTTATTTTTAATTTAAAAAAATAAAAAAATAAAAATAAAAAATAAAAAATCTTTTAAAGAAATTTTGTTTTTTTTTAAAACTCAAAATATACTCCTTTTTCTTTTCTTTTTTCCTTTTATTTATTTACTTTACTCAATAAGTTGTCATATAATATGTTTATCAAATTGATTTCTAGTTTTATTTTAATTCATGATCTATCAAGAGCTCAGAGGTATTAAGTTAAGTCGAGTAGTTTTTAAGTGTGACTTTTTGGAAAGTTTTCTTGTTTATTTTTTGATCTAAATTGTCTAGAATTCAACAAAGTTTCATTGAAATCACAAGTTCAACGAATGAACTCTTCAAAATGAAAGTGCCCGAGAGGTTTTTGAGGCTGTTGAATCCATATATGTAGTAAAAAAACCAGTTTAAACAACACAAATCAAGATTTTCCCACAATCCACAATTTTTTTTATCGGATTCAAAAACTCCAAAAAGTCGTACTTAAAGAAAGATCACTTGGAGCTAACATTCTGTAGAGGGAAAAGGTTCTTATTGTTCAATTAAGTACCGACTCGCATCAACTTCAGTGTGAAATAGGGTGACGAAAAAGGCTGAAAGAAGCTTGGGAAGAACACTTGTGTACATTTTGCATGTCTGGGGTAGTGGAATCGAAAAAGAATTTCATTTTGGAATGTGATGCGTTGAAATACATCAAAGAAAGTTATCAGAATATGTTAGCATTGATTTTTTGACATTATCTTTTCAGCGAGGGGATTGTTGGAAGGTTGGGCCAATTCATCATCAATTTTAATAAGAAAAGGACTGAATTGCAAAAGACGTAAAATATCATTTCATTTCATTTCAATTCTCTCTTCATTCTAAAAGATGTTTGCATCTTAAGAGATTTGATTCGTGACTTGGTAGATCTAAAATTAAAATAGATTGAGGCTACTTTGATTTTCTTCTTGAAATAAATTATATTCCACATGAATACAATAAATTCTCATAAACCTAAAACTCAAAAACCACTCATAATAATTTATAAAAATCAATAATTATTTTTTATTTTTTAAATATTTTCTCATAAATTGTTTATATTTACGCCGGAGGCGTTTTCTTTGCGAGAGTGAGCTGAGCAAACACTGCTCACTCCAGCGAATAGGAAAAATGCCATATCGCCCTTCGCGCTAATCAAAGTTTGCCACGTGTGGTCTCCATAATGGCTCCTTCACCAGGACCAAACGACAATCGTAAACGGGTTTTTCCTTTCGAACCGCGGGTTGAAAGAATGGAAATGCTCCAGTCTACGAGCAACAGCGGCAGCAACCATTACCCAGGCGGCCATGGAGATTCTGAAAAGGTGCGTGGTGTGGACATGATCATGTCTCCTAAGGCTGCAGCGCCTCAGAAGAAACTTACTATAGTTGCCCTCAGGCTTGCCATTCTGGAGAAAGCTGCCACCGGGCTCGGAACCCTGGCCTTCGCCTGGGCCACAATCGTTCTCCTTGGAGGTTTCACGATAGTCTTAGACACGCCGGACTTCTACTTCGTGACCATTATATTATTGATAGAAGGCGCTCGAATCTTTAGCCGTAGCGGCGAGCTTAAGTGGCAACACGAGACGATGCTGTCTGTGGCGACTCTCAGAGACGACGCCAGAAGGATGAGCAACAGGTTCTATAATGGCGTCACATCTATCTTAAGGCTATGTTGTGGATGTTTTCTTGGTAACACAAATCCGAGCCGACGGATTGAAGAAAATGGTCGGTCATCTGCAGAGCGTACTGCAGGTGTGGATGATCATGGAATTTTGAAGAGAACATGGTCGACGTCTAAGGTTAAATTGGTGCCTTATACTGGGTGGTTCTTCATATCCAAAAATGTGAGCAGGTTGCTCTTCTGGCTGCAATTGTTCACGACTTCTACATGCGTCGTAATGTCTCTCGTTCGGCTAGCCAGGCAGAACTTCGGCCCCGTTTCGGGCAATGAACATAAGAAAAATCGGAAATTGGCACTCGATATTTTCTAATGCCTGGCCCTGGGCGAAGCTCTTTTGTTTTTGCTGGAGAAGGCTTACTCGCAATGGAAGATCGTCACAATGAAACTGCTCAACGAGGTGAACAAAGAATACGGTTTTGATGCCTCTGAGCTGCACACCGTCTGCCGTTTTTTCTATGACGTGTATTCTTTGTGCATCAAAGGAAGCGTTTTCGACAGGCTGAAGATGGATTTTGTGACATACAGCGTGGAGCTGGTGCAGTCCGACGGGGGCCATGGACAGCGAACGGGGACGCGGATTCTGTGCGCGCTTGTTAACAGTGATCGATTCGCGGAAGAGACGTTGAGGGCGATCGAAACCATGAGCGACGTGGTGGAGAAGTTGATCGAGATGCTGAATTGGAATAACCATCACAAGTAGGAGATTCGAAGAGCGGCGACGAAGATTATCACCAAATTGGTGAGAACAAACCAGAATTGTATTCGGGTGGCGGCCATCGCCGGATCTATGGAGTCCATAGCCTCTTTGTTGTATGATAGCAAGTAGATCGAAATCCATTCAAGAGATTTTGCCAAGACGTGTATGTTGGGTATGTGTTATATTCTTTCCACGACTAGTTCCACGCGCTGTACGTTGCGCCGGGCGCAGCAGGGGGGTCATAGGGGGTGGGGCGGTAGCCCCCCCTGTCGGGGTCCGGGGCAGCGCCCTGGCGAAATTTTTTTTTGGTATGCGGTCCCACTCATATGCGGACCCACCCATGTTTTGTGCATGAGTTTGCACATGGTTTTGGGGTACGATGGTTTTTCGGCCCCTGGTATTTGTAGATCCGGTCAAGGGAACTATGGTTATGTTCTAATCCAGGGTTAATGGATTGGGGTTTATGTATGCTTCGGCATGTATATATATGTGTTGTAACACTAAAAGGATCATAATGAAAATCAAGCTGGTAGTCCCGATTTGGGATCCAGGGGAAAAATCTCTATGTTTATCTGTTTTATGTTTTATGCTCTCGCTATTGTTTATTTTATGTTATAAGATTCGTGTGTAGATAATTTATGTTCAGGGTTAAAACCTACAGTGTAATCTACACAGGCAGTACGGGGATCCATGGTTGAGTGAATACGAATACTCGTTTTTCAGCCTGCTGGGGCTTCGGATACTGAAAAACTTGGCGAAAGACCATGTCAACTGCGCTAAAATCGGAAGCAGCAAAGAACTTCTTCTGAAGATTATAAGCCTCGCAGAGATAAATCCCAACACCCCCAAATCAGAAATCAAGATTGTCAAGCTTGCTGTGAACCTCTTAAGAATGTTGGCAAGCAGTACAGGCTTCACAGGAAAGATTTTAAGGAAGGAGATTTGCGACATAGTATTTTCCATAAGCAATCTCAGAGACATTCTCCACTATAGAGAAATATCAACAAATGGTTTGCAAATTCTGGCCATCGACACGCTGACCAGTGTTGCACTGGACGATGCGGGCAGAGAAAGCATCGGGAGCATTGGCGGAGTTTTGCGTGATCTCTTCTCCATGTTTTTCATGGAGAGAACTGCTACTGAAGGCCAATACGTTGCGACGATGACGAAGTTGGTGAGCAAGGCAGGAGAAGCTCTGGCTCTTCTCTCTCTCGAAAGTAAACACAACTGCCGAAGAATAATCAGCCTTAAGATGCATGGTCGAAGCAAATATGACTCAAATATAATCGTAAAGCTGATGTCTGTGCTGGAAAACGAGATTTAGGGGATAAATGCAGCGAGAATTCTTCGGAATCTATGTTCATACACTGAAACAGATTACGCGGAATTGCGTGAAGTCACAGCCATTGCAGCTTAGGTAGAGTACTTTTCAAAACGTCAATCCCCAAATTAATTTCCATACAATCCACTAAAGTGTTTTTGTTATACTTTTCAGGTTTTGAAGTTTTCAATAGAGAAACGGGGCGCGCATCAGGAAGCAGCCATAGGACTGGCAACTTAGATCGTCAAGTTTATGACCAAATCGGATTTCAATCACGTTTTCAAAGAATGGAGAGCTGTAACAAATAGATCGTTGGTTTTGGAATTGTTGGAGGTTTTCCAGAAACACCCGCGTCCATCTAAGGAAGTTCCGAGTATCAGGAGATTTAGCATTGAGCTTCTGATCGGTGTGATGCAGATGCACAGAGGCACAATAGTAATGAGGTCAGAATTGGAGGTGGCTTTGAAGGGAGTGCTGGAGACGACATTGGAGTTGGAGAGTTACAGTACATTCTCGGGCAGTATGGGATTAAGCAGGCACCGCCTTCCCATTCAATCCCTTGTACAGTCTGCCATGGAATTGCTTCGTGATTGATTGATACTACACAGGAATATAAAAATAAAAATGTACCACCGAGATGCGCTGGTTCAGTAGGGAATTACTAGGGGATTCGATTGTAAATACAAATACATTGACAGAGTTATGGAAAATCAAGAATTGCATCAAAATTATGTTGGTTTTCAAGTATTTTATGAATAATTTGATTGGTATTTTTTAAAAACATTTCAATTTAATAAACCATCAACCATCCTTTTATATATATATATATATATATATATATATATATATAATTTTATTTTAATTATTTTAACATAATAATATTATATAAATTTATTTAATATTATAGTTTGAGTAGACTTATTAGTTAAGGGCTTAAGGGCATGTGTTTTCTTTTAAGAAGTCACCTGTTCGAGATGGTATAGAATATGTATGTTTTTTTCGAGATAGTATAAAATATATATGTTTTTTTAGATTTAAAATCTTTGCTAAAAAATAAATCCCTTATCTTATAAACAAAAATTCTCATATACCAATTTGATGTCTCACTTGATTTTTTCACCTTTAAACATCTACACATTCCATATCTTTACCTCTAAACATCAAATCTCCATACCTCTACCTCTATTTTCTTTTACATATAAACATCCGGAGACTCCATATAACTTCAACCTCTATTTTTCATGCAAATACATCACAAAAGTTTATAGTTAAGAATGATTATAATGATTGTTGTATAATTGGAAACACGTCCACTCAACAAAGAAGTTATTGTTATATCGTTCATGAACTATACGCTAATAAATCAGCGATGGCATATATTTACGCCGGAGGCGTTTTCTTTGCGGGAGTGGACTGAGCAAACACTGCTCACTCCAGCGAATAGGAAAAATGCCGTATCACCCTTCGCGCTAATCAAAGTTTGGCACGTGTGGTCTCCGTTTGTACTAACGTCGTTTACTGCACGCCCACAGAAAACCGGCATGGTAAGTAACGGATAATGTGTCAATGTCGGTCACGTCCATACTGTGCAGATTATACCATGCAAGAGTAAAGAACCTGCAAAATAGAATACCCCCCGCCTGCAAAATTCGCACCCAACATCAAATTCCACAGAGTAACTGTAATATTCCCAATTAGCCTTGCTAATTGGAATATTTCATTTTTGCTTTATTTTGCCGCTTTAGCTAGACATAATAAATAAAGTGAGAAATAAGAGGGGTCACCTCACTTTATTCACCTCACTTTATAATAAAGTGTTCTTTTCCTAGTAGATTGACGTTGTAACTTAAGAGAGGGGGCCTTGGGGGTCCACGTGGATATGATAGGGAAGGCATCAGGCTAACCCAAGGTAAACTGCGCAGATCCAGGGAGAGTTAAGTTTTGGAGGGAGTTTGATGCTATAAAAGGAGAGGCTCTCACCTCATTTGATCATCCATGATTTAATATTCTTATTGATAGCTGGACTCTTGTCTGCTTCAGCACGCCGGTTGTTTAGTCGGTCTGCAGCACTGTTTAGTGCACGAGTGTCTCCGGTCGGAGATCTCACCCTTAGCCTCGGGGGACTTCGAGTGCTGGCCCTGGTAAGGTTTTCTGGTTTCACCCTTAGCTTCGGGGGACTTCGAGTGCCCGCCCTAGTGAGGTTTGTTCTGAGTTCTATCTTTCAGTTCCAGTAGCAGAGCAGCAGCAGTTTTCTGAAGTATATCTGAGGAGGAGAAGCCCTCTAGTGGCTGCGCAGTTCATTAAGGAGAGGACGTTGTCTCATCCAGAGAGAGGACACAGTTTTAATTCAGGAGGGTGAGGACGCTGTCCTAGGAAGGACGCAGCCCAGTTCTGGCAAGGGAGAACGCTGTCCAGTGAGGAGAAGGACGCTGTCAAGCTTGGAAGGGAGGACGCTGTCCATCTCTGAAGGGAAGGGTTGCAGATCTGAAGGCCTATTGTTAGATCCAATCTTGGAAAGGGTAGATCTGAGCAGCCACTTGCAGATCCAGTCTTGTATCTTGCAGATCTGGAGGTTCAGCCCTAGATCCATCTTGGGGAGTTGCAGATCTGAGGAAATATTGGCAGATCTAATCCAGATTTGAAGGGTTAATATCAGATCCAGCCCTAGAGGCTGTAGATCTGAAGAGATATTGTCAGATCTAGCATAGATCTGAAGGTTTGGTGGCAGATCTGATAGGGGAGGACGCAGATCAGGAAGGGAAGGACGCAGATCTGGTTTGGAGGCTTCAGATCTGTCAGATCTGAGTGTTCAGGAGCAGATCCACTTGGTAGGATGCTGATCTGATGAGCAGACTTGGGAGAGGCAGACACAACAGCGTTTCCTAGCCTTCAGAGGCTGATCTATTTGTCTGGAGGATTTGGTGACTGGTGTCGACCGGTCACTGGCCACTAGGAGAGACAACAAGCCATTTGGTGAGGGTTTGCTACCAACATAGCTTCATCTTCGCCTTGCGTAGCAGCCCAGACGTTGTCCTTGTTGCTGGGCCCATTTTCTGCTGAGTAGGTTCCACTTGCCTAGGGCAAGGATAGGTGCACTCATTCTGATTATCTTGTACTCCTCTCTATGTACTTTCAGATTAATAAAATGGCTCAGTTTTCTGGTATTCTATGTGTCATGATTCAGTGATCTGGTTCAGCATTGTATTTTCTATATCCGTCTGGCATATTTCTGTTTATTACTGGTTATTTCCTTTTAGGTTATTATACCGTAGCACACCGTTCCACCGTGGTCTATGACACGAAAAGAACCGCGCGTAGCAACAGCGTTTGCAATTCCAGAAACGCAGTCAAGCTCAACGGCGTTTTCTAGCCTTCAGGAGGGCGATGCATTTGTACGGAGGATTTGGTGGCCCGGTGCTCTGTCTGTTCTGTGTTGTCACTAGCGAACGGCTGGTTGGAGGGTTGGCGATTTGGAAGAGATCAGCAAATTTATCGGTCTTCAGCCCCGGAGACCGAGCGCGATTCATCTTCGGCAGGGAGAGCGGTAGGGCGGCCATCCTTGTTGCGGCCATTTGTCTGTTGAGAGGGTCTCCACTTGCCTAGGGCAAGGATAGGTGCACTTGCTCTGATTTATTGTACTCCTCTCTATGTACTTTCTGATTAATAAAATGGCTCAGTTTCTGGTATTCCATGTGCTATGATTCAGTGATCTGGTTCAGTATTATATTTTCTATATCTGTATTGGTGTATTTCTGTTTATTACTGGTTATTCCCCTTTGGGGATATTACAGTGGTTTCAGAGCTTAGATCTGGCTCAGCCTGTGGTGCTAGCAGTCTATGGCACCTAGGGGTCACCCCCGTCTCCTCGGGGGAAGCGATTCTGATTCAGAAGCAGAACAGAGGAATCCAATGGAGGCCATGTTTGCGAAGTTGACTGAGAAGTTGACCGAGAAGATGGATGCAAAGATGGATGCATTCATGCAGGAGGTAACCAAGAAGGTTGCAGAAGGGACGCAGAAAGAACCCCCTAGGGTCTTTCAGGTAGGGGAAGGATCGGGAGCGTCTAGTTGCATACCGGATGCTATTCCCATTGTGACAGCACAGAAGGTCGATTCCATGGACACGCGACCTACCATGCCTACTTTCCCGGTAGAGGAAGAGGAGCAAACGGCATCAAGAGATGGGGGTCTCGATCATCATGCAGTTCTGTTTGCAGATTGGCGAAGCATGGGACAGGAATTCATGGATGCTTTCCCTTTCAATCAATATATTCAGTTCCGATGTGGCGGCAAGCCTCATGATCGAAATAAGGGACGGGGCTCCCACCGTGATAGTAACCGTGCAGCCAACAAATTTCATTTGCCGATGTTTGATGGGTCACCAAAGACCACAGCCAGGTCTTGGGTGGAGAAACTAGACCTCTATTTTCAGCTTAACCAGATGCCAGAGAAGGAGGCCATTAAGATGGCTGCATTACATCTAGAGGGTGAGGCCCAGAACTGGTGGTTTCATGGGTTGACAACACTGGGGCATTCCGCAGTGACTACATATGCTGAGTTCACCAGGAGAGTGGTGAAACGTTTTGACCAGAAGGACCCGGATCAGCCTTTCCTCGAGCTGACCAAGCTCAGACAGACAGGTAGTGCAGAGGCATACATCTCAGACTTTTTGAGGGTTTCGGTGATGGTACCTGACATATCAGCAGCTCGGTTGATTACGATGTTTGTAGAGGGGCTGTCAGAACCACTTCGTGGTCTAGTCCGGTCGAACAAACCGGCTACACTTCAGGATGCTATCAGTAGGGCACGTGACCTACAAGATGTCTTGCCTAGGACTCGGCCACCTTATCCCCAGAGACAAGCTTTCCAGCCTAAGGGTAAGGACACGAGGATTCCGCCTCCCAAGGCGAATCCCGGACGAGGACAGTATGATGATGAGGCTAGGAGAGAGCTGAGACGGAAACGATTGTGCTTCACCTGCCAGGAGCCGTGGGCACCAGGACACAAGTGCACAGCAGGGAAGGCACATTTCATAGAGGTCTTCTCCGAGGGTAGTGGAGAAGAGGATGAGTTGGATGATGAGGAGGCAGGAGAGTGTTATGCAGCGCAGAGTGCTTTACCACCTCCACCACCCGATGCAGGGGAGGCATCATTTGCACCTACTGGGGGAGCTCTAGCAGCATTACGAGGAGTCCCCAAGTATCTGACATTGCGCGTACGTGGGACAGTGCGGGGACAGCGTGTCTCAGTTCTAGTTGATAGTGGGGCCACCCACAATTTCATCGATGCCCAGATGGTCGCACGGAGAGGCATACCCACGGAGAGCTTTGATGGGTTTTCTGTTTTGGTCCCAGGAGATCAGACCATGGCTTGTGCTCGATATGTACCAGAGTTATCAGTGACGATGGGCACCTATACTTTGGCTGATCACTTCTTTGTGGTGGACATTCCGGACACCAATGTGATATTGGGAGTGCAGTGGCTTATCACTCTAGGGAAGGTCACAACAGATTGGAAGGCCTTGGAAATGGAGTGGGATGATCCCAAGACGGGGAGGCATGAGAAGATCCGAGGACAGAACACATATCCGCCCCAGACAGTATCGGCACACAGCATGGATGCGACATTCCGCAGGGGAGATATAGAGTGGGCGGTCGAGTTGCGGGCTTCAGAGATAGTAGATACGGGAAGGGCGGTGCACCCTGATCTACAGACTCTTCTCGACAGGTATGCAGTAGTTTTTGGAGACATTCCACCAGGACAGCCACCAGATCGGGGGTTTGAGCACACGATCGAGCTGGAGCAGGGGATACATGCAGTGATCACCACCCCATATAGGCATCCCAAGGCCTATCGGGATGAGATAGAGCGGGCCATTCAGGAGTTGCTGGCCCTTGGGCACATCCGACCTAGCACCAGTGCTTTCGCTTCTTCAGTAGTGCTGGTGAAGAAGAAGGACGGCACATTACGCATGTGCATCGATTACAGGGCTCTGAACAAGAAGACCCTGAAAAACAGGTACCCCATTCCCAGGATCGATGAGTTGATGGACGAGTTGAGAGGAGCACGATTCTTCTCAAAGATTGATTTGAGGTCCGGGTACCATCAGATACGCATGAGGGAACAGGACATTCCCAAGACTGCTTTCAGGTGTCATTATGGGCACTTTGAGTTTTTGGTCATGCCATTTGGACTGACCAATGCACCTGCCACTTTTCAGTCTTGCATGAACCATATCTTCCGGGACCATCTGAGGAAGTTCGTGTTGGTTTTCTTTGATGATATTCTCATATACAGCAAGACCTGGGAGGAGCACCTCCAGCACATTGAGATAGTCTTGCGCATTCTGGAGGAGCAGCAGTTCTTTGCCAAACTCTCCAAGTGTGAGTTTGGATTGACAGAGATGTTGTATTTGGGCCACATCATAGGAGTGGACGGAGTGCGAGTCCATGACGAGAAGATCCGGGCTATCAGGGACTGGCCAGAGCCGCGGAATGTGACGGAGTGTAGAGGGTTCATTGGTATCTGTACTTACTACAGGAAGTTCGTCAAGGGCTTCTCACAGCTTGCTGCACCCCTCACAGAGCTGACGAGGAAGGGGGCATTCAGTTGGACGGATACCGCCCAGCGAGCTTTTGATAAGCTCAAGGAGGTAATGAGTAGTTTTCCGGTGCTGGCATTGCCCGATTTCACTCAGCCCTTTGTCCTAGAGTGCGATGCATCAGGGGAAGGGATTGGAGCAGTTTTGATGCAGGAGGGTCATCCGATTGCGTTCGAGAGCCGGAAGCTCCTTCCACATGAGAGACTTTATCCCATCTATGATAAGGAGATGTTGGCCATCATGCATGCATTGGCCAAATTCCGGCAGTACTTGGTAGGCGGCAGATTCAGAGTCAGGACAGATCATAACAGCCTGAAGTACTTTTTGGAGCAGAAGCAGTTATAGGAGAGGTAGCAGAAGTGGATCAGCAAGATCCAGGCTTACGACTTTGACATAGAGTATGTCAAAGGGAAGAACAACGTGGTAGCAGATGCCCTTTCCCGTAGACCAGCCACGTTATCCCTCATGAGCTTGGACGCTGATTGGAAGGCTCGACTGCTGGTTGAGTATTCCAAGGATAGATTTGCATGTGAGGTGCTGCATGGACAGGTAGCAGATAGCAGATACAGGGTGGCCGATGAGGTCATCTATTACAGGGATAGGATCTTCTTGACTGAGGGATCTCAGCTCAAGGAGAAGATACTCCATGCCTCTCATGATTCACCATTGGCGGGCCATCAAGGGTTCACCAAGATGTACAGGGCCATCCGGGAGAGATTTGCATGGAAGGGCCTCAAGGAGGACGTACTCCAGCATGTTCGGGAGTGTGAGGTTTGCCAGCGGAACAAAGGGGAGATGACCCATCCCGCAGGGCTGTTGCAGCCGCTTCCCATTCCAGAGGGGAAGTGGGAGAGTGTTTCGATGGACTTCATCACGGGTTTGCCCACAGTGCAGGGCAAGGACTGCATCTTCGTGGTAGTTGATCGGCTAACGAAGTATGCTCACTTTTTCGCCATTTCGGCACATTATACAGCAGCGCAGGTGGCAGAGCTGTTCTTCCGGGAGATTTTTAGATTACATGGTCTGCCCAAGACCATCGTTAGTGACAGAGACAGCCGTTTTATGGGTGGTTTTTGGCAGGAGCTCTTTCGATTGGTAGGGACTGAGTTGACACCGAGCACTAGCTATCATCCCCAGACAGACGGGCAGACAGAGATAGTCAACAAGTGGTTGGAGGGCTACTTGCGTAACTACGTCAGTGGGCAGCAGAGAGCATGGTTGAAATGGCTACATCTGGGCGAGTACTGCTACAACACAACCCACCACATGACCATTGGCATGACACCTTTCTATGCGTTGTATGGACACCATTCCTTATCTTTTGTGGATGTGATGTTTGGTGTTAGCAGGGCTCCACGAGCCAAATTATGGATCCAAGAGAGCCAAGACATCCTCCGGGCTCTCAAGGACAACATAGCCACCGCACAAAATCAGCAGAAATTATATGCAGACAGGGGCCGAGTGGAGCGACACTTTGAGGTAGGGGATTTGGTCTACCTACGGTTACAGCCATACCGCCAGTCTTCACTCAAACAGAAGGGGGCAGAGAAGCTTAAGCCTCGCTTTTATGGACCATACAGGGTGATTCGTAGGGTCGGACAGGTTGCATATGAGTTGGAGCTGCCCCAAGGCAGCCGGATTCATAACATTTTCCATGTATCATGCCTGAAGAAGGCACTGGGCCAGCATGTGACAGTCACCGGGGAACTACCTCCGACAGATGATGAGGGGCACCTGGTATTACAGCCGGAGGCCATTATTGACACCAGGGAGAGACAGCTGCGGAGCAGGAAGATCAGAGAGTTCTTGGTGAGATGGAAGAATCTGCCAGATGAGGATGCCACTTGGGAAGATGAGAAGATCTTACGGCATCCCTCACTTCAGTTGCTTGAGGACAAGCAACGTTTTGCCGGGGGAGACTGTAATATTCCCAATTAGCCTTGCTAATTGGAATATTGCATTTTTTCTTTATTTTGCCGCTTTAGATAGAAATAATAAATAAAGTGAGAAATAAGAGGGGTCACCTCACTTTAGTCACCTCACTTTATAATAAAGTGTTCTTTTCCCTAGTAGATTGACGTTGTAACTTAGAGAGGGGGCCTTGGGGGTCCACGTGGATATGATGGGGGAGGCATCAGGCTAACCCAAGGTAAACTGCGCAGATCCAGGGAGAGTTAAGTTTTGGAGGGAGTTTGATGTTATAAAAGGAGAGGCTCTCACCTCATTTGATCATCCATGATTTTGATATTCTTATTGATAGCTAGACTTTGTCTGCTTCAGCACGCCGGTTGTTTAGTCGGTCTGCAGCACTGCTTAGTGCACGAGTGTCTCCGGTCGGAGATCTCACCCATAGCCTCGGGGGACTTCGAGTGCCTGCCCTGGTAAGGTTTTTCTGGTTTCACCCTTAGCTTCGGGGGACTTCGAGTGCCCGCCCTAGTAAGGTTTTTCTGAGTTCTATCTTGCAGTTCCAGTAGCAGAGCAGCAGCAGTTTCTGAAGTAAATCTGAGGAGGAGAAGCCCTCTAGTGGCTGCGCAGTTCATTGAGGAGAGGACGCTGTCTCATCCAGAGAGAGGACGCAGTTTTATTCAGGAGGGTGAGGACGCTGTCCTAGGAAGGACGCAGTCCAGTTCTGGCAAGGGAGAACGCTGTCCAGTGAGGAGGAGGACGCTGTCAAGTCTGGAAGGGAGGACGCTGTCCATTTCTGAAGGGAAGGGTTGCAGATCTAAAGGCCTATTGTGAGATCCAATCTTGGAAAGGGTAGATCTGAGTAGCCACTTGCAGATCCAGTCTTGTATCTTGCAGATCTGGAGGTTTAGCCCTAGATCCATCTTGGGGAGTTGCAGATCTGAGGAAATATTGGCAGATCTAGTCCAGATCTGAAGGGTTAACATCAGATCCAGCCCTAGAGGCTGTAGATCTGAAGAGATATTGTCAGATCTAGCATAGATCTGAAGGTTTGGTGGCAGATCTGATAGGGGAGGACGCAGATCAGGAAGGAAAGGACGCAGATCTGGTTTGGAGGCTTCAGATCTGTCAGATCTGAGTGTTCAGGAGCAGATCCACTTGGTAGGACGCTGATCTGATGAGCAGACTTGGGAGAGTTGTTAAGAAGCTAGTAGAAGATGAAGATATGGCTGATTTGTTAATGTGAAGCTTGCTGCCTTACTTTGATTGATTTGTGACTCATTGCATCTCCTTGGAGAGACTCAAGCACTTCAGTCAAGAAGTTATCAACAATTTTCGAAACCCAAATTTTAGAAGATATTATTTTTAATACCAAAATACTATAATACTATAAAATATAGGTGCAATAAACTATTATTTTGATCAACAAGACTCTAAATAAGCATTAATTTGCATCCATTTATATAATTAGTTAAACTAAATTATATAGTTGATAATAGGATAGTAGAATATATTATAGGGTACTTTCAGAATGAAATACATTTTGTTCATTCATTGGAAAGCTTCACAAACCACTGTGATAATAGAGTTCTCAGCGCTAATACAATTATTTTGTCGATCTGTGCATATATTTCTCAATATCCCCTTCCCATATGGGAAAGGAGTGGACTAGTCACTTACCTCACAAGGTCCTTATGGAGTTGTTGTTCCAGGCCACACGTGCACACCATTTTACCAACAAGACAATTTAGTAGACAACTCGACAAGGCCTTGGAGCTGGGTGCCCCCAAATCCACACAGCCAACCATCCATCAGGAGAATTTTTCCATGCCTGGATGTTAGGAGAGCTTGCTCAAATTTGGGCTTCCCACAAGGATCATACTGTAGAGCCCTATCAGTCCCAGACACACTCCAAAGGACATCATCCACTAGTCCAAAAAAAATTTTGCGGTCATTGAGGACTCTAGCAGGGAGACCCCCCTTGATCTAATTGCTCGTCCTCACCTGTCAGCACTAGCATACCATGACTAGTTCAAACTAAAGTTCCTTTGGTCCTCAGATATCATACATATTATCTTTTTCTTGTAATTACTTTATCTCCACTCCGAGTCATGTACTTTCTTATCTTCTCTTGTTGTTCTGCTTCTAGCACAATTAAAAATCTGTTTTGATATGATTTTTAGCATCTTTATAGTCCACACTTCCACACTTCCACATTGTATTTTGGCTAGTGATGTACTCTTATAATCCCATTGACCTAACATTTTCCCCAAGGAAAACCTTGTGGGGAAACCCAAGAGATGCTTCCTCATGTTTGTGGATGGCATCCCTAGTAACCCTGTTCGCTAAAGTCATAGACTAGTGTGCCTAACCAGGAGGGTTGAACTAGGCAGATGCCCAACAACATGAAAAAAAACCAGTTGAGCTAACCCTTGGTCTTCCCATTGACATACTCCTTTGATCATTTGCTGGACATTAATAAACTTATATTATCAAACTTTGGTTTTTACAAATACTGCAACAAAAAAGGTGGTTTGACAAACAATGCAACAAATCAGAACTCATATTTTAATAATTTAGACGATAAGAGGTATTCCAAAAATCATTGACAAAGACAGCCATGCTTTTATCTAGATTTGCATTTGAAAAAATTGTCAACTTATCTGTTATATTGTCAACTTGAAATGTGAAATCCAGATATGAAAACTAGATATGAAAGTATTTCAAAAATCACCTCTTGGGTATTAAAATAAGAATGGAGCTGTACAGGATGGCATCAAGGCCAATGAGAAAAATTACAATTAATT